>CAWUFW010000752.1:748750-1497500 GCA_963921515.1 Calotriton arnoldi
TCGCTTCCAAAAACCAAAGCAGGAGTTTGCTATGGCAGGGCAGGAGGCGTGCTCCCGCCCTGCCATAGCAAACAGCAATGTCCCGGGGGTGTGCACCCCGGGACATTGCAGGAGCCGGCCCTGGGGGGGTGGCGGTCCCCAGGGCCATTAAGGGCTCCAGGAGGGGGGCCGTGCGGCCCCCCTCCCTTACTGTTTAAAGCCCGGGGAGGTGGTGGTCCCCGGGGCTCAGGGGTCCGCAACGGACCCCCGCATTTATTTAAAGAGTGCCCCGGGGAGGTGGGGGTCCCCGGGGCAGTGTGGGGGGGACAGGAGCCCCCCCACACTTCATTTTTTTTATTTTAAGCTCCGGGGAGGTGGCAGTCCCCGAGGCTTGAGGGGGCCCGCGAGACCCCCGCACATTAATAAGGATTGCCCCAGGGAGGTGGCGGTCCCCGGGGAAGCATGGGGGGGCAGGGCCCCCCGCATTTTAAATATAAGCCCCGGGGAGGTGGCGGTCCCCGGGGCTGCGGGGGGCCGCGTGCCCTCATGCATAAACAATTAAGCCCTGGGGAGGTAGCAGTCCCCGGGGCTGCAGGGGCCCCCACGGGCCCCCGCTACATAAATAAGCATTGCCCCTGGGATCTGGCCCACCCGGGGGCTTTAAAAAATGAAGCGCGCTTCATTTTTTAAAAATTTTCGACCGGGTTCATGCACCCGGCGCGACTACAGCCGAAAATGAAAAAAAAAGATGCTTTTATTGGGCATGGGGGTCCCTGTGGGACCCCTGAGCAGGCCTAGGGGGTTAGGGGGTTTTTACCCTGCCCCCTTTTCTTCTTTTTAATGTTTTAATCACCTTTTTCCTTCTCCCTCAGTACCGAGTCACAAGATGGCTGCCAACACTTCCTGGTTTGAAGTGTTGGCAGCCAATCAGAGACAAGCTCGTGCTCGGAAGGGCTCAGCCAATCAGATCTCACAATTCTCAAATATCGATATCTGTAAATCTTTAAATATCTCAAAAAGTACTGAACGGAATTACACCATTTATAAAAAAGTGTGCTTTCTGTACCAAGAGCTATCTCTCCGCCAAATGTGGTGTAATTCCGTTCAGCAGTTCAGGCTGTAGCCGTGTCTAAAGTTTCCTATGGAAATTAACATGGAGAAAACACGTTTTGGGTCCCCCCTTTTTTCTCGGCCCCCCCTTGACGAATCACCCCGAAACTTTCAGGATAGGAGCTGACCTGAGTGAACAATTGGTTTTGAGAATTCCGTGAAGATTCGTCAAACGGCGCTAAAGTTATTGGCAAATCAAAAAACGTGTTTCCTATGGAAACTAGGGGGCTGATTACGATGGCGGGCGGAGGCATATCCGCCGTGCTGGCGGTGGCGGAAAATGCCCTTTTCCGCACTCCATCGGCGGTCTTTGCGTCTGCCATATTATGATGGGCATAGATAGCCCATTTCCCATCCGCTGCGGTGTTCCGGGTTCCGCCGAAAATCTCCGTCCGCACCGGTAGCGGACGGAGCCAAAAGAGAGGTCCCGCTGTGCGGAATGCGGTCACGACCGCCGGTCAAATCACGATGCCTCAAACAGCCCATCACACCGCTTCAGAGAATCCGGCCATTCGAGAATGGCGATGGCAATACTGGGGATAGCTCCATGTGTTCCAGTCCGCTGGGGAAACGACGGTCTTTGGCCTTTCCGCAGCAAATCCGACCGCCGCGGACGGATTTCCAGCTTTTCTGCTGCTGAATCCTGGAATCCGACCGTCGCGGTAGGGAGTTTCTGGCGGTGCATCCTAATCTGGCCGGCGGTTTTGCCGCAGTACCTGCGGGCGGAAATTTCCCGCTAGCACGGCGGTCGGAATGCTTTTCCGCCCGCCATCATAATGAGCCCCTAGGTTCTAACTATAACTACCTACTGGCGACCGCCAGTAGGTAATCTATATATATATACATATATATAGATCTAGATAGATATGTTAATTAGATAGATAGATAGATAGATAGATAGATAGATAGATAGATAGATAGATAGATAGATAGATAGATAGATAGATAGATAGATAGATAGATAGATAGATAGATAGATAGATAGATAGATAGATAGATTAAAGTCAGATTTAAACATTTTAAGCAAAGGCTGTTTTGCAGTTAAAGGTAGTTGGCCGCAGTAATGCTTGTTACAAGGTGCAGTGTCTGTTTTCTTTCTTGGCACATTTAGTAGCTGTGGTGTTGGGGCCCAAGGGGAACCAGGCCAAGTAGAGCTGGGGCATGGGCATCATCTGCCCCCCTGTAGTGACGCCACTGTCACAAACATTGGCAGGAGCCAGGTCAGAGAACTCCTTCCGATGTCCCCAGTATAAAGAAAAGTGTAAGAAAAAAGTTTCAATTGGTTGCTCATCCCAATGTGAATAAATGCCTCTGAATGTTAAGTTCTGGTAATTGTTGGAGAGGTGGTAACAAGTGAACCTTGTTTCATACTAAGGTGTTCTGCTGTCTCAAAACTTGTGATTCATAAAAGCCCTGGGTGTGAAAAAGTAAAACACCTTTTTCCAAGTTTTCAAAGCCTTTTTATGAACCAGAAAAATGTTTCCAACCGGTAAAACGGCTTTTGCTATTGATTGCGAATCAGAAATGGAATGAGGCTTAAAAGGGTTATGCCCCCCCCTCCCTATTTATTTATGTGATTGCAAACCATTGAGTATTTGCTGACCCCTGATTCAGGTTATTAATTCATTAGAAAAGGGGAAGCTGACCCAGTGAGAGAGTTGCCAATTCAGGTATCATGGCAGTGGCCTCAACAGGCCTCCATCTTTCCATTTACCGTCAATCACAGGGGGACACAAATTGCAACTTGCCTAATGTTCGTGAAGGTGGTTGATTTGCAACCCCTGCATATGTACAATTTGAGATGTAGCCTATTTATTAGTACATAGTTTGCGTCGGAAATTGCATTCCCATTCAAAACTTATTCCATCTGTAGAATGCCTATTGTGGAAAGCAACAGTGCTTGGATTGGTGTGGCTGTCAAAAAATAGCTACTATTATTTATTTCAATACAATATTTCCACTGCACCCATCTGAGTAGGGGACTAATGCATTTTTAAGCGGCATTAATATGAAAGCAGAATTTCAGTGAATTTAAAAAATACATTTGAATTTTCCACCTCTCTAAGCAGCAAGGCAATATTTAGTACTAATGCAAATAGTTGAAAATTGTTGCTGAAAAAAAGCAACGCTATTAGGGCTTCTTGAGTTGTTCGAATTTTGAGTACATCGCCACTGTGTGGCAATGACTGGTAAAATACGTTCTTAGATTTGGTCTATGTTTTTTTCTTTTTTTACATTTTTTTCTGTGATACCAGCTGAATTTTCAAATGCCCAGTTTAACAAACGTTTTTCTACACCTATGTGTAACTTCTTTTGCACTAAAAAAAGCAATTTACAAAAGTACGTCCAGCTTCACAGAATATGGATTTTCTAGAATCTTATGGCTGTAAATTGTGCTTGTGATGGTGTCAAACTTGCACAATGGTGGATTTTCCACCATCGTAAAATTAGAGCTACGGACTGAAAAGGGTATTTTTTTGAGGGAGGACCTGCAAAAGGCAGTGAACATCCTTAAGCAAAGGGGTTGGTATCACCACACACATTATGTAGGTGGTTTCTAAACATTTATGTGAGTAAATACAAATTAAAAGAGAAACAAGTTACATTTCTGCATCAGGCTCTGTTTTAGCTTGATGTCATTGTTTAAGAGCGCATGTTGGAAGTTTACAGGTCAAAGGACATTCCCAGCACCAATCATAAACCTTACATATAACTGCCTAGGTGAGAAGCATTGGGAATGAGACATTGATTTCCCTGGGACCCTGCAAGGTTCCTATGTATGCCACCTACTGCCCTGAAGAATGCAGTTATGTGGCACATTATTTCGAGATGCTATGACATCTTTTGGAGTTAACTTCATCCCAAAAATTAATCCAGGAGTCTGAAACACCCCACTGAAGCATTATTGCACATGTGCAGTTTTGCCAATTATCAGCATTGAATTCACTTCAGGCTCTGATGTGTTCTCCTATTACAGTGATTGCTAGACATGCCTATGCAACTGCAGTAAACACTACAACACCCAAGCTCTCTTCTCTTGGATTTTTTTCACATCTAAAACACCCATGGTAAGAATGTGTGTGTTTAAGTGGGATCTGCTGACTGCTGGACTGTGCATTGGAAACTGCAGTTCTGTTGCTCTGACTGTTTTTTAGGTCGTGCCTAGGCAGCATGCATGCGCTGTCTGCAAGACCTGCAGTAATCTCTACACGGAGTGTAATCCTGCCTCCTGCTTGCCATTGGTTCATTCTCCTGTTGCTCTTATTAGTTGGTGGTCCCAATACATCATTTCTGTTTTTTACCGAGCAGCACCGACCAACTACAGTTTACTTACACTGTAAATTGTTTATGTGGTCCTTTAGGGACTATTTTTTGTAATTTCCTGCTAGCCATGGCGCCTGCTTCATGGGCCATCATGAGCATCACGACGCCCCCTGGGCGGATACCAAAACTGTTTGTACCCACCGCGGAGACCGAGCAACCTTGGCCGATGCCCGGTGGAGCTGTCCTATGCAGCTATAGAGGAGTCTGGCCCCTTGGCCGTCACCTACCCAGCTGGTCATCTGACATTGTTTTTCCTTGTCTCCCCGTTTGTGTCTCTTTCCCTCCCCTTCGATGGAACTATGACGACGCCCCCTGGGCGGATACCAAAACTGTTTTTACCTACCGCGGAGCCCGAGCAACCTTGGCCGATGCCCGGTGGAGCTGTCCTATACAGCTATAGAGAGTCTGGCCCCTTGGCCATCACCTACCCAGCCGGTCATCTGACATTGTTTTCCTCGTCTCCCCGTTTGTGTCTCCTCCCCTCCCCCTCCCTCTGTGATTCTTTGATTCAAACTGATGTAACTATGTAACCTGTAACTCGCTGATTCAACTGATATAACTATGTATCCTGTAACTCGCTGATCCTCATGTAAAGCGCTCTGATACCTCCGGGTCTAGCCAGCGCTATATAAAACTTTGCAAAAAAAAAAAAAGCAGAAGTTTATTACGCACGGGCGCCGTGCTTGATGTTTTAGCACGGCGCACGTCTTCATGATTTTTTTTTTATTACCAGAAGCCGCCATGCGCATAAATTTTACATGCACGGGTGCCACACTTATATGTTGGCATGGCGCCCGCTTTCATATTTGTAACATGGGGGCCGCCTTTGATTTGTGAAGCTAAGGTTGCATTCCCAGTGTCCCCGAATTTGACTTCACATGAAATCATGCAACCAAGTTTCTTACCTTGAAATAAGGGGTAGGTGCTTTTCTAGGGGAGAGGATGTGGCTTACGGGTAGGGCGGCCGACTTTGAAGCTGGGGACCAGGTTCAAGTCTGGCGGGGGGCTCGAACATCCTGTGATTGTAGACAAATCACAATCTCCCGGTGCTGAAAAATGTGCCCCTCTGTAACGCAATTGGTGCTCCTTTAAAGCGTGATGATACCTTCGGGTCGAGTTTGTGCTATATAAAAATGAAAAAAAAAACAGATGTTAAAGTGTATCTTTTAATATCATTGTTAGAAATGGAATTTCTGATTGGCTAGGGCAAGCGCCTAAGCCAGGCAGAAACCACCACTCTAGTCAGGGTAAGGGAGTTACACACCGAAGATAACCCCTGCTCACCCCCGTGGTAGCTTGGCACGAGCTGTCAGGCTTATCCCAGAGGCAATGTGTAAGGCGTTTGCTTTACACATTACACACACAGCAGCAACACATTAGGCACACCACAAAAGAAACTCCACACAAGGTTATGTAAAAATAGCCTTTGTATTACTCATAAAACACATTAGAATGCAATCACATATATACACTGTGCCACCTGGCACTAGGTATCACTTTCCAGGGATTATATACATGACAGGACCAATCGGGCCACTGTCATAACATCACAACTCAGTTAGCAAAAGCAACCAGTAACTACTGGTAAGGGTACACTCAACATAGGCACCTTAGGCATGAACATCCTAGCATGACCTAGTATAGTATACTATGCAAAACATAATCAGCAGTAGTACAGCGCCTCATCACAACACACCATGCCTCTCTTAGGCATAAATGTAACTGTACAGTATGCCACATCAGCAAGACCATAACCGTGTACAATACGGCAAAAACACCATCAGCAGTAGTGCATATCATCATCACTGTACATATATCGTGCAGGTACTGCGCAAGTACTCATTACCCCAGGATGGCATAACAGTTAGAGCGCCACCCGCGCTCTAATGATGGTGCTTTGTGTCCCTCCCATAGGCTTCTAAACTGGCCCGTAAGATAATGGGGGCGAAGGTGCCACTCACCCTTGTCTCCGGTCAGGAAACTACAATGCCCCTGTGTTGCAGCGGCCCGCATTTGGCGGCGCAGCTGTGTGAATAACTCGGCACCAACAGTGCCTTTCAAGCCCCACTCATCGGGACTTCTCTTTCTTCGCCGGGCCACTTCAGAAAAATAGGGCAGGTGCGAGCTGGGAGCCCGCGAGGCTCCGTATGACTTTTGGCTGCACACGGGGCTCCCCGCAGCACTACGGGAGCCACGCCTTGGACCAGGCAACCTCTGCCTGTCATCCACTCCGGCAGCCCTTCCTCCGGCCGGCTGCAATCGCCTGACTTCTTCTTTGGGCCCTGGACGCCCTCGAACACGGGGTAGGCTCCCGCCCACCACCAGGCACAGCTCCCGACCTGGCTGTGCACACGAATGCGGGGTGGGCTCCCGCCTGGCTTCAGGCTCTTCGGCTTCCCGGCTCCTTAACCTCGGGCAGCATGCGGGGCTCTCTCGACCTCAAGGGAGCCCCGCCCATGACCAGGCGTCCTACGCCTGATTTCCTGTCCGGCTCTGTTTCCGTTGGCTGGCACTGCCCACGGTCAGGCACTCCTTGCCTGACTTCCGCCGCGGCGCTCGGGCTGCAGAACGAAGTAGGAGCCCTCTTCTCAGACTCGGCAACCCGCGATCAGGCTTCCTTGGGCCAAAGCTCCGCCCCAGGTCAGGCGTAGAGCCTTTTCACTGCAGGGGCTTCCTTCGGAGCTCCTGTGTCTCAGCGACTCAGGTCTCCCTCCAACAGCCGGGCAGACCTCCCCCACCACTGCAACAAGAGCCCACTCCGGGGGCTCGAACACACCGGGGCCAGAATCCTGCAGGGCTCCCAGCCCAGGTCAAGGGCTAATAGGCAAATCTAAAGCGCCCTGCCTGCCTCCCACTTGAAGACCGGACAGGGAGCAGGCAGTGCTCTTAGTCTTCCCTGGCAGAAATCGCTCCTCCTGCGCTTGAGCCTCCTCACGGCCAGGGACATCAGCAAGGCACCAGCTGGTAGGCCAGCACGCAGGGCCTCCCAGCTGAGGGCAGCAGCTGGGCCCCATGGCGGTACCTCCGGGCAGTATCTCCTGGTCCAAGTAAGCACCAAAGCACCCCGACATGGGGTCACAGCCCCAATATTTATATTATATCAGCCAGGTCTTTGTTCTGCCCTGGCACAGGGCTTGGGGATCCAGTCAAAACCAGTTCCGGGGGGCACTCAACATTTTATTTACAGTGCACAACAGTCCCCTTTGACATCGCAGGTCCTGGCCCCAGACACACCACAGGCGGGCGGAGCCAGCATTGTCCCAGGCAGGCACAGACCTATTCAGGGTCAGGGGCTACTCCTCCCACTACTCCAAATGCAGATCTGCCTATTCAGTCTAGCACTGACTCACCCAGCCCCTCTGGAGACACTGCACCCCACCAGCCCCTGTCACTCCAGAGCCAGACATGCAATATACATCAGGCAGGCACAAAGACACATAGCACACAGAAATGCCCACTTCTAAAAGTGGCATTTCTAAAATAGTGATAATAAATCTGCAAACACCATTGTGCAGCATTTATTACCACTATTCCAAACAAACCAAACTTGACCACTCTACTCCTCTCAGATCAGGAATTTCCACTGAAGCACATATCAGGGAATCCCCAATGCATTCCTATGAGAGGGCAGCCTCACAGTAGTGAGAAATCAAAATGGCTGTTTGTCACTACCAGGACATGCCACACAGTTAAGGCACATGTCCTGCCTTTTACCTACAATGCACCCTGCCCATAGGGCTTGCGAGGGCCTACCTTAGGGGTGACTGATATGTAGAAAAAGGGGAGTCACAGACGTGGCACCCATTTTATGTGCCACGTCACAGCAGCAGTAAACTGCGCGCGCAGGCCCTGCAATGGCAGAGGCCTGAGACAGGTTTGAAAGGCTACTTTGGTGGGTGGCGCAATCAGCGCTGCAAGCCCACCAGTAGCATTTAATTTACTGGCCCTGGGTATCTGGGATACCGCTTTACAAGGGACTGACCGGTAAATTAAATTAGCCAAACAGGTGTAGACCAATCTTACCATGTTTTACCATAGAGAGCACATGCACTTTACACTGAACAGCGGTGCTAAAGTGCCCAGAGTCCTAGAACCACCAACACCATGTCAGACAAAATATTAGGAGGAAGGCAACAAGCTCAGGGATGACCCTTCAAAAAGGGCCAAGTCCAACAATCGTTATATTCCGCAGTGGAGAGACTTCTTTTATTTACATTAAATTATGGCGGCCGCGAATCTTCTTGTGCAGAGCTTGACCAAATGTTTTTTTTTTTTTTTAACATTCAATAATGGTGACCACACATCTCGTTTTTTTAAAACTTTAATTCTAAATCATGGCGGCCGCGCGTCTTGTTGCACGCGGGCCGCCCAACTTTTTTTTTAACTTTAACAATAAATCATGGCGGCCCGCGTCTTGTTGCACGCAGGCCGCCAAACTCATTTTTTTTTTAAATTTCATTATATAATAGCGGCCACGCGTCTTGTTGTGCGCGGATCGCCACATGAGCTGCAAAGCATGGGTTTGGCTGTTCATCCATCAGAGCAGCTGTTTCTCCGGGGCTCTACATCAAGAAAATGCAGTTGCCATTTAGACAAGTAAGCATTCATTTTGAAAATGCACGCAAGTAAAATGGGAGTTGGGGGGGGGGCATTTAATATAGTTTGAGCTATTTGCATTGTAAATGAAAGTGCCTTTTATTTATGTGTTGGCTTTTAAAACACAGAAATAAAAGGCATTTGCATTTACAATGCCAATAGCTTAAACTCTCGCAAATGCGAGACCTATTGCATTGCAAATGCTTGTTTGAACACTTACCAGATAAGTCTCTGTCGTTGGGACAAATCAGTGCATTCTGGGAGTGATAGCCTTAATTCGACCAATTTGACTAACACCTAAAACTGCAATTTCCAGAGAGAAATCACAGGGCTGGAAAGATTTTGACAAGGTTATATGGTGTCAACAGGTAGCCCTACATTTTTGGTATTTATCCATTGCAAACTGCGGTCTGGAACCCAACAAAGCTGTATCAATGCACTATGGTACTTATAGTGTTATGTTAAATACATTTCTACGGCACACTATCACTGCAACATGGTATCTTGGCGATAGGATCTGATGACTAGAGGCAGGCATTCGTTTGGGAAAGTCAGGTTTTTAGTTGCTTGCAGAAGTCCAGTTCGTTTGGTTAGAGAGTTTCAAAATCTGGTGTCCAGAAGACAAAAAGATCTACTACCCATCCACGTCCTGGGAATTTCGTAATAGCTAAAAGTGCAAGTTTGTCCGATCTTAAGTTCTAAGTAGGCATGTAAAGTTGCCATCTGAAGTGAAAAATGTTGGTCCCAATACATACTGCATCTGGCCTCAAACAGGCATCTTTTTGCACTGGAAGCAAATGCAGTTGTTCGAGTTGATGGATTCTGATTTCCAGGGAGGAAGTTTCAGAATCAATCTGACTGCTCTCTGCAGATGTTGCATTTTGGACTTGTGGAGATTTGTGTGTACTGTGGTCTTTCTGGACTTCTCAGGAAGGAGAGGGACGATTTTTCTTAAAGTTCTGAGAATAAGAAAGCAAGACACTGAAGTGTGTGAAATTTGATCATCCATGGAGAGCTTAGTATCCAGCCAGATGCCAAGGTTTCTGGCTCTGTTAAAGGGTGCTGGGGTAGATCCCAGATGTGCTGGCCACCACTGGTTGGAGCATAGCAACACACTGTGACCAAACAATAATATCTTGGTCTTCTCACCATTAGATTTTAAGCAATTGCTGGTTATAACAACGGCCCCCTCAGATTGACAAGATTGAAAAGAAATATGTGTGGCTCAACATGCTTACAGACGGAAATAATACACTGTCATCTGCATATGAGATCATTTGGAATCCGAATGATTTAACCAGGAATGCTAAAGGTGCCACGTAACAATGTGGGGCTAAGTGCTGGGTCTTGTGGTGCTTCCTGATCAGGGGTTCTGGGAGTTGTGTTAAATGGAGGGAGAGAGACTGACTGCATTCTCCCCATGAGAAATGAACTCATCCATTGATATGCTGAATAACTATTGCTGGCTTCATAACCTCTTTGTAAGAGGATAGAACTAGAGAGAGTATCAAAGGCTGCTGATGGACCCAGATAAACCCAGAAAAAATTGTGCTGCCGTCAGGCCCTGATCAAGGAGGGCTCTCAGGTCCCCCTTGACTGGCTATGGTGCTATTTCATTTCTGTGTATGAAGCCTGACTGAGAAGGGTCAAGTATGTTATTTTTCGACAAAGTCCCTCAGAAACGTATTAATGTGTATGTCCAGTATTTTCCTCAAGCTCAATAAGGAAATTAATATGTAGTTATTATATGTAGTATTATGTATGATCAGTAGTGTCAGCATTGGCCTTTTTAATAAAGGGATCTTTGTGGCATGTTGCTAGCAAGCAGGAATCGTCGCTATTTTGAAGGATCCATTAAGCAAGCCTTGGAGAGGTGGTCCAATAGTTTGCCTTCCCATCTGCATTATTTTGGCAGGGAACCAGACTTGCATCCTAATACGGCTTTCATAGTATCCTCCAGGGATTGGGGGGAACTTCTCTAATAGATTGACTTGTCTTAAAGACCTATTGGTCAATGAGTCAGTAGCATGATCTGGAACTTTGTGGAGAGAGGCATACATTTTTTCAATTGTCTTTAGGAAGATGTTTGGTCACTAGTTGCACGAGGCAGCTGAAGGTAGATTTCTGGATTCAAGGCATCCAGCTAAGTAAAGATTTCACATGTCGAATTATTAGAGGAGTTGGTTATGTTGGTCAGGTAAAATGCCCTATTCTCATAATTGCGTTTGTGATATTTTTTTTTTATGTCAAGTTTATATGTTGCTTTATTTATCGCTTGATGCATTGTTGGATCTCCACGTGTTCGAACTTTTACATTCTTTTTTCTCAGGATGTAAGTTTTCAGAAAACCAGGGGTGGAAATTTTACAGTGTTGCTTGCTCAGAACGTGTAGAGGTTGTAATTGGTCCATAGGTTTTGAACCCAATTATTACAATTGTTTGGCTGAACATCTCAATCCAGATTGATATTGATTTTGTTCTTGCTCAGTTCTTCTGTAAGGTTAGATTCTGCAATTTTAGACCAGGACGTAGAAGGTCGGCTGGAAGAGGGTAGAGTTTGACTGATAAAGAAATGGTGAGATGATCTGACCAAAGGACTGGTAGAGGTTCATAACAGCTCAAGGAGGTGAGATTTGAGAAAATCTGATTGATGGTATGGACTTCTTTATGAGTAGGAGTAGTAATTTCTTGTTTGAGACCAATGGATTTCATAGATCTTAGAAGGTCTCAAACTATGATAAGGATAGGGTTATCCATTTGTTTATTTAGGTGACCTAGTATGGTGAAATTGGGGCATTCGACCGCTAAAGAGGTTGCTAAAGAGGTGGCTTTTTTGGTTAATATGTCAAGACATTTACAAATGTCTTGATCAGCAGTCCTCACATGGTGGAGGAATTGCTAATATGAAGCAAAAGTGAAAGGGCTTCCATAGGAGCTAATTTAGCTATGGGGTGGGTCACACAGGTGAAGCGATCACAATAAATAATTTCTACAACACCCCTATTTTAATACTTCTGTTGAAGTAGCTAACAGAATAGCCAGTTGGCATGGGGACAGCAACGTCGGGGTAATACACATCGCTAAATCAGGTCTCGGTTAAGAGTAGAAGTGCTGGCTTGAGGTCTTTTATATGTTCATAAATATTGAGACTGTGATTCAAAAAGGACCTGGTGTTAAGGAGGGTAATTTTCAAAACTTCTTTCAGGTTAGTTTTGTTGTTTTAAGACTTTGGTGTGGAGTGTGAAAAGGCTTTATTAGGTAGTGAATAATTGTATAGAGGCTAGACTGAAGCCACGAGGGTAATCTGGCGCTGTGCACAGAGCAGAGAACAGTAGGGAACACTAGTGAAATAGTGGGACTTTGGAGGTGTCAAATTTACTATTCTCACTCCAACTTATGGAAAAGCAGGGAAAGAGTTGGACTTTTACAGGGGTTAGATTTACTACTCCCACTCCAGTTTGAACAACAGTAGGGAAAGTGTTAAACTTTGGAGGAATTAGATTTACTATTCGCACTACTGTCTGAGCAGTAGGGAACACTTTGGACCCCACTCCGATCTAAACAAGTGAAGAGAAAGTGGTGGACTTTGGAGGGGTCAAAGTTACTATACCTACTCAAAAGAAGGCAAAGTGTTTGGAGGGTTTGGATTTACTATTCCCACTGCGAGAAATGTGCATGCGCGGGCACGCGCGCAAGCGCAGTTTTTGCAGAGACGGTGAGGAAGAGGAGGAGGGCAGCCCGGGGACGCCGCAGTCCAGGTAAGTGGGTTTTCTTTACTTTTATGTCATTTATAATTAATTGTTAATAGGGGTGTGGAGGCGGGGGCTGGCCAACTCCGCTCCACCGCAGAGTGTGCAGAGATTTGAACGCGGCGGAGGCAAATCTCCGCACATTCCGCGGTTGGAGCGTAGGTCTCCGCCCGGGGTTAATTCCAGCTCAATCAATCAATCAATCAATCTGGGGGATTGTAAGCACGCTACTCACCCGTGAGGGTCTCAAGGCGCTGGGGGGGGGGTAAGCAGCTCTGTTCAGTCGAAGAGCTAGGTCTTGAGCATCTTCCTGAAGATGTTCAGGGAGGGGGCGCGTCTGATGTTGAGCGGGAGCTCGTTCCAGGTCTTGGCTGCGATGTAGGAGAAGGTTCTTCCACCTGTTCTGGCTCTGCAGATGCGTTGGATTTTGGCGAGGGCGAGATCGGCGGATCGGAGGTTTCTCTTGGGTACGTGGAAGGAGATTCTCTCGTTGAGGTATTGGGGTCCGGTGTGGTGGATGCATTTGTAGGCGTGGGTGAGTATCTTGAAAGTGACTCTCTTCTCAATGGGGAGCCAGTGGAGGTTCCGTAGGTGTTGGGTGGTGTGCTCGTGTCGAGGAATGTCGAGGACGAGTCTGGCTGCGATGTTCTGTATGGTCTGGAGCTTGCGGATCAGAGACTTGTTGATCCCGGTGTAGAGGGCGTTTCTGTAGTCCAGTCTGCTGGTGATGAGTGCGTGGGTGACGGCCTTCCCTGATTCGTGTGGGATCCACTTGAATGTCTTTCGGAGGATTCGGAGGGTGTTGAAGCAGCTGGAGGCGACGGCGTTGACCTGTCGGGTCATGGAGATGAAGGAGTCAAGTACGATGCCGAGGTTTCGGGCATGGTTCGTGGGTGTGGGGGGCTGCCGAGGGCGGTAGGCCACCAGGTGTTGTCCCATGCCGAGGGGGAGGGTCCGAGTACGAGGACTTCTGTCTTCTCCAAGTTGAGCTTCAGGCAGTTTCTGCTCAGTCAGGATGTGACGTCCTTCCATCCTTCCTGGAAGTTGAGTCTGGTGGTGATTGGGTCCTTGGTGAGGGAGAGGATGAGCTGGGTGTTGTCGGCGTAGGATACTATGCTGAGTCCGTGCTGTCTGACGATGGCGGCGAGGGGGGCTATGTAAATGTTGAAGAGCGTGGGGCTGAGCGATGATCCTTGGGGCACTCCACAGTTGATTTCCGTGGGTTCATAGAGGAAGGGTGGTAGTCTGATTCTTTGGGTTCTGCCAGTGAGGAACAAGCGGATCCAGTCGAGGGTGGTTCCTTGTATGCCGGCGTCGTGGAGTCTGGCGGTGAGTGTGCGGTGGGAGACGGTGTCGAACGCTGCAGAGAGGTCGAGTAGGATAAGGGCCGCGGTGTGTCCTTGGTCGAGGAGGGTGCGGATGTCGTCTGTGTCGGCGAGTAGGGTGGTTTCGGTGCTGTGGTTGCTGCGGAATCCGGATTGGGAGAGGTTGAGGATGGAGTTTTCTTCGATTAATTTGGTTAGTTGTGCATTGACGGGCTTCTCTGTGACTTTGGCCACGAAAGGGAGGAGGGAGATGGGTCGGTAGTTCTTGAGGTCGGTGGGGTCTGCTGAGGGCTTCTTGAGCAGGGGTCTGACTTCTGCGCGTTTCCAGTCATCAGGAAAGATGCCGGTCTGGAAGGTGGTGCTGATGGTGTGTTGTAGTTCGGGAGCGATGGCGGTGGCGGCTCTGTGGAAGATGTGCGGGGGCAGGGGTCCGTGGGGGTCCCTCAGTGGATGCCTTTCATGGTCGAAGTGGTGTCATCGGTGGTGACTGGGGTCCAGGAGGAGATGGTGGGCTGGATGGCGTTGCTGGAGCAGGAATTGGATTCGGAGTTGGGTGGTCGTTGAAGTTGTCGCAGAGTGCCTTGTATTTTAGATGGAAGTAGGATCCGAGCTTGTCGCAGAGGTCCTGAGAAGTGGTGATGTCTGTGGTTTCGCTGGGGGGCTTGGTGAATTCCTGGATGATGCTGAAGAGTTGCTTGGAGTTGCCGGCATTGGCGAGGATCTTGTTTTGGATGAAGGTCCTTTTGGTGGATCTGATGCGTTGGTGGTATTTCGTCATTGCGTTTTTGTAGGTGGTGTGATCTTCTGGCGTTTTGCTGTTTCTCCAGTTCTTCGCAAGACGTCTGCAGGTGCGTCTGGATTCTTGGAGGTCGGCGGTGAACCAGGTGGCTTACCTGGGGCGTTGTCCCATGTGTGGAGTCCTTTGGCTGCGAGGTTGGTGTCGGTCGACGTGGTGGGGGTGTCGCGGTTGAGAGTGGAGTTGAGTTGTTCCTCAGTGACTTTGCTCCAGTTCCTTCGTGGGGGGCGTGGTGCAGGTTTGGGTGCCATGGGTTTGTCAACGTGGAAGTGTACCCAGTGGTGGTCTGTCCAAGGGGGTTGCGTGGTGTGGCTGAAATGGATGTTGTTACCTCCTGCGAAGATGGGGTCGAGGGTGTGTCCTGCCTTGTGGGTGGGCGTGATGATGAGCTGTTTCAATCCGATGTTGGCGAGGTTGTCCAGGAGGGCGGTGGAGTTGGGGTCGCTGGGGTTGTCGAGGTGGAAGTTTACGTCTCCGATGAGTATGTAGTCCATGGAGGCGATGGCGTGGGGTGCGATGAGGACAGCGATGGTAGTGGCGAACGAAGCGTGGGATCCGGGGGGTCTGTAGGCGAGGGTGCCCCGGAGTGAGGTTCTCGGGCTGGTCTGAATCTGGAAGTGGAGGTGTTCGGTGGTGAGGAAGGAGTCCTTTGTGGTGGAGGTGGAGAGTCGGAGGGAGCTCTTGTGTACGATGGCAAGTCCTCCTCCTGGGTGGTTGGGGCGGTCCTCCCTCTGGATCTTGTATCTGTCGGGGATGGCGGTGGCGATGGCGATGTCGGGTGCGGAGGAGGCGTTGGTCCAGGTTTCCGTAAAGAAGGCGACGTCTGGCGAGAGGGTGTCGAGGAGGTTCCAGATCTCTACGGCGTGTCTGTGCAGGGAGCGCACGTTGAGGGGGATGCACTTCAGGGCTTCGGTGTTGTTGACATTCGGTGCGGGGGCCGTGGGGGTGCGGTCGGTGGTGAAGGATTGGCGGCAGTGACGGCAGGAGAACTGGCCGTGGGTGGTGTTCGGCGTCGATCGCTGGCAGTTGTTGTTCCTTCCGGGGTTGAGTGCGAGGAGGGCAGCGGAGTTGTAGCGGTGGGAGGTCACAGATCAAGGGTTCCTGGTGCTGGCCGCGGTCCGGTCGTGGACGGGCGCAGACGGGCTTGCCTTCGGCGCGCCAGCGGTGCGGCCGCGCAGCACCACCATTAAGTAGGGGAGGGGGAGGGAAGCGCAGCTGGGAGGTGGGAACAGGCAGGGGGGGAGGGGCCGTGGGGGCAGCAGCGGCGGGAAAGGGCACGGAGAGCAATGGGCACAGAGGCAGAAAATGGCAAAAATTAACACACAGGCACAGGTACAATAACAAGACAGGCACAATAAAAGACAGTGAAGAGGCTAGAAGGAAGACAGAAAAACGGCCACAGAAAGACAGCACAAACACAGAGACAGACAGCAGCGGCCAGCAGAAGAGCAAGGCTCTCCCACTGGACCACCAGGGATGAGGCGCAGGCAGGAGCCTGCATGTGGAGGAGGGCCTTGAACACCTACCTGCACAGGGGCAGCAGCACTACCGCGGAGCTGCTGGGGGAGAGAGCAGGTCTCTGACCAGGAGGTCAGAGGTGTAGCTCGGTCATCCCAGCAGCGGCCGCCATTAAGTAGGGGAGGGGGAGGGAAGCGCAGCTGGGAGGCGGGCACGGGAACTGGCAGGGGGGAGGGGCTGCGGGGGCAGCAGCGGCAGGAAAGGGCATGGAGAGCAACAGGAACAGAGGCAGAAAACTGCAAAAATTAAAACACAGGCACAGGTACAATAACAAGACAGGCACAATAAAAGACAGTGAAGAGGCTAGAAGGAAGACAGAAAAACGGCACAAACACAGAGACAGACAGCAGCAGCCAGCAGAAGAGCAAGGCTCTCCCACTGGACCACCAGGGATGAGGCGCAGGCAGGAGCCTGTGGGTGGAGGAGGGCCTCGAACACCTACCTGCACAGGGGCAGCGGCAGCAGCACTACCGCAGAACTGCTGGGGGAGAGAGCAGGTCTTAAACCTTTTAAAAAAACATTTAAATATTAAACAAAAAAATATTTAAACACATTTAAAATACACAATTATATTCATTTAAGATAAATAAAATGTAATTGAATAAAAAAAAATATTTTATATTGATAATAAAATTTAAAAATATTTTAAAATAAACTCCCTCCGTTTTCTCGAAAAAACAAATTAAATTAACAAATGTTATAAACATCAAACATTAATAATTTAAAATTAATTAGTAAATAAAACAATTAAAATTAAAACATTTAATATATCTAAAGATTATTTGCAAAAATCTTACTATTAAAAATAGTGGTCAACCAATTAATTAATTAAAAAACAACAATAATTAAAATAATAACTCATTGATTAAATCATGAATACAATCAACTGTCAATTAATATTTAAAATTTCCACAAAATAATTGAGAAATTAAAACAAATCATTTCAATTTTAAATAAATTCCCCTGATAATACCTTACAAATCCAACAACCCACTAAATCGAAAATTACATTTACACTTCACAATAAGAATTACAAACTACAACTATTATTATAATGTTTTTTATATTTACACAATAACTAATATATATTAAATTAATTAAAGAACAATATTTTATACAACTACAATAAATGAAACAATATTATATACCACAATATTTTTAAAATGATATTATATACCTAAAAAACAGTATTCTTACATTTTATATTCTGTCCAATGCTTTTTTTTACATTGGTAATATTTTTGACATGATATTCTGAGTGAGAGAGAAAAAAGAGGGAGAAGTGAAGAGAAAAAGTAGAAGAGTGAAAGGGGAGAATGATAGAAAGAATTAATTGGTGCAAAGAGATATACGGTTAGGAAGACTGGTTTGAGCATTTTTGCCAGGACTGCTTTTGGTTCCCAAATACCGCCCTTGTGAGCATGCAAGTATGGTAAAAACGTATTTTTGGATCAGTTTCTTAAATTATCCAGCGAACACCTGTTCATCATTTTCAAAGGTTGAAACATGCAAGAAATTAATCTGTTACTCGGCAAATTACAAGGAAAATGCTGCGTCCTTGATTCAGGTGCTTAGGCAAACTTGACATGAGTTCAACTGATGTTCCATGCCAAACCAGAAATACATCATCAATGTATCATTTTCACCTGATCAGACATGCTCTGTATGTATTAGCCACTGTGGATGTTCACTAGAAAAACAGCTGGACTGCAAAAAAAGTAATTGTAATTTTCAATGACAGCTGGATTACCAATTATTGAGCAGATTAGAAAAGGTTTTTCAAATGGTGAAAAGGTTAATTTTAAGAAAACGTTAAAGCACAAAATGCTCTTTATTCCAACACAGAATGCACAGAGGAATGCAGATGAGAGGAATTAAATACATTCTGAAAGGGTATACAATGATTTAGTACAAGTTTGAAATCAAATAAGGGCGGAAAGGCAAAGAAGACTGATGGAGCTTTCAGATTTCTGAACTATACTGAAATAAATGTGCAGTTAAAAAAAAGCATCTTATCAAGTTTTAGGGCTTGATTTACAGTTCTGCGGAGGAGTTACAAGTGGATTATTTCCTATGGCAGTTGTAATAGGGTGCACTGGATATCCATCATGTTTGTGACAGAGTAACCGTCCACCAAATTCATAATCAGGCCCTCAATGTATTTAGACTCAATAAAAATATAAATGTAGCAACAAGTCAAACTGTATCAGTCTACAGATTAATTGAGATGAACAGTAGTAAACAAAGGAGGAGCACATACTATTATAGTCATTTAAAATGGCCCTTGCAATTAAATATACATGTAACTTTGCAATTTGCTATACAAAAACTTTTTATTTATTATTACATTTACATATACACAAAGACAACATTTGAGCCCAAGTGAAATTTCATAGAGATCTGATCATTGACTTTAGAGCTAAAAAATAGTGCCATGGGCTGCCATACTGTAATGTAGACTATTTTATAGTGAAAGTGTATGAGCATTTGAAAATTATAACAATTTATTTTCTAACTGGTCCAGCAAACAGCTTATTGTAATTTTCAAAGACAGCAAAATCCAATACATGAATCTGCTTCCTGTTAAATTCCAAGAAAATATTGTTGCTGTTCCGTGCCTGACAAAAAATGTAATCAAGATTAGATTTGTTTTGTATGGATTAGCAGATTAATAATTTGTTGAGATGTGTACAAAAAGGTTAGCTAAATTTGTTACAAAAGAAACACTCATTTTCCCCTTAATGTGTAATAAGTATTTTTTAATGAAATTATTGAAATCTAAAACTAGTTTTGCATGGGATAAAATGTACACAGTTGAAACCTGTATAGGCCTTGTATGATTTCAATAATTTTACAATACTTTAATGGAGTCTGTCTAGGGGATACCAGTATATATGGGAGAAAGTACTCCCTGCTGTACATTGTAATCATTATAAGGATATTGTAAGTCACCAGCTGTCAGCAGCACCCGCCGAAATGTTAAAATGCAAGATGCAACCGCCATGGTGGCGGTCACATCCTAATTTGGTGTGCGGAACCGCCGCATGCATTGCGGACGGTCCCGATCACCACCATGATGGCAGACGGACTCCAGTCCGTCCGCCATCGTAATCGGCCCCCTAGTCAATAGTGCTCACTTTAACACGGAACCCTGCTTGGAAGGTGGGCAGGATCATCTTCTCTTCCAGCCAGTCATGGATATTTTTTTTCATTACGTCTTTCTCCCATGTCTAAGGCCCATACAATTTTATTACCCCACAATTTGTCTCTTTTTCTGTAAATTAAAATATTTTTGTACATAGCTGGTTGATTTGGGCAGTTATGACTCCTCTGAAATCACACGGTGGGGTTTGGTGCATCGCACTCAGGGTAGCCATTCATGTCAGTGTTGCTGACATGCATGACTGAACTTCTTGATCATGGTGAATGTTTAGATTGCTTGCTGAACTCTTCATTACTCTGATTACACCTTCCTTATTCCAGTACTTAATATTTACAGCTGTGAGGCTGTGACTCACCACAATCACCCCCTATACAAGGACCCTTCGTATCTTTCTTCTTTGGGCTGATCATCCCCTTAAACTGTTTAAAGGGAATAAGACCTCCACACATCCTGCTGTTTCAAACCTCCTAATTACATCTCCTTTTAAGTTGTGGGAATGAGGTAGACAATGTACGTACTGGGATGAGGAAAGTGGAATAGGGGAAATAAAGATTACCAGTAAGTAATCGAAACATTAGCTCCTCAACTACAATTTCCGCTCTATTTCTCAATATTTGCAGACACGCCAAAGCAAACTGTCTGTCCTTATAAGGAACAAGAACACTAAACAGAATTCATGCCCACAGACCTTTAATTGAAAACTGCATGACTTTACTACACCTTCACAGTCATTCATGATAAATATTTTGAACTTTGTACCAAAACTCAACTGATTTTCGTGGCCCAAATTTGGTCTTTAATGCCTACCAATGGTGGAAGGTCTTGCCAAAGTCACAGAGGCACAAATATCTGTACAGGAGACTCCATCCCATTCTGTCGATGAGGCTGACATCCCCCTTGTTGATAGTGCCTGTACTAAACCTAGAACAATAAATCCTGAAACTGAATAAGCAGTAGAAATCACTCCTTTTTTTAAAATTCTTTATTTTTCATTTTGTGACAACAACACGGTGGGTGAACATGTGTGGGCAGCCACCCTGCACCAATGCAAGCGCAATATACAAGGGAAACCGTTGACACAAGGGAGTCAACCAATTGCAGATACCAATAATCATACATATACATATATCAGGGGACTTATACATAGCAGTAGTATGAGCTTTTGCTCTCTTCACTTATTGATCCTCTATCATTCGCATCTGAGTCAATGTGATCACTCGCAACCACATCAGTGGTTAAGAGATCCCTGCAGTTATCTCCACATTATATGGTCCTCATCCAGTTTCTCATCCTTCCTGCACGCTTTCATGCGGTCCTCCGCCACAATCGACCACTCACGCATATCCTTTAACCAATCATCCACTGAGGGGGAGCGCTTACTCATCCATACTATGGCAACCCTTCATCTTGCTAATACCAGGATTAATTGCAATAATTTATATGCCATCTTGCGCTTTTGGGTCTCGGGACTTGCCCCAACAGGCAATGCATAGGGGTTGCCTCCACTCGAAGGCCAGTTCCCTCCCTCGCTCGCTCAGCCACACGTATCCAGAACTGGTGTACCTCCAGTCACCCACAGGCTAAGTGTATAAAGTCCGCTCCTTCCCTACTGCATCTGGGACAAGCGTCGGAGCGGTCCGGGTCAATGCGATACAGCCTCACTGAAGTCAAATACACACGGTGCAGATAATTAAAATGTATTAACTTGAAACAGGCATTACAGGATATTGTGTGAGTTAGGGTACATGCTGCTTTCCAAGTCTTGTCACTCATGGGCGTCTGTAGATCTCCATCCCAGGCAGTCCATGCCCTGAGAGGTGGAGCCCTTGAGTCTGCCCTCATGGCCTTATACAACAATGAGATTAATCAACGCCCACTCCCACAGGTAAGCATAACATCGACTGTTTTGGTCGTCTGAGGAGCGTTCGGGTATGTAGGCCACGTTGTTCTGGCCAAATCTATGAGGCCCACATGCTGCATATACTGTCCCTGCCCCAAGCCGAACCCTTCACAAGCCTGTTTATATGTAATAAAGGTTTAATTAGGGTACAGGTCTGCCAGCACCTGGCATCCGCCCTTTCTACATGCTTGAAATGAAACGTTTTCCACCATTTTACGCACTGAGGCTTAAATACAGATATTCAGTTCCCGGTGGAACGGTGCATGCCTGAGTATGCGCACCACGAATGCTTGCCAGATATATGCGGTCTGTTTGACCACGTACGGCAGGTCCGCTGGTGTGTCCGCCCTCTCCATCCAGGTCACTGGTAGACTATCTGGCTGTACTTGCCCTCTGAGCAGAGGCTTCCCCCAGTTGTCTCCCTCATCCAACCACCAGGCTGCATGTTGGAGATGCTCCGCGAAGTAATATAGGTCCAGCCTGGGTGCCTCTAAACCCCCCCTCTTCATATTGCCTTGTTACAACCTGGAGGGCCACCCTGCTGTGCTTGCCCGCCCAGTATAGCAAACCCAGCACTGAATTCAGCTGCCTATATACCGCCATGGGTATGCCACACAACGAGTTCTGAGCACGTATAGGCAACGGGGTAGGACAACCATTCTGGCCACTGCAATTCTACCCATAAGGGAGAGCGGCAAGGTGTTCCAGAAGGTCACCGAATGCTCCAGGGATTCAAGTACTCCAATCACATGCAGTTGTAGTTATTGTGTGTCCCCATGCGCAACTTGTATGCCTAAAAATCGAAAAAGAGCCGGTCTGCCAACGCAACGCAAGTCTCGGCAGGTCCTCCAATGGTAGCGCAGACAGCCCTGCCAGCTGAAAGATCAAAGACTTATGCCTGTTAATTGGCGAAGTCATCTAAAAGCTGCAGGAGTTTAGGAAACGCTATTCGGGGGGACGCGACAATGCATCGTCAGTAACAATCCGTGGCAACTCTAGGAACAAGAGAATGGAACCTACTGCCCATACAGCTAAGACTGTTGGAGTCAGAAATGCTTGTCAGGAAAGCTCTTAAGACCTGGATTTTTACAGCTCCTGACTCACTCTGTCTTTCTCTGATGTAATTTATAACGGTCTGATCCTTCTGCTTAATCCCGCATAGCACCAGGATGCTCCCTCTTGAGTGATGGTTGTGCTTTATAAATGTATAAATCAAATCAAATCAAATATAGCGATATTAGGTGAGAGCTCTCCCCCACATGTATTCCCCATTGCTCAAGGTCCCGTCTGGCCCACATCTCATGGGCTCAATTGCCAGGGAAAAAAGCAGTGGCGATAGAGGACAACCCTGCCGAGTTCCTCGCCCCAATGTCCAGTTCACCGACCGACTCTGGCCCAACCGAACCCGGACACATGGCTCCATATATAGAAGCTTGACCCACCTTCAGAATCGAGGACCGAACACCAACGCCCTCAATACCTCCTGAAGATATCCCCAATCCACTGTATCTAAAGCTTTTTTAAGGTCGATGGATACTAACGGCAATTCCTCGTTTCCGCACTGTGTCTCATGCATGATATGTGGCAGGCGCCATACTTTCATGCCCGTGTTGCGGCCGGGAATAAACCCACACTGGTCTTCGTGGACAAGGTGGGTCAAGTGTGGGGCTAGGCGCTTTGCCAGTGCCTTGCATAATATTTTAGCATCAGAGTTTATCATGGTAAGCGGGCGGTATGCCGCAGGGTCCCGAACATCTCCCTCGGTTTTAAGAGCATACATATTTCCTAGTTAGTTGCACTTTCAATTCCCTCCGGGCCTCCGGTAGGAGACGCGTCAGTTGGAGCCCTACCAGGAACGGAACATAGCGGTCTGCCCGGACAGCTGGGTCTGCGGAGTATACCTTCTGTAGGTGTCGTTGTAATACTTCCAGTATTCCCTCTCTGGAGTACACCATGAGTTACGTATGCAAGTCGTCACCGGGGGGGGGGGGCCTGCTCCCTACACAAAATCCAGGCCAATAAACGCCTGGACTTATCACCTTTGACATGTAGCCGCTGACAGTAGCGAGTAAACGTATATTTGTCCAGTCTAACCCAGGTATCACTGATCTGTTCGCACAACGTGCGTTGTCGGGCATATGTATTGGGAAGCCCTTGGT
Organism: Calotriton arnoldi; assembly: GCA_963921515.1. Lineage (NCBI taxonomy): Eukaryota > Metazoa > Chordata > Amphibia > Caudata > Salamandridae > Calotriton > Calotriton arnoldi. Next base: position 772,369 of record CAWUFW010000752.1, read on the forward strand.
CTTCTGACTGAATTTACGCTAGTGCATCCTTCCTGTCCCTCAACTCTCACTGTAACTGTCGCCGGAGTCCGCAAGTAAGTCCCATTCCCACCCCGCGTACTACCGCCTTCATAACTTCCCACTCTGTACCTCTGCTAGCTGTGGTGTTCCAGTTGAGTGTCATATAATCTGAAAGCACCCAGGAAAGTGACGCCCTTCCCTCCTGATCCTGCAGGATCTCAGGGGGCATTCGCCATCGGCGGGGCTCATGCTCTATAGAATTCCACTGTATTGCGCAGCACACCAGGGCATGGTCCGACAAAAACCTAGCCAGGTGGGTTACCTCAGCAGTCAGCAGGGGGGGTGTCTTGGTCACTTAGATCCTATCTAACCTGCTATGTGTGTTGTATGTGGGTGAACAACATGTGAAGAGCATCTGCATCGGGTGCTGTATTCGCCAGGTATCTTGCAGCCCCAACTCACTCTTCATGGACTGCAGTTGTTTTGTCATACGAGGTTTAATGCCCGCTCTGGGGGGATATCTGTCCAGGGCAGGGTCAAGAATGCAGTTAAAATCCCCCAGCCATATGAGCGGTGTATCTAGATCTGCCGCTATAAGATCCTGCAACGCCGGTAAACGGTCGCCTCGTCTGTGTTTGGGACATAGGTGTTTAGGATGGTAATGTCACGGCCATCCAATTGACCTCGTAGGAGCACATAGCATCCCCCCACATCCGCCTCCATATACTGGAGAGTGAACGAAGTTCCCGGGGCCACCCAGATCAGCGCGCCCCTAGCGTACATGGGATGGGAGGAGTGAAATACCTGGCCCCGCCACTTTCTCGCTACCCTTGCCGCCCCTGTGTCATCTAAGTGTATTTCCTGCAGGCATTCAAAAGTTGTATTATGTCTTTTCAGAAAGGAGAGCACCCTGTGACACTTAGTACAAGTGCACAGTCCCCTGACATGCCAGCTGAGAAACTTAACCTGCAGTGTCATGGCATCGCTGCTCTTTCCTCACCCTGCATGTGCTACAGCAACTGCCGCCCTGCACCCCCACCCACCGCACATTCATACAACTTGTAACGATCATTAAACAGAAAACAAAAACTCCCCACACCCGCCCACGGAAAATGCACGCACAACTTCACAGTCAAGGTTGCCAGGGTGTACACTGCATCCCAATTAGCCCAACAGGGGCAAGTCAATAATGGTTTTCCCCATCCGCCCTCCCAAATACAAACCAGCAGATGCACAGCAATTCTTGGGTACTGCGAAGGACAGCAGCTACCCCCCTCAGGCTCCTACTGCGTGCCCCCGCTGTCCCCCAAAAATCCAAACACACAAGGAATAGGCTCATTTCCCACACATTCACATTCATTTCTTAAAAAGGCATTCTCGCCTTATCCGATACAGCTCTCCTCTCAGGCACGCTGAACAACACTCCGACCAAAGGGCCTCAGTTCAGCCTTTGCTTGACTCAGTCACCCCCAATTCGAGGGCCTCATCCATCAGGGTCTCGGGCACAATGTCCACAGTTGGGCCCAGGGCCTGCGTCACTCCCTCTGAGTCCGGGGAGGCAACCACGGGCGGAAGATCCGGGGACCCAGCATCTATATTGGCGTCAATCTGCAGGGATCCGTCCTCTCCCACCGTTATGCTGTGTTCCATTTGAGTGTCCGGGTCGTGAGTCTCCGTCCGGCCGGACTGCTGTCGGGGGCCCCTGCCAGGACGCGAACTCCATCTCCGCTTCTGACCCCTCTGCTTCCGTGGAGGCAGTCCATCACCCCGAATTTCGAGCCATAGAAATCACTCCCTAGGTCAGAGTGAATAATGAAATTTCCCAGTATTATTAGCTTAATCACTTTTGACAAACAATGATTTTGATTTTCTGAATTCTGATGTTCTATGCAGATAGATCTAAAACAGCTTTGACCAAACCCAAAACATATAATAATCCGGCTTGATCTGGATCTTAGTTGGATTACAATACTAGAAGAACTATTGTTTGAGTTCTATGAAATCTTTAGTACAAAATTAAAACAATTCGATCTTCAAAATTTCTCAAAGAAGGAGGGTGACATTACAAACCATTCAACTCCCCTAATCATCTGGAAGTAACATTGGCTGCCCAAAAAAAATTTTTTAAAGACAGTTATTTAAATGAAATTTCCTCTAACAGTTCAAAAACAGATTTATGCAATGCCTTTAGAAACAACAAGTCCCATTCTGGAAAAATATTCTCCACCTTAGGTCATAAAACCTCAAACCCATTAAATAACCTTGAGGCCCAACCTTCAATGTCAGGGGAGCTGAGCTTCAACTTCTTGAAATTTAGGAGAAGCCAAAACTCCTCCAGAAGCCGAACTGTCCTCTGCACATCCACATTCAAGTTCTGCTGAGAATGAGACATGATTAGTAAATCATCCATATGTGGGTAAATCTGAATGTACTGACATCACAGGGGCTTTGAACTTGGTGAAAAACCTTGGGGAATCATTCAGGTCAAATGGTAACACCCGAAACAACCAATGAGCCTACCTCACTACAAATCTCAAATATTTCTGATGCTCATTTTTCAACCGGCTCAAGTAGATATGTATCTTGCAGGTCTATTGATGCTAAGTAAGCCCCTTTCTTCATTAACGGAATTACCTGCTGAAGTTTGTTCCTTTTGAAGTTTATTGTTGAAAGAAATACATACAGGTCTTTCAGATCTAATATTAGTCTGAAGTGCGCCAACTATTTTACTAGAAATACAAGGGAGTACCATGCCAACGTTTGTTTCTCCCTCGGCAATTGCACAATTGTTTTTTTTTCTGAAACAGTGCCAATACATTCTCTTGTAATGCTGCCCCCTTTTCAAAGTTCTGTGGAATAGGAGTCAAGACAAACTGATTATTTTGAAGGTAACTACAAAACTCTTAAGAATAACCTATGGGGACTACCTGGTTTACCCTCTGATCGTGATTATCTTCAGCCAGTTCATCTGATACAACTTAGTTGTCCTCTCACCATTCCTGAAGAACTTCGAATACTCGCATAATCAAGAGCACAAGCTGTCCTTAACATATTGAGACCTCCAATTTTGTTGACTAGCCAAAAATTTAGATATATTAGATGAAGGTTTGTATCATCTGTTCCTCGAACGTTCATAGCGTCTTTTGTCCCTGTTATAATTCTAAGATTGATATTTAAAAGGTTGAGTATGCTTTCTAATCTTGAAAGACTTCTGAATGACACCTTCAAGCTCTCCGGCAATTTTGTTGTCCCCTAAAAATGGCATTTTTAACAAATAAGATTTTTGAGCAGCATCCACATTCCAGTGTCTCGATTATAGATGCCTCCTTGCTGATAACATTCCTCCTACTACCATTGAGTATGCTTTTAGATTACCAAATGTAATGTCCATTAGATACTTGGCCTGAGTCTCAATGGTGACCAATAATTGTAAAACATTACATTACATTGACAATGACTGGAAACTCTGGAGCAAAAATTGTGACGCACATACTAAATAGATTCCAGCTCTCATTGCCATGCTTAATCCAGAATATGTTCTCCTCAGAGGAACCATTTGCCTTTTTGTACCCAGAATCAAAATGACCACATCATCTATAAAGGGCTTTGCTGATTGATTAGTATAATTTGCTACCAAAGATCCGCTACCAACTTGTGAGGATTGTCCCTTTGCTAAAGAGTACAGTCTACCCATGAATCTCAGCACCTACGCTCTCTCTAGGTCTCTCTACTCTATGTTCATGAGAACTTGAATTGCTGCATTAATTGGAATTTTTTTAATTATTGGCCTATTAAATTGCCTGAAACAGTCACTCCTAGTAAAAGGCTGATCATCATCCAATGACACATGCAGGTTTGAAGACATGTAGTTTATTAAACTCTTTAATTCCTCTTCCTGTTTATGCTTTCCCCTAGGAGTTCCCAAACCAGGATCATCTGTATCCTCAACATAATTTGGAATACGAGGAAGATGAAACAGAACATGGCAAGGGACAGGACAACAAAGAAGAGCCTGATTGCACTAGAGAACACTTAACCTGCTGTCTCTGAAAAGCATCTGAAATTGTTTTCACCATCATCTGTAGTTGTTTCTCAGATATGTTATGAGAGTGCCTTGAACTTCCCTTAGAAGAGTGACTCCTCCTTTCCTCAGTAGATCTATCCCTCCTAGAAGACAAAGGAGACAAGTGCTACTGTTTATGAGAATTCTATCTCATCTCCTTGCTAGACACAAATGAGCTCTTCCTCCAGATGGTCCTTATTTTTTTCCTCAAGAACCATTAGATTGCCGACTTAATTGGTTGCTAAAGAAGACAAACATCCATTAAGATAGGCATGCATTATTCAAATTCCTTACCATTGACATCCAACTACAAGCTATAACGTGACTTGCTGCCTTAACTAGACTGTAAAGGAGTGGGTACGACAAGCAAAGGAAAGTATCCAACGGCTTATCGGATCGTAATTCCAGCCTTTAATATGCCGTGCTCCGTGTATCTCAAGAGACCGCTCTGCGCTCGCTTCTCTCAGCCTCATGTTATAAACAGAGGCGACCTTCATTCAGATATGCACTCTGGTGATCTAACAACATGCAATAGTGATCTAACAAACCAGGTCAATGCTCTGTTGAAGCATTAATTCGCACTCTACATAGCGCTCACAGTGTGCAAGTCGCTACCTCTTTGCTGAACCCGCACTCCAGCCCTCCACCCCTCCCCAGTCCCAAAGGCGAGAGGCAACCCCGGTTGTGGTGGTGTACCAGGATGTAGCCTTTTTATTCACACAGTTCCAGGAAAGAATGAATACTGTAGTTCTTTAGACATTGGTTCAACTAGAGTTGTTTAGACATTGGTTTATTGGATATGGGAATACAGGACACAAGGAAAGCAAACAGTGCACAGACTGTACAAGTACAACAACCGTCTTTTGACTTATACAATGCAGCGCAACCTTTACAGAATGCATTGTGCCAGGAGGGCCCAATTCCATATACATCACCCCTGCCCTCCCAAGGGAATCAGCGAGATTATTGGCAAAGTCATACACTTAATGTTAACTACCCCTCTCCCTCACAGAGGGATGGGCAAGACCCGCAGTTTGATGCCAACACATAACAGCAGGTTACCGCATAGTGCTCCGTCCCTGCCGGGATACCTGACGAGGCACCCTTAAAACGTCAAAATCTAGGCATTTCAGGGTAAGACAGAAAGATCCAGGACAATCAGCAGGTCAGTCCTACCTCCTGCCATCCCTCAGCCCCCTCAAATCAACACCCTGCCAAGGGGTCAGTCCAGGAAATCAGTCCAATTTTCTCTGTTGCTAGAAATTCCGCCACTTTTCAAGGAGTGGGTGGGTGTCTGATCCTGTACGCAGGTGTGAGGAGAAGGAAGAATAGGTTGATTCCCCGCCCATGATTCCTTAAATGCCTCCGTCCGGGCGTTGCCCTCAAATTACATCACAACCTTTGCGGCAAACACAAACGATGGACACTACCTCTCGTGGCATGACTAATGGCACCCCTTCGGCTATTTGCAGGGGACGCCACGCCATAGTGCCCTCACAACGTGCAAAACGCTGCTCCACTACTGAAACTGCATTTGAGTCACCAAAGGAGATAGACAACCCCGGTTGTGGTGGTGTACCAGAACATAGCTTTTTTATTCTCACAGGTCTTGTAAAGAATTAATACTGCAGTTGGTTAGACATTGCCTCAACTTTAGTTGTTTAGACATTGGTTCATCGGATGTGGGAATACAGGACACAAAAAAAGCAAGCAGCGCACAGACTATACAACAAGTACAACAACCATCTTTTGACTTATACATTGCAGCTCAACCTTTACAGAATGCATTGTGCCAGGAGGCCCCGATTCCATGTGCATCACCCCTGCCCTCCCAAGGGAATCAGTGAGATTATTGGCAAAGTCATACACTTAATGTTAACTATCCATCTGCCTCACAGAGCGATGGGCAAGATCCGCAGTTTGATACTAACAAATAACAGCAGGTTACTGCATAGCGCTCCGTCCCTGCAGGGGTACCTGACACCAGGCGAAGCCCCATTAAAACATCAAAATCTAGATATCTCAGGGTAGGGCAGAAAGGTCCAGGACCGCTAGCAGGTCAATCCCCCCCTCCTGCCAGACCCGTGCCCCCTCAAATCAACACCACTTCAAGGAGTCAGTCCATGGAATCAGTCCAATCATGGGGTAGCCCCATTTTCTTTGCAACTAGAAATTCCGCCACAGGGCAATGAGGTTATAGGAAAACACATCCTCCCCCTTCCGCTGCTGGATTGCCTCAGTGGTGGCCCCTAAGATTGTGTGCATGAACAACTTGTGGCCCATGGGCGACAGGCACACCCCATCCCTGTGGAACAGCTCCCACTGGAGAGCTGAATTAAGCTATGCCGAATCGTGCCCATAGTAGAGCACACCAGTATCTTCTGCACTGAGTGATTGAGCTTCTTCACAGAGTGATTTATCACTCCAGCGGCTGCCCCCCGACCATACAGACCGAGGTATAACTTCAGACCACAATATTGTGGCTCCTGGGTTCTTCTTTCTCACCTTAGACAGGACCACACACAGAGCTTCCCGCACTCCCCTCCTACCCAAGGGGACCATGTAGTTTTCCCCACCATGGATGACTAGAATGTCAGGCGTTGGAATGTCCCTCACATTGAGTGCCGATAGAAGGTGGCCAAACAGATTCTCTAATTTGAGATCCCCGATAGCCACCCAGTGATGCTTTACTCCTGACGCCAGCTGAACCCCTTCCACCCCCGATCCATGAAACTGCTCACCTGCCCTGCAGACAAAAGAGTGACCGCATCAGCAAACATGCACCAGCCTGTGATTGGAGACTGTGAGAAAAGACAGAAGACAGTTGTTACCAGGAGGAGCACCATGCTTGGCTAAGTAAGCATAGGATGGGGGGGGTGAGGGGGAGACCAGTAAGGATGTGGGCAGTAGTGGCCGCCCCAATCTGGAAGGAATGGGACCCCGGGCCGCTGCTTGAAACATGCTGGCTCAAAATACATGCTTGCGGTAATGCGTACCTGAAAGTGCCTTGTTGGGAAAAGATGCACTCATCGGCTTGATCAGGGATGCCCCCACTTCACAACAACATGCAGGCTTGAAAACATGCTGGCTCCCAACCCGGAGTGAGAAGCTGCTATCGCCTCACCCGCCCACCGTCAGGCAGGTCTTAAAAATACTTTGTTGGCATTTGAACACAGAGGGCCAGATGTATCAACATTGTATTTTGCGAGTCCTTAATAGTGAATTTTACCGATTCGCTATTATGGACTCACAAAATGCAATGTATGTAGGTTTCGCAAATAAAATTGCGATTCCTACGCATTCCTTAATTATGACTCGCAAATTGCGAGTCGCAAATAAGGAATGGCTTCCCATTCATTTCTATGGGCCTAGAGGCCCATAGGAATGAATGGGAATTGCATGCACAATTTGCGAGTACCCAATAGGTACTCGCAAATTGCGCATGCAATTTCAAGGGTGCAAGGGGGCCAAAAGGACACCCAGTGGACCCCTGAAATATGCATGTGTGCACATGTGGCGCACATACATGACCTAAGGGCATGTATGTACGCCACATGGCACCTAGAAAATTTGCAAAAAATTGCATTTTTCTAGAAATGTGCAAATTACCACCAACTTGAAGCTGGTGGTTATTTGCGATTCCTTAAAGCGAGGTCACAATATTTTTTTGCATCCAGCATTGCGATTCCCAAAATGCAATCGCAAAATAGGTAATCGCAAAAATTGCGATTCCCTATTTTGCGAATGCCTTTTGAGATGATACATCCCAAAAGGCTTTTTACCGTTCACAAACGGTAAAACGCTTGATACATCTGGCCCAGAAACTCTTATTTACAAAGCACCAGTATAACACCCACAGGTTTTCTCCTGACTTTCAACAGCCCGAGCTATCCAAGCACCCAACTCACCTTATCCCCCAATGCGTGAACAAACTTGGTCCAAACAGGGATTCCAATGCTCGTGTATGGTCCTGTCTGGTCCTATACGCAGGTGTGCGGCGAAGGAAGAAGAGACCGATCCCCCACCCTGCAATTCCTTAAATGCCCCCATCCAGGCGTCACCCTCAAATGGAGTCACGGCCTTTGTGGCAAACACAAACAATGGACCCTCCGTCTCTGGCTCCTTCTCGTGGCGCAAATAATGGCGCCCCTTCTGCTATTTGCAGGGTGCGCCAGGACAAGATAGTATTACACGATGCCCTTCACTGCCCCAATTCTTCCTTAGTAAATATAGCTACTTTGAATTTTACCTTTTTCCTAAGTAACACCTAGTGGGCCACTCATGGTCATAGCCACGGGGGGCATTTGAAGGCCGGACCAGCCCATATTAATCATTGACTCCCCAAAATTACCGAGGCAGCTGTCACAGTATTGCCACTGCACCCCTCATTAAATAATATGGGCCCTTGCACCTCAACATCTTTCTTAAACGGAAAGAATCTAAGAAATTCTACACAGGTCAGTGCAGGGCCGGCTTTAGGGCAGTGTGACTGGTGTGGATGCACTGGGCGCTGACCTGGAGGGGGCGCTGACCTGGGGGGGGGGGAGGGCGCTGTGTTTAGTGATAACTTATGATTGGAGAAACGAGGGTCACTTTTGCCCGGTGGTAGTGAGGGAATCTGAGGAGGTGGTCATGGGGTGTGAGGGCGCCAAAAATGATTGTTGCACCAGGTGCCACCAGTGCTAAAGCCGGCCCCGGGTCAGTGCACTTTGTAAAGAAGATATGTGCCACCAAAAAAGAGCGCACATTAAAGAAAAAAAAACCAGGATGCTTGGAGGTCATATCCCCTTTAAATATTTGAAGGGGAATGTCAGTCAAAAACAAGAAAGTGGAGAATGGTTCTTGGGTAGGGAGTGCTCGTAGTGAAGAGGTGCCTCTCAGTTGCAAATAGTAAGGACTTGAATCACGAATGTGGTTGAGGAGGTAACATCCCGACTGCTCAACAGCAAACTCAGGGGCATATTTACAATCCCCTAGCGCCACAAGAGCGTCACATCTTTTGACGCTCCGATGGCGCTCTATGTAAACCCATATTTACAAGGCCGCGCTAAGCCACTTTGAGCGGCTTAACACAGCATATTAAATTGGGCCATCTGAAACGCAGCTTTCTGTGGCAAATGGGCATGCTATGGGTGTTACTGTGGGCGTTCACAGCAACACCCATGGCTTTTTGACACTGCTCCAGATTTACAAGGATCTGTATCAGCGCCAAAAACTAACGCCTTTCAAAAGGAGGCGTTAATGTGTCACAACGAGGGGAAATACTTTTATTTCTCCTCGTTTTTTGCTCTTTCTATATCTGCTGCATTTTGCATGGCAAAACGCCATTAATGATTGTTTTTGTGCAGGAAGGTACCTTCCTGCATAAACACAATCATCCCTGCAACACAGGCACCCTTGCACCATGGTGCGGCGAGGGTGCCTACGTTGACGCTAGGCAGCTTTTTTTAACACCGGCGCAGGGGTGAGGACAGGGATGCACTGTATTCTTTTAAATACAGCACATCCCTGCGTTTTGAAAATGATGCAGCTTGGGGCAGCAAAATTGCTTGCGACACTGCACTGCGCCATTTTCATGTAAATATGCCCCTCAGTCTTGCGACTAGCCTCTCCATATCCCAGTGCTTAATTTGAGTGGTTGGTTGGCGGTGGGGTGCACCACCACTCATTTTAGGGTACTGCCACTCATTTTTCTGCATCAGACACTTACAGAGAACAAGAGACTGATAAACAGACGAAGTGGAAGGACGGAACAAAGAGAGAAAGCAGGAACCTGCAAGAGTGAGATAAAGGGGCAGAGAATGTCTGGCAGTGGGTTATAGAGGCATGACGTGGATTCAAGACTACGCAGCCTTGGTATTCGGTGCGCCAACATTTAATACCACCGGCAACAGACTTCTGATCAGAGGTTTGGGCACAGGCACTCATGCTTTTACAAATTAAGCACTGTAAATCCTTGTTGGCAGTTTTCCGTTAAGGCCTCATTCATGTCACTTTCAATTTTTGCAATTTCCTTGATATTCTTTACCGTTATTCATACCTGCGACTGATTTTAGATTTATTGACATTGATGCTGATGTTTGTGATTCTACCTTCCTGTGTACCTTTTGGGCCTTTCTTACTAGCAAGCACTCCCCAGTCTTCACTTTCGCTTTGTTTGTTTTTACAGTTTGTTTTTACTGGTTGTTTATTCATCATCGAGTTTTGAAAATATTATTTCAATTTGGGCATGCATTTTTAGCATATTTTGTTTGCTTTACTCAGTGTCTTGCCTCAGCACTTATCGTACATTTTGATTCTGGAAACTTTTAACACGTCAACACACATTTTATGGTATTCTGATACTGTAAGTGAATGTAATGAGCAGTGTCTTGTTTTTTCCCCAGGTCACGCCACGTAGGGGCATATTTACAATAAAGTGGCAAAGCGTGTCATTAAGCCAAAAAGGCTAACGACACACTTCGTCACTTTAGAAACGCAGGGCTGCACAATATTTACTAGAATATGGTGCAGCCCTGCGTTTCCCCCTGCGCTGGCGCTAACTTTAGCTGCCTAGCGCCAACGCAGGCACCCTTGCACCATAGTGCAAGGGTGCCTGTGTTGAGGGGAAGATTGTTTATGTGCAGGAAGGTCCCCCTTCCTACACATAAACCATCTTTAAATGCCGTTTTGTAACTTCTATGTGTGCTGCTTAATGTAGCACACATAGAAGTTGCACAACAGCATTTTTTTTAAATGATTCTTTATGTGCAGGAATGGGGACCTTCCTGCACATAAACAATCATAGGCAATTTGCTGTTTCTATGTGTGCTGCACAAAGCAGCACACATGGAAGCAAAAACTAGGAGAAATAAAGCATTTCTCCTCGTTTCGCCTGTTTAAGACCAGGTTTTCCCTGGTCTTAATTTTGGTGCTGCCTCCTATTTACACTGCCCTTGTAAATAGGGGGCAGCGTCAAAATCAATGAGTGTTGCGGTGGAACGCCCATGCAGGGAGAAGTGTGGCTCAATGGTTAGAGCAGCAGACCTTGATGCAGAGATCTGGCCCGGGACCAGGGTTCAATTCCTGCCTCGGCGGGTCTTGGGCTCAATTTCCTCGGACCTGATAATTCTCGCCTCGGTGCCTATTCTAATCATGGGTCCAACTCTGGGCAATAGCTTGCTTAATCTCCACAACGGCCCCAACAGCGCTGGGATGCCTGGCTTCACCCTGGGGGTGCCCAGGAGTGGACATTTCACAGGGAAAAGCCAGGAAGGGTTCCACAGCGGTATGCGTACAGCGCCAGGACACCCCTTTGGGGGTATAAGTGCGCTTTACAAGTACTCATTTCATTTCATGCAACACCCATTGCCCTCCCCTTTCATGCTAAATACAGCGTGAAAGGGTGCCTTATTTACAAGGCAGCGTTAAGCCCCGTTAAGTGGCTTAACGCTGCCTTGTAAATAAGGCGAGGCCCCTATTGCCATCACGTCACTGAATGTGACATTGTGGTGGCGATAGGGGCTTGTAAATATGCCCCACAGTGTTTTACTTCTGTTGAACGTATATTTTACACCTTACAGAATTATATCGATTTTGATATTTTGGCATAACTTATATAAGGTAAGTAGTACGACAGAGACAGATCCACGTATAGCAGTGTGAGGATCTCTTTATGTGCCTGCTAGATGTACTTGACTAGATGGGGCAGTGAACTTCCCTACGCTGGAGCTGTGCCTTTAAGGGATATACCGGCATTTCATTGCAGGGACGAACATATGGACATGGCTGAGTGAAAAAATGGGAGGCTGCAGAACGGGAGGAGACCTCTATGCCGGTAATTCATTTATTTCCCACAACAGGCTACTGGCCAGTTCAGTTTGGTCAGAGGTCAATATTTACATTACTAAGCACTACGCCACACGGCTCAGAAGGTGTACGGCACTGTCCATGAACGTCATTTAGGGGTTGCCAGGGGTCGCTGCTGCGACCCGATGCATGCCCCTTGTGAACCCTGGCACTGCCTTTGCCACCCCTAGCGTCAGCAGTGGCTAAATTAGTGGCAGGAACAGAAGCAGCTTGTCCTTATGGAAGTCAGTGGGGGCTTCACTCTCCTTATTTTTTGTCAATTTTTTATTATACTAATAGTGAATAATATTAGATTATTCGCTATTAGTTTAATAAAAAAATGGAGTAAAAATAGCTGGAATATTACTTTCCCTGGCAGCTGAGGTAAGTTAAAAAAATGCTTTTAAATGTATGTATGTATGTCGTGAGCGTACTTGCAGTTTTGAGTGTTTCAATGTAGGAGAGTGTGTGTATGTGTGAATGGGTGTGTAAGTGTAGACAGAGTGTGTGTTTATACGTGTGTATGTGTAAGAAGGTGTATGTGTGAGTGAAAGTGAAGGTCAAAGGGTATGTGAAGTCACTTCCGCTACCCTTGGCATTTTGGTGATTTGACGTCCATGGCACTGTCACCAGCACCCCGAGTGTCACATACACTGGAGCTGCTGCTCCACACAGACAGCAGCAGATAAATCATAACACCATATATGCAACCCTAAGGGCGGATATCTGGAGCTCCTCCCTCAAATCACAAGTTAAATTGGAGACGGACTGTGCCCAAGAACTCACTGATACTCACTCAATGGAAAGGTACCCTGGCCATCCTCCGCACTATTACGAGTAACAGCCAGTTCAGACCCATACAATTCAATTTCATACATAGAACATACATCATCCCAGCTATGCTACATAGACTTGACCCCACTAGAGCACAAGGGTGCCCTAAATGCTTCCAGCTGGAGGATACGTATTTTCATCTGACATGGGACTGACCCTGGGTACATGTATATTGGATGCTTGTAGCTTACTGCTATCAGTTGGAGTTTAGCTGAAGTTACGCAATAACCCGCCTTCTACTGGCACGTAGGCGACTGGCAATGCACTGGCTGAGCCTGCAGGCACCGAAACGTGCTAGCGGGAGGAAAGATATTGGGGAATGGTGCATAATAGAGAAAATTAGGATCAAACTGGTGAGACGAGACGAAAAGTTGGACGAGGACTTCGAGCTGTGGCAACTGCTGTCTAAACAAGCATTGGCATAGCCAATAGGTCTCGCTTTTGGGACCTTATAAGTATTTAGTTAAGCAGCACAATATCCTTGGTGCAACAACATCAACTGTTGCATGGCTAAACACTTATAAGGTCCCAAAGGCGAGACCTATTGGCTATGCCAATGCTTGTTAGATTATTGCAACGCACTTTATCTCGGCACCCCTCAAGGTAGGCTAAGGATGCTCTAACGGGTACAGAATGCGGCAGTACGTCTGCTGCTGAACATGCCTAGATGCTTCTCTTTGGTCCAGCTGTTGTCCTAATTCACTGACTCACGATTAAAAATAGAGTATCCTTTAAAGCTCTATGCTTTTGTCATAATATCTTGAACAACAAAGGCTCTTGCTACCTTCATGTCTTGTTCAAGCCTTATCAACCTAGCTGTTGTCCCAGATCTGCTGAAGCTGGGCTCACTGCAGTCCGTAGGGTGAAGAGAGCACGTATGGGTGCTCGCTCTTTTAGCCACCTGGCCTCCAATCTTTGGAATAACCTTCCGCTAGATCTGAGGCAAGACCATTCAGAACTGGTTTTTCGGAAAAAACTTCAGACCTGTTTTTATAGACAAATTTAATGAGCTCTTCTTTGTCCTGGACCCTTGTGGTTGATTTCCTAGTGCATGGAGTAACCAGGCACTCTACAAATGTCCTTATTCTTATACCAATACCATATACACAAGCATGCACACAAACACACATGCATTAGTAACAAGGGTTCGAATTGTCACAGCATACCGTCAATGCGGAGTATATTTAGGCCGAAGCATCCCCCCCAACCACTATCGGCGAACAGGCGTATTTGAATACTGCGCTTGGTGCAGATTTCTGAATTGGTCGGCAGTGAATTCAGTTACTGCCTTTGACGTGATAAGATTGGGGGTGACAGGTGGTGTCATGCACGGTGCAGTGTTCTGGACATGCCCTGCATTATGGGGGCTGGCTTTAGGTGGGGTAGTAATTAAACCGACTATGCACGGTACAGGGTTCGGAGTTGGGGGAGGGCAGGGGCCGTGCCACGCTTGTTTAAGGGTTGTGCGAGCAAACGGCAGGTAACACTTCAAGTAGGATCAAGCTGGGGCAGTGGGCGTTTCCCTGGAATACAGGAATTCTCATTTCGGGGCGGCTGTGGGAACGTCACAAGTGTTATGTTTCAGAGATCGGGGCAGTGGGAATTTCAAGCACAGGAACTACAGTTTAGATCCCAAGGGGAGGGCAGTTGGTATAATGACTCAACGGTCTGCAAAGGGCAAATTACACGCGCTGAACTATTGAATAACAAAATATTAAGTTCTTGAACAGGAAACCAACCGTCAGCGCGCCTAAAATATTTGATGATTACAGCAATCAAACACTCGTGAGCTGTTCTTTGTAGATCCGTGTGCTGTTAAAGTTACAGAGCTCAGACACAGGGCCTATAGAATATCACATCTTCCTTATAACGTACTTTTAGAAGAAAGGTGCTCATATACAGAAGGTTCGTTGAAATGCGTCGGTGGGAAAAGGCTGTCTTTCCAGGAAATATCATTTACGGATGGTTGTGATGACGGAGGCTGCCGAGTAGGCAGGGGTGGGGCATTTAATGTCACTGATGTGGTGTTCCTGTTTATGGACTATTACACGGAACAGCCAGCTGTCCTCATCTGACCACATCACGAGATGACGACTCAACCTGCTGATACCTAGGTCTCTTTTCGGGGACCTAGTGACTTGCCCGACCGGCGGTTCCTTTCAGTGTCCTATTGCCCCTTATTTGGAGCGCTTGCTTCTCACTGCAGCCAGCAGCCTCTTTGCGCGCCATATAGTGCGGCAATGAGGGGCAGTTTGCTTGATTAGGAGATTCCATTCACGTGTGATAATTCTTGGGGAAGTGTCATTTATTGTTAAGATTTGGTGGGTAAGTGCCTGGGGACTGCCATATATTTGGCGACCTTGGAGTGGCTTAAAGGGACAGGGCTGCCTTGCAGATAGTACTGAGATAGCGGAGTGGGTTTAGCCCTCGCTGTAAAGCTTGGCAAATCTGATGCTAACGGCACCATTTTTAAACGAGCGCGGCAGCCTGCAGAGCTGACCAGACGCTCATGCGTCATGGCCTTTTGCCAGCGATTACACGCACGGCAGGCATGTGTTTCCAATTATCGCGCACGCGTCTGGGCACGATAATGGGAAACAGATGTCGGCCCTGTGCGCGTAACCGCAGGAAAAAGGCCATGACGCACGAGCGTCTGGTCAGCTTTCCAAACCCCCTAACATAAAGTCTCGCCTTGCAGCGCTTGCGCGCTACTCGAGGCTCGACCTAAAAACTGCAATTCCCCCAGACAGGCGCCCACTTTCAATAGGACTTGACCCATATTCTTTTGTAGGTAAATGGGAGTTGACTGCATAAAAGTAACACAAACTATGGATATACAGTGCTTAATTTGTGAAAAAATAAGTTTCAGGGCTCTCATCAGGAGGCCACTGCAGCTTGCACCACACATTGCCCCTCCCAGCACTGCTAATGACAGTTCCAACACAACTACTAACCATCACACTCCTACAAGTTTGACAATTCGGACTATTTCAGGCCCCTAAAGCTATAAGAATAGCTTGGGCGGCAGATAATAGTCATTTTTAATCTACATTGAATTAATAAATAACTGTTGTTGTGGTCATCTCTAAATTAGCCAGACAGTGTGCCACCTTGTGGCAGACTGTCACAAGCGTCGGTGTTGACAATTAAGTGCCAGTGCCGAGCACCGGAAACGACCGACTCAAATTAAGCACTGGGATACCATTAGCTACCGAAAGCATCTGTTCACTCACAGAGGGCAGAGGGCATTATGTGAGAAGAGGAAAGTATGTCTGGGCGACAACGGTCCTGTTGGATGGGACGATGCCCCCTTCAGTATATCATTGGAGGCAATTAGAGAATTACCTGTATTGAGGCTCCCGCAATAGCAAGCATATGAGAGGCACTATAAAAGCGATCTACATCAGTAAGATGCGGCGCTCTTCACTCGTAGGACTGTTCTGAGCTGGGTGCACACCCTTTAGACCATGTGAACTGGGGATCTTGGAAGGTACATATCCCCAGACAAAGGGCAATTTCAGACGGGGGCTGCACTACTCCACTAGACAACTAGATAAGAGGTCTATATATTCTCCTGCTATATTTGATTTGATTTGATTGTGAAATCTATATAGCGCTCGAATGCCCAGGGGTGTCTAGGCGCTGCAACGGAGGAGTCTGCCAGGATTTCAGAGGAAGAAGGTAAGAATTAGTTTGAGAATAGCCAAGTTTTTAGCGATTTTCTAAAGGAAAGTAGCGTTGGGCAATTTTTAATATCTAATGGAAGCGTGTTCCACAGTTTCACTGTGTTCAGGATAAAACTGCTTCCTCCCCAGCGAACTTTCTTAAATTTGGGTGTGTGGAGGAGTTTGCTCTGAGGTGAACGTAGTTTTCTGCATGGATGATACCAGGAGAAGTGTTGTTTCAGGAACGTAGGTCCTGTTCCATGCATAGCTTTGTACGCTAGACATAGAGATTTAAATTCTATCCTCTTTTTTACCGGAAGCCAGTGGAGTTTTTTTAAGCCTTGGGAAACGGACTGGAACTTGGGGATATCCAGTAACATTCTGGCGGCTGCGTTCTGCACCCGCTGGAGTTTGAGCATGTGCTGTTTTTGAAGGCCCAAATATAGGGCATTTCCGTAGTCCAGTCTGGCCATAGCTAGAATCGTCACCAGTGTTTTTATTGCTTCGGGGGGAATAAAGGCGCACACCTTCCGGATTGACTTCAGTGTTAGAAAGACCTGAGAGGCAACCTTGTTGATCTGATGTTGGAAAGTTAGTCTGTCATCAAAGATGATGCCCAGATTCTTTACCTTATGAACTGGGGCTGGGAGAGTTCCCATATCCAGAGGCCACCAGTTCTGTGACCAAAAGGAGGTGTCAGATCCCAACAGGAGAACCTCTTATTTGCTTCCATTTTGCTTTAGGCGGTTTGGTCTACGTGGGACATACATTGGTTAAAACGAACAGCGGTTTCCTCCGAGTTGCTTGAGATGGACACCACTATTTGGGTGTCGTCCACGTAGGAAACCAACGAAAAGCCAAACTGCCTGATGATGTCAGCTAAGGGGGGTCACATATAAGTTGAACAAAGTAGGACTCAGTGAGGAGGTCTGCGGCACCCCACATGGAAGTGTGAACTCTTCTGAACAGGAGTCACCAATCTGAACATATTGCAACCTATTGTTCAGATAAGATTTGATCAAATTTAGAGCAGAATTCTTGACTCCTACCTCTTGGAGCCTTCTGATAAGAATGTCATGGTTCACGGTGTCAAAAGCCGCCGATAGATCCAAAAGGATCAAGGCGGCCCTGGCACCCGTGTCCAGTATAGTCTGAAGCTCCTCTGCTGCCATAACCAAGGCAGTCTCCGTGCTGTGCCCTTGTCGGAAGCCATATTGTGAAGAATCCAGCAGGTCTTCCGAGGACACAAAGGCGGTGAGTTGGGAGTTTAGAATTTTTTCCAAGACCTTAGCCGGAAATGGAATCCTCATGATAGGTCTATAGTTGCTGTGGTCGCTGGGATCCAGATTGGGTTTTTTAGTAGAGGAAGGATTGAAACTGTTTTCCACGCATCTGGGAAAATGCCAGAACTAATAATCTCTTTAAAGAGCAAACTGAGTTGCTCACTAATACTATCGGGTGCCAGTTCAAATATTTTAGGAGGGCATGGGTCTGATGGTGCTCCGGATTTTATTGATCTAACTACATGCGAGATCTGTTCTGCATTCGGTGGAACGAAGGAATCCATGACATTGACGGAACGCGAAGGAGATGTATTGGGGGTGTCAACTGGGAGGTCAGTGCCCTATATCATTGCCTGTTTTCCCAATGTGTGTTCCAGACTCAAATGTTACAGTGAAGGACTTCTTATTCCTTGCAATACATGGCATGTGTTGTGTTTGTAAAAAAACAATAAAAATCATTTTTTGTAAAGAAAAAAGGTAAGTAGCTCATCTTGCTTTTAACTATCACTCATACATTAATCCTGCAGATGATTCGTGTGGATTTCTGTATTGATGTGAACTTGTTCTTCAAAGGGGCTATCCAGCGTATAGCAAAAATGACAACAAAGCAAGTCTTGTATCTCTAACAATCATCTACAACAGGAATACCAGGGCCCTGTAATGTGAAGGGCGCACTTTCCCTGTTTGCGCCCGGCGCACCTTAAAATAGGCGTGTTAGGTGCAAACAGGGAAAGTGCATCCTATTACATGGAATGCGCTGCCCCCAGGGCAGCCACGAACTCGCACTGCTCCCAGGGCAGCACATTCCTGTGATAAACAGAGTGGTTGCTTTAAAGCCGATCCACGTTTTCACAGTGCAGGCAGCACCCACCTGCACTTTCAAAGGGGATTAGAGATCCATTTGCAGGCGGGTGCCGTCAGTGACTGGACCCGCCTGCAAGGGGATGTCTGGGGGGTCCATGGGACCCACTTTCCCCCTGCCAGAGAGCTGCCATCAGGGGGCGCACTGACAGTGCGCCACCTTGCAGGTGGGCACTGTCAGTGCGCCCCCTGACAGTTCTTTGCCTCAGCACCCACGTCTGTAATATGGCACGGGCGCAGAGTCAAAGGGATTCCCTCATTTGCCTTGGGAACGCCCCTATGCAAATGAGGGAATGCCCCCTGTAGATAGCGCTCGCGCTTTATATGCGTTAGCCCTATCAGTATTACAGAAGGGGCCAGACAAGCATTTGCGGTCCCTTTCTGTAATACCAAAGTGCCCCGGGGGCGCGCAAAGCTGGCTCAAACGCCGGATGCGTCCCCGGGGTACTCTCTGTAATACGGCCTCTGAATGTTTGTTTGATGACGTCTGCTTGGGTTTTGAGAGCTACTGTGACTTCAGTGGAGGGATACTTCAAACTTTGGCTGACTGGTGGCCTAAAGACTTTTCAAATACTCCTGTCCAGACGAGGTCCCCGTCCATTCTGCTACTGGGTTGGAGCCATCATGGACACCTTAGTTACAGATTTTTAGAATCCAATGATACTGCTGTTTTGAAAGTGTACTGAAAGTGTACCTTATTGCACTTTAAAAATGTTGGGGGAAGATTACACTTTACACAGACCACTACTTCGTCGAAACTAATTTATTTTTCCTCTCTTTTTCAAAAAGATTTATTTCAATATTTTAATATTACAGTGATAACTATCAATTTATATTCCAGATTTTTCTTGCCAATTTTTGTCAACTGTTGACCTTTGTCTACGATGTTTTGTGACTTTGAATTAACCCTGGGCGTCGTACTCCGCTCCACCAGTGGAGTTTGCGGAGTTTTACCAACTCTGCGCCCCGCTGGGAACGCGAAGTTGCCGCAAAACTCTGACTCCGTGGCAGAGCGGAGTACGTGGACAGCCCCCTTACAAAAAAATTTAAAAAACCACTTACCTTCTGTTCTGCCTGCCCTCCTCCTTGCCGCGGTGTCTCCCTTCTTCCATCGTCCTCCTCCTCGCGTCCCTGTACGTATTACGTCTTGCGTGAACTGCGCATGTAGGCCCGGGGCGGAGCAGAGCTCCGCGTAGTTCCACAGAGTTTTTTTTTTTAATCCGTGGAACTGCGCGGAGCACCACTACGCATACTCCGCCCAGGGTTACTTTGAATCAGTTATTTTGCGGTGAACCATAGTGTTTACATAGAACTCAATACATTATTCCAGAGGAAACATTGTTCATGCTCATATGCAGACTTGGGGAGACACCAGGAACAACAATCCAAAATGTTCATATAGTGCCCTTTCTGCACTACACACAGTTGTTCCATCACTCTATGACTCACAGGTCCTCTCAAGATTCAGTCTGATGTTTTAGTGAACTGATACATTCACTGCAGGTGTCTGTAATTAAATGTATGGACACATTTAAATCTCATCCCTTAATCTTTTTAAACCTCATCCCTTACTGGACGCATGCCCAAGATCGGCCCACCCTTAGCATCCTGACTATGGGCAACTTCACAACTAAAGCTTTGTTATCAGTTTGATTCCTTTAGTGGAATAGTCATTGACCTGGAGCCCCCACGACTATATTAGGCTATTTTTGGGTTGACTTGTGCTTCCACTCTATGCGCATTCTGGGGCTGATGGTGGTAGGTAGCGCTTCCCAAAAACTCTAAAATGAAAATAATTAAATCATCATTTTGAGGGGGGATAACATGAGTATCACTGAATTATTTAGTAATAAACATCTGCCACCGATGCCAATTGTAGCTTTTGATGATTAATGCATGCCTTATGATTAAACATGTTATGTGCTGTGTTAGGATGTGTTGTGTTTTGTCATGTCACGTTAAGTCATGTCATATTATACCATGGTCCACTCAGTGAGGCAGGTTAAAGGGTTTCCATCACCAGGCTATCACCAAGCCTGATGATAAACACAGCATGTAGGTTGCTGGGAGACCCCATCCCAGCATAGCTTACATTGCATCAGTCTTTGTTGGAAGTCAGATGTGGGTGTGAAGGGCCTTAGTGTTGTCTCACACTTGATGCAATGGCTGGACATCTGAAAAAAAGGGCTTTGCATGGTCAGGGCATCAAATGCCCTCTTACTGGTACTTTCATGGCTTGGTGAGCCTCACTCCCTCGCTGGTATACCCTTTCGAGGACTTGGCAGGTTGACAAGGGGGTGCTACGGATTCTTCTCTTTCTGTGAGTTATGGCTGACACAGTTGTAGTGTGCCTTGCTCGAAGTCATGTGAGGGTGGCTGCTTTGTTGCAGAGTGCACTGATCTGATGTAACAGAGGTACAGGTCTGAACAAATGTTTTGGAGGGCCCAGGAGCAAACAGCTAACACTCTGGGCCTCCTGATTCCATTACTCACTGGGCCTTGCAAGAGGTGGGGTGGTGGACCGAGGATACTGCAGCAATTTATGTCCCTCTGCTCAGTGCTGCAACAACTTATGTCCCTATGCTAGCTGCTGGGTCACAATGAAAATTCCCTATAAGCTTGATCACAATTCCGCGAGATACGAGGACTGGCTTAGAGATATGTCTGAGCGGGCAGTGACTGAAGAGGTGCGCACGAGGCATGTCCGGCAAGATGTACGACTGGAGGATGACTTGAAAGTATGGGTGACCATGGTGACTGATCCAAGAGAACCTCGGACGTGAGTCCGCAGGGAGGGACCAGAGGTGCTGCAGGGTCGACTCACTGATACTGGAGAGGGGTGTGATTGCCATAAAGGGTTGGTGAACGGCTGCGCGTCCCCGCCTCGCTCCTAGAGTGGATGGCATTGTGTGATGTGCTGGAGAGAGATGACACACTTACAGGGCACTACAACGATGTTTAAAACATAGGATGTAGGGGGGAGGACGGACCAGGGAAGAACCCCAGAGAATCAGATTGTTTTTCTTTTGCTATTTGGTGTCTATCCAAATCACTGTTTCATATGTTAATAAACAAGAATAGAGAGGAGGGGGAGCTGGGGTGCCTTTTTCGTCTGGTACAACATCACTTATTTCCAATAACTATTTTGAAAGACTTACTACAGGGTGGTTAACATAATTAATTTTATGGTTTAGATCGGTTTTATTGGGTATTCGTACAACAAGTATAACATTTGAGGATGACTCATGCTGCATATTATACCGCAAGAGCAGCAAATTAACTACATAGGGGCTTATTTACAAACCCCGTGCGCCGCCGGTGCATCACGTTGCGTGATGCACCGGCATTGCAACCTGCTGCGTGATATTTCCAAGCATACGTAAAGCCACCCTGCGTGGCTTTACGTGTGCTTGTAAATGTTGCCCCTTTTCTCTCAACACTTTGGGGCAGATTTTACAAGCCCCTTGCGCCACTTTTGCGTCACTTTTAACATGGGAAAAGTGACGCAAAAGTGGCGCAAGGTGCTTGTAAAACTGCCCCTTTGTGTGTTAGAAGCGTGACATGGGTGTTGCTGTGGGTGTTCCCACGCAACACCCATGTCCACTGATGCATTTCCAGATTTACGAGCAATCGTAAACCTAGAAATGCGTCAGAATGCTAAGCCACTCCAAGGGTGGCGTAGCGAGGTGCAACGAGGAGAAATGTTTTCATTTCTCCTCGTTTTTTTCCTCTTTCAATGCCTGCTGCATTCTACAGCACACATTGGAAGAGGAAATCACCTCATGATTATTTTTGTTCACGAAGGTGCCCCTTCCTGCACAAAAACAATCTCCCCATGACTCAGGCATCCTTGCACCATGGTGCAAGGGTGCCTGCACCGGTGCATGGCAGCAGTTTGTACGCCAGCGCAGGGAAAAGCACAGAGATGTGACATATTGTTGTAAATATGTCACATCCCTGTGCTTCTAAACTAAAGCAGCGCGGTGCAGCAAAATGATTTGTGGCACCGCGCTGCGTTAGTTTCTCGTAAATAGGGCCCATAGAGTCTAGTCTCCACAAAACAAGGCCTGTAATAAAATAAAAGTAGCAGGAGCATGCTAACTAAACCCCACCCCCTCCACCCATTACCTCCCTAAGTTCCCTTTCCACTAAATCCAGTGACTGAACGAGGCAGGAAGCCAAATTCTAACAAAGGGGTAAAACCCCTTTCCTAAAGGGGACCCTCAAAGTTGGCATCAAGTCAGGCTCCATTAGCGTTGGGGTGCGTCCATCAAATTCAGTACTCTCAGTAATCTATGGCGGGTGAGTTTTCTAAAGTCCTGAGATAGGAAATCGATACACCATCCCCAGGTCTTTTGAAAGGATGTTTCCTGGTGGTCTAGGGTTGCTATGAGTTTCTCCTTCCATCCTGGATCTTCTCTCGTGCTTGGCACAGGCTTCAAGTGAATGAGTTTTCTCAATTGCTTATTGAAACCACACCTGGCTTCGGGTGATGTCAATCTGGCAGTCGAGAAATACACACACTGGTTAGAGGCCGTTTCCATTACCTTAGCACCGGTAAAAAAGGTTAAGATCAAGAGGCATCGCATCACCGCCCCCTGTTTTTCCAAAGAGTTAAGGATCCTGAAACAGGCCTTTAGGAGGCAAGAAAGATGTTGGCGCCTAAAATATTGCAACAGTGAAAAGGACAAATGTAAGCTCTGCCTGTCTAGCTATAAGGCCTTGATTCGTAAGGCAAAATCTGTATATTTTACTAGAAAGATAGAGCTTGCTGCAAATTTTTCTAAGGAATTATTCTCTACAGTTAAAAAATATACTTCTGCTGCTACTCCTCTACCTGAAGAATGCAGTCAATCTTTTTGCAATTCAGTGGTAAGTGCCTTCTGCACTAAGGTAGAGGATGTCTTCAACACCTTTCCATCACTCTGATCTGTCCCACAGTTGGACAAGTCTTCTCCGTTGTCAACTAATCTAGGTACCGAATTCAGCTCTTCTTCTCCACCTGCCACCAATGTAGTTATTAATCTGCTCAAGGCCTCTAGATCAGGTTCTCCAGATGATCAGTTTCCTCCTTCAGTGGCTAGTCTAGCCACTGAAACTATTGGGACCAAGCTGTCTGATATTTTTCAGCTTATGTGCCTTTTGGGTTCTTTCCCTGCTGCTTGGAATGCTTGGAAGAAAGCAGTAGTGCTGCCTCTCATTAAAAAACCTTCTCTCGACCCTAACAATGCTAACAGTTATCTGCCCATTTCCTGTCTCCCACTGCTGGCCAATATTTTTTAAAAGGTGCTGAGTGCACAATTGGGGGATTATATTAACAGCAATAATCTTCTGGTTCCGGGCTGGCCATAGCAACGAGACCGCTTTTATTAACGTTACAGTGGAGATTAGGTCAACTCTCGAACAGGGTGGCCGGGCTGCACTGATCCTGCTTGATCTATCAGAAGCCTGTGACACTGTGAATCATGGGCTGCTGATGGTGCAGTTGAGTGGGATCGGTGTAACTGGAACAGCATGGGAGCTACTGAACTCATTGCTTCCGGGCCGGGTGCAATCGGTCAGTCTAGGTGGGTTCTCCTCTCCACTATTTTCCCTTCCTTGTGGAGTTCCTCAAGATTCATCTATCAATCCTCTTCTATTTAACATCTATGTCACTCCCGCTGTTGATCTGATAAGATCATTTGGATTTGCACTGATGCGGTATGCCGATGACACACAAATTGCTGTGCCACTTGCTATCGAACACAGGGGAGTGGCAGCGAGATTCTGCAACTGTATGAAAGTTGTGGGACATTGAATGGTGAGGAATTGTCTCACATTGAATTCTGCAAAAACTGAGGTGCTGGTGTTCAGAGCTCAGCCCTCTGTTTGGTCCCCCGATTGGTGGCCTTCGGAGCTTGGTCCACTTCCTTCACCTGTTAGATGTGTTAAGAACCTGGGAGTTTTAATAAATAATAAACTCTCTTACATCGATCAAGCTAATGCTGTAACATCTGGAGCATTTTTCCTCTTAAAAATGATTAAGAACATCCTTCCTTTTTTACTGGTCCATCTCCAGAAAACAGTTGTCACCTCTCTTGTTCTTTCAAAGGTCGATTATTGCAATGGGCTTTATCTCAATGCCCATTAGCAGGTTCTTAACAATTTACAAACCTTTCAGAATGCTGCCACTCAGCTGTTAGGCAAAATTCCCAAACATCAATCTGTCTCTAAATTAATTTCCAAACTTCACTGGCTCCCTGTCAGACAGAGGGTGACTTTTAAAGCCCTGTGCACTGTGTTTAAGGCACTACACAGGATAGGCCCTGACTTCATGAGGAGGAGTTTTACTTGGTACCAACCAAGTCGATCTCTGCGTTCGGCATCGGCCAAATTTTGGCAGTTCCCAGATTTAGATACACTAACTGGGGTGGCAGAAGCTTTGCATTTGTAGCCTCCGAAGCATGGAATGCCCTTCCTTTACATATTAAAGCCCTGGCAAACCTTCTGGCTTTTAGAAAGGCGCTAAAAACTTAGGTCTTTTCTACATGTTAGCTGTTTTGATCTATTTTTTTTTTCTGAGCACTCAGTTAGCACCAAGACACCCTTTTGGGCATGCAAGCGCTTTATAGGCACACCTAACATTACATAATCTTCCAAAGTCATTGAAGCCATTCCCTGTTGTCTCGGGTTCTCTCTGTACCCCAGTAGGCCATTTTTCCCTGTCTAGCAGCACATAAGGCCATGGTGATAGCTTTCCCCTAGGGGGTAAGTTAGTGGATTGGGTAGTCCCAGTATGGTATATGTCAGGAATCTCTGTATGTCGGTGTGAAATATAGCGTCAGTGCTCCTGAGAACTTCGTCCCAGTATGCAGTCAGTCTGGGGCAATCCCATAGTATGTGCCTCAACTATCCCACCCCCCACAGTTTCCCCAACACGGGGGGTAGGTGGTCAGGCACCATCTATATATCCATTCTGGGGTATAGTACCAGTAATGTGCCATTTTTAGGGGAGCGCCTCTTCTCGTACTACTAGTTGCTGAGATCTGTGCCCTAGTAAAGATGTATGCCCATTCCATGTCCGTCAGTTGTCACCCCACTTCCGCCTCCCAGCACTCTTGTGCTGGTAAACAGCCCATCATGGTCTGATGTCATAGCATTTTATAGATATCTCAGAGGATGCGCTTATCATCCTGTTTCATGACAAGCCACTGCTCATAGGGTAGGAGGACCCTGCTTGCTACGGCTTTCATTGCAGGCCACATGACCCAGTGGCGAATCTGCCAGTAATGTAACTGTTCTGTCTCAGGAAGTACATAGTTGTGTTTTAATTGTTCAAAGGGTGTGATACTCTCTGCTTGCAATAAGTCATTCACCCTCTCGCAGTTGGCCTGTTGCCAGGCCTTGTAGAGAGAGCTGGTGTAAAGTCTGGGTTATACATTATAGGGGTCATCGGCGATGGCAACGTCATTAATCCCCGGACTGTGGCGATCTTGTCCCACACTTCCACTGTGAATCTAACCACCGCAGAGACGTAGACGCCATGCGGTCTGTGTTTCTTTGCCAATCAGGGAACTTTCCATATTTGTATGCCAGCAACCGCTTGATCCATGAAGCACCAGTGCTTCTCTGAGGTAGGGTGATTCCCTCCGACCATATATCGGAGTTGTGCTGCAGTGTAGTATAATGATGAGCAGTGAACTCCAAAGCTCCCTCCTCGATTGCCCTGGCGTCCCGAAATGTTGGGTTTCTTGCCCCCCCCCAGATAAATTAATCAATACATTGCTGCAGTTTCTGCAGCTTCTGCAGCATTCCCGGCGGCGGGTAGAGCGAAATCCTTGAATTTCATATAATATATTAGGCAGCAAGGTCATCTTTATTGCCTCCAGACAGCCCAACCATGTCAACTTCCCATTTCTCCAGTTCTGAACTGCAGACCAGGAGAGCATGAGCATTTCTTTATAACTAATGGAGACAGTCTTATCAGAAGTAGGGCATAGATTAATGCCAAAGTACGGGATCTGGTTTTGTGTCCACAGCAAAGGGTATGTCCATATTAGGGTGTCTGTCAGGTCCCGGGTAGTGTTACTGCTCCTAATGTTGGATTTAGAAGAGTTTATTTTGAAGTCAGACACCCTGCTAAACCTTTCTAGTTCAGTAAGTAATACATTAATGTAGGGCAAAGGCTCTGCCAATGTCATCAGCACATCATCTGGGTATAGTGCTGTTTTATGTTGGTGCCCGACAAACTGCACTCTCTTATACCTGGGTGCAGACGTATCTTTTCAGCCAATGGCTCCATATACAATGCAAATAGGAGGGGAGACGGGGCAACCCTGTCTGGTCCCACTACAATCAATCAATCAATAAATCAGGGTTCTAATATGGAGCGCGACTAATCACCAATGAGTGTCTCAAGGCGCTGGGTTGGGGGTTCTGCAGTTCAATCGAAGAGCCAGGTCTTGTGGTCCTTCCTGAATTGAGGCAGTGACGGTAATTGCCTGAGGTGCAGAGGTAGGGAGTTCCAGGTCTTAGCAGAGAGGTAGGAGAAGGATCTTCTTCCAGCCGAGGTCTTGTGGATCCATGGGATAGTGGCCAGGGCCAGATGAGGCAGCGGAGATGTCTGGTTAGAGTGTAGTAGGAGAGGCGGTGGTTGAGGTATTTGGGTCCGGTGTTGTGGAGGGCTTTGTAGGCGTGCATGAGGAGCTTGAAGGTGATTCCTTTGTTGATCGGGAGCCAGTGGAGGTCTCTCAGGTGACCGGAGATGTGGCTTCGGCGGGGGATGTCCAGGATTAGTCTGGCAGAGCCATTCTGGATGCGCTGTAATTTCTTTTGGAGTTTTTGGGTTGTGCAGGCATAGTGTGCATTGCCGTAGTCGAGCTTGCTGTTGACGAGCGCCTGGGTGGCCATTCTCCTGGACTCAGTGGGGATCAATTTGAATATCTATATCAGGCAGAGTGTGTGGAAGCAGGAAAACGATATGATGTTGATTTGGCAGTTCATAGTGAGGAGTCGATGATGATGCCGAGGTTGCATGGTTGGTCGGTGGGTGTTCCGAGTTCTCCTGGCCACCAGGAGTCGTCTCAAGCGGAGGGAGTGGATCCCAGGATTAGAACATCAGTTTTGTCGGAGTTGAGTTTGAGACAGCTTCCTTCATCCAGGAAGCTACTGCCTTCATCCCTTCATGGAAGTTGTTCTTAGCTGCAGTAGGTTCATCAGTGAGGGAGAGAATCAGCTGTGTGTCATCGGCGTAGGAGACGATGTTGAGTCCGTGGTTTCTGACGATGGCTGCAAGCAGGGCTATGTAGATGTTGAAGAGGGTGGGGCTCAGGGAGGAGCCCCGGGGGACTCCACAGCTGATCGCTGTAGGATTGGAGGAGAATGATGGGAGTCCGACTCTCTGGGTTCCGCCGGTGAAGAAGGAGTGGATCCACTCTAATGCTTTGATGCGGATGCCGGCATCGTGGAGTCTTGTGCAGAGGGTGGGGTGGAAGATGTTGTCAAAGGCAGCAGGGAGGTTCAGGAGGATGAGGGCTGAGGTTTTGTCTCAGTCGAGGAGAGTGTGGATGTCAGTTGCAGTGAGGAGTGCAGTCTCGGTGCTGTGGTTGCTCCTGGAGCCAGACTGGGAGGGGTCCAGAGGGTGGTTTGTTTCGATGAATTTTGTGAGTTGGGCACTGACAGCCTTCTCAATGACTTTGGCTGGGAAGGGGAGCAGAGAGATGGGTTTTTAGTTCTTGTGGTCTATTGGGATCGTCAGAGGGTTTGTTCAGCGAGGGGTTGATCTCTGCGTGTTTCCAGTCTTCAGGGAAGGTGGCAGATTTGATGGAGTAGCTGATGGTGCTGCAGAATTCGGGGGCGATGGTGGCGCCTGTTTGGTTGAAAATGCGTGGGGGCAAGGGTCCGAGGGGGCCCCAGAGTGGATGGTTTTCATGACCCTTAGGGTGCTGTCAGCAGTGCAGGTTGTCCAGTTGAGCTGTGTCAGCTGGGATCTGGAACATTCGGGTGCGGTGGTTGTCTACAGCCGGCCAATCTCACATGCGTACTTCAAAGCCTGTAGTTCCAAGGCTGAGAAACAGCCTAGGGATTGCAGCCACAGACCCCCAGCCTCAAAATGATTGCTGGGTGAGCCTGCTCCAACCAATCCTGAAGCTGTGCTGCAGCTCCAAGATTGATTGGTTTCAGGTTGTACAAGGGAGCAAGTCCCTCCCTTTCCGCCCGAGGCAGCGCCGTGGTGGAGAGCGCCAGGATGGAGACCTGCGGCCAAGATATATGATGAGTGTTTTGGGCATTGCGTCCCACCATTTTGTAATGTTGCTGGCTGCCGTTGGACATAAGGATGACAACTAGTATTGCGGTGACGAAGATTGTGTGATGAGGACTAGTTATGTGACAGAGCCCTGGATTATGTGCAGTGAATAAGGGGATGCATTCCTTGCCTAAATAACCAATTTTGCTTTCATTGTCATTCTTCTTAGACTAAAGACCTACATTGTCTTAAGAAACTGACAGGGAAATGATATAGTTAAACCCTAAGGATCTAGATAACAGAATTTAGAGCAAGCCAGCCTAGACCATCACTACAAGCAGTGCCTCATCATAGCCTAGCATAACATTATCAACATTGTCTACAAATAAGTTAATGTATAAGCTCACATTTCAAGTATAAATCAAAGAAATAAACGTCATTAAAAAGATTCAAAATGTTCAACAGAATAGTCAGATTCAGGACACGACTCAGCCTGGATTGGAACATGCAGTCTGTGAGCTAGAGTTGTCACTAAAAGATAATGATCTATGCCAAGGGCCCTGCACTACCAAAATCCTTCTGATTTGTCATTCACCATTGATGTTTAACAAATTACACTTACCACATGCATTACTGTATCGCCAATGCAACACAAATAACTATTGCATGTCCAGTCAAGACTGGACTGGATTACGATTATCCCTATGGGGTAGACACTACTTAAAAGAAATTCCAATAACTTCTTTTTATTTCTAATCCATTCATTGTATCTTTAAAAAAAACAGTCTATTAGTTATTCCATTGTACTTCTGGTTCAAATTCAACAATACCACTCCGTTAACTTTCTTGATCCTTTGGGGCTGGGCTGAAATGCTGTTTCATGAATTTACTCTAACTCAACCTTCCACGCTACATGCACATCACACTGCACCTCAGGGAGGCTTCCGCTACACAAACGAGCCCAGTTCAAACTCCTCACACACACCTTCAAAGCCCTACACGATGCAGATCCAGCTTACCTCAACCATCGAAGCTCACTCCACAAACCCACCAGCACAGGGGCAGCTACTCCTCAGGTGCGGAGGAGCGTCACCCCGTCTGCGTCGAGTGCAGCAGGCAAATACAAATAAATAAAATGACATGTCAATGCCATTTTAATTATTTGCCACTGCACCGGCTCGCGCTGTTTTCACAGCGCAAGGGTGGAGGCAGGGCTGAATCCTGCAAATGAAGGATGGCAGCACTGATCTACAGTGCGCATGTCGGATTGGCCAGCCGTCTTGCAACAGCCAGTCTGACATGCACACTGTAGACCCAGAAATCCAAAGGCTGTAAAACAGCATGGGATTTGCTGGCACAAGCCCCCAGCCTCAAAACGAGCGCTGGGTGAGCCTGTTCCCACCAATCCTGGAGCTGCTTTCACAGCATGAGAGCAGCTCTATGATTGGTTGGAGATGAGTTCCACAAGCAGGAAGGAAGTCCTTCCTTTTCCTTCCTGCTTGTGGAAAGCTAAAAGGAGTGCTGCAGCGGTCGTGCTCCCAAAATTATGGTTAGTCGCGCGCCTTCGCGTCTCACCATTTTTTATTTACTGTAGCCGCCACTGCACCAGCACCTACAATCTGCCTGACTCCTATTTGCACACATTCCATGAATACACAGAACAAGAGTCAGCAGTTGGGCCTTCTCCGATATCGCTCCTAAAGCCTAGAATGACCGAGCCGCTTCTTATATTCTCGAATTCCACAAGAAATTAAAGAAACGGCTCTTCAAATAGGCTTCCACTCACCAGCCCTAGGCCAGGCCAGACTTGCACCTGCTGTCAGCACCAGGATACCCTACCAGGCAATAGCGCACTTTACAAATACACATAGCATAACAACATAACATATTCATTTTGGATGCCTTCGTGTTTTATCCATTTAGTGAATTTCCTGTGTTTAGTTTAGTTAATTTACCACTGGGACAGATGTCCATTCATCTGGTGATAATGGAGTCAAAAGTCACGTTAATTTATATGATGTTACTGATTATGCAAATTGTTACTCAAACTTTTCATGCCGAAATCTTGGGAGGTTTGACCTAAACCTCCAAGAGATAGTCTCAGGCCTGACACACGACTAAGTCAGACATCTCAGTTTGCACATTTTTGGTTTGACTAGTGCGACTTCTTAATCTATCCTCTATGATTTATAGTACTTTTAGTTTTGCTATTCATGGTATAAATCTAGAACTTCGGGTACTATAATTAAAATACTAAGAAATTGATTTTCTGCATTTTACTATTTTTCTTTTTCAGGTGTTTATGAGAAGTAAGATCGTGAGCTTAATTTATAAAAAATAAAAATAGGTGCTGGCGGCCAAGTTTTCGTAGAAGACTCCCGCCCCCTTCCACCACTTGCTTGGCACACTTCCACAAGGGTACACCTGCTACCTGTATGTAGTAACCTGCAATAATGAAGCTGCAAACAGATCTTTAACAGGGCACCTGCAGACTCACAATCCTCTAGACACAAGCAGAATTTTTTGCTGATTTTTGGTTTTGTGCGAGCAACAAGATTTTGCCAGAACAGAACAACTACGCGCCTAGAAGCCTTTTTAGGGAAAAAATGCTTATTAACCACCGACCCTAATGCTATCTGGTGCTCTGAGTCTCCACTACAAGTGGGTTTCTTTAAATCAAAACAAGTAGTCAGCACGCGCCCTTTCGAAACAAGAAGAGAACAGTCTTGGGTTTCTATTCTCCCCGCCAGTGGCGTTGCAAGTGTGCAGTGGGCCCGGGTGCAAGCAAGGACAAACAGGGAACTCTTACTGATGGACAGCTAGTAAAATGCACCAACAAGTGGGGTTCAGTAGGGCCCTAAGTGTCCTCTGTGCCCCGGTGCCGCTGCACCAGCCGCACCATTGGTAGGTACGCCCCCGTCCCCGAGTGCAAGCAAGGCCCTGTTTAAGCACTGCTGTGCTGTCTTTTTTTCATTTCTGTGTCAAGACTTATTAGTTCACCTAAACGTGCTAGACGCGCCAGTGGCAGAGGAGCCTGCTCCATATTTACCAGGCAGCACTAAGTCTATTTTTTTTGGCTTAATGCTGCCTTGTAAATATCGTTCCCTTTAACGCAGTTTCCTGCGTTAAAGGGGCGTGCAATGGGTGTTGGTGGGGGCGCTACCAGCAACATCCATGGCTTTTTGACACTGCCCCAGATTTACGAGAAATCGTAACTCTGAGGGAGCGCCAAAAACGTACACCTCCCCAGGGGAGGCGTAAGGGAGGCACAATGAGGAGAAATATCTTTATTTCTCCTCGTTTTACCTTTGGGGAAAAAGCCTCCTGTGATTGTTTTTGTGCAGGAAGGTTTCCCTTCCTGCACAAAACTAATCATCCCCGCAACGCAGACACCCTTGCACCATGGTGCAAAGGTGCCTGCATTGGCGCACTGCAGCCCATTGTGTGCCAGCGCAGGGGAAAAGGACAGGAATGTGCCGTATCTGATAGATAGAGAGATATTCTTTTGCCATAGGGCAGAGCAGCGGGAAGGCCTGCGGCACTGCTCTACGGCAAAAACTCCTAAATGAGGCCCAAAATGTGTGGTTTATTTAAAAAAAGGTAATGCATTGTTTTTAAATCATTGTTGTGCCACATCATTTATTTGTTGTGAGGGCTCTAACCTGCAAAGCGCGGGGACAGAGGAAACCGTGTAAAGATGGAGAAAACGATCCTGAACAGAACACCTGAATAGCCACAATCCTTTGGACACAAGCTGAACATGGTGCTGATTTACCTTGTGTTATGTGGGTACAAATAAAGTGGACTATAGCAGAATAACTTCATGCATGGAAGCTTTTTCAAGGATTAGCCACTCGCCTTAATTCTCTGGGGCTGGAGAACGCATTCAGGGTCTTCGCTACAAACGGAATTTATGTATGTAATTATGATTTAATTTTTTCATCGACATTTAGTAATTGTTAAAAGTGTTTGGATGTCATTAGAATCCCAAATCTTTCTTGAATTAGCTCTCTATGTTCATAGAGCAGGTGAAACTCAGGTGATTGTCTTAACCAGCACTGCAAACAAGCTATTCGATATTGCTGTATTTACAGTGTGCTCGATTCTATGGCAGTAAGTGTGTGCTTCATGTTTCTGTCTGTCATGCAGCAAAAAATGGGATAGGTCTGCATGTACTTTAGACAAAACACCCAGATCAAAACCTCCCCCGAGACCAATCATCAAAAGTCCCTGTGCGCAGTGAAAAGTGCTGGTGGTATCCACTGGAGTCCACCGGCAACCACATGAGCAAATAAGTATTGACTTGAGCCATGTACACGAAGAAGAGTCATACATATGCACACAGAAAGCCTGCATCTACTCACTGGTTTGATCAACTGTTGATTTCCCATGTCACTAAATGCAGAAAAGTGTAGTTTAGCAATATAAATCTGTGCCACATTAAATGTACTTGGGAGAATCTGTGACTGTGATCTAATAGGAAAGCCCATAGGGTTGTGAGGGAACAAATCTGAAGTGATGAGAACACTTGGGTCTCCCCAAACCTCAAGAACATATTTCAGTTTCATTACGATAATAATAAAGTAATGACACATATAGATAGACAATGTCTTTGCACAAGAGTCTCTTCAGGAGAGAAAGAAAGGCATAGGGTAAAAATCCCCTGGACATAACAATATCATACATTTGCAGTGATTGAAGTTTCAGAGCAACTTTTCTTGTATAGTTGATGACCGGCATTGGGAACCTCAACTAGCCGCACAGAGCATTTGTAGTATATCAATCAATCAAGGATTTATCAATCAGGATTTATAAAGTGGGGCAAATCACCTGTGAGGGTCTCAAGGCGCGGGAGTTGCTAGCTGCTTCGTGGTGATCTGTTCATTCGAATAGCCAGGTCTTGAGTCCTTTCCCGAATTCCTGGAGCGATGGAGTGGTCCTATGGTGCAGGGGAAGTTCGTTCCAAGCTTTGGCCGCCAGGTAAGAAAAGGAGCGCCCTTCGCTGTTGCTTCAGCAGATCCGGAGGGGGTGGGGGGTGTCTGCAATGAAGGGGAAGGCGAAGCGTAGGTGTCTGGTCAGTTGGTGAAAGATCATACGTTTGTAGATGTATGCTGGTCCTTTGTTGTGCAGGGCTTTGTATGCGTGGGTGAACATGTTGAACTGGTATCTCTTCTGGATCGGGAGCCAGTGTAGCTTCTTTAGGTGTTGGGTGATGTGGGTCCATCTGGGGAGGTTTAGAATGAGTCTTGACGCTGAGTTTTGTATTGTATGTAGTCTCTTCATGAGGCTTACGGTGATTCCTACGTAGAGTGTGTTCCTGTAGTCCAGCCTGCTGGTGATGAGGGCCTGCATGACGGCCCTTCTGGTGTTGACTGGGAGCCACCTGAAGATCTTGCAGAGCATGCATAGGGTGTTGAAGCAGGTGGACGAGACTGCATTTAGTTATTTCTGCATAGATAGCTTGCTGTCCAAGATAATGCCAAGGTTGCGGGTGTGGTTTATTGGAGCGGGGGATGAGCTGAATTCAGCAGGCCACCATGCACAGTTCCATGGTGAGCTGTTGCTCCCAAAAATAAAGACTTTCGTCTTGTCCATGTTGTTGAGCTTGAGACAGTTGTCCTTCATCCAGTCGGCGACATTCATCATACATCTGTGGAAGTTGGCTCTGGTGGTGGAGGGCTCTTCTGACAGTGAGAGGATGACCTGTGTGTTGTCGGTGTAGGAGATGATGTTGAGTCCGTGCGATCTGAAGATGTTGGCCAAGTGAGTCATGGACGTGTTGGAGAGGGTGAGGCTGAGGGACGATCCTTGGGGACGTCGCAGATGATCTTCTTGGGTTCTGAGGTGAATGGTGAGAGGCAGAGTATATCACCATCTAACCTTCTCACACTCCTCTCTTGTACTCAAGACACACCTCTATGCACTCTACATGGAACCCAGATCTTTTCACACTTCCTGAGGTTCTCACATGGGTATTTTACTACTTTCTCTCATTCTGAAATCTCCAACCTTCCTACATCTACCGCCCACCAATCTTTATTTTGATTAAATAACCGGAGGTATTGTTGACTAATGTCTGGTATTTCAAGGACTCGCCTTTTGAGGCTAGCACACTATCCTAGAAAGCTTCTCTGTCTTATAACTATGTGTCTGTGGATGTGTGTACACACAGTGCACATCTGAATTGTAGGTATCTCTTTGCCTCAGTACGTGCTAGTCTATATTCGTTCTGCAACTGGGTGAAGGTTTTCAACCCTTGTGCACCTTGTGGTGGAAATCCATGTTGTTTCCCACCTATCAAAGTTGATCAGCCATCTCAGTTCCTTCAAATTGTGACAATGCAACAATGGGGTATGTCCAATTATTATACGGCCCCAACCTAAGTTCTTGGTGTCAGTCATTCACAACTTAACCACTGTGTCTGTAATGTGATGGTATGTGCCTCCTGTGCCTGCCTCCATTTACTGCCAGGTATTCCTCATCGCCCATTTACATGCCTGTCTACTCTGATAGAGGGATCTTGCTGAAACACAAATGTCTATTCATTAATTACCGTCATACTGGCACCCAAAAAAGAAAGAAAGAACATGATACCCAGGGGTGGGTGTTCTAAAGCAAATATTGAAAACTTGGAAGAAAGACCATCTTGTATAGTGCAGCTCTTCAAAGGAGTGGAAGGGGCAATGTTCTTCAGTACTTCACATAATTCTGAAAGTCTTTCAGGGCCCTAAGCAGATTAGATCCATGAAACATAACTACATTTGGTGTATACTTGGAAGCCCAGCTATTTAAACACTTCAGAACTCACTCTAGTGGGTGGGAACAAATCATGCATGAGATCCCATGCCGCCAATGATTATAGCACTGACCTATGCCAATTTACAGTGAGTATTTGCCAAAAACACTGTATATCTGCAAAACTCTATGGTTTCAAAGACTTGGGACTCTGGACATATAATAAAATATCATCTGTATACAGTAAAATTCAGTCCTTCCATTGTGATTCCAAGTCAAGGCCTTTTAAAAGGTTATCCTTTGGAACCCAGCACATTAAGGGTTCCACAGCCTGGACTAAAAGCATAGGTGAGAGAGGACAACTCTTCCTTGGGTCCCTACTCAGTGCAAACATTTCCAATAGCAGGCCATTGACTTTCACTTTTGAAAAAGGCTCTGTATACAACAGTTTCACCCATCAACACAAATTGTGAACAAAAGCCAATCTTCTTAAACTTCATCATTAAATATGGCCTTTCTTCTGAATCAAAGGCCTAAGGCACATCCAGAGACAAAACTGCTGAAGGCCCCTGAAAACCTGGATGTGAACTCCAGGCAATCATAAAGTAGTCAAAGATTTTGCCTAGTGCTCCGGATTGACATGAATCCACTTGTTGTATTCCTCTTAGGGTATCCATAAACGGGCTTTCCAGTATCATGTCCTTATATAGGCACAATTCGCCCTGCCCTTATATAGGCATAAAATCCCAGCCCTTATTTAGGCATTAAACCATGCACTCCAAATAC
Source organism: Calotriton arnoldi (assembly GCA_963921515.1). Taxonomy (NCBI): domain Eukaryota; kingdom Metazoa; phylum Chordata; class Amphibia; order Caudata; family Salamandridae; genus Calotriton; species Calotriton arnoldi. Next base: position 808,648 of record CAWUFW010000752.1, read on the forward strand.
AGGCATGGTCTCTGACATCCGTCCACCCTAACGTCACAACGAGTTCATGAAGAACAGACCCTTAGGCTGCGGGAGTTTCCCTAGTCCAGGACTATTGATTTCTTCAAGGACTCATACATTATGCATGAACCATTATTCCTTAGGGGTCCATTCATGACGTCTTTCGCTGTCCAACTCACGTCAATGCTAACATTCTTAGGTGCTCTCAGGTATAAATATACCTTCCCTAGCCCCTGTAAACCAGAGGAGACCTCGACTTCAGAGGAGCCCGTTTCCCGGCCTGACGCACTGAGAAGACGCTGCCATTCCCTGCACGCAGAGAGCCCAGCTTCCAGCTTCCAGTGATCTGACTTCCCTTGCGGGGTGTTGGAGTTCGAGTCTGGCAAAGAGATTCCTACCTCTCTCATTCTTCAGGTATGGAGCTGACTCGAACCTAGAGGGACTCTTGGCATACTAGACTTAACATACTCTTAGTATACCATAGTAAGGAATACTTCACCTACTTCTTCCCTCTTCCTACACCTAGGTCAGGTTAGGTACATTGGGGTAGAATTAGCTTAGCAACGCATCGTATGAGTACTCGCATTTTTAGTCTGTGTTATTTATGTAAATGCATATGTACTAAAAGATAATGCTATCGCAGTATTATTTATTTCTACTGCTCACCCTGTACATTATTTATCTCGCATACTGTCTTGTGATCGTAACAGCACATTTTACTTACACCAGAAACAAGACTATTCAATAAATCCTTTATTGAAACGCCCGTCTATTTCTTTCTGTGTAACTTGGAGAAAACTAAGCATGCACGACTGAGCTGAGTGAAATAGTTATCTATTGTTTCCACGACTCTGGGACACGTTCTGATTCTAAAGGGAAACACAGTGGTCATGTTTTGCGGCTGCCAGAAACTACTCCCTTCTTGTTGTCAAGGAGTTTCTAGTGGCCTCTGAGCTAGCTGGCACAAGTAATTAAGTTTAATATACTCGATAGGGACATACTGACCTTAGTCCTATGTCAAACCTATAGGATATATTATTCCAATGCACAGAGCCTATTAGGGAAATAGGAGCTACACTACATGGCGCCCAACGGTTTGGTAAGGCAGTAATTCAACGTTAGATACTGAGTAACTCAGCCGTGCTTTTTCTCTCATGACCCCTACCCTTATACTCCAAAAGACGTCTGGAGTGGGCAGGGTTAGGTATCTACCACGGCTACATAGGGGAGTACCCTATATATTAGCTGTTTGGTTTGCTCAACGTTGAAGGATACAGTGTTCCACAATACTGTGCACCTTATCTTTGTTTCCTTGAAACTTGTTCTACATTTTTCAAACAACAAAATGCCTGGCTCCGACAATGAAACCGGAGACGGTGTAACTGAGGCTGATCCAGCCCTAGCAGCAGTTTTTAACTTTACCGGTTTAAATGAAACCGAGGAGGGTGTTATACACATCCATCAAAACTTAAGAAGAGCCATCACTCTAAAACTTATGAAACATGGCCTACCACCAAGAGGCGGTAGAGCAGTTTTCGTGATAGAGGCACATGAATCCTTTCAGACAGAGGTATTCTATTCATGGGTAATATTTCCTGAATCCAATTCAGTAACACACATGTTTCACTTCTACAAAGAAGATGAACCACCAGAGGAATACAGTCCTTTCGAGGATATAGAAATTCCATTAACATACCAAGAGCATCAGCTCTGGTTTAAAGGTGCCCTAAAACATCACAAAAACATTACTAGGCTCGGTCCACTAGGTAGACCAGGAGCAACATGGCCGATTTTAGCCGGCTACACACCTCATACGGACATTGAAGAGATGTCAGATGAGGAGTTACGGACTCAACTCACAGAGTTAATAAAAATTTACAGACAATTGGTCCAATATTTCATGCGGACTTTTACAGTCCGACCACCATTGACATATCCAAATCCAACTCCCCAACAGGGGAATACACTAAAAATTACACCACAGACTCTATACGCAGTCATGGGTAAAATGCCCACAAAACGTGAGCAAATTCCATTTTGGATAGCTCAAAAAATTACTCAAATCGAAGCAGTATTTCCAAATACTAGCCCGCATGAGAAACACAGAATCCTAACAATCAGTTTACCGATGGGGATCACACCACAACTGGAAGACTGCACCACTTGGGGCTCAGTCTTTGCTGCCATCTATACTAAAACACATGGTATTCCATCAATTGCGGTAATACCTGATGTCCTAAAACAAATTCAAAACGAATACGGGGCAGAGCCTGCTCTAAATTTAGGTATGAAATTACTGAAAAATTTCGACCAGGTCTCAACAATAATATTGTCTAATATTAAAGGGAGGCAGCAGCAGTGGCGATCCGCCAAAAATTGAGAGAATTCGATGTTACAGAACATCAAACTGAGCTACCCAGAATAATAGAACAATCTTATGCAGAATTAGGCAGAGATAGTTTGGGTGGAAGACCAGTGAAGCCGAAGCTATCTGAAAGTCCTGAGAAGGACTCAATAAAACAAACTCCTACATCTTCTAAAAAGAAGTGGGAGTCTACTAAACAAAAATCAAACGAGAAACGTTCTCAATCCCGAGGTAGGTCTCCTCAACAGGAGCCCTCTGAAAGGAGGTATAACCTCAGGAATAGGGATAATTTGAGAAAACCTGATAGGTATCAAGATACTGATACATGTTCCTCTCGTCCCTTTCAGATCTCATCACAGACTTCGGAAAGAAGAGGACGATCAGAACATAAAGAAGAACGCGTGAAATCGAAAGACGACAAACACGCTTCAAAAACCAAAGTAAAACCTCAATTCTCCAAAAAGAAGGTAGCAGGTCTGAAGATCAGACATGCCGAGAATACTGAGAACACAACTCAAGAACGGAGAATGGGCTCAGACCATGCTGGACAGGGCAGCAGAAGTCACAATAGTTCGCCAGACCGTGAAGGAACTTCTGGAGATAGTGGACTTGAATGAGTACATCACAGTAGAGACTGTAGACACCAGGGTTAGTACTCCACAAAAGTTATATGATATAACACTCCGGATGGAGGGAGACAAACCTAGACAGGTGAAAGCACTTTTTTGGGAAAGACTATCGAGGGGCTATGACATACTTCTAGCAGAAAAGGACTGGCCACCACAATTTGTCAGGGAGTGCCCACATGGCGAGGACATTATTATGCCTGCCTTCTCCAACCATATTCCTATACATCTAAAATATACATATGCCAGGAAATGGGCAGTAGCCCAGGCCCCAGCATTATATAAAAATCATGTAGGATGGGATGAGGACTCACCTCACCATAAAATACATCTGAAACATGAACCAACTGCACAACGCAGTACCCAATAAAGCAAGAAGCTAAAAAACAGGTCAGGGAGATCTTAGATCAACTTGAATACCAAGGGGTGATTGAAACATGCACCTCCTCAATGAACAATCCTTTGTTTCCTGTCTCCAAACCAGACAATACATATCGTCTAGTTTTGGATTACAGACACCTAAACACTTGTTCTAAAACTCTTGCAGTGCAAAATGCACATAGCACAGCATTAATGAATAACATTGTGCGTAAAAAATATAAAACCACATTAGACATCTCAAATGGTTTCTTTTGTCAAAACATAGCACCTGAAAGCAGGTACTTAACAGCATTCTCCATAATGGGGACCCAGCGTCACTTTTGTCGACTCCCACAAGGGTTCAAAAATAGCCCAGGTTTATTCTCAGCGAGGGTAACGGAGTTACTACAAATCTATGACAATGAGGCATTGTCCTATGCCGATGACATATATCTGACAGACGATGACCTGGAAAAACACTTGAACAGAGTGAGCACCATTATACTGGGATTCGCCTCTGAGGGTTACAAGTTCAACTTTAAAAAGTCCAGAATTGCCCATCTCAATGTCCTATTTTTAGGATATGAGCTTTCCAGTGAAGGCAAGAGCTTGGCAGCTAACTTTTTAGAAAAGTGTGCGCTGCTCCAACCTCCAAAAACGCTAAAAAACTTACAATCCATCCTGGGTTTCCTAAATTTTGGAAGAACATACATTCTAAATTATGCAGAAAGGGTTAAACCTCTCTACGCATTAATCAAACCTGATTTTTCAATCAAAAACTGGACACAGGAACACACAGAAATTTTGCGTTCACTCCAGGCTAACATGTTAGCAACAAATCACTTACAAACATGTGTAAGTCAACGAAATTTGGTGATCCGAATAATTTCGGGTCAATGTGGATTCACCTACTTAACCTTCAATGAGGGTGACAAAATCCCAATTGCATACAAATCCCATTTGTACACACAAGCGGAAATGCGCTTCAGTTCAACTGAAAAAATTCTGACAGCAGTTCAAACCGCTGTAGCAAAAGAAAGAGCCTTAGCCCAAGGGAAACGCATTATTGTCGTAACCCTAGTACCGGCTTTAGAAGCGGTCACAAAGCGAGCATTCCAAATGCTAAAGCATTACATCCAAGATGGATACAATGGGTTAATTCTCTTGCTGCAACAGATGTTGAATATGTTTTTGATCCAGATTTAAAAACACAAGCATTCCTACAATATGAACAAGAATGTCCTCTGCCTACTGAAATTCTGCCTCTTGATCAGTACGAATTTATAATTTACACTGACGGATCCGCACAACCCGCAATAGGGAGTAAGCAAGCTTACAGTGCAGCGTGTGCAATCGTTAAAGGTCGCATGCGAGATGGCATCTTCAGACCTATGGTCACAAAAACTCAATCTCTAGGGGATTGTACAGCTCTGCGAGCTGAACTACAAGCATTCAAACTGGCACTTGAAAGTACAGATCGAGAATTCCCCACACTAATAGTGTGCGATTCCTTTTACTGTGTTCAGTCGTATAATGACTATATACAAAACTGGCTTGAAAATGGTTTCAAAGATGCGAAAGGTGGCACAATAAAGCATAAATTGCTTTGGGAACAAGTAGTTCAGTTGAAAAACGAACTACCAAAGGCTCACGTGATCCACACACTGAGTCATCAACGTGATGGCGTTCACGTTGCAGGGAATTCATTGGCTGATGAAGCCGCAAAGGGGGCTGTGCAAACGGCTTCCGTAGCTGCGATCACTCGTTCAAAAACAAAAATAGACGGTGAGATAATGTTGGCTGTCAATGCATCAAGCAAAGGCAGCAGTGCAGCATTACCAAAAAAGTTTCCACTCAAGTACTCTTATGTAATTGATGCGAACAAGGTTCCTTTTGCTCGAATCCCTGGAGTGGGGGATAGGGTAATTCCAAACATGGAACGCAGAGCAGCCTTGATTTATGAAACACATTTGGGGGAGGGTCTGTCACATCAAGGGATCTCTAAAACAATTTTGACGTTAAAAGAGATGTACTGGTGGCCTGGGATGAATACAGAAATTCACATATTCATCAACAACTGCTTAGACTGTAAATTACAGCGAGAGAGCCACCAGACACCATGCTGCGAAGGCGGTAGCCCAGTACAGACACCACTGTTAGACAGCATTTGACTATCTACGCGCCTGCGTCCTACTGGACAAAGGCATTCCCGCAAATACTGAATCTAGGTTCCTATGGTTATGGCCTCAGCGCTCGGCTGACGCTCGAACTGTTATAAAAGATTTGCGAGTCTTTATCGGCACATACGCAATAGGCACGCTACATTCTGACCAGAGTCCTGCGTTTAGCTCTAGGGCTTACAAAGAAGCCATGGCCAGTCTGGGCGTTGCATTGCGGTACTCCTCTCCATTCCATCCTGAGGGAAATTCGGTTGTGGAAAGGAAAAACCGGGACATAAAGCAGTCTATAACAGCTAGGGTATTAGGTTCGGGTGATGGGTGGGTCAAACACCTTAATGGCGTACAGCGCGCAATGAACAATCTGCCAAGAAGTTCTCTAGGGGGGGTCACTCCATATGAGATCCTATTTGGGACAAGACTGTGGGTACCAGACATTGAACACGTAGGCACAGTGGTGGAAAATAAACCCTTTGATATCAAAGATCGTTTGGCTGTTTTACAGGACTTAAACAAATTAAGAACGAAACAAAGCAACGTATTCCTACAGTCAACCACCACTGGGGATCAACCGGCTGTCCCAGCAAGGCCTGTCTGGATTCCAAAAGTTGGGGATCTAGTCAGAGAAAAATTGCGGTCAAGAAGGAATTTGGACCTTCTTACAGACAACCAGTACCTGTCCTAGCAGTTCAAGGAACAAGAACAGTACTTCTGCCGCCCCTTGCTGGAAGAAAGGAGAAAAGATTTGTGTCCATCGACCTGATCAAACCACAGTATGAGGCCAATACTAAATAGTAGGCCTCGTGGACTCTGACCTAGTAGCAGACACACTCCTCTCGCTACTATCCAAGAGGTTCAGACTGAAAGACTGATAACAATCGAGAATTCAGCTGTAACAGACGGAGGACTATGCAACAACACTATGGAACTCATCCCTCTTGAACACCAAGTAACAGTTCGTCCAAATACACCTGTCTACACCAACGTGACAAGTGATGAACTGGTTCCAGTGATTTCTACAAATCCTGATGCAATTCCAACAATTGACAGAACTGCTTCTGGCTATTTCATTAACTTTGATACGTTCTCAGAAGATCCGAGTGAACCTGAAACGACGCCAGTGTCATTGAAATTCAAGCAGCAAGTACAAGACTTTTAATTTATGAAAAAGACTTATTTGGTTTCTCCACGGATTGAACTCTGGATTACATCTGGACTTTTTGTTTTCCTGCTCTGGCTAGCTTTGGTAACAACTGTAAGCGTGCTTATAAGTGGCAGATACATCCATGTGAACACTGAAGGAAAAGACGTAAACGTACTTTTGAAACCTCATAAATCTTCCCATCGTGATGCAAGAGACTTATCATCAGTGAACATCACAGCTGTTCCTATACAGGATGGTATAGCGTGGGACAAAACAGATTATGATATCTTCGGCCCAAATGAACAATTGAACATTCCACATTTGTTTAAAATTTCACTAAGTGATCTAATTACGTCCAGTACCTATTCAGATGATTGGGACTTTGAGACTGTAAACTATATAATGTTTGACCTAGAAAAATCTGCTGCATTTTCTAAACATGAATATTTAGAGGGTTCATCAGACTATGAACAAATGTATTGTTTTAATCACTATGGTCATCATTATTTGCATGAATCTGCATATCCAAGGAATGTGTTTATGTTTAACCAATGGGAACATTGTCCTACACCACCAAAAGGTAGTTCAAAAACATTTGCTAGTAAATTTCCATATTTTTCAGGATACAATACATCTGATCCAGAAATGTTTTACTATAAAAATGTAAACAAGACAGGACTGAAAATTATGTTAACAAATACAAAACAGATTTATTCTGCATTATTTAATGCCCAACTGTCTAGACAGGGTTTCGACTTTTGGAAAGACACAATTGACACAAAAACTGTGTGGGGTACTAAAGATTGGCAAGTGCAGGGGATAGAAGCTTTATTTAGAGCCTGCATCATCCCAGAACAAATAATGTTTTTGAATGAAACTATCCAACAAACATCTTGTCTTGGATTAGCCAAGATAAAAGAGATGAACACACCTTCTGTACCAACACCTGCCAGTGAAAATAATACAAAGGCAGTGGTGACAGTTGACAATACACTACAACTCAACAGATCTAATCCTACTTGGAAAAAATGGTTGATCTGGCCCACAGACACGAATAACTGTCAGGAAAGATTCCTGAATAAAACTCAGGGCTTTACTATTCATAGGCCAGACCCAAGATACGTCCAAAGACAACATCCGGGGGTAGTAACAACATACAGTGTAGGTAAATTATGCCTCGATTGGCTGCATAAGTCTACACTACAGGATGTGAAACAACACTTAACCTTACTTAAAAAGGACGCAGACCTTAGGGAATTCTTGCTTGGACCAAGAATACCGCGCCAAAAACGTTTCATATATGCCGGCATTTATGCTGCTTATAATGAAGCTTGGAAAGTATCACAGATAGAGGCCGCAGAACGAATACGTGAACTTGATCGTATTAATTTAGAGAAAACACTCTCTGTGGTCGACAATGGGTTAACAACTTTGTCCTCCAGAATATATTCATTGGATGGCATTGTATCCTCTGCTATGGGAAACATCCTGAACAACGACTCCGGAACAACGAGTTCCGGAGTCACGAAAGCGGAACTCCGCCCTGCCCGAACAACGACTCAGCCTTAACCACGCATGGGTTTGTGGGTGATCGTGTTTATTTTTAGAGTGGGGGAATTAGTTTTAGGAGGGCGGGGGGGATTGGTGTTAGTATGCAGGGGTTGGGGGGGTTTAGGGGTTAGTTTTTAGGGGTTTGGGGTTAGTTTTTAGGGGGTGTGCGTGATCGTGTTTGTTTTAAGGATGTTTGGTGATCGAGTATATTTTTAGGGTGGGAGGGAATTAGTTTAGTGTGTGTGGGTGATCGTGTTTATTTTTAGGCAGGGGGAATTCGTTTTTAAGGGGTGGGGGATCGGGGTACTAGTTGGAAAGCATTTTTTAACACGCATTCCTTTACCACGAAAAATCGTGGTAAAGGAATGCGTGGTAAAAAAAATTGTGGTTTAGACAAGGTCGTGGTTGCGACCTCGTTGTTAGGGAAGTCGTGGTTGGGGAACTCGTTGTTCCAACATACAACCCTCTGCTATCGACATTCTAGAACAAGATTTGGCGATGTTACAACAAGGCCAATCTCAATTACGTTCTATTATGATATTAAGCTGGACGCTGCAATCTTTGCGAGCGGGCTAAGTGCCTTGGCGTTTTATCACACAACGGCTCTGTTTGCAGAATACAATCTCACTGATAAACAGTTCGAACTGGCACAAAGAGGAGCAAAGTATACAGTGCTGAGCATTGAAAAATTGGAGAAGTTACCATTCACTATGGCAGAAAAACCAGCTACAGAATGGCTTATTCATGGCAAAATAACATTACCTGTGAGTACTTTTCAGTTTCAGTATTGCCTCAGACAAATGCAAGCAGGCAAATATGAAAGGTTGGGTAAGGAATACATTAAGACATCGTGGGATTTACCGTATACATATAGATGTTGGAGTGGGGATCGTGAAGTGTTTTTGCGCGGTTCAAACTGTAAACTTGCACTGAGTGGTTCACTTATATGTCAAGACATTTCCTTGCACGGGGCTTGTAATGGTTCAGTGGAAAATTTGTCTTGCCATCAGCAGGGTACTCCAGCTGCTGTGATTAATCCAACGTTTGGACAACTTTCTAATGGGAGTTACCTCATGTTGAATGATCAGAGCTGTTGCGGAATGCTGCCAGGCATCCCATATCTAGTAACGGTCAACTCCAGGGTCACTTGCTGTATGCAAGTATTGTTTCCCCCAATAGACACAGTCAGGGAGTCGCCTCTATGGCCTTCGCTGAACGTCTCTTTTATAAGATTTGATACTCTAAGCAGAATGAAAGCCATGCTTTTACAGCAAACAGTGCCTTTGATCTTGGCCAAAGAAACCTATGATCTACAAGTAGCAAGGACTTCGGCTGAGATACAGACTTTAATACGTATAAACTGCCCTATACATTTCGTGGAAATGATATCACGTATCTTTAACATGTCTGATACAACCGGAATTGTACATGTATTTAAGAGCATCTGCTCAGGTCTGTTAGCACCTTTCCAGGCAATACTCGGAATCATCCCGAACTTTGCACATTCGGTGTTTGGTGGCATACCATTAATTCTAGCACTTGTTGCCGGAATTCTATTTCTCTTCCTGCTATTGCGCTATGCCCAGCCTATTCGCAGACATCACTCCGAGCGAACTGGAGAAAGCTCTCCTTGAAAGAAAGTGCCGTGAGCAAATAGTAAAGCTTTTGGGCATGACTCGTCTACGGGACCTTAATACAACTTGGTTCCTGTCATTCAGACCAATCTGGCAAGATTGCATCTTACCTGTTCTACGATGCCTGCTATGCGGTGAAGAATGCGTGTTGGACACCTGTCTAACATTTCCATCAGCAACGCCAACGGATGTCGATACTCTGCTGGACCAGATAACGGCCCATGCTCTGTGTTGTCCCCAGAGGCTTCCTATCCTGATGTCAGCATTCATTGAGATCTCACAGACGCTTCCGGCTGCTGCTGAGGTACGAGAAAGAACTCCAGGCACACAGGTAACAACGGACGCGAACATTGCTGAGGCAACCTATGCTGGAAGCAATGCTTCCCATCTCTGTGCAATTAATCTGCTACACGAGGTGTTCCAACTGACACCGACAACAGTGGATGATGTTTTGTCTATTGAAATAGATGATCTCATGTTTACACCAGACCCGTGAACTAACTCTGATTCGGCATACAGTGTTCCAGAGATGCAGTGACAATTTGGCCTTCATTTTTTAAACAACTTGGAACTCTACCAAAATTGAATATTTTCCCAAATTATTATTTTTTTTTTACGAAAATGGCATATCAATCTGCTTAAAGTAGAACTAGCCTTATAGTACAGACTTTGCGGTACTTCCATGGACACTTAGCCATCTTATGTGTCTCAAACAGTTCATTCATTTTCATGACATGAAATTACTTTGATTTTTAGAAACTTATCGATCATTTTTTGTCAAATGTAAATATTACTGCTTATTTCATTCCAATTGCATTTATTTTCGAACTTTATGCCTGTAATGAAAAGCAATGCTTCAAATGTACAGTACCTTTTGCATTCTAATAGGTTTTTAAATGCCTTTTTTAAATGGTTTTATGAAAAATTTTAGAAATATGCGGTACTCCATTTTAATGTTTAGCATTTTAAATGTTTAGCATTTTAGTATTATCGTACACACGAAAGAGGAGTGGGTGTTGTATTCCTCTTAGGGTATCCATAAACGGGCTTTCCAGTATCATGTCCTTATATAGGCACAATTCGCCCTGCCCTTATATAGGCATAAAATCCCAGCCCTTATTTAGGCATTAAACCATGCACTCCAAATAAAGGCATGGTCTCTGACATCCGTCCACCCTAACGTCACAACGAGTTCATGAAGAACAGACCCTTAGGCTGCGGGAGTTTCCCTAGTCCAGGACTATTGATTTCTGCAAGGACTCATACATTATGCATGAACCATTATTCCTTAGGGGGTTCATTCATGACGTCTTTCGCTGTCCAACTCACGTCAATGCTAACATTCTTAGGTGCTCTCAGGTGTAAATATACCTTTCCTAGCCCCTGTAAACCAGAGGAGACCTCGACTTCAGAGGAGCCCGTTTCCCAGCCTGACGCACTGAGAAGACGCTGCCATTCCCTGCACGCAGAGAGCCCAGCTTCCAGCTTCCAGTGATCTGACTTCCCTTGCGGGGTGTTGGAGTTCGAGTCTGGCAAAGAGATTCCTACCTCTCTCATTCTTCAGGTATGGAGCTGACTAGAACCTAGAGGGACTCTTGGAATACTAGGCATACTAGACTTAACATACTCTTAGTATACCATAGTAAGGAATACTTCACCTACTTCTTCCCTCTTCCTACACCTAGGTCAGGTTAGGTACATTGGGGTAGAATTAGCTTAGCAACGCATCGTATGAGTACTCGCATTTTTAGTCTGTGTTATTTATGTAAATGCATATGTACTAAAAGATAATGCTATCGCAGTATTATTTATTTCTACTGCTCACCCTGTACATTATTTATCTTGCATACTGTCTTGTGATCGTAACAGCACATTTTACTTACACCAAAAACAAGACTATTCAATAAATCCTTTATTGAAACGCCCGTCTATTTCTTTCTGTGTAACTTGGAGAAAACTAAGCATGCACGACTGAGCTGAGTGAAATAGTTATCTATTGTTTCCACGACTCTGGGACACGTTCTGATTCTAAAGGGAAACACAGTGGTCATGTTTTGCAGCTGCCAGAAACTACTCCCTTCTTGTTGTCAAGGAGTTTCTAGTGGCCTCTGAGCTAGCTAGCACAAGTAATTAAGTTTAATATACTCGATAGGGACATACTGACCTTAGTCCTATGTCAAACCTATAGGATATATTATTCCAATGCGCAGAGCCTATTAGGGAAATAGGAGCTACACTACACACTCTGGCTGTTTGAATTGGCCCTTTTTGCAGGGTTACCCCAGATGTTTTTCCTTCCTCCTCCTTTTTTTGCAGAACTCCTTTTGTTGGTCTTAGGACTGAGCACTTTACCACTGCTAATCAGTGCTAAAGTGCATGTGCTTCTCCCTAAACATGGTGGCATTGTTGTATACCTGTTTGGCATATTTAGTTTACCTGTAAGTCCCTTGTAAAGTGGTATACCATATACCCAGGGTCTTTAAACTTAATGCTAATAGTGGCCCTGCAGCACTGGTTGTGCCACCCACCCACGTATCCTTTCAAACCTGTCTCAGGCCTGCCATTGCAGGCACTGTGTGCAGTTTACTGCCACTTTGACTTGGCATTTAAAACCACTTGCCAAGTCTTAAACTCCCCTTTTATTACACATAAATCATCCCTAGGGTAGGCCCTAAGTGACCCTAAGGGCAGGGTGCTCTGCAACTAAAAGGCGGGACATGTACTTTTAGGTTTTACATGTAGTGGCAGTGACAAACAGCTAAATTCATTTTTCACTGCTGTGAGGCCTACTCCTCTCATAGGCTAGCATTGGGGATTCCTTAAAACACTTTTTAAGCTGTAATTCCTGATCAGAAAAAGTAGCTACCTCATGTTTCACATCTTTGGAATGGTGGTGATATATCCTCTTTAGTGGTAAAGTTGGATTTGACATTACTATTTTAGAAATGCCACTTTTAGAAAGTGGACATTCTCTGCTTTCAACTTTGCTCTGTGTGCCTGCAGCCTGTTTCTAATGCCCATCTGGGCTGGGTGACATCTACACTTTGTGAATTCCGTCTAGACACAGGGTGGGATGGGTGCGACAGAGGACTCATCTGCATTCTGATAGCCTTCCTGGGCAGGAAGGGGGAGAGGTGGCTCACACTTACATCTGAAAATTCTGTGTCCCATCCTCACACGTAGGGGCTGACTACACGTAGTGCCCCACAGATAGCCTGGCAGACAGGACTGGGTTGAAAGGGATCCTTGTGCACTTCGGAGAACTCCTTTGAAATCATGCCCTACATCAACGGCACTTTTGGGTATAAGTAATAAAGCTCTGACCTTACCAAATCAATACACTACTGGACCTGAGAAGACCTCTGCTAGACTAAAGACTGCTGTGCTGAAAGGATTGCCACTTTGCTGTGAATGCATGTTATGAGGAACTGCTTCTCTGCTTTGCTGAGCTGCCCTGCTGCCTGCTGATCTCTGCCCTGCTGAGGACAAGGACTTGACCCTCTAACTTGAACCCAGAGTGACTCCAAGGGCTTGCTGGCTTGCCTCCTGTTTTCTGAAGTCTCAGGGGCACAAAATACTTTCTGCAATCCTGCTGGTGCTGCTGGACTCTGCCATCTGTGAGTCCTACCCTTGCCTGAGGTACCCCTCCAGTCCTTGGCCTAAGAAGTGGGTTCTGCAGCTGATTTCTGCAAAAACGTATGCATTGCCTCGACTGCGTGAGAATTTCCGCTGCATCGCCCTTCGACGCAGAGGCTGCCCAACGATGACAAATCCATAGCCTGCGCGGCATGTATGAATTCCAATTTGAAATTCGGTAACATTTTACCGAATCTCAATTTGGAATTGCGAATACATACCGATTCGGTATTAGGAAGGGGTGTGTTTAGGTCGTCCCTTCCTGATAGAGAATCGCAGCGGTATGTAGGAAGGTTTTACGGCCGAAATGCGGCCACAAAACATTCTGATTTTACCACCTGCTTCAAGTAGGTGGTAACCCATCTGCAAACAGGAAGGGGTCACCAGGGGACCTCTTAAAAAATTTTAAAAATACTTTTCATTTTTCTTTTTTTAAACGCAACAATTTCCTTTAAGGAAAACGGGCTGCATTTAAAAATAAATTATTGCTTTATTTAAAAGCAATCACAGATATGGTGGTCTGCTGACCCCAGCAGGCCACCATCCATGTGATTTTAGCGATTTCAAATGAGTCGCAAATTGCGACCTGCCTCATTAATATTAATGAGGTTGGTCAATTTGCAACCCATTAGGAAACACTAAATGAAACTCATGGACTTTCATACATTCAAATAGTGATTACCAAATTGTGATTCGCGGAGAATCACCCTTAGGAAATGCTATTTGAAATAATGTTACATGTGACCCCTGGAGTGTAAAGTGCAAGACTTCTCATCAGCAACAATCCACAGCAATTACAATTTCTGTTCCTTAGTTTCTGGGACTTAGCTGCCTTTGCGAAGTCAGCAAAGAACAGGACATGTCTGTTTTCTAATGGTATAGGTCCTTGTAGTATTGCAGTTTGTAAGATTGCATCTCTGTATATGTAATTTAAGATAGGGGCTGTTATAGCTTTGGGTCTATCTTTTACTTTTGGTGGAGGCACCAGTGTCCTATTCACCTAGTCAACAGAAAACCACTTATATAGTACTTTGGGTTAAGAAGGCATGACTCAACAAAACAGCCTCTGTTGGCCCCTCTGCTTTCTACGGTATCCCCGCCAGGCAATATTGTTTCTACAAGGGTGCCATGTCGCATCTTAGGCCATCATGGAGAGTCACATGACATCTTATCTCAGCTGTTTACCTGCGCTAATATTGGAAGACTGTTCCTTCATCGTTTTCTCACCAGATGAATTCATCTCCAAGATCTTCCTGAGGTCCGCTCTCAGCAGTGGGGTGTCCAATGCCACAGTATCTATCTTGTGTTCTAACGTGGTTCTGCTCTCATGGATCGCCATCAGCTCCGCCCTCTCTAATGGCTCCCTGCTGTCCTCTGCCTTGCCATTTGTCTATCTCAAGGAGGTTTGTGAGGAGCTTCTTGGGTTGGGCCCTTCATGAAGGCATATTTTCCAGTCTTTTTTAAGGGGCAGATCTCGTGAACTTATCTCATTCAATGCTCAACCAATGTGGCCTTCCAAGGAGCATTAGCTAATGGGACTTAGTACAGGGCATCATCAGAGTGTCCGCTAGGATTGGTTGTTGTCTGCAAGACCTTGATGGAGGAGATTTGCATATTTACTTGGGGCTGACCGATCAGGTTCTTTTTCTTGTTTAGCAATTCTTCACGGGGGAGAAGAGGCTAAGCTATACGTCCATAGTGCCACACTACATGTTATGTTATGTTAGGTAATCTTATATAGCGCACAGCTGCCTCAGCAAAGAGGCGTCCCGGCGCTGGTAGCAGTGTCAGAGGGAAGCAAGGGGCTAGACCAAGGGGAACAGGTAGGTTTTGATGGCCTTACGAAAGGATAGCAAGCAATCCAGGCGGCGGATCTGAATAGGGAGGGAGTTCCACAATTTAGAGGCTAGATGCCGGAAGGACCGGCCCCCAGCTCTGAGGTGTTTGACCCGAGGGACCGTAGCCAAAAATTGCTCAGCAGAGCGTAGCTGGCGGGTAGGTACGTAGGGGATCAGTAAATTAGCCAGAATCTCAGGGGATGAAAGCTTTAGTATTTTGAAGGTCAGGCATAGTGCTTTGAATACGATCCTTTTGGCCATGGGTAACCAATGTAGACGGCGCAATGCACCCGTCCCGGAACAAGTTCTAGGGAGCCTCAACAAGACTCGGGCGGCTGCTTTCTGAACTCGCTGAAGACGAGTCACTTCTGCCATGTTAGCGCCTAACATAAGTGAGTTGGAGTAGTCCAGTATGGACAAAATAGTCGCCTGGACTATCAACTGGCAGGTGGGTGGATCGAAGAAACTCAACATGGGCCTCAGTCCCTGGAGTAGGCCAAAGCAGGTGCCTGAAACCTTCTTGGTGTGCTCCTGAAACCCAAGGGTGGAATCGAGCCAGACCCCAAGATTTTTCACCGCCGACTTAGGGGTGGGGGCGCAGCCCAAGGTTGCCGGCCACCAATGCGTACTCCAGAGCCCCTTCTCTCTCCCCACCAACAACACTTCTGACTTATTAGCGTTGAGTTGAAGGCAGTTGGTGGTCATCCAACTCGCGACCGCCGCTAGGCCGCTCCGAAATTGGGAGGCACCCCACGTAGGATCATCGGAGAGGGCAACCACCAGCTGCGTGTCGTCAGCATACGAGACCATGGTCAAGCCATGGTCCCTTGCCACTGCAGCCAGGGGTTGAACGTACAGGTTGAACAAAACGGGACTCAATGACGAGCCCTGGGGGACCCCCTGCTTGATGGAATGGGCGTGGGAGAGAAAGGGGGGGCAGTGACCTGGAATGTTCTGTCAGACAGGAAAGATCGAAACCAATCCAAGGCAAGTCCTACCACCCCAGCCTCCTCTAAGCGACGTAAGAGGATCCGGTGAGAGACCGTATCAAAAGCGGCGCTTAGATCGAGCAATATCAGGGCCGCGGTATGTCCCTCATCCAGAATAGTCCGCAGGTGTTCGCTCACCGCTAAGAGCGCAGTCTCGGTGCTGTGACCAGGGCGGAAGCCATTCTGGGAACGATCCAAGACACCAGTGTTGTTCAGGAAGCCCGAGAGAGTTATATTGGTGTGGGCCTCAGCAACTTTAGCAGCCCAAGGCAATAGAGATATGGGACGGAAGCTTTCCGGCTTAGTCGGGTCCAGCGAGGGTTTTTTCAGCAAGGGGATCACCCTTGCTTGCTTCCATAGCAAAGGCACCACAGCAGTGGTAAAAGAGGAATTGATTACCTGACACAAAGGCGTGAGTAGTACAGGTAGAGAGTCCCTAAATTGGGCAGGCCTCATCGGATCCATAGGGGAACCCGATTTGACCTTCTTGCTCAGCATGAGTAACTCGTCCTGGGAAATAGGGGGGATAGCTGCCAAGGTGAGAGTGAGGAGAGGAGCAGGTGAAGCCACGGGATCAATAGAAGATATAGGGAAGGATTTGTAAATGGCTTCCACCTTCTTAACAAAGAAGGTGGCCAAATCCTCACATTGCTGCTCAGACGTGATCACCGGGATAGAGGGTTTTTTCCTGTTTTTGAGGTCACTCAGTATTTTAAAGATGCTTTTAGCGGGGTTCTTACTGGACTTGATCTCATTAGTGAAGTAAGCCGCTCGTGCCAGATGTATGGCCTTGTGGTAGCGTTTGATCACGTCCTGGTACGACTTCTTAGCCCCAAGGTCGTAGTCCCTTCTCCAGACCCGTTCTAGCTTTTTACAGGTATTGCGCAGGGCGGCCAGAGAGTCGTTGAACCAAGAATTGGAACTCGAGCAGCGACCCTTGGACCACTTAGCAGGAATGAGAGTGTCTAGGGCATGTAGGATCCAGTCGCAGAATGATTTATACGCTCGGTCAGGATCAGTAGCTGGGATAGGGGGGCAGGATGCCAGGATGGCATGCAGGTCCTCCAGTTTAAGTTTATGCCAGCAACGTCTAAAGGTGGCCTTAGGATCGGCTCTGGGCACTGGCTCAGATAGCGGGAAGGAGATGGAGACCAAAAAATGGTCGGACCAACACAACGGGCTTTGTGTCTTGACCAGAAGAGAAGGGATGTTAGAAAAAACAGGGTCAAGCAAGTGCCCAGCAATATGAGTAGGGCCCTCCACAAGCTGTCTTAATTGGCAAGCGTCAAAGTCGGCGAGCAAGCTGCTGATTTCAGGATCAGAGAGACGGTCAAAGTGTACATTTAAATCACCAATGAGACTAAAATTAGTAGCTGTCAGCGCCAAGGAACCCGCGGCCTCAATAATAGCCGATTTAAATTCCGAGACCGGCCCCGGGGGGCGGTAGACTAACAAACCAGTCAAAGTAGAGTGGGCGCTAAAGGAAATTACAAAACGTGCGCATTCGCACCCGGCCACATCCTCCTTAACAAATGAGCAGCAGTGACGGGACTTAAAGATGACAGCTATGCCCCCACCTCTAGACTCCCTGTTTACAGTTAAGATACTGAAACCCGGGGGGAGAGCTAGGCCCGGTTCAGCCACCATAACATCAGTCAACCAGGATTCGGTTAGAAAGAACACATAAGGTGATTCATCCTCTATTAAGTCATAGATCTCCATGTAATGCTTAGCCAGAGAGCGGACATTGAGGTATAGGATTTTCATAGAGGGTCTTGGTGTAGACAAGGGACGGTAGGGGGGCAGTGCGGGACAGGAGTCATAGCCACAGTTGAGACAACAGAAAGGTCCTTCCACAGCGTCCACCAAGAGCTGTGTGCATGAGCTTACCCGCTGGCTGATGGACATCAGGAGTTCCCTGGTATAAATTGGCACACCAGACTTGAGACCGCCAGCATATCTGGCGTCTGGCGACGTCCAGGCACGGACGGGCGCAGACGGGCTTGCCTTTGGCGCGCCGCTGGCGCTCCCGCGCCATGGGCAGCCTAAATAGTGTGTCCAGGAACAAAGGGGGTGGAAAGACTAGACTGCCTCCCCTGACAAGATGGTGGCAGTGAAACGGCAACCGGAAGTGGAATTACGCCGGCTGGGTCAATGCAGTACTCCCTCCACAACAATCAGCCCGCTAATGGCTGTGGTGGACCGGGGAGGTGCAAAGACCGCGCAACACACCGTCACTTCAAGAAAGTACAGTTAGATAAAATGAGATTCGTGCAGTAGATTTTTTTTTAAAAAGTGCGCATCTGAAACAATTTTCCTTTTAAAAAGTGCAATCAAGTTAGGACATAGTGCAAGCAGCGCGCGAAGCATAAGTGAAGCCGTCCGCTTCTACCAACAACTGCTAGTTCATCAAGTGCGCTCCCGCGCCATGGGCAGCCTAAATAGTGTGTCCAGGAACAAAGGGGGTGGAAAGACTAGACCGCCTCGCCTGACAAGATGGCGGCAGTGAAACGGCAACCGGAAGTGGAATTATGCCGGCTGGGACAATGCAGTACTCCCTCCACAACAATCAGCCCGCTAATGGCTGTGGTGGACCGGGGAGGTGCAAAGACCGCGCAACACACCGTCACTTCAAGAAAGTACAGTTAGATAAAATGAGATTCGTGCAGTAGATTTTTTTTTAAAAAGTGCGCATCTGAAACAATTTTCCTTTTAAAAAGTGCAATCAAGTTAGGACATAGTGCAAGCAGCGCGCGAAGCATAAGTGAAGCCGTCCGCTTCTACCAACAACTGCTAGTTCATCAAGTGCGCTCCAGCGCCATGGGCAGCCTAAATAGTGTGTCCAGGAACAAAGGGGGTGGAAAGACTAGACCGCCTCCCCTGACAAGATGGCGGCAGTGAAACGGCAACCGGAAGTGGAATTACGCCGGCTGGGTCAATGCAGTACTCCCTCCACAACAATCAGCCCGCTAATGGATGTGGTGGACCGGGGAGGTGCAAAGACCGCGCAACACACCATCACTTCAAGTAAGTACAGTTACATAAAATGAGATTCGTGCAGTAGATTTTTTTTTTAAAGTGCGCATTTGAAACAATTTTCCTTTTAAAAAGTGCAATCAAGTTAGGACATAGTACAAGCAGCGCGCGAAGCATAAGTGAAGCCATCCGCTTCTACCAACAACTGCTAGTTCAATGGGTCTTCAGCTTTGTGATGCCTTGTATATAGCCCCTAAAAGTGCTCTGCTGCCTCCCTGGGCACCTTGAAATGGGGAATGCTGCCATCCCCACACCGAAGTGTGGCCTGCGTTCTTGCAATAGCCTGCAGTACTAAGTGTAGTGGCCTGCATTGCTCTCCCCACTTGTATAGCGTATGCCAATAAACCATTCATCCATACATCCTTCCTCTGTGTCATTTCTAGCCAGGCACCCGATATGGCCCTTAGCTCCACACTCTTGTGTGTCAGTCATTTCAAGAGGCTTGAGAGAAAAGGGAAAGGCCCTTGTGGTTTACTCTTGGTGCTGCTATCCTTGCTCGCGACAGTCTCCCCTGATGGCACGCTACTTCCGGGATTGGGTGCGTCTCCCCTGTTTGACCATCTCTCAAACCTCCTCGGTGTTGGTCTGCTGTGTCACTGTGCTCTTTTTCTCAGTCTGGCTATGTCCTGAGAGCCTCAGTCAGGTGATGACCGCCCACAGACATGCAAAGCAAGGCATGCCCAGGCGCGGGAGGCATGCCATCTACTCTCCGGCTCTGTCTGCAATTCCCCCTTTTAATGTAATAATCATGTGAACCGCACGGATCTTCGACAGGCTTTCATCCACCAGACATGCAGGGGGTTTTAACAGGACTGAAACTGGTCTACTGGGAGCTCCACGTCTTTACCCAATACCCAAATGATGTCAGATCAACTAGAAACAATGATGAGAGGTGGGCACATGCTCGAAGGAGGTCCTGCCCAACGGAAATCTGTTGCCACCGAGTGCGCACACGAAAGCGCACAAGTGTGAAGCAAAGAGTGTAGTCCACTCATCACTAACTGGCTTGGAACCACTTACGACAAGGAATACAGGCCCGAGAGCCTGCACATCCTATACTGAACACAGGTACCTTAGTGCTCTGGTATGACTCCTGACACTGCACACTAAGTTTTTAGTATAACCTATATGACATAATTTTTGCAATGCAGTAATTTAGTCCTGCAACGAACTGAATAGGTGAGACACTGAACAATATCAGGAGTGCTAGAGGCACACAACCGCACAAAATTATTACACATACGGGGGCAGATTTACAAGCCCCCTGCGCCACCAGTACGTCACTTTTTGTGACGTACTGGAGGCGCATTCCACTTCTCCATATTTACAAGGAGAGGAAAAGCCACCCTGCATGACTTTCCCTCTCCTTGTAAATATAGCTCCTTCGCACGCTGCACATTGCGTGGAAGGGGCGTTCCATGGGTGTTGCTGTGGGTGTTCCCACGCAACACCCATGGAACGAGACACATTTCCAGATTTACGAGGAATCGTAAATCTGGAAATGCGTCAGAATGCTACTCCACCCTAGGGGTGGCGTAGCGAGGCGCAACGAGGAGAAATGTTTTCATTTCTCCTCGTTTTTTCCTCTTTCAAAGCGTGCTGCATTCTACATGCCTGTAGTGATTGTTTTTGTGCAGGAAGGTGCCCCTTCCTGCACAACAACAATCTCCCCATGACGCAGGCATCCTTGCACCATGGTGCAAGGGTGCCTGCGCCGGCGCATGGCAGCTGGTTGTGCGCCAGCGCATGGGAGAGCACATGAATGCGACATATTATTGTAAATATGTCGCATTCCTGTGCTTCAGAAGTGCTGCAGCTTGGCGCAGCCAAAGGGCTTGCAATGCCGCGCTGCGGCACTTCCTTGTAGATCTGCCCCTTTGTGTATCTCCTTATAGACAGAATTACAACAATGGCCCTGAAATCTTTTCCTCTGTATGTATCCAAATGCATTTTACCTGTGCATCAACATGAAAGCATATATCATCGAGTTGTGACTCAAATGCATGAGCATTGATTACACATTATCTATTTATTGTTTAGTGTCCCATATTGCAAACAGGCTACAGCCCTGAAGAAGACCTATACCCAAATTGCATGACTCCACGCTAAGGAGGTCGAAATGAGTCCACATGTAGAGCCTGCTGAGGAGCGTAACACCATTATGTGACACTAGAAACACTAGAAAAATATCTAAAACTCTACACTAATGGACATCAGGATGTTTTAAACAGAGATCAA
Source organism: Calotriton arnoldi (assembly GCA_963921515.1). Lineage (NCBI taxonomy): Eukaryota > Metazoa > Chordata > Amphibia > Caudata > Salamandridae > Calotriton > Calotriton arnoldi. Next base: position 830,242 of record CAWUFW010000752.1, read on the forward strand.
CACTCTTTGGGACCTCATGTATTGTGACACAAAGCACATTTATAAAAAAGGACTATCATTTGCTTTATATATGTTTGACATTATAATTGTCTTTTGATTTTTATTTCATTATTAATGTGCCTCATTGATAAACATATGTCCTCGTTAAATGAATGTTCTTATTTTTGTGTTGTTCTGAAAAATCGTTTCATGAATACATCTAATAAGTTATATACCCCTACACATAAATTAAAGACTTTGTGTAATTGATTCGATTGTTACCTTGCCATTGTGGCCAGCGGTTGCCCTCTTTGGTATGTGCGTGACAGCTCCAAATCAAGCAGCTATGAGACGCATGAGTTACCACCAACAAGAGGGAAGGCGCGCTGTGAGCTCCGTGCTTTCCTGCTTAAACGCCAATGTTTTAATGTAAAAATAGGTGTATTTTGTCTCATTCTAAGGCACTTCTAGCAACTTTAGCGTTTTTACCTGCAGAATACTAGTGTTTTCCTTGATTTCTCTCAACCGGGGACGATGTTTTGTCCACTCTAGCTCCTATGAGGTGAAAGTGTGAGGGAAGGCTAGCCTGAGGAGAGGAAGCGGGTTTTGCAACTTCTTTGGGTTTTTTAAAAGTGCTGCCTTTTCTATGCTTTGTAGTTCTTGAAGGCATATTGTGACATTTCTTACTCTGGCAAGCAACTGACGGCTCATTTTTCATTAATACTTAAAGTCAGTTGACTTTTCTTTGAAGTGAAATGTAATACCTCTGCATTTCATATCCAAATTTGACAGTTTGCTTTCCTAACAAAGTTCAAATGTGTCCAACACAGAAATGAAAGTTGGGTTGCATACTTCTATTAAAAGGAAGCACACACCACCTGCTAACTGTAAAATGGTTGAGCCACAAGAAGGGTCCATGGCTAAAATTCTGAAAAAGTTCAAGCAGGTGCTAATGTCACTGACACTTTTTGCTCTGATATTAAGCATATTCAAAGAGACTTAACTGGTTTAACAATGAAAGTATCTGATAATGAGGTTACGATACATGATAATAAAGCTGCAATTGCTCATTAGTGCCTCAAGTTACATAGATTGTGCCTATGAAAAAGATGTTGCTGGATTTGGAAAATAGAAATCGTTTATATAACTTGTGTGTCTTAAACTTGACTGAGAATATTGAGGGTCAGAATTGCAGTGTAATTTTGAAAAATCTATTGCCATCTTTATTGAAATTAAAACTCTCAGAGAAATTTGAAATAGATAAAGCTCATCACATACCATCACATCATGAACCTAACTAATCAAAATTGCGACATGTCATATTTAAAGTGATGACTCCTCACCACTTCATAATGATATGTAAAACTGTCAGGTAAATTTAATCCTTAATGATGAAAGAGAATAAAATATATACATACATCAAAATTTTGCTAAAGAAATTGTTGCTTTACATAAGCAATTTTCTGATCTCTGTCCTTGACTTTGTGAAGCAAGTTACAAATTTGGACTTTTTGACCCATCAGTCATGAGAATATGGAAAATTATATATCTAAGTCTTTCTCTTCTCCTGCCTATCTGATTGCTTATTTGCATCTTCATGCTCCAGTGGTGATGGATTTTCAAGTTTCTATTCTTGATACATGTGTTTTTTACAGCCATATCACTTTTGCAATTATTTTCTTTTCCTCAGCAGGTACCATGTTGCTCTGTATCCATCTTAGATTGTACCTTCGCTGTCTCGATGTTTCAATTAGTGTGTTCTCCCCTTAGAGTTGTATCTGTCTTGTCTGTTTTGTCTATTTTGACATAACTGCCTTTTAAATTGTGAACAGTCTTTGTCATCAAATCAAGATGAGGAAAATAATAGATTATTTACATATATGTTTTCTGCAAAAGACTCACATTGATGAGAATATTCTGGCCTATACGACAAAATTGTGGGTTGGTAATATAATTTTGTTGCTTGCTCAGGGGAGTAAAAGTGGAGTGGCTATATTTTTCTCCCTTAAGTTACAATTTAACATCATAAATTGCAAACATGATTCTGATGGTCAATATGTGTATGTTCTTTTTTAGACAAATAACCCATTAATGTCTTTAATGTTTATGCTCCTATGCAAGATGATTCTAATTTTTGGAAACTAATTTCTTCAGAAATGTTGACTGTTGGAAATGTATCTCTTATTCTAGGAGAAGATTTTAACATGATTTCTGATCCACTTTTAGCTAGAATTTCAACAGTTACATTTCATCCTCCAAGGTCCTATTCCCTATTTAAAGCATTCCTGGCTAATACCAAAATAATTGATCATTGGAGACTCACTTATCCCATTGATAAGGATTTTACTTTCCATTCTAACGCTCATTCTACATATTCCCATATTGACTAATTTCTTTCCTCCAGGAATTTATACCATTCAATTTCAAATCCTAAAATAGAACCCATACCTATTTCAGACCATGTCTTAGTTTCATTTTCTTTAACTCTTAGAGATATTCCCAAACATAAGCCCAAATGGAGAATGAATACTGATATTATACTATCTGATGCAAAACGAAACAAGAATCAATCAACCAGGAAGAGCAGCAGGTTCACCTTACCCCACCCCAGAGAGGAGCTTGCAAACAACCAAATCAAGGCCACACACAACCACTAAAGAAGCTACACAAACTGATAAAATGCAAACCACAATAGAATCTTCTCACCTTAATTGTTGGACCGGAAACACCCATCTCCAACCCAACAAGGACGCACAACAAATCATCTTCACACCCCTGCACACATCACAAGGTCAACATGACATATTAAACAGAGGGAACATATTAAAACTGATGGCCGAAATACCAGAACTGAAACATATAGAATCAATAGATCTTTTAGCTGTGGAATTCTTGCCCAACGAGGACTGCACTCACCCGGAACTCACCTTAACCACTTGGTAGTCGGAAGACACAGCTAAACTGATAATAAACCGTACACAAATGTTGATATGTGGAGTATAAAACTGTCAAGGCAGCATAAGAAAAGCTACCCCCAACCCTTAATGGTGAAAACACTCCATCAAAGAATATCATCTGTCATAAAAAAGCCATTGAGGAAAACTCATGTCTACTCAGTACTGCAGAATGCGCAGGGAAGCAGTCCCAATCACACGTCCAAGACTAACCACTTGAAAAGACAAATAGATCACTCTGCTCTTTCGTGGCACTGGCTAGACGCTACACTAAACGCACACAAGACAGAATGACCTAGAGAGATATCATTAACAAAAACTAAGAAAGACAAATTGCACCTCCTATCATGGAACATAACGGGAGCCAAGAAACAGCTTGAGGTTGGCACTCCCCCACAAGACTGGGAAGAATGACATAATAGCACTCCAAGAGACATGGGCCCTGGACAATCTCCCCCTAGAAGGCTACACGCATTATTTTATAGATGCCAGAAAAACTGAGAGTCACTGCTGCCCGAAAGGAGGTCTGGCAGTATATGTGTCTACATCACTCGACATCAAATCCGAACAACTAATATCCCCAGACCCAAGCCTATAACTAATCAAACTTTTTCTTGGTGGTAATTCGGGATTTAGAACAGTACTGTTGATTAATATATACATACGCCCAAGTACTAAGAAGAATAAAGCACTAATCTCGTCACTAGTATCAACAGTCGCAGAAATAAGAAACACACAGCCTCTCTGGGACATAATTATAACAGGTGACTTCAATTCCAATCTGATCCATACATCGGACGAAGATGACAAGTTAACATCCGACAACATACATTGGGAAGTCCCATCGCAATTTCAGTTGCCAGCATACTGCCCAGACAGCATAGGTAGGGAACTCGCAACAACGTTAGAGTACCTAGGTCTGCGAGTTGTAAATGGGAGAATGATAGAGGACTCTCCGCCAAACTTTACATTACATAGTACAATAGTCCAATCAATACTGGACTATACAATATTTCCCTTCCCCTGATGCCGCATATAGCTCAGTTTTCAATCAATTTCTCAACGCAGAGCGACCATAGCCAACAACGCATCTCTTTTGGTGTACACCCTGGAAGGCACCCAAACAACTTAGCGCTGGACAGCACCACAAACACAATAAACCTAAAACGTTTGCAGTGGACAAACACATCATTACAAGAACTGAATCTTACAATAATGAACTGAGCACTGACCAGCCGCACCAACAAAAATATCAATCTAAAAAGCTCCTGGACAGACTTTATATCCAACCTGTCATTTCTAATGACAAACAGCTATAGGAGGAAATCAGGGAAAGACAACAAAGTCATCTCACACAAACTGAAAACACTAAAACAAGAATTGCGAAAGGGCGTCAGGGACAATAAATCTACAGACAGAGACCATTAAGGATGGGAAAAAATATGCCAGCTGAGAAAGGAGTACAAAAAGCTTCTCTGGGTAGAGAAAAAGTCCCTATGCGAGGCAAACTGGGCCAAATTAGTATTTAATGCAAAGCAAATAAACTCAAGGGCTTTCTGGGACCAAATAAACAACCTGCACAGACCAACTAAAATTCTGCATAATTCCAACGTGCAGGAGGAGCACTGGGTAGACTTCATGGTAAAAAGATTCGAAGGGAAAATCCCTTCAAATACACCCAAAACAAACACACTGGAACATCAATTAAATAATGAACACAAAATAGACGAGACGGTCTCAGTAACAGCAGAAAAATCAAAAAGAAATCATCCCGATCAAAAATTCTCTATTAATGATACCATGCATATAATAAAGAGAGGAAGAAGTAACAGGGCTCCAGGTTCAAATGGCATTCCACAAACTATATTTAAAGGAGAAATAAAATTCTGGGCCACACAACTTTCAACATTGTTTAATGAAATAGAAATACTGCGTAGTATTCCTCCAAGCTGGCACGGCTCCATATTAAATCCAATTCACAAGGGGGGAGACCGAACAAACCCAGCAAATTATCGACTCATCGCACTACTTGACGTTGAAACAAAATATTACGCCTCCATGATTCTGGCTGAACTAACTGAGTGTTCGGAGAAGCAGAACCTGATCCCAGTCAATCAAACCAGATTCAAGAAAGGAACTGGACCCACCTTGAACATGTTATGTTATGTTATAATGTACTTGTAAAGCGCTCGGCTACTCAAAAGAGTGTCCCGGCGCTAGACGGAGCCCTAAATTATCCTGCTAATACCAGGCTAACATTTCTGCTGAAATAACCAGGTTTTAAGTTGTTTACGGAAAGTCAACAGATCGGGTACTTGTCTGAGATGCTGAGGCAGACTATTCCAGCTACGGGCAACCTGAACTTGAAAAGAGCGTCCCCCTCTGCACAAACGGGAGAATCTAGGGACCGCTAAAAGATACTGGTGAGAGGATCTTAAAGATCTCCCTGGTGCATAACGAAGTACTCTCTTCCTGATATAGTGGGCCCCCAAACCATGAAGAGCCTTAAAAGCCAGAACTAATGCCTTGAAAAGGATTCTGTTTCGAATAGGGAGCCAATGCAAAGCAATCAGGTGGGGGGAAATCCGGGTTCTGGGGCCAAGCCTAAGAACTGCCCTGGCTGCCATATTTTGGACAACCTGAAGCTTGTTTATCAGAAACTCCGGAAGACCTAAGTATAGAACATTTACATAGTCCAGCCTAGAGGCAATGAGGGCCTGAACCACGATCTTTCTATGAGAGAAAGATAGCATGGGCAGGAATTTTCTGAGCATTTTAAGAAGACCGAAACAAGAACCTGCAACAGACTGAACCTGGGTTTTCATGGAAAGGGAATCATCCAATTTCACCCCCAAGTTCTTGACTGCCCTGACCGAAGACTGAGGAGGTGACATATCAGCTGGCCACCATTGTTTCCATACATCCTGGGGTGGTGATCCAAAAAAAATGATTTCGGATTTCTCAGGATTACATTTAAGTTCATTAAGTCTGAGCCAGGTAAAAACTTTTTTCAAGCAATTTTTGATCAGCTCTCCGTCAAAGTCTTCACCCTTCTCACACGTGAACAACAGCTGCGTATCATCAGCGTAAGAAATGATTGTTGCCTCACAAGCTTCGACCAAAGGGGCGAGAGGGGCCATATACAGATTGAACAAAGTTGGGCTCAAAATAGAGCCCTGTGGAACACCCACTTTCAGAGGCAGGATAGTAGCAGAAATGGGGGGGACCAGACCTCCTGGTTTCTGTCCTCTAAAAATGAAGAGAACCATTTCAGCACTGTGTCCCCAAGTTTTCCTTTTATAGCCTCAGAGATTTCAAGTAAAGCAGTTTCTGTACTGAAGTTGGAGCGGAACCCGGACTGGCTCGGATGAAGAAGATTGTTAGATTCCGCGTACTCGGTAATCACTGAGTTTACATATTTCTCTAAGGTCTTTGCGAAAAACGGAAGGAGTGAAATTGGTCTGTAGTTGGTTAGTACTAGAGGATCAGCGGAGGGCTTTTTCAGCAGTGGGAGTATTTTAGCACATTTCCATATCTGTGGAACCTGCCCATTACTTAATGATGAGTTAAGTACTGTGTTAGCCTTCGTATTGATAATCTCAGCCACGGAAGCCAATATTTTCGCGGGGCATGAGTCAACAGGAGACCCTCACTTAAAGCCCTTCATAATCTCCAGGGATGTCGCTGGAAGAAGGGGGGGAAACTGTGTAAGGGAAGGACCATTTCCTAAACCATTGGAAAATGGCAGTATCGTATTTTTATCTTCCTCTGAAAGAGACACAGCAAAGGAGGTTAGGATATTAATAATCTTCTCATGGAAAAAGGATGCTAGCTGATTAGTCCATTCTGATGTGGGGGTAAAATGTCTAGCCACTGCATTTGGAGCAGAGAAATCTTTAACAATTTTGAAAATTTCTTTACATTTATTTCCGGAGGACTCAATTTTAGATGCGAAGAAAATCTTCTTTTCCTCACGGATTTTAGTGTGATATGCATTTAAGGCAATTTTATACATTTCTTTATTTTCCGGGCTAAAATCCTTCCTCCATGCTCTTTCCAAGCGTTTGCAAACACTTTTGCACTGCCTCAAAGCTTGATTGAACCAAGGGGAGGAATGCCTTGTAACCTTGCGGGACCGCGATGTTTGGGGGGAAAGTGCCCAGGTACTTTGCTTTAACCAATTCTCAAGCTTATTGGCATCACTCTCAGTGTTGCCACTGAGTGAAATGGCGTGTAGAGCTAGCTCCTCACTCAATGCTTCAGGAGTGACTCTATGAAAAGGTCTGGATGTAAAAAACTGTTTCTTTGCCGGGACATGGGGTTCTCTTATAAGTTTGCCTATCCTGAAGCTGATCAAATGGTGGTCTGTCCATATTAAAGGTACAGGGGCATCCGTTTCAATATTGACACTTGAAAAAATTTGATCCAGTGTATGGCCCTTATTGTGAGTAGGGTGGGACACATAGGGGAAAAGATTCATGCATTCAAGTGATTCAAACAGTGCAGTGGTATCCTGCATTTCCAAGTTGTCCATATGAATATTAAAATCCCCTAATACAAAAAAGTGGTTATACCTGGGGACTACTGGAGCTATAGAGTCACTCAGGGACTTAAGGAACTTCCCTGCAGGCCCCGGGGGACGGTAGATGAGAACTCCGGTCAGTGATTGATGGGGTGAAAGTATACACTGAAAACCGAGACATTCCGCCCCTTCTACTTCTTCCATGGGGAGAAATGAACAAGGATATTCTTTTTTGGTAATAATGGCAATGCCACCCCCCTTACATACTAGCGGTATCTCAGATCGCCGACAAATGTAAACGGGACAGGAAAAGACTACATCTCTGCTTTGTCGACCTAAAGGCAGCCTTCGACTGCGTGGACTGCCCAGGTTATGGCAAAGCTAAAAGACTGGAAAATCCCAGGAAACATACTCTGTGTAATAATCCAACTATACATCAACACCTGGGTAAGAGTCAAAGTAGGCAATGGGTCAAGGGTCTCAAGGAAAATCATAACGAATAGAGGTTTGAAACAAGGATGCGTTTTGGCCCCCCCACCTATTCAACCTGTTTACGTGTGACCTAGCGCAGAGGTTGGACCAAACCAACACCCACCCCCCCACGACTAGGGCCGTTACCCCTGTCACACCTATCTTACGCCGACGATGTTATACTAATGAGCCTCACGCAAGTAGGTCTCCAGAGGGCACTGACAGAAATGCAGAATTACGCAACAATAAACAAACTGGAAATTAACATAAACAAGACGAAAACCATGCTGATACAAAACAGATCTAACCACAAACTCAAGATCTGGCTGAACGGTAAAAAGTTGGAGGAAGTCCCAACCTACAAATATTTAGGTGTCTATCTAGACAGTAGATTCAATCAACAAGCACAAAGGAACTATATGGAAAAAAGGGCAGGTGCGTTATCATTCGCATTCAGCACTCTAACAAAACAAGCATTGGCATAGCCAATAGGTCTCGCCTTTGGGACCTTATAAGTGTTTAGCCATGCAACAGTTGATGTTGTTGCACCAAGGATATTGTGCTGCATAACTAAATACTTATAAGGTCCCAAAGGCGAGACCTATTGGCTATGCCAATGCTTGTTAATGTATGATAGCTTTTACTGCAAAAAACATACGGAACGCTGCATGCCATGTTTAAGTACATGCATTGGAACCGCTATGGAGGGTGCTGGGGAGGGGCAGATCAGCACTATTTTACGCGAGCCGCTGGGATCTGTGATGCGCGGTGTTCCATGGTATAAGGAGGTGCATCTAGTCAAACAGCCGTTACGATGACCGATTTCGTTCCTTTTGGCAAGTGCAGGGAACCATCATCGTGTTGAATCCGGGTCCCTGATACAGATTCCAGTGGGGCGGGCTCAGCCCTTCATCCTTCCAAGGTTGATCAAATAAGCGCTGCCCTTGCACAATGGAACGCATTCTTCTCACTCCTGGGTGAGGTGATGATACTACTTAGGGTACTAGACCGTCTTCCCCTACACGCTCGAGGATCCTTCTGGAAAGAAACCACCGCATGCCAACGTCTCCTTCACATCGGTCTCTGCATTCTGCGGGGTGGGCGTGCCGTTAGCACACCACAATCGATTATCATTATGTTTAACATCCCTTTCCATCAATAGCGGCATCTCCATCGAGTATTTTTCCCTTTCCTCGCTCCCCGCCACAAATTGCCCCTTTCCACAGTCAGTCTCTAAGCTACGACGCCTCGTGACATCTTCGGATGTCTCTTTCTACCAAGCCTCATCTGAATGCATCTTTAGGGCCACATTAGCTGTACATGGTACGTAATATCCATCTAGCGCTACATTCTCTTTTCTGCCAATATAATAGTTCTCAGTTTACCACTCACAAGGAAGGGTTAATATAGAGAAGGGAATGGCGAGAACTCGACTTGCCAATTAAATGAGAGATTCTCGTTTTCTCGACCGTTGATTGGGCAGACGGCGGACGAACGGGCTGTGAGCTGTTGCAGCTTTTCAAGGCCACGTGGGGGCGGGCCCAGGATCACACCTGTTGCTTATTGGTTAGTTGCCCCCTCCTCGCTAGTATGGGCCACACTTATTCTCTTCACTGCAGCTTCCTGAGCCAACCCTTTGGGAGGCGCTTGCGTCGCCCCTCACTACAGTCCCGGAGGGAGGGGCATAGAAGGATTTGTGTGTGCTGCTGCTGTATGTGTTTTTTCTACCGATGATGTTTAGGACATAAATTGCAACATGCCCGTAAAGGTCAGTAAAAACACGTCAAGAATAATTACAATATGAAAAACTCGTAAAATGCCATTTGTACGTTAGTTGAAACGAACTTGGAAAGAATAGCCAGTGAACAAACATAGCATTCGAAGAGAGCATACACACAACAGACGGCGTGCCATCCATCCACATGTATTGAGCCAAGAAAACACATAGTCTGTTGGAAGATTAAAGATCATATAAAACGCATGAACGAACATGCGAGTAGTTTGCAAACGTAAACTGAACAAGAGAGGAGCGGGAGCGGGGGCGAGGGCGAGCGAGCGCGGCAGCCTGCAAAGCAGTCCCAAAAACGCTCGTGCGTCGTGGCTGGCCTTTGGATGGGTACGCGCGGCAGACATGTGTTTCCACTTATCGCGCCCGCGTCTGGGCACGATAATTGGAAACACATGTTTGCCGCGCGTACCCATCCCAAAAAGGCCAGCCACGACGCACGAGCGTTTTTGGGACTGCTTTTCAAACTCGCTTACTAAAAGTCTTCGCCTCTATGCAGCGCTTGCGCGCTACTCGAGGCTCGACCTAAAAACTGGCTTGTCCGTCGTTTAAGCCACTACAGGCAGTGATGGCAGCAAGGCTCCTGCCAACACTAACTTATGGCAGCATAACTCAACACGGAACAGACTCAGCATTACTAAACAAATTGCAGGTATCCACCTATAAACGGACATTCCAGCTGCCAAAAAGTGCATCAGCAGCTCAGGTGAGGCTGGAATTTGGTTTAACAATTGAAACTTTAGGAAGGATGTTTTCGACTGTAAAAAGCTGGTACAAAATAAAACTTAACTGAGAATACTGTAAACTCAGCAAAGCACTATGGATGGAAATTGAGAAAAATATAGAAATCATCATATAATAACTTTCTCCACAAAGCCCTCCAAAACACCTGTGGAAAAAAAATTGGTCCTTTTTAAAATTTAGACATATAGCCAACAAAATGGCAAGACTCCAATCACTTCTAGAACATAAAACAGCATTCAGCAGACAAACACACGCATGGATGGTGTTAGACCTGGCTTTTCCAGCGGGTTTATCCCCAGACTTTTAAGGCTTTTTGGCCTCCTGTTTTGGACCCTGTTTTTGTTGGTTATATGACTCTGGGCACTTTACCACTGCTGATCCGTGCTAAAGTGCATATGCTCTCCCTGTAAAGTGTATTTATGGATTGGTGATTCTATGATTGGCATATTTGATTCACTGGTAAGTCCCTAGTACAGTGCACTTTGCGTGCCCAGGGCCTGTAAATCAAATGCTGCTAATGGGCCTGCAGCACTGATTGTGTCACCCACATGGGCAGCCTGTAAATGTACCTCAGACCTGCCACTGCAGTGTCTGTGCGCAGTTTGGTACTGCCATGTCGACCTGGCAAGTGCACCCACTTGCCAGGCCGTAACCTTCCCTTTTCTTACATGTAAGACACCCCTAAGGTAGGCCCAAGGTAGCCCCATGGGCAGGGTGCAGTGTATGTGAAAAGTAGGACATGTATTGAGGTGTGTGATATGTCCTGATAGTGAAATACAGCGTATTTCGTTTTTCACTATTGAAAGGCTATCTGTCCCATAGGATAGAATAGGAGTTTATTTATAACATCTTATAAATATAACCTCCCATTGGGACAAGATAGAAAGGTGGAGTTTAGTATGCCTGAACTCAGAATATAAAAATGCATCTTTTAGTAAAGATGATTTTTATAGTGTGTGTTTGAAAATACCACTTTTAGAAAGTGGATATTTTCTTGCTAAGCCATCCTGTGCGCCTCTGCTGGTTTGTGGATTGACTGTCTGGCTTTGGAGTGACAGGGGCTGGGGATGTGCATTCTCTCAGACAGCCACTGGGGGGGGAGTTGATGTGTGTCCTGCCTTTCCTGAATGAGTCAGTGCTGGACTGAATAGACCTGGGCTGCATTCAGAGTAGGGGGTGGAGATGATTTTTTCCACATCTGAATGGGCCTGGTCTGCCTTGGACAATGCTGTCTCCACCTCCTGCCGGGCAGCTGCACCAGAGAGGACAGAACTGGTTTTGGCTGGGCAAAGAGCTTCTCTGCCACCCGAGAACAAAGGAATTTGTGCTATAAAGAGTGGGGCCCAGACCCCTGAACTTTAGATTACTTCTGGAATTCAAGAGGAACCTTTGCCAAGGAGAAGAGCTGGAGAAACTGAAGGAGAAGTACTGCCCCTTTGCTGTGTGCTGTCTGGGATTGGCCTGTAGTGGCTGTTTCTGCTAAGGAAAGGACAAGGACATTGCTGTATGCTGTGTCCCCTACTTGAGGAAGATCTCCAAGGGCTTGAAGTAGAGCTTGCCTCCTGTTCTGAAGTCTCAGGAACACAAAGACTTCACCCCAGCTCCCCTGAACTCCCTTGCTGAGAGTTCTGACCTAAGCGATACAAAAGGGGATGATGGACGGAACGTTTGAGCCAATCAAACACTCACCCCCAGTCAACTGATCTGGGTTTAATCCATCATCATTCTTTAGCTCACTCCACCACCCCAGTTCAGACATGGCCATATGCAAATCAGTCTGACCCTGTGCCTCATGGGAACAGTCCAGCCCGAACTGCCAAGCCATGTCTTCCCTGGACCGGAAACAAGCATCCTAGGACCGGTTTCTGGCATTTCAGCCGTCATCAGCCAGGCTTGCTTGAATACAGTGGCAAAGTGAGCAAGGGACCCACGTCTGGGCATACCCCGCCAACTTAGGGCGACCAAAGAGATACAAAGGGGATGATGGACGGAACGTTTGAGCCAATCAAACACTCACCCCCAGTCAACTGATCTGGGTTTAATCCATCATCATTCTTTAGCTCACTCCACCACCCCAGTTCAGACATGGCCATATGCAAATCAGTCTGACCCTGTGCCTCATGGGAACAGTCCAGCCCGAACTGCCAAGCCATGTCTTCCCTGGACCGGAAACAAGCATCCTAGGACCGGTTTCTGGCATTTCAGCCGTCATCAGCCAGGCTTGCTTGAATCCAGTGGCAAAGTGAGCAAGGGACCCACGTCTGGGCATACCCCGCCAACTTAGGGCGACCAAGCGATACAAAGGGGATGATGGACGGAACGTTTGAGCCAATCAAACACTCACCCCCAGTCAACTGATCTGGGTTTAATCCATCATCATTCTTTAGCTCACTCCACCACCCCAGTTCAGACATGGCCATATGCAAATCAGTCTGACCCTGTGCCTCATGGGAACAGTCCAGCCCGAACTGCCAAGCCATGTCTTCCCTGGACCGGAAACAAGCATCCTAGGACCGGTTTCTGGCATGTCAGCCGTCATCAGCCAGGCTTGCTTGAATCCAGTGGCAAAGTGAGCAAGGGACCCACGTCTGGGCATACCCCGCCAACTTAGGGCGACCAAAGCGATACAAAGGGGATGATGGACGGAACGTTTGAGCCAATAAAACACTCACCCCCAGTCAACTGATCTGGGTTTAATCCATCATCATTCTTTAGCTCACTCCACCACCCCAGTTCAGACATGGCCATATGCAAATCAGTCTGACCCTGTGCCTCATGGGAACAGTCCAGCCCGAACTGCCAAGCCATGTCTTCCCTGGACCGGAAACAAGCATCCTAGGACCGGTTTCTGGCCTTTCAGCCGTCATCAGCCAGGCTTGCTTGAATCCAGTGGCAAAGTGAGCAAGGGACCCACGTCTGGGCATACCCGCCAACTTAGGGCAACCAAGCGATACAAAAGGGGATGATGGACGGAACGTTTGAGCCAATCAAACACTCACCCCAGTCAACTGATCTGGGTTTAATCCATCATCATTCTTTATTGATGATGGATTAAACCCAGATCAGTTGACTGGGGGTGAGTGTTTGATTGGCTCAAACGTTCCGTCCATCATCCCCTTTGTATCGCTTTGTTCAGCCCTAAGTTGGCGGGGGTATGCCCAGACGTGGGTCCCTTGCTCACTTTGCCACTGGATTCAAGCAAGCCTGGCTGATGACGGCTGGAATGCCAGAAACCGGTCCTAGGATGCTTGTTTCCGGTCCAGGGACGACATGGCTTGGCAGTTCGGGCTGGACTGTTCCCATGAGGCACAGGGTCAGACTGATTTGCATATGGCCATGTCTGAACTGGGGTGGTGGAGTGAGCTAAAGAATGATGATGGATTAAACCCAGATCAGTTGACTGGGGGTGAGTGTTTGATTGGCTCAAACGTTCCGTCCATCATCCCCTTTTGTATCGCTTTGTTCGCCCTAAGTTGGCGGGGTATGCCCAGACGTGGGTCCCTTGCTCACTTTGCCACTGGATTCAAGCAAGCCTGGCTGATGACGGCTGGAATGCCAGAAACCGGTCCTAGCATGCTTGTTTCCGGTCCAGGGACGACATGGCTTGGCAGTTCGGGCTGGACTGTTCCCTGAGGCACAGGGTCAGACTGATTTGCATATGGCCATGTCTGAACTGGGGTGGTGGAGTGAGCTAAAGAATGATGATGGATTAAACCCAGATCAGTTGACTGAGGGTGAGTGTTTGATTGGCTCAAACGTTCCGTCCATCATCCCCTTTTGTATCGCTTTGTTCGCCCTAAGTTGGCGGGGGTATGCCCAGACGTGGGTCCCTTGCTCACTTTACCACTGGATTCAAGCAAGCCTGGCTGATGACGGCTGGAATGCCAGAAACCGGTCCTAGGATGCTTGTTTCCGGTCCAGGGATGACATGGCTTGGCAGTTCGGGCTGGACTGTTCCCATGAGGCACAGGGTCAGACTGATTTGCATATGGCCATGTCTGAACTGGGGTGGTGGAGTGAGCTAAAGAATGATGATGGATTAAACCCAGATCAGTTGACTGGGGGTGAGTGTTTGATTGGCTCAAACGTTCCGTCCATCATCCCCTTTGTATCGCTTTGTTCGCCCTAAGTTGGCGGGGTATGCCCAGACGTGGGTCCCTTGCTCACTTTGCCACTGGATTCAAGCAAGCCTGGCTGATGACGGCTGGAATGCCAGAAACCGGTCCTAGGATGCTTGTTTCCGGTCCAGGGACGACATGGCTTGGCAGTTCGGGCTGGACTGTTCCCATGAGGCACAGGGTCAGACTGATTTGCATATGGCCATGTCTGAACTGGGGTGGTGGAGTGAGCTAAAGAATGATGATGGATTAAACCCAGATCAGTTGACTGGGGGTGAGTGTTTGATTGGCTCAAACGTTCCGTCCATCATCCCCTTTTGTATCGCTTTGGTCGCCCTAAGTTGGCGGGGGTATGCCCAGACGTGGGTCCCTTGCTCACTTTGCCACTGGATTCAAACAAGCCTGGCTGATGACGGCTGGAATGCCAGAAACCGGTCCTAGGATGCTTGTTTCCGGTCCAGGGACGACATGGCTTGGCAGTTCGGGCTGGACTGTTCCCATGAGGCACAGGGTCAGACTGATTTGCATATGGCCATGTCTGAACTGGGGTGGTGGAGTGAGCTAAAGAATGATGATGGATTAAACCCAGATCAGTTGACTGGGGGTGAGTGTTTGATTGGCTCAAACGTTCCGTCCATCATCCCCTTTTGTATCGCTTTGTTCGCCCTAAGTTGGCGGGGGTATGCCCAGACGTGGGTCCCTTGCTCACTTTGCCACTGGATTCAAGCAAGCCTGGCTGATGACGGCTGGAATGCCAGAAACCGGTCCTAGGATGCTTGTTTCCGGTCCAGGGACGACATGGCTTGGCAGTTCGGGCTGGACTGTTCCCATGAGGCACAGGGTCAGACTGATTTGCATATGGCCATGTCTGAACTGGGGTGGTGGAGTGAGCTAAAGAATGATGATGGATTAAACCCAGATCAGTTGACTGGGGGTGAGTGTTTGATTGGCTCAAACGTTCCGTCCATCATCCCCTTTTGTATCGCGAGAGTTCTGACCTGGCAAGAGGTGCCTGTTGCTGTTCTTGGCCTCTGGAGGTTTTTCTTGCTGTTGGGAGCTGGAAAAGTAACGCAACGAGGAGAAGCACGACGCACCTGTTTCCGATGCACGCCTAAAAAAACGACGCAGCGCCTGCCCGCGGCTCGAGAAATCGCTGCACGCCGCATCGAGTGTACTGATCTACGAAGGCCGAGATCACCGCACGATTCCGACGCAGGCCCTGCTGTGTGGCTGCAAGAACTAACGCATCGTGGGACTGCGGCTGAAGAAATCAACGCAAGCGCCATTGCCACCGCCGCATCGAGAATCAATGCATCCCTGATCCTCACGCATCGCACCAGGGCGCCAAGTTTACATCAACGCTGGGGCCGCAGTAAGAAACTGACGCATCACCTCCCTGCACAGTAAGAAACCGACGCATCACCTCCCCTTCAGTAAGGAACCGATGCATCACCTCCCCTGCGTGGCAGTAAGAAACCGACGCATCACCTCCCCTGGAGTAAGGAACTGACGCATCACCTTCCCTGCGCATAAGGAACCGACGCATCACCTTCCCTGAGGCTGTTTTTGTTTATGATTTTGACGCATCCAAGGTACTTTGTGTTTGAAAGTGTTGCATCTATAATTTACTATGGACAGAACTGTTTCTACCTTTTAAAAGTCATATTTTGATTACTGTAGTGTGGATTTTTTGTCGTTTTGGTCTTGTTTGGTTTAGATAAAGATCCCTTATTTTTCTAAACTTGTGTGGTGTCCATTTGTAGTGTTTTCACTGTACTACTGTATGTGTGCACAAATGCTTTACACACTGCCTCTGAGATAAGCCTGTCTGCTCATGCCAAGCTACCAAGGGGGTGAGCAAGGGTTATTTTAGAAGTGTATCTCCTTACCCTGACTAGGAAGAAGGGTCCCTGCTTGGACAACATTGCAAACCATTGCCAACTAGAGACCCCCATTTCTAACAGATGGTAATTAATTACTCTGACTCTTTAAAACAAGGACCCTACCTAAGCGCCTCTTTCTCTATCTTTTATAAGAAACGACTGATTGCACTCCGGTTTAGTGACCTACCAACAACAGCAGATCTACCTAGCTGGAAATACAAAGGCCCCATAACATGTAGACTTTGTGGTCAAGCAAAAGAGGATTTTATTCATCTGATTTGCATTTGCCCAAACTTTTATTCAGCACGAGTCACTATACTGCAGCCTCACCTTAAAAAGAGGAAAATCAGGACATGTAGGGCTGCCATAATTCAGTGCCTCAACCCATTAGACACTCAACTGAACTGTAAGCTGCTAAGGTTTTTAAAGTATCATGAATTAGCCTTAAAAAGCATGCCAGTTTAACGGACAATATAAACAAACCTTTTTGCATTATACTGAACGGCTATTTTAATCCTCATTTAAGGAAGACACATGTGGCTAATGTGTTTTACTATGTTTATTAAAAAATAGATATTTTTTATGTAACATTGTTACGGTTTTAATTAACCAAACAATAAAGAGTTTCTTCTTCTTTTTCTTCATTGGGATGCTTTTAAAGCTTATGTTGGGGGTGTTACTATCCCTATACTGGTGCATGCCAATAAAATAGTTAACTTAAATCTTAATCGTTTCGAACAGCAAATTCCCAAAGGTGAAAAGATGTTTCTATTATCTTCACACATTCACGTCAAAACAAAATTATAAAATGTTACGATATGAATTTAATACATTGCTTAGTATAAGCAGGTCTTTTTATTTTCAAACAGAGAGTCAATTTCCAATTCAATTAATTTAAACCTGGCCATACTTTTGCTAGCTACTTACAAAACAAAAAAAGTCCACATCGCCATTTACTTCTCTCTGCCATGGAAATAGCTACACAATTCCAGAAATGTTATTCAAATCTTTATAGTAAACTTCATGATATTCAATTACCCTATTAGGTAATTCCTTACTTAATTGCAGTTATCCGTCTTTATCACATACTGACTGAAGTATTCTTGATGCTCCTTTTACTAATGAAGAGCTTTGGAATGCCATTAGATTTTTAAATGCCCGAAATTCCCCAGATCCTGATGGTATTCCAACAAAATTTTATAAAACTTTTACGAACAAACGTTCTCCTATCCTACTATTGCTGTATCAGGAATGCACCAATAAAGCTTCTGTGGAGGGATCTTTTAAAGAAGCAACAATTATTGTTCTTCCTAAACCAGATTAAGATCCTACATTAAACCCTAATTATCGCATCTTCTCACTTATTAATCAAGCCTGCAAACTTTATGCTAAAATTCTAGCAACTAAACTTTCTCCAATTCTGAAACATATTATTCATACTGATCAGTCTGGTTTCCTGAAAGGTAGATTATCCTCAATCAACACTAGATTACTATGTACCCTATCACATCCCTAAAGAAATGTAAATGTCCCATAGGCTCATAATGGTTATTAGCTTTAGATACTGAAAAAGCTTTTATACGGTGAATTGGAAATTTTTATTTAGAACTATGTAAAAAATCTGTTTAGGTGCTACATTCATCTCCACGGTTAAAGAACTATATTGTTCACCCTCAGCCACCATTTTGTTAATGGTATTAACTCTTCCCGTTTTTGGCTGTTTAGTGCCACTAGGCAAGGATGTTCTTTAGCCCCCTTACTTTTTATATTCGCCATTGAGTCACTATTAACTCTTATTTGTACTTCTACGGACAGTGGCATTAACATCAATAATACAGTTCTCAAAGTTTCTGCTTATGCAGAAGACGATTTGCTATATGTTAAGGATCCGTACATACTATACCAGTGATATTAGATATTGTTGATGATTATGCATTATGCAAATATCAATAAAACTGAGATTTTTCATTAAAACATATTTTGTGCATTGTATGGAATACTATGGGACTCAAATATCTTGGTATTTATTTTTTAACTACAATAAAAAACACAATTGATCTAAATTGCAAAAAAATGTTAACCAAAATTATGGAGAAATTGGACAAATGTTATTCCCTCAAATTATCATGGTGGGGGGAAACTGATGCAATTAAAAAGGTAAGATCTCCACAAGTGCTATATGTACTATCAATGTTACTGTTATTTATCCTACATCTTTTTTACCAATACTAATAAACTGCTTGCTAAATTTATTTGAGATAATAAGGTCCCGCATATTAAATACAGAACTTAACAAACTTCATAATTACAAGGGGGATTAGGTATCTCAAATTTTATGAAATGTAATTTTTCCTTTCTAACAGCACAAAGTATTTATTGGTTTTCTAACCTGGATCCCCACTTAACACCCTCATGGGTTTTGCTTGAGAGAAATATTGTAGTGCTGTTTCCTTTGCAAGCAGTTATTTCTATGGATCTTAAAAAAGCAAAGTTTTATTCTCCAATTCTGAATTCTACTAAAAATGCTATATTAAGTTTGGACACAACACTTGTTTGTCTGGTCACATTGCTGCTAAAACCTATAAAAAATGATTTATACAAATTCTATCAATTTATTAACACGAAGTGAATTCTGGAATCACATCTTAGACAATAACTATTCAATGCAAGCATGTGAAAAACTCAGGTTGTGTGGTATTTGAAATTGCTTCCATCTTCCATATGCCAGCCTAATTCTTTCATATTCTATAATTGTTATTGAACTCTTGTTAGGTTAGATAATTTTTATTTATTTATTTGAAGAGTTTTATATAGTGCTGGCTAGACCCGGAGGTATCAGAGCGCTTTCCAAGAGGACCAGTGAGTTACAAGTTACAAATTACATCAGTTACTCAGTTACATCAGTTAATTCTAGGGACAAAAACAGTGTTACACAGTAAACGTGTGTTACTAGAGCAAAGAATGACAACGACACATGAAAAAACAATGTTACATGGTCACATGAGTAAGTAGAGCACACAATAACAAGCCGCATGTCGTATGTGCATAGAAGGTACGGGTGGAAAAGAAAAGGGGAAGGAATGTAGAGCGGGTCAGGCAGACCAGCAGGGGGAAAGTACTTCAGGGGGACAAAAGCAGTCAAAGTGTAAGACAAACAAATCGGGAGACACAGCGGGGAGACAAGGAGAACAGTGTCCAATGTCCGGCTGGGTAGGTGATGGCCAAGGGGTGAACCAAAGCCGATATCCTCTATAGCTGTCAAGGCAGCTCCACCGGGCATCAGCCATATTGCTCGGTCTCCCCGGTCAGGATGAAAATAACGGTTCCTCTGAAGATTTCGAGATTAGACGTGGAGGTTAGTGAGATGAGAACCGCAGTCTAAATCTAACCCCAGGTGTATGTGAGGGTCAAAGAAGGGGGTAGCTTCCAGGGGAATAAAAGTCAAAAAGGCAGTCCCTATCCGGCGCTGATCATCTGACGGCCATCTTGAAAACATCCTGTATGAGATACAATGCAGGACAAGCTGGAACCCGGCTGAACAGTATGTGCTGCTTTGGAAGACTTGGGAGGTTTTTCTTAATATTACCTCATTTCTTATGTAATATAACATTGTAGTAGATAACATTATATAGGTAGTCCTGTATATGTTTTAATTTTTATGATTTATTCTTCATCTGAAAGCTTACTCAATTAACTTCTCAAATTGCACCAGCTTCTTTATCAATACCAAGCCGTCATTCAAATATCAAAAAACAAAAGAGTGATCACATGGTGCCAGATTTCTTTCTGCCATAAAATAGAGCTGGGCCATCATCAAGCCCTGGCATTATCACACTAGTCAGTGACAGTGCCTTCCTTACCTGCAGGGGCAGGCTAGCATGCCATAGAGCCTGGCCCTCTCTTCTTGATTTTCGCAAGAAGCTGAAGACCTAGCCTTTCAAGTAAGCCACTAGGGCTGACCTCACACACCTGCTATAGAGCACATGGATACCCTCACAGGTATAAACCTATACCCATGCAATAAAAACACCAATTACATAACATAACATTGGAAGGATTCATGTGCATCCCATTTTCTGAACACTTATGATGCTTTCCACCATACATGTATTTACAAAGTTCTGTGTAAAGATGTCCTGGCACAGAACAAAGCATCTTTCAGCCTCATTAAATTATTTTCTGTGGAAAAAAGTTGCAGCACAGTATGTGTTATACACAAAGCAGGTTGGAAGAGGATTTGTGGCACTTCTGAAGTGTGCCCAAATGGATCCTCCCATCAACCCTGGCATTGCAGCTTTGGCACTTGACTACATGTGCCTGAGTGGTCTGCACTGCTAAAGAAGGGACCAACCCTGGTGTGTGGCATCTCACTCCTGTGGCTCAAGTGACTCATTGATGCAATAGTGTCACTCGCCCACTTGTATCTGCGAGGTCTGTGACACGGAAAAGAAACCTGTGAAGCTATAGTACTCACCCAGGTGTGCCGAATGGACTACGGCTATGGCTAGCCCCCCAGAGCTTGTCAATTGTGTGCCTGTTCAGACAGTGCCGCAAGAAGTAAGAGCTGTTATTGCAAGACCCATGCATGTGTGCCGAAGCGACTGAGTGGCTGTCTGTGGCGCTATCCCAAAGTGTGCCCAACTAGATCCAGCCACCAATGCCCAGAAATGCCTCGAGGCAGACCTGCCTCTGAAAGAGGATTCATTCCAGGGAGGCCTGAGTGTCTAACCCCAAAGCTATGACTGAAAAGCACAACTGCTGCCAAGGCTGACCGCCCAGAAGATGACCACCATCTGAAGAGAGCCACATGCAGCTGCTTGATCCAGGGCACTCCTGTGCCAACTGCACCCGCCCCCTAAGGAGGAAGTAGCTGCTTGGAGAGACTGCGACTGGCACCTTCCTCCCCAGCGAGGGAGGAACATGAACTGAAGCGTGAGAGGCCAACACAAGGTCTGCTGCAGCCCCAGAGCAAGGTTGAGACACTGAGTGCTATTACTACCAAAGATTAGTAACCAAGAGGAAACTGTGCTGCACCTGCACTACTAGCTACCTCCGAGCAACCCTGCAATAACGAGGGGAAGGATGACGGGGCAGATGATGTGAGAGTGAGAAAGTCAGCCAGCCTCACTTGGAATTATTTGCCTCAAGCAATAACCTGGGTATTTAATACTTTTTGTGTCAGTGTGTAGTATTGAGTTTCATCCTGTAAGAAAGTACTTTTTTTAAAGATAAGCACTGGACTGGGCAACCACACTAGTGTGCTGTTGGCTGACGGTTTGAGTATTGAGCCTGTTGTACCCCCACACTAACCTCTGTGAGTGGGAAGCATGTGACTGCTCACCATCACTACCACTGAAAGTTAAGTGCCCAGTTTGCAGAGCCATAGTAGGACATACCAGTAGTGTGACTTTAGACCCCCACAGCCCCCTCACCACCACACTTTTCATGGTGGTGCAACCACCATTAAAAGTGTGGCAGGAGGAAACAAAGGGGGCCCTTAGGCCCCTTGGTGCCTCACGCAATGTGGATGCACACAGTGGGGCACAACATGTGCCCCCCACTGTGTGCATGCACACCAGTACCTGCACGGCCTGGACTGCAGCAGTCCATGTCATGTAGGTACTGCCTATAGGCACCGCCCTGGGAACGCCAAAGAACCGCCGGCCAGACAGTAGAAAACTCCTGATCTGGTGGGCGGTTCCTACATGAGTTTGGTGGTGCCGGAGCGGGGCGGTCCCGCTCCGGCACCGCCAGAACTCTCAATAAGGCCCAGAATCAGGACGCTGAGCCGAAGCCAGATTTGAACCTGGTTCTTCATGATCCAAGGTCGTCAGCTGCAGCCACTAGGTCACATCTTCTCCACCATTAAGTTACGACCGTTGGTAACAATGGTCTATGAGTAAAAGCAGAAATGTGTTCTGCAATCAATAGATAAGGATCAAGCCAGGTTTTTAAAACACAAAAAGTAAATAGACAAGCAAGGCATTTACACGCCATGCCCCAAAAAGAGCTGACTGTCCATACTATTTTGCGATGCGAATATTATTTCAGTTTTGCAGCTTCAGAAAATAGTGATTGGCCAACTAGTCCCCTCAGTAGAAATGAATTTTACCGAGAATAGTATCAGCTAAACTCAAGTTATATTAAAGACATCCAGGAAAGCTCGTGTCTGAACTGCAACAATGTCACCACCGTATCTGGGCAATTTTGATGATTAATGGACTAATATTTTTCTGATTTAGGACTGCTGACTTTCTAACTCCCAAAGAAGTCACGCGGGAGATAATAGTTCAGCATGTATTTGGGAAAACCCAAGCATGCCAAACATTTCGGCGCACTCGTGCACGTAGTTAGTTATCCCTATTTTCATTGACTGCGACCGTAGACAGTGATTTGTGATGTAGTGAAAGCGCATTTGTGTCCTAAAATCTCCAACATGTCCCTTGAAAGTCATTAAAAGTCCCTGAAAGGCTGGCCGCTCACATGAGAAGCAGATGTGTTACTGGCAGCCCGTGGGGCACTTCGGACCTTCTCTTTTTTATGCATAAATAAACGTTTGCTCGACATGGATACAGCAGTTTAAAACACGCTCGTTTTATTAGTTCTTTCTGAAACCCCTTTCTCTGAAAGAGTCCATAAACCAGGCCTCTGTGTCCAGGCGGCTGGGTCTGATTAGGAGTCTGTCAGCAGCAGGGACGTATGAAGGAGGCCAGCTCGCAGTAACGGGGCCTAGTAAAGGGAAGGTTGGCTGGGCGTTAATGGGCTTCTAATCTGCCACAGCTGCCTTTCATAAAGCACCGAGCTCGAGCCCCGCGCCACGCTGCACGTGGCAGGAATGGGACAAACATCCTGCAGTGGTAGAAAGGACCCTCGCGCCTCTCAGATTGATTGAATATTTCCTGTTTTCAGACCCCTGGGACGGGGGGGGGGTGGATCTGGATCTCTCTCCTGCGATCTCTCCTCCTAGGCACTTCATTTTTCAAAACCTAAAGCCCTGGTTCCTTCTCTCTGTGCCGCTCGCCTTTTGAATTGATCTGTGGAAATAATCATAGGTGATTTGGGGGGGGGGGGCGGACACACGCCGATACCCTTGGCCTGTGCCTCCTCAATGCTAAGATCAAAGAGAGGCTCATTGGCATCACCTGTATCTGAGTCATCTATCATTTATGCAGAGCAATTGGACCAGCATTCTCTCTCTCTGAAACCCCAGTACCGCTCCCTTTTACGTTAATTTATTTGTAATATATGTTATTAGAGTATTTTTCAAATACACTTAGGGGTCCTTTAAGTATTGATGGCGCTGTGGCCGAGCATCCGTTGTGCGTAAGAAACAAATTCCACTCTGGCAAAGGCAGAGGGCCATTAAGGGTAGCTTGGCCACCAGGTGGACATTTTACCCCCAGAACAGCTCCCATGTACATATCAATAGCCACATTGATAGAGAAAACAATCTCTTACAGAAGAATAGCATAGCTGCCAACATGAAGATGGGCCCTCACTTGCAATCATTCAAGTTTCTTGTAAAGCGTGACCACTCACCCGTTAGGGTCTCAAGGCGTTGAGAGGGGGGGTGGGTCTGCGGTTCAGTCGAAGAGGCAGGTCTTGAGGTCCTTCCTGAATTGGGGCAGCGACGATGATTGCCTGAGTTCCAGGTCTTCACAGCGAGGTAGGAGAAGGATCTTTGAGGGTCTATTTTTAATACTATTAAAAGCATTATATTTCATTCGGAGGAGGTAGAAAGTGAGGACAGAAAAGGGGTAAGAAAGGCACAGAGAGCCCCACAAATGTGTAGAGGATTAATAATTGCAAAAGGTCTCCAATGAATGCTTCGGACACCAATCACCAGCAGTAAGATGAGAGAGCTGAGACTTTATAGATAGAGCGATGGAAGTCAAGGATCAAGGAAGGGCACTGTGTAGGTGAGTGCAGAATTTTATTCCACTGGTCCAGTATTGTAAACGTGCACATCTTTGCACAAGCAACATTTTACACAAAAAAAAGGCTTTCTGGAGAGATTTTACCTGAAATTTGTAGGATAATCCCCCTCTCAAATAGTAAGTTTGCCAGGCTTTGTTTGCTGCAAAAAATGTTTTTTTACAGTATTTTTTCATCTTCTTTAGTACTTCACCATTTGAAGTTAAGGAGGTTAGTGACATTATTTTTAAAAAACTCACGGAGTTGGGAAAAGCCAAGGAATAAGAAGCACGTTTATTCTATTCAACATTACCATTATCAGTGGGAACCCACCACTATAGAGCTGAATTCTACTAGAGGTACGGAAATTGATACATTTTACTGCACTACAATGATCAATAAAATGTGAAGGCTGGTACAGACAGGGATGATTTGAGGACTCCTACGAATGTGGTAGAACAAGAAGATCACTAAGGATTCTACAGGTATTGGGCCATTACTATCTCATTTAACCAAGTAGGATCCTCTCTTCCAAGGCTTTTAGTCATTGGCCAGATCCATGAGGTTATAGTAAAATGCCACTTGTTGACACAATATGTGAAAATCATTCGAACAAGGGGATCTAACATAGGAGATGTGCTTTGGGGTATAAATGAGCGCTGTAAAATCTTGAAACTGTTGTGGGTCTGGTGTGCAGGAACTGAATAGCCTGGAATCTGCCTACAAATATTATTCCAATCCTTTGTTCACTTCTGTCTACACTCATTCTGGCCTCTCTATAAAATAACTCAATGCAGCATATCTTTCAGCTTCTCACCCATCCTGAAGAGCTACAAACCACACTTCTGGAGATGCAAGAGGACATGAAGATCCTGTGCACACATACATCTTCCAGTACAGTTTAGAAACTGAGGGCTTTGTCATCTTACAACTGTCCCATTATTTCAATACTGGTTTACACCTACTTCTGGCAATGTTCTAGGTCAATGTGTAGACAACGTACAGGAGATTCCCATAAGCGCAAAATGTAGAAAGTCACAGATATATTTTTGCCTTACTGTATCATCATACCATACTGTCCTTAAAGATAGAGTAGTGGAATTCTAGCTCTCTTGTCCATGAAAATAAACCTTTTAGTGAAATTACTTCAATCGGAAAACATGCATTTTCTAGGGTTTCTTACTTAATGCTAAAGCCTTCTGACATCATTATCCTAGTCAGAGGGATATAATGTATATCATTTGCACTAGTCTACAAGGAGCCAAGATAGAAAGGTCGCTAATTCTGTCTCTTCTCATTAACATTAAGCACACAATTTAATTGCAACCTTGTAGGTTATATTTGATATCAGGGAGATAATATCCCTAAATTGATGTTACACTGTAAAAGCCTAATACACAAACATTTTCAGGAGTACTCCTGGGAAACTCAGACGGTCAGACTTATTACAGGATTTTGAAATAATTTTGCTAATTACATTTTTTTCATGTGAAGTTGCATGTACATATACACACATGTTTATGTATACATGATTTGCACACGAAAAAATCACCAAGAAAGTGCAAATGTAATTTTTATCTCTGTGGAAAAAATATTATCCACCTCTTCTCGAGCAACTTCACACACTTTCCGCTTCACACCCTGGAAATAGATTCACTTCTGCTCTGCTAGAAGTAACATTATGGCCGTTTCCAGGATGTGAATAGGTCACTGATAAATTTATGAAAACCTACAAAAGTGTAGGTGTGTTAGTTTAACCAAATTTCTAGGGCATTCTAGTCCTGGACCCTCATTCCCAACCCCTGGGATTAGAATTGCCCACACAAAAATCATTGCGTGCGTAAATCATTTTGAGTGGAAATTCACCTTGTAGAACTCCAAATGTATTTTGCATATGTACAAATGGCTATTTGTGTATGTACTTCACTTACAGATATAAAAGCTTAATGAATCTGGCACTAAGAGTTTACCATAACCATTGAAGTCTGTCCTGTAAACCTGCAATTTCACTGCAATTTCACTCCGTACATTCACACTTAGGGAGTGTATAAGTCTAGTTCATGATCAATTGAACCTACTTGATTCATTTCTTTCTAAGTGGTCCATTACGAATATGACAAGCATTGGCAATGCTCACAGGTGTTAGTTATAAATCAAGATGCCTCTTCAGTCCTTGGCGGGTTTAGGCATTCACTAAGACATCATACATGCACTCTTTCACTCATCCTTGTACTCATTAATTCATTTTTCCACCGACTTATTCTTGCTTTCACCCACTTATACAACCACAATAAAACACGCACACATTAAACAACATATGCATGGTAAATTTAAAGAATTAAAGTAGAAAAAAGAAAATATGCGACTGCCTGAACATGGCAGTCATATGCTTGCAATAACAAATAAAATTGAACATAGCAGCGGATAGCCATCTTGCAATGGTATTCTACATACTGTTTTATTGTTTTACAATTCTAGTATGGCCGCCACATGTAGAACCAACATGTTGGCCATCTTGGGATGGTAAAACAATGATACAACAAGGACAGTATCATTCCACAATGGTTGTGTGGTTTAGAGGCAGTGGTCGGGTAGGATGCGGCTCACTGCAGATGAAATGAGCGGCAAGCAAGCAGCCTGTTAGAAGTGTTTGAGGAGCTGAAGTATGCTCTAAAAAAGAGGAGATGGAAATAAATAAAAAGGGGCCTGTAAAAGGAGGAAACAAAAAAACTAAAGAACTGGACGCCAGCCCTGGTACTGAAGCATCCTTATTTTCAGGCGGATGTGCACATGTGATAAGACAAAGAGCATCACTCACAGGGCAAATGACTGAAGTTAGTTCAGCCATTGCCCTATACTGTATGCTATCATAGTTGGAAGCGAGAGTAAATGACACTCTCTGAAGGCTAAGGGGATGAATATATCTTGGTGGACCGGGTTAACTCCATCAGGACAACAAACTAAACTACTCTACTGCCCTGATGAAGTCTCCACCCTCCAAATTTAGAAATGACCACTACGTCAGTGATAATTTCTAAAGCAGGAACCGGCGATACAGCAGTTTCTGTCAATGTGTTTTTAAGTTTGACGCATTTCTCCATCAGCATGATGAAGTCGTCCATCAAACATATATTTATTTTAATTTTCAAAAAGAAAGCAGGATTTTCTTTTTGAAAATAAGGCATTTCTCCGACGGCGCTTACTCCATCGAGCCATCAGGGAAGATTGACCACAGTGGAGCCAGAGTAGTCTCTGTGAGAGAGTGTTTGTATATGTGAATGTGTGTGTGAAATAAAGTGAAGGTCAATGGGCATGTCATGTGTCTTCTGCTACCCCTGGCATTTTGGTGAATTGACGTCCAGGCCATTCTAGTCCTCCTTTTACACTCCTATGATTGTTGAACATTGTTATCAGTCAGAGGTGCCTTGGAGACTAGGGGATTCAGACAACAGCCTTTCATTGCCAATACCATAAAAACCTATCCTCAACCATGAAACCCTCTTGTACTGCTTCTGCGGGGCTATGCAGAGACAGAGAGAAGCAGAGAGAGAGAGACAGTGTGTGTGTGTGTGTTTTGCATGTGCACCTGTGTGTGGTGGGGGAAGCCTGCAGTGCACTGTACATATTTGACCTACAGTTTCTACGAAAGTCTTGCTGCTGCCCTTATTGCGCATGCTCTTTCTGTACACAAAGTGTTTGTTCTTCCTGTTCTGTGTTAGTGAAGCTCAAGAATACCTTTTTGCCATGGAAAGGCCAAAGCTAGTGGTTTTGACAATGCTTGTTTAAATACGTTCTGGTCTGGTTAAACTAGAAACATGTAGAATTTCGAACGCAGGACTCTAAAATGGGGAAGAATATTGTGTTTCCGCTCTTACTGAAAAAATCGTCCAAAATGAGAAGAACACAGGGTTTTCTTCCTTACAACTCTGCACAATAGTTTCATTTTCATGTTTTCTCCTCTTTTGCCTCTGGCTATCCCTACACTGTGTGTACAAAACGTGCCTTAATTACCTAAAACCTTGATTACTGTAACTTGCTATGTTTTGGCTGAGATACGTCAGCTTCTCTTTAAGTGAACTCGTTTCAATGTGTCCCATGAGTAGAGCCTCGTGCAAGCATGAAGTCCTTTTTAGCCAACGCAAATACTAGCCGGACCAAAACAGCCTGGGGGTTTGAGGAATGTGCCTGCTGCTTCTCAATATATTCCTGCTGTTCCTGTGATTGGAACATTCCAGGACGGTAATTACTAAAAAGTAAGCAGCTAGAAAGGAATGCAGACGCAAACAACCACAGATGTTGGGGGCTGCTCGTCGTTAGGTTTGCGTGACATTGTACAATATATTGAATTCTGATTATTTCATGCCTGACTATCGATTCCTGTATTGGTTATGGATACTGATATCAAGGCTTCTGGTCCTTGACAGTGACAAAAAAGTTGATTCTTGTGACAATAACGTTTCCATCTAGTTGACTGACCTCTTAACCTTTGACCCATTGCATATTGCTTTGCACTTACATGTGCAGTGGGGGCAGGATGTGTGTTGCAATGCATGGGACACTTACCTCGTGGACTCACTGGGACTAGATTTGTTTTCATTGTCAATCTGGTACTGGTTTGCATGTGGAATGGCTAAATGTGACAGATGAGGATATAAAAGTGTTCATTGCTGGTGCAGCTAGCACAAATATCACACATACTTCTGATCTGTGTGACTCTGGTTACCAGGCGTTGTATCTTAGTTAGCTTCATATGTCTATATTTTGGGAGATTTTCTTTTTTATTTCCATACTAAGTGGTCTTCTGAAAGTGTCAAATGTGCTCTCTAAGTATTTAGGTTTTCTTTGCTGCAGATAAGACTTGTAGGCAGATTGTTACTTATATGGCCTGACCATATGTGTCTTGATCAGTGGCAACAGATGTCTTTAATATAATGCAACCATCGCTAACCTCTCCAATGGTGCATCTGTCCCCAAAAATTACTCAGCACTAACTAAGCCCAAATGATCACCAGTGGATGAGGTTAATTCAAGCATTCCTTTCATCACTATTTGTTTTTATGCTGAAAACACCCAAAGTGTAACAGCTATGCCTAGACATAATAATAATAATCCATATTTGTAAAGCTTGATCATATCGCACCTTAAGGTTTCAAGGCGCTGGGGGCCGTCAGGGAGATTAAGTGAGCTACTGCCCAGAGTCACATGGTGCTGAGCTGTGCTGCTGCCGGCGCCGGGGATTGAACCATGAGCCCTGCGCTCCCGAGTCAGCCGCTCTGGCCGCTGCGCAACATCTCTCCCCTAGGTTCATAGGTTCGGTGTCCTCTATGCCACAGCACTCAAGCTATACTTTACTGACAAGAAGGTCGAAACATATCTGGGACTGCTTGTGTTCTCATCTGGAGGGGATCTGATCTGGACGTTCAAGCCTGACTGGACATATTGGAACAGGAACAAGAATGATTTGCATATGGTTGGTCTCTGTCTAGAGTGGCATAGTGAGGGAAAAGCTATGCTCTGGAATGTGGCCCTGAGCGGTGGCTAGTGACTGTGATTAATTGAAGCATTTCTTCCATCAATTAAATTTTTGTTCCCAACAAATACCCAGTACTATTTTAGATGCTCATGACGAGTGCTCTGGAATTGTCCTAGATTAGTTAATCACACTTGTGTTACCAGGGAGAAATCCTTCAGGTCATACCTAGAACAGTTTATCTCCTGTACAAAGACAGCATTTGAATGTTTACATGGGAGAATTATTGTAGAAACACTAATGTCTGCATTTTATTCCCCAGGATCAACGTGTGATCACCCGGTAAAACGAGGTCCCAATGTTACAGTACCTCCAGAATCAGGTGCAGTATTATTGGCCCTTAAATCCAGAAACATATGGTGTTTTGCTACTACACCCACCCTCACTTGGCTTCTGGCGCCTCCTCCATACATTTTCAGCATCTGGTGGCTTGCTACTGTCTTAAAAAGGAAATAATGTCTTATTTCCTGTCATTCTTCCCTACATTCCTCATAGCCTCGTCCCTCTCCTGAAATGTAGCATAATACTGGTCAACAAGCCAACATCCACCATATGCATCAAGTTTTCCACTACCTTCGAACAAAGTAATAAATTGTACCTGTTGGAACAGGAATGTCCCCTGCATGAACTCTGGGCATGTTCCACCGCTGGCATCCTGACTTTTATATTTGCACTAGTGTCACATTAATCTAAGTGTGTATGTAGAGGTCCAGGCCTGACCTCGACTATGTGAACCCTGGTCCTGTCCTGTGACATGAAGAGACACAACAACCGTGGCCCTTATTATAGGGACAGGACTATTGTCGCTGTCCTGGGTACAGCGAATGAAGAGGTGGAGGCAGTTGTAGTTCCAGACTTTTTTTTATCTGTGTCACTGGGAAAGAGGCCTACTAGCCCACTTGTGTAAAGTTCTGTTATTTGTGTGCCCAGAACCTTTCACTGTCATCCTCTGTATATGTCAAGTATGTGCACATGTGTAGTTTGTGTATCATTTGTGTGGTGATGTGATAAACTGTGAGTGATCATGAGTAATGGGGGCCAGAGGGATTCATTCTGGATATCCCTGGCCTGGCCTGGCATAGCACAAGAAGGAGGGTGAGGACTATGCTCCTAGGAAATGGATGTGTATTACCTACATTCCTGTAGCTGGAGGAAGGTTATCCATACACTGTAGAGAGGAGGATGGAGACAGGGCTACCTTTAGAAATTGCACAAGGCCTTTAGTTAGCAAGGAGTTGCTGTTTAGCCTTCGTGAGCACTGGCATTTTGTGAGAGGTAAGGGTGAAGGATGGGGCAGCAATGCCTGATGTGTGAGCTGAGGAAGTTTGTAGGTGAGCCCAGCCCTTTAATCTGTCCCTGATTACTTCTTCAATTGGGTCAATGACAGCTGGGAGCAGAAATGTCACACCCTATCACGCCTGTGTTGTTGGTGGTCCAGTTTGGTGGCAGCACTAGTGGTACCTGCTATGAGAATCATCACTCTGCACAAAGGCTGTGTCAGGAGAGCAGCATCAGTTCTACAGTTTGACAGTGGATCCACATTCCTTTCTGGAAAAGGTGTATAATAGTGAGACCCAAACCATCCCATTTTGTTCGGGTTCTAGTCCTTTTGCAGAATACTCAAAGGACCGCTGTCCAACCAGGCTGGTGTCAGCCCATCACCCAATCTCCCAAGATAGAGAAATTAAATAAACTAAGGAGCTTTGCTGAACTAATAATCTTTGCTCTGCTCATGTGTCTGGGCAGCTGTTTGAGCAGTTGTGCAAATGTGGCCAGGCAGGGCTTCTCATTGGTGAATGATGGCTTTGGATGTTGCTTGAAGTAGATCAGTCGAAGGACAGGAGAGGTCAGAGTTGTCTCTGGGAGTTGATCAAATGTATCTTGAGCTTGTTCATCTTTACTCACATTTGCAAGGGAAGGTATGATTTGCTGTCTTTCATTAAACATTCCTACCACCTATATGTAATCTGCGAAAAGTGTATAAATATCAGTTAAACAAAATGCGTGGGGTGACACGCTCCTAGACTTCTGCCCAGAGCGTTACCCTGCATTGTACAATAATAATGAACAGCTGATTAAGAAAACCTTTGTTTTCTGGTGTATTTATTGGCTGTCCAGGCAACCTAGTGCCTTGGAGCTGAAAACTCCTTGTACAGACCATAACAATTTCTTGTGTCAGAAGCGGGATTGCTTGGTTCTCTGTCCACAGGGGCTGCAGTTTCTGAAACAGACAAAAGACCAGCCAGACCATAGTCTGTGCGGGGTCTGTTACTGCCTGCCAACCCGCCACCGACAGCTGTAATCAGCAATTCAGAGTAGCAAGATTGAAAGGGCATTTCCTATTAAGAAGGGACTCCAGGTGAAAGGCGCAGGTTCACTTCCTGTGGTCTTTCCCCCATGAAATAGTCTGAACCTGAGGTGGGTTGTGAACTGATGGTGTGTGTGTGAATCCCTGGCTGAATAATTTTTTAGAGTTTTATATAGCGCGAACTAGACCCGAGACATTGGGTATCAGAGCGCTTTACATGAGTACCAGTTTCGTTACAGAAGGACACATTCATTTTTGTTAGGCACGTTTCCTAAGTGCGCGATCTCTTGACTCTAGGTACACGGTTGGCCGTCTCCAGACTGCATTGGCTATGCGAGTTCACCATTATAACCAGTTGTTGGTCGAATGCAAGGACCTCTATATGACTTTTTTTTTTTTACACAAACACTTTTAATTTCTCTTTAGCTTTTTTCTTTTCCTCTTTCTCTACTCTGTTGCACTGTCTCTTTGTTAATTATTCTTCCCTTTTTTTCGCGTATGGGTGGCTCGACACTTAGCACACCTACTATCTGTACGAGTGTGATCTGTGCACTTGAAAGTGAAGCGTGACCATTGCACCAGAGAAAAAAATATGGGCTCAACTATGGGGCAAAAGTTTATTTATCCTACTGTGAATAGCCCAGTGGCATATATGTGTAAACATTTATAAGAATTTCTGGGAACAGGGGGATTGTCACAGATAAAGTTGGCATCATTGTGTCATGTATGAACGGATATATTGTTGACATTCCTGAATTACAATTTCCTGATGACAAATTGAGATACCTGCGTGATTTTCAGGAGGTGCCCCAAGGCAAATGGATTATTATTATTTGTGGTAT
Source organism: Calotriton arnoldi (assembly GCA_963921515.1). Taxonomy (NCBI): domain Eukaryota; kingdom Metazoa; phylum Chordata; class Amphibia; order Caudata; family Salamandridae; genus Calotriton; species Calotriton arnoldi. Next base: position 863,293 of record CAWUFW010000752.1, read on the forward strand.
AATGAAGCTTCACAAAGATATGATAAATCGGTAATTGCTAGTTGTCAAGATTCTAATATGAAACTTAAAGAGCAGCTACATGACCTCAAACACAAGACTACGGGGGAGTTGGGGTGTTTGAGCCTGCATTCTCAACCCCACCCCAGCATTCTCATATGCTGGGGTGGAGCTGGCCGGTCTACAACGGCCAACTCAAGAGGCTTGGGGACAGCCTCCCACCCCACAGCCGCTGTCACTGGTGCAAAGGGGGCAACTCTCTGCTCCACTGCCGATGAAACAGGGGCAGGGGGGCCAGCCCGAGAGTGAGGATTCTTTTCATGCGGTCGACAGAGGAGAGGATACTTCTGGCTCAAACATCGACCAGCATATCTTGACATCAAGGACTAAGGGGAATAGGGGAAAGGGTAAGGGGTCAACAAAAGGTGGGGTTAAAGCAGTAAAGTTTGCTTACCTTTGGGCATATCCATTTGCAACTGACGGGGGGCACACTACACTAGTCAATTTCAATTTCAATTTATTTTTATTTGATTCAGACCTCAACTGAGGTCAACAAATACAAGTACATAAATATAAAATAGTTATATTTATACTTTTAAAACAGCTTTAAATACTCATTATAAGCATTAACAGGTTATAGCGAATTGGAGTCGGCAAATACAAAATACATGAATTTAAGACTGTTAAATATATGCGATTTTAAAACAGCTTTAAAAAACTCTTTAAAAACTTAAAAAAGTTATCAAGTTATAGCAGACAAATTCATTTGGGGAGACTTACACAACGTAATTAAATCTTGAGTTAAAATAACATTGCATCTAGAACGGATAGGCTTTATAAATCGTCGCGAGTTTCTACCAAAATTGGGTTTCGACAGATTATAAATACGTGAAAATGATCTTGTACTCCACCGTTACACAAGTCACAATTACCCGAGGGATTTTCAAGGGAGTTCCATCTGGAGGAATATACTTTTAAGGGAAGAATACCTAATCACAGAAGGAGAATGCAGCCCCTTACTCTACGCTCTAACTGAAACTGTAAGTAATGCTCGGGAGTTTCATATACCATATTTTCCGCAATTTTTAAAAAATACTTTAATTGAATACAGTAGTAATTATCTAATTCAAAACTTATTCTTGGCGTCATATCTTTTAAACAGAGCTTCAGATGGGCTGGAGACCAAGCCTGCAAAAGTGCTACAGTGCATTGGGATGCCTTGAGGGCTACTTTAAGGTTCCTATTAAAAGTATGCTGTGCCGATACTACTCTAAAAGTCTCCAATTTTAATATATGTCTTAGGGAGCCAGGAACTGCATGTAAAAGGTTAAAGGCCCACCGCATGATGTTGCAAACGGCTAGAGCATAAATGCTCGTTAAAGAAAGCTTGAGACGTAAGGCTTGTACGGGGACTGATTGGGAGACTTTTAGCAGTTTCCGTAGAATAATCCTTTCTTTCATTTTTATTGGTTGCCAGGTTTTAATCTGTATATATTCCAGGGCAAAAGATAAAATAGATGGAATTTTCATACTGTAAACCTCCAACAGGGATTTAAAATGTGTATTCCCAGTTGAGCAATAAAATCTCTTTAATGCCCCAACATGGGTGTCTGCCTTTTGCCCGAGATGCTGAAAGTGGGGAGCATTTTGAAGGTTATACGAAAAGATTCGGCCCAAATAAGCGTATTCTTTCACTATCTGAATAGGGTTACCTCCCAGTGTCCATGTGAAAGGCAGAAATTTCCTTCTTCCTCTAAAAGTTAAAATTTTAGTTTTAGAGATGTTAGGGACCAAAATGTTTTCTTTTGCGTATCAATTTAATTCAATTAAGTTTCTTTGTAGACCAATTGGGGTACGATCGAATATGATGATGTCATCAGCGTACATTAGGCAACAGATATCGTTTTGCGCTAATTTTGGTGGAAAATTATTAATTGAATGAGGATTCTTTTCATGCGGTCGACAAAGGAGAGGATACTTCTGGCTCAAGCATCGACCAGCATATCTTGAGATCAGGGACTACTGGGAAGAGGGTAAGGGGTAAGAGGGTCGAAAAAAGATGGGGTTAAAGCAGTAAAGTTTGCTTAACTTTGGGCATATCCATTAGCAACTGACGGGGGGCACACTACATTAGTCCCTGTTCCATGAACCACATCAGACCTTATACAATGTCAACAGACCTTTCCCAAGTTTATAGGAAAGATTCCTGTGGTTTCATCAAGTGGTTCCAGGCTGTTTGCAACACCCATGATCCCAACTGGGTAGAGATGAAGATATGAAGTAAGACACTATTGTACTCCCTACTGAAAAGAAAGCTATGGTTGCTCAGACAGTCAAGGATCATGACAATGACAACACTGCACTGGTATGGCCACTGTAGGATCATAACTGGTAGATGCAGGTGCAGGATAACCCTCAAATAACCACCCCGATGGCGGCCTGGAGAGCTCTCATACATTCAATGAAGGGGGTGGGAAAGTCACAGGTAAACTTCACAAAAGTAGAATCATGCGTGCAGAAAGAGATGAGCACCTGGCTGATTTTGCTTCTAGAGTGGTGGACAATCTTACAGCACATGGGGGCGAATTCAGAGGCCTCTGCACACTTAGCGGTCAAGGCGTACGTTACAAACTTACTTTTCTACATTAGAGTGTACATTTAGGAGCACAGTGTGGGGTGGCAGGGTATCCGACTGCCTTAGTTTACTACGATAGCAGCCCAGCACAAGTGAAAACAGAAAGACAAACTGAAGAAGTAGGATGAGAAAAACAAGGTCATTACTCTCCACCTTAAGAATTTACAAGCTACAGTGCAGGGGCCAAGAATGGAGCACAGGCATTGAGATCCGATCAGTCAAGGGAGATCCAGAGGGCCCAGACAATGGGGGTCTCACCCAGAGGATGAAAGGGGACACTGGGCACGGTCCTACCCAAGGAAGAGGAGTAGGGCCATTTAACTTGATGGGCAGTTTATACCTCAGCCCCGCATGGCAAGTCTGAAGGTTCTCATCTTCCAAACCACCACAATTTCAGTTTTACTGACCCACTGAGATGCCTAGCATTATGATAGCTTGTTATGTGTTGGATCCCCAAGACCCTCAGTTTATCATCACTGCCGATGGGCATCCATATGATATGCTGGTCAACACTGGGGCATCATTGAGCTCCCTGATGGATAGACAAATATCACCATCAGATGTTAACACAGTAGTTCAGGGTTTTGCTGGTACCCCAATGAGTCTCCCACTGTCTGAACCTTTTTCTGTCTGTTTTGGTCCCATAACAAATGTTTCTTCTTAGCCCACAAACAGCAGATAGCTTGTTAGGTCATGTTCTTCTGTGCAAAATGAGAGCCAAAATTTATCATGAACCCAAAGGGATGTACCTCTCTCTCCCAAATTACAAGGTGCCCAGCCCCTGTAGAGTCACCTGAAAATACCGGACTTGACATATCACCTTGCTTAGACATGTTTGTTTATGGTCTACCCCTCCAAATGAAGTTGGATTACTCAGGTCATCCCGCCCAGTCCAAATTACTTACTGCACCATCTGCCTGTTTCTATGTAATCTGCAGTACCCACTCCCCACAGAAGCCATAAAGAGCACACATCCTATTATCAAGTTTCTCCTACAACAAGGTGTTTTGGTCCTTTGCACTTTATCCTGTAATACCTGTATCCTTCCCATGAAAAACTAAAACCTTTGCCAGATGGTACGCCACAGTCAGGGCCAGACTGGGAACCCAAAGCCGCCCTGACCATTTTCTCAGACCAGCCCCTGGAGAAGCACTGCCTGGCACCAGGAGGCTGGAAACGCTTGCTGCTTTTGCTACTGGAGGGCAATATTGCAGCACTGCTGCAAAACCATCCCCCTGTCATAAAAGCGGCCCCCACCACTGCAACCAGCCTTCACCCTTATAGGACTCCCGGGGAAACGCCCAATGCCAGGTACGGGCAGTTCTGCCCTCGCCACAGTACTAATTCATGCAATTTCTTAGAGATGTGGACACCTTTTATAATTGTTATTCCCTGTACCCCAGTGGTTCCCAACTTCCCAACCCTGCTACCTTCCTCATCACTATTCCTGCAAGTGATACATACTTTACTGCTGTGGACCTCTGTTGTTTCTTTTTCTCTAGTCCTGTCCACTCAGATGCTCAGTTTTAATTTGCTTTTACATTTGAGTCCTGCCAGCTTTGTTGGACTTGTTTGCCAATGAGCTATTGGAAATCCCTACTAGCTTTTCCCTGATAATATAGGAACATTTGCTAGATATTGACTTTCCAGGGGGCTCTGTCCTGACATACTATGTGGATGATCACCTGTTGTCCAGTCCCTCTTAAGACGTTTTACGTTTTGACTCCCTTGTTCTGCTTATCAAATTTGACACGCAAGGCCACAGGCATCTCTTTCAAAACTTCAGATTCACCGTCCAGAAGTGACATATTTAGGTCATGTTATTTCATATGCCTCCACAGCCATGACTCCTGACTGCATGTAAGCGGTGCTTGCTATTCCCACGCCTATCACCAAACGACAGGTTTCTGGGTGTCACTGGGTTCTGTTGGTTGTGGATTACCAATGTCACTCTCATAGCCAAATCACTCTTTGCACTAATTACTGATAGTGCCCCAGGTCCAGTCTGGTGAGCACCTTGGGAGGAGGAGGCCTTTCTCACCCTCAAGCAAGTATTAGCCTCTGCTTATGCCTTAGGCCGCCCTGATTAATAGAAATGATTCACTTTGTATTGTAATGAATGTCAAGGATCGGCATCTAGTGTCCTAACACAGCCCTTCTCAGAAAGCAAAGGCTTGTGGGCGACTACTCTGACCTTCAGGACCCCGTGGCCTGGGGCATGCTGCCCTGTTTTGTGAGGTTGCCTCGACCACAACACTTCTTGAGCATCCCAGCATGCTCACTCACTCTCGCAGTTCCACATGCAGTTGCTGCACTGCTCCTTCCCTCCAGGTAGTAGGCGTCCTGTTTGAATACTCCCCACTGGGTCAGTATAGTGTAGGTGGATCCACTGGATCCCATGCCCATTCACTCAAGTTGTAGAAATCACCAGCTGAGTGTATCAAAAGCCTTTTTAAGGTCAACAGAGAGGATCATGGCTTTCCTCATGACCCCATTGGGTGTCTCTTCCATCATCCTAAAGAGAATCCATATATTTGTGGAGGTACTACGGCCAGGAATAAACACTACTTGAGCCAAGTGGATCAATTCAGTCATAAGTAGAAGCAGTCGATTCGCCAATAACTTACTTAATATTTTAGAAGCTGTATTTGACAGTGATAATGGTCTGTAAAATGCTCTGTCTGATAAATCTTGGCATGGTTTCAGCAAGTAGATTATGAAGCCTTCCCTCGATGGCATTGGTAATGTCTCAATTTCCTTCCTTGCTGCAAACTTTTTTACCAAATGGGCTATTAATAAGTCTGGGCAAGCGAGGAAGAACTCAAGTGGCATTCCATCGGTGCAGAGGGATTGTCCTCATACCATGTTTTCTAAAGCCACCTTAATTTCCTGAGCAGTAACTGGGGCCTCTAACATTTCCTTATTCTCTCTCGACACCTGTTGCAGAAACAACCTATCTAGGTATGACGCAACATCTTCTTCTAATACAACGTATACAACGATTTATAATAGGTATAGAATACCTCATTAATCTCCATCTGTGTATACCATGTGGTGCCCTCATATCCCTGATCTGGCTGATTGTCGCTCCATGAGCATCTGCCCTAGCCAACCAGGCTAATAATCTCCCACTCGTGTCACCCTCTTCATGCTGGCGTGCCGCATACTCTGTGTAAATCAAGCACTTTAATAGCTTTAGCATGGTGTCATATTTGGCTTTCACATGTTAACCCATCTCTCTTCGCCGGTTCTAACACCGACTGTCTTTCCAGTTCTCTAAGCTTATCCTCTGCTTTACTCAGGTCACTCTCTAGAGATTACTCCTTACCACTAAGTTGAATACATCCGACTCCAGTAATGGCGTTGAGAGCCGATTCCTGATTTTCTTCAAAATAATTGCTTATGGCTTCTCTCAGCTCATCGTTAAATATTTGGTCCTCTAGCAGGGCACTCTGTAACCACTACATTGGGATGGGAGGCAGCGTTTGCCCCTAACGGATGAGCATAATAAGAGGGTTATGGTCTGATATTGTGCATGGTAAGTATTCCTCGCATGTGACCATTAAGCAGACCTCTCTAGTCTCCAGGAACCTATCCAACCTTAAAAGGGCAACGAGGTCATGAACTGAATAGTAGGAGAACTCACTCTCCTCACATCAGTAAGTTGTCAATCTTGTGTCCACATTGCAAACATGCTGTCCTAGTGACAGCAGAGCCAGCAATTAGTGGGTGGGAGTGATCCGATGCTACATCTAATACAGGAGCGGCCCGTGCAGATAAGAGCAGTGGGCGTGGTGGGGGGGATTCGACAGATGACAATAAGGGAAAATTAATAATTAATTATTTAATTTTCCCTCGTTGTCGTTTGTTGAATAGCGCCGCCCACCCCGCCCCACCGCTCTTACCTGCACGGGCCGCTCCTGATCTAATATGCAATTAGTGTCTTCTCCAGTCAGCATTGGCCTGGAGGTGTGTGATGCCAATTACCCAGATGGTAGAGTGAACAAATCAATTTGCTCTAACCAAGGGATATAAACACAACCCAGCATTACTTCAATATTGTCTAATTTAACCGTAGTCAACGTATTTCTCCCATCTTTATTTACTTCTGTATTAGTAGCACAAAAGGGAACTCCCGAGCCGACCCAATTTAAAGCACTCTTAGCATACGATGAGTATCCTTTGGCAAATATTTGTAATTTGCTCACCTCTTCTGTTGTCAAATGGGTATCTTGTTAAAAGGCCAGGTGTACCCATCTCCTTTTTCAATATGCATGCACCTTATGGCGTTTAACCATAGACCCCAGTCCACTCATATTCCATGTGAGTAAGGTGTATTTTTATTTCATATCAGGGAGTAAGGTGGTTGAACACACTCCAAGTTTAGCCTCTGCTCGAGCACCATAATTAAACCACTGACAGGACTGCATGTATGCAGGTGCACAGCGCTTATACTGTGTGCACTTTGTAAAGCCAGGACTACCTGCTTTCACCACTAAACGTTCCAAACTCCCTGGCCCCAGGACCGCTGCAAACAGCAGCTCATCCACATAACACTAAACACTCCCCATACTCCCTTATCCCTTCTTTAACTCTCCCTATACACCACCTTACTCCTCCCTAAACCCCTCCCATTTAGAAGTTCCTGCCACTCCTCCTGGTACCTCCCACATTTACTGCTAAGTAGTAAACTTACATGTGTGATGATCTCCCCGTAGAAAAAACAGGAGAGGTGGAGATTTACACTCATAGGTTTGTGATTTATGTTTAGTAATACGTAAGTAGTACTAAGGGAGTACTACTTTACATACTAAAAGATGCAATTCGTGAATCGGGCCCATAATGAGCAGAACAAGGAAGTTGATGAAGAGGTCATGTTTTAATTATTTATTGATAATGTCATCACTCTGAGTCCAGTCTTCTTTTTCTCATCCTTGCAACATCCCTCTTCAGAGTATGATTTTAGGGTGAATTTGGGTGGTAGGAGGGTTTTACATAGCTTTATATGCCAGGATGTGCTGAGGGTAGGCATGTCAACTATAACCCTGTGATATGGGAGTGCACTTTGCTGAGATGTTTATTTTATGTGGAGTTTCAGCAAAAGCATGTCTATCGGAGACATGTACTCCTCCTTCTCTTGACATAATGATCCCAACACACACACATATATATATTTATACATTTATATATATTCGATATTTTCAATATTATACACTCTCCTACAATGGAATATGGCAACATAGATGTAGATAATAGTGGAGGAGGTTAGAGTGAGATCTGTGTACAAAACTGTAAGTACAAGTCGGATTAACAAGCCAATGTCTCTGTAGAGCTATGAGTAGTACAAAGTCAGAGTGGGTTAGTGTGATTTGTGTTGAGAGAATGCTCATCGGATTGTGGTCATCAGTTTCAGGTGGAAGTGATATTTCATGCAGTTTGTGAACGATTTGAAAGATGGGTAATTTCTGATCATTCTAGGGATGACATCACAGATCTTGATAGCAAAACCTGAAAAAGAGGGAGCTAGCCAGACTGGAGTAGTGTTGCAAATAATTGTTTCCTATTGGAGAATACTGAAGCTGGGAAGATGTCCCCGTTTGCAGAGCATATGAATTTCTTGTTCATATAAATGGGGGTGTTTACTTTCAGTTCATGGATTATCAGCCATCCTGACACCATTACCCCTTCGTTCCTCTTCCTTGTCCCTTTTGGATAGATGAACTGATTTTATATATATATATATACAATATTACAGATCATCAACTATTCTGGTGGTGAAGCCCTACTTGATATGGAATCACAGATAGGAAAATCGAATACAAAAGTAAAACAAAATCCAAGTAAGTAAACTGCCAAACCAAGTGATAGGGATGTATGGTTATGAGTGGTGCTCATAATATGATGATACCTGGGTGAATGGATTTCTATCATTATAATTTTGATGTGCTGGTGATTGGTCCCAAAAACTAACACGAGTGTGAATTGAGGCACACGCTATGAATGAGTTTTGATGGAAATGAAGTTAGTGCCTAATTTTTGGTAATTTCGTCTTTTGTTAACATCTTATACATGTATTGTTTTATTGTTTTATCTTTAGAATCAGCAACATTGTTTTTTAATTAACAAATCTGTTCTGAAGAAGGTGGTGTCAACCAATTTGTCCACCGAAACGCCGCGTCGACAACTGTTCTTTAGTACAATATCGGTTTTAAATACTGTTTTTTGAAGTGTATATTCTACATGTATGTCTCTACAGAAATGAACTTTATATGTGCTTCTGTTTTAAAGGACAACTGTTCTTTAGTACAATATCGGTTTTGAATACTGTTCTTTGAAGTGTAAATTCTACATATATGTCCCTACAGAAATGAACTTGATATAACGTGCTTCTGTTTTAAAGATATTTGTATTTTCCTATGAAATGGTTTTATGTAATGCATTGATTGATTTGTTATAAAAAAATATATGTTTTAATCATATCGAAAATAAAGGAGGAGATATATTTTCTACCAAAAATAAGGCCTATAGTTTGTATTGAGTGTATGAGTGAGTGGATAGAATTAAGCCAGTCAATCCAGGTAGAATAACATAGGGAACAATTTCTTTGTTGCTTATCATTCTATTTTATGTCATTATATTCTCTGATGGGAGTGTGATGATGTGACAGAATGAGACTGGAACTCGAGGGGGAAGACTGTTTCTTCAATTGTGTGCCCTATGCATGGTTGGGGTTATATTTACTTGGAAATAAAGTACTCTTAACAACTTCAGGTGTGTAGAACCATCCCTACAGAATGGGAATGAGGTGGAGCGTAACTTCTGCCATTTCTTTGGTGTATTGAAAACTACGTTTTACCGCAATTTCTCTGGAGGCCCCTTGAGAACTCAGGAAGCAAGGAAGTATTTCTTCAGTGAGTAAAAACAATTCAACCCCAGCACGTAGATTACTTTTATGGCAGTTCAAAAAAATCACTGTAAATTTTAATTAAAGTATTACTTTGTGTCCAGGTGTCGACTTGGAACACGCTTGCTGCTCCGTTGTATCCACGTGCTGACTTAGAACGGGGTTGGCGCATGCATCATCTCTGAATTTTAACTACATGAATGATGGTTGGCCTAATAGGAATGTGATGGATGCAGCAGTTAGACCCTTTTTTACCAAGGATGCGATATCATGGGAAGATGATGGGTTCCTTTTGGGTGGAGCAAGGGTAATTCCACCCTCAACACTCAGGAATAAGATTTTAAATATTTATCATGAGGCACATCTATGAATAGTCAAGTGCAAAAGAAGAGTAAATTCTCTATATTGGTGGTAGGTATGAGCATTAAGATGTAGAGATGTGTGCATGAATGTATTGAGTCTATGATTGCACATAAAAGCTCAATTACATTCAGACCACCTTTGTCTCCCATAGAGTGTCCAGATGGGCCATGGGAAAAATTGGCCATTGATATTTTTGGCCCAATATAGGATCGGCATTGTGTTGGTCACTATATCCTGGTGCTATACGATATGTTCTCCAAGTGATCTGAAATAAGTATTTTGGAGAAAGGTGATGTGAATGTTGTGGTTTACTTTCTGGACAAAGTAGTTCTGAGGGAAGGAATTCTTAAGTCATTTCTCAGTAACAATGGTCCACAGTTTGTTTCTAATGTATTTCAAGAATATTTAGATAGAAATAAAATTGCATGGAAACACCCTTCAGTATATCATCCATCTGACAATGATGCTGTGGAGCAGCTCAATAGCGTTTTGATGGGCAGCATACAAAGGCTATTTAAATTGTAAGAATTTGAAGTTAGAAGGGAAAAGATTTGTGAGAACTTATCGCACTACTCCTTCGCTAACTTGGTTACTCACCTTTTAGGATCCTCAAAAGGAGGGATCCATTTACTAAGGATAACCAGGCATGGAAGACATTGGAGAGACAATTTGATGTTTCTTTATAAAAGGTAAAGGAGAACATAAACAAAGCTATGTTGCACTATAAAGTGTTCTACGATCATAAACATGGTGCAAAAGAAGTGAAGTTGTCAGTAGGCTATTGTGTCAATGTTCAAGTTCCTAAGGAAAGATAAAAGGGTTGTAGTACATTTTTAAGTTCATTTGAATTGTTGGAGCTATACAGTAACTCAGCTAAGTTGAGTGGTGGTAAAATATGGCATTTTTGCAAATTCGCAAAATTTCAAAGGATTTCTGAAGCTGATGAAGAGTTGGGCAAGAATATAGAGGGAAGTGTATGCAAGCATATGCTGACGCATGTAAATATTGAGGACATAATGGGAATGTGTGTGAAATGTCTGGAGAGGAAGACTCTGGCACTTCCTGTTCAGGTTTAAGTCAGAGTACCCCACCTGTGGTGAGCAGGTAAGTCAAACCTGTGCACACCACCAAGGGAGGTTGTCTTGTACACACTCCTCACAAATAGTAGGACTAAGCGGTGGAGTAATATTCTTATAATTCTGTAAATGAAGTAGTGTGGTTTCTATCGCTGCTTGTTATATAATTGTGGGTTTTTTCTCCTTTTGGCATATATGAATATATTGTAATGAGTAGGTTTTTTTTTGTATAACATTAACTAGCTTTGTGTTTGTTGTATAGAGGAAACTAGTTTTAGCACTTGTTTGTTATTAAAGAGGGAGATATGATGTGATGTCATCATTCTATTTTATGTCATCATATTCTCTGATGGGAATGTGATGGCGTGACACAATGAGACTGGAGCTGGAGGGAGAAGACCATTTCTTTGATTGAGCATCCTATGCACTGTTGGGGTCTGTTTTCACTTGGGAATAAAGTACTTTCAACAACTTCATGTGAGCAGAACAATCCTTACACTTACGTCCTGGCAATAAACAATTTGCCAGAATATTTCCTAAGAAACATCTTCCCAGCTGTTACAGATCATACTCTGAAAGTAGGCATCATGCAGGAATTTGTTTGCATATTTGGGAATCTTCTGGTAGTAATGTTTACAAACTCAGTCAACACTCCTGAGGTGTTTTTTTACCAAAGGGGGAAATCCCCAGGCCCTTGCAGTCGATGCCCTAGCATCCCCATGGCCTCTGGGTCTCCTCTTTGTATTCTCCCCTTTTGTCTTACTATTGAAAATTCTCATCAAAATTCAAAGGGTGAAGGCTGGAGTGGTTTTAGTGGCTCATGATTGGCTGAGAAAATATTGGTTTTCCTTGCTCAAGGAACTGAGTGTTGATTAGAGGGTGGATTCATCCCCTCTGTAATGGCCCCCTCTTCTTCTGCTAACCCTGACCCAGCTGAAGCTGACAGTCTTTCTTCTGCGCGGTTGGGTCTCTATAATCTATGAGTTTCTCAGGAATTGGCTTCAGTTTGTCAGCAGGCCCAACAGGGAAGAGGTGTGGCGCCACGGCCAGGGCGACTGACGCTGGAATCTGGGGCTCACGGTTCGATCACTGGCGGCAGGTCAGCCCAGCACCATGTGACTCTGGGCAATAGTTTGCTTAATCTTCCCGACGGCCCCCAGCGCCGGGATGCCTTCGGGTAGCTGTTCGCGCTTTACAAATACTGGATTTACATCTTTCTACCCTGACCCTAGGTCTCTTTTAGGCAATGGCAAACTTCTAAAGATTTGAATCGTTTTTCTTGTGAGCCTCTTACTTTTCTTGATTTCCTTCATGAGGTCTTCCTTCTAGGGTTGGTAGCCTCTACTTTATGTTGTCAACCTGTAGCTTTTATGGTTTATCTCAAACCTTGGGAAACGATTTGGTCTCATCCCGACATGGCTCCTTGTCTTTTGAGAAGCTTTGATCTAGAACAGTCTCAAATTTGATCCCCTATATATCCTTGGGATCTCCTTTTGATCCTCACAGCTCTCCAATCAGTTCCTTTTGAACCTTTGGAAGAAACTTCCTTTAAGATTTTTTCTACTAAGATTGTTTTATTAGTAGCTATTTCTTCTGCGTGCAGGTTGAGTGAAATTGGGGCTGTACAATCTTCTGAACCTTTTTTACATTTTTTATTGGAGTGTCTTGTTCTTCACCTTACCCCTTCTCTTCTTCCCAAGGTGTTTTCTGACTTTCATCTTAATCAGGAAGTTGTCCTCCGTACCTGTGTCCTTCTCTCTCACCTAATAAAGAGCATTCGCTACATATGCAAGATGCTGGCATGGCTGTACAGATTTTTTTTTACAAAAAAAACCTCTGACTTTCACAAATCTGACTCTTAGTAACCTATGGATCAATGGTTTTAAACCTTCATTTGCACATCTGTACAGGTGGGTTCTCTTGGCAATCTTTAGGGTGTATGAGCTGACAGGTATTCACCTCCTTCCAGGGCAGGACTGGGACCCCAAAGCAACCCTGGCAACTTTCTCGGATCAGCCCCTGGGGAAGCACTGCCTGGCCCCGGGAGGCTCAAAACGCTTGCTTGCTGATTTTGTTGCTATGGGGCCGATATCGCAGCACTGCTGCAAAACCGGCCCCCAGTAACAAAACCGGCCCCCACCACTGGAAAACCAGCCCCCACCCTTCCAGCCTACTGGAGAAACGCCCAATGCCCAGTACGGCAAGTCCGGCCCTGCTTCATTCTACAATCTTAGGCTGTACTACCAGGGGAATGCCTGATTCATGGGCAGTGGCCTCTGGTGTTTCCATTGTTGTGTGCTGCTAGCTGGGCTTCTTTTAGCATATGTATTGAGCAATATAGTTTACAAGTGGTGTATTCTTCTGCTACGATAGGTGTGCTGTTTTGAATGCTGTAACTAATTGAAGTTCTTTTTGTATTGTTCTTTACTCCGGATTTTGCTCTTCACTGAGTATTAAATTCTCAAGCATTATTTTGGAAGCTTTCTGACTTGTCAATGCAACTTTATCTGCTTGCTATAGCCTCATAACTTAAGGATGGAGGTGAGGAAAAGAGAAGAAGTGGTCATGGTCTTACCTTTTTCAAGAAAGGAAGTTACTGTTTTAAAGGGGCCTGCTTCTGGAGGTGGGGCACCTCATAAATTACCAGCTGGGACAAGTAAGAGTAGGACTCAGCGTAATGAAGATTACTGGTAAATACGCTGAGTATTTCCTTCTATTTCTAGGTCGAGCCAGGCAGCGCATGCACTGCTCTGTGAGGCATGCTGTATTCGAGTATGGACTTGAAGCTCTGCCCACTCCCCGCCCATATTTTTCATTGGCTTGTGTCATTGTCCTTTGTAAATGCTGACTTCTGATTCATTAATAGTCTAGTTAGTCTCTCCTTAGAACCACCTTGTCTTCATTTGTAACCTCCCATGAGAGCTCGCCCTTTTACTTCTATTGTTACACAGTATGTCTCATTTAGTCTGTAAGCACTATTTTCTTTCATGAGTTTCTCCCACTGCAGACACGACATGCTTTCCTGCAACATTCAGCGGCGCGCCATGCGCGCTTTTACTTTCCAAGCAGCCCGGGACAATGGCGGCCGCTTCTTTGAAATGCAATAGGTCTCGCATTTACAAGAGTTTTAGCTATTGGTATTGTAAATGACAATGCCTTTTATTTATGTGTTAAGATAAATAAAAGACATTGTCATTTACAATGCCAATAGCTTAAACTCTCGCAAATGCGAGACCTATTGCATTGCAAATGCTTGTTTTCATTTGGCCATGGAGTCAGGCGCCAGCTCCCACACTCCCAGCATGCTCCTGGGCGCCTGCGATGAACAGCACCATGGTGACAAATGATAACCAGTTCTCACCGACTCTAAAGGATAAGTGCAAAAGTTCACTCCTTTGTGTTGCAGCTGGTGCTGATCTGACATGAGCTGAAGGTTTTGCACTTTCTAATAACAATCGTCTGCTGTTCTGTCGGTGTTTCATGGCAACAGGACGATGTGTCTGTCGGTCGTTTGAAAACTGACGTTCACAGTGTATGGGGAGATGACACGTTTGAACAAAGCTCACTTCTTAAAAGTAAAAAAAAAAACTGAATAACTTATTTTAGGTTTGAAAGCGAATTTATAGCTGCCAAATAACGTCAGTAATAAATGAACACGGACATATTATTGCTGAAGGCAAGAAAATAATCGCCCGAGTAATGTGTTGAAAATACCTGGAACTGAGACTTATTGGCCTGGAAGTAAAGCCTATTACAGGTGTCGTTTGCTTCCTCATAAATCCACCTTGTACATCAATCAATAAATGGAAGGCAGGCCAGGATTCCTGTTAAATATTGGTCTCTCCTGTGCTAAACTGGAACCAGCATGTAACCTGTAAAAAATGATGCTTCTGAATTAATATTTCATACTTTCTTCGCACAGATGTCCGCATGGATGGTGACACATGAGGCCAGTTCTTTAGAAAGATTTCTTCACAGATCCCTGTTTCTCAGTGACACCATAAGATGGCCTTCCAGATTTATGATGTACGCTGCAAAATGGAATGCCATCTCTATGATGCATGCTAATTGGTATTTTTGCTTGCACATTTGTTTTCACATCGTTTGACAGTAATTATTCGACACGCAAAAATACTAAAGTACGTACAGAAAAACACCTAATGAAATGTTTTGTACAAGTGTTTTTGAATTTTGTAAATGTTTTTTGCATTTTATTCAATAGGAGCTAATTTTACTTGCCAAAGACCCCTTGTATTGCTCCATTTAATGAAATGTTTTGTTTGTGTATTTGTTTACTTTTTTGCATTTTTTTTATTGGTATTATTGTTGCTTCTTTTTAATATTTGATGCTCGTTCTTTAATACTATTTCTCATGTGGATCTCGTATGAGTTCCAAATTTTGAAATATAAAAACTTGAACTTGTACAGAAAAATATTCCTCCCGAAACGTCATTTACTGAATAAATATTTTAAACAAATGAAATTGAAATGTGTATAAAGTTATCACTGGCCGGGCTGATCAAACAAAAAAGAAATTCAGTAGTACGTGCCTTATCCACGTTTCTGCGCAAACGAATGCATTAAGAATCTTGTCTCACTGAGGCTGTTGACTTATATAATATGAATCCCCCTTCCTTAGGATGACACGGGAGCCCTACACTTCGTTTCTGCGTGCTATTGTAAACTGTAAGATTTTTAATGTTTGTCTCTTTCTTGTGATGGAATGTTAACGCATAATACAGCTTGACAGCAGGTTTCTACTTGCTGAAGTGTATCCTGTGGTTTTGGCCTATATTTTAAATTACAGATGGACCTATTATAAGTCCTGATGAATGTGGTTGACTTGTGGTGCAAAACATGTTCAGAAACTAGTCGACTAATCACAGATGTGAGTCACTAATATGAGAGAGAAATTCTGGGCAGCGGATATATACATTTGGTTTTATTTATTTTATTTTACAGACAGCAGAAACTTGGAGATGTTCTTCAGTGATTGACATATTTTACAAATGTTTTGTGTTTATCCAGACCTCTACACACTTTATATTTGTTCTTATAATGGGCTTAGATAGTTTGGGGGCACTCTCATATAGCTAGTATAATATAACAGAGCTTTGGCACACACACACGATGGTCATCAAAAAGGTCGGAGGATTTAGAAAACCTTACTAGCGAATTTGTGACATCTGAGCTTCGTTGAGGATCTTACTGGGGTGTGATACCGTTGAGAGGATCTGCCGCAAAGAGAATATTCGTGGGTGGAGCCAGCAGGGTTTCAGAATCCGCCCTTACAAGGAGGTTTGAGGGGCTCATTACTTTTTGTCTGTATAACCTCCAGAGAGAGAGATTTTGTATCCTGGATTGAGCGAATACACAACATTAAGAAGGTACACAACACACTGGAATGTCACATGCCAAAAGGGCTGAGTCAGTAATTTTGATATGAGCAATGTTATATATTTGTACAAGATTGAAAGTATTCCTCTGCCTTCTCCCATTGTTGTATTTATTAGTGGTAGCCTGTGCCAGAGAGTCTAGGACTGGCAGATGGACTCCCCTGGTTGACCCTGCACTGCTGAACACATGCCTGAAAATGATGCTGCTAGTGCCTCAAGCACCACAACATCTTGGCCACTACATCTATGCCCAGCTCTGGGAGACTGTGGAGGTTGACATGTGGAGTGTAAAATGTGGCTGTAGCTGGACTTGCTGGCAGGGTGTGGTAAGCTGGTCTACATGTCACAGAGGTCAACATTTGCTGCTGCATAATCATTGCCACTTCTGAAGAACCAGGCCAGCACCAGCTCCCACTATGCTATTACCCATGGGTGCCAGTGGGTGAGTAGTGGGTGGTGGGAAACACTTGCTCTGCATGGCTAAGCTTACAAATTGCAGTTAATCTGTGCATAGTAACTAGCTCTATATCCCTACTAAGTTGTTGTTAAAAAAAAAAGTGGACCTGTGTCAGAGAAAGATATTGAGGGGTCTATTCACAAACTGCATTGTGTAGTACGTTTAATAGTACTACATTAATACTACTCACTTATCACATAATGCCATTCACAAACCTACATGCACAGGTTTCTCCACCTCTGCCTCTCCTATCTTTTATGTGCAAAGATCTTCGGCCTGACAGTGCAGATCTCAGCAAATGTAAGTAAATGTTTTTGTAGTAAATGTTGGAGGTACAGGGGAGTGTCTGGAAAATAGGGAATATTTATGACTAAATGGGAAGAGTGTTTTAGGGAGGAGCAAGGAGTGATTAAAGGAGAAATAGGGGTTTTGGGGAGGGTTTTAGGAGGGTTACCCACCTACAAAAGAGTACGCCTATTTTCCTTCACAAACTGTACTTCTGTAGTTACTATAGACAAAAAGATCCTAAAAATGTACACCAGCTCAAACCTGGAGTAAGTACCACACTTGGAAAACCACTTGTACTGTAACACCCTGTAAGAGGATTTAAAATAGAACCCCACAGGAAATAATGTTAAAATAAATTAATTTATTTCTAGTTCTGGGGAGGCGACCCCCCCCATCCCCAAGCTTAAAAAAGGCCCATCCCCCGGGCAGACATATTAGTAAAGGTGCCCCCCCCCAAGCCTCTAAAAGGCCCCGGGGACCCCATTCCCCAGTAAAAACTTTGCGGTAAAAAGGGGAGGGGGGATTCGCAGCCCCCCTCCACAAGCATTTGTAGGCCCAGTGGACTCTATCCCCTGGGGCCGATTTCTTTTTTTTTTTTTAAAGGGAGGGGGACGCACAGCCCCCCTCCCAAGCCTTTAAAGGCCCCAGGGATCCCATACCCCAGGGCCGATTGGTAAAAAAAGGGGGTGGAGACTGTATGGCCCCACTCCCTGAGCATTGTAGGCCCTGGGGACCCCGTCCGCCTGGCCCAGTTCAATTACTCTGTCTCGGGGAGCCCACTCCAGGACAGAGTAGATTCCCTGCCTCACTAGCACGGGCAGGGAAGCACATAGCCCCCACTCCCTTTTATAATGACATATGGTGAAGAGAAGACAACAAGGTAGGTTTGCCAAAGTCTTTATTCCGTCTGGTATCCTTCAACCCCCGGCAGCAACTGCAGCTAGACCCACACTCCACGTTCCAAGAAGGAACCCCCACGAGCTCCCACCCACAACACATTCTGGATCCCAACACACCCCCCTTCCTTCACAACACAGCAAAATGGAAACAATGAATGACAATAATAAAAGTAATGAAGACAAGAAAAAAAAATGTTGGCAATGCAAAGTATGTACAGAAATAGCAAATAGCAATAGCATAGGCACAACTAATGGAATAAAAAAGTGAGACTCATGAATGTACAGAGTCTACTGTATAGAAATGGCAAGGCAAAGTATGTACAGAAATAGCAATAGCATAGGCACAACCAATGGAATAAAAATGTGAGACCCATGAATGGACAGGGTCTACAGCATGACATACTCTTGGAACTTAGAGGGGAAAACCCTCACCCTAGAAGAAACACTCCTCCCTGGCGCACAACCAGATTGAACACCTAACTTCCCATTTGCACCACGAGGCATGGTTACAGGCAATAAATGAATACCTATTCTCTCGTTGACGTAACCAGCCTTGGATTCAGGTACCACAGAAATCGCACACTTGTTCCTTGTTTTACCGTTTTCCAATACCACGACATGATCCTTCACCTCACACACTCTCATCGGTGCCGAAAAGAGTGACTCACCTTTGCGGATAAACCCCGGCTTCTTGACTCTTACCCAATCACCCACATTGACAGAAAGGGTACCAGCATTGCCAGACCTAGTACCGTACTTGGCTTGAACAGCAACTCTGACATCCACTACATTCATCAACCTCTCCTTATCAACACCTTTCCTGGACATCCAATCCTTATTCAACTTGGAGCCTGCGACTCTAACCCTGAGCAGGGTGAACGGGGCATTGCCAGTGCTAATATGTGGGGTAGTTCTCACGGCCCACAACATGTCGGTTATGGCTTGCCGCCAATACAAACCATTAACCAAAGCCAGTTGCAAATGTTCTTTAATGACCCGGTTGAAGCGTTCCACCAAACCATTGCTGCGGGGATGATAAAGAGAAGTGAGAATATGTTTAACACCGATGTCCTTGAGAAAGTCTTGCATTTCTCTGGAAACTAATTGAGTACCATTGTCCAAGACCAGTTCTTCTGAAAATCACTCCCTGAGAAACACATCTTGAAAAAAATTGATGATAGATGAAGTATTAACATTATCCACAAACCTGACCTCAGGCCACTTTGACATGTAGTCATTGAGAACCAAAGCATACTTTTAGCCCAAAAGGACCGGCAACATCAAAAGCAAGCTTGCACCTTGGCGAGTTTTTCACCAAGACAAGATCAACAGGGGAAGGATGAGTCACTTGTGACTTGTCGCTCAAAACACAAATGCAACAATCATGAACATAGTGTTCAACATCCCTGTCCAACCCGGGCCACCAAAAATTCTCCCTGACCCTGCGTTTCATGGCACGAATTCCCAGATGACCTTCGTGGTCTAAGTCTAAGATCTTCTTACGCATACACACAGGAACCACCAATAAACCACCTCTCCTTAGCACACCACCAACCACAGACAATTCCTCTCCGACCCTTTTGTAAGGAATCAACTCGGACGGACAGTCCTTGTTGTTGGGCCACACCCCAGATAAAAAGTCAATAACCATACTGATCTCTACATCACTTGACATGGCTTGCAACCATTCTTGGTCAGAAAGTGCACCTCCCGCTGTATTCTCCAGAGAACACACCGCACAAACCATTTCCAAGTCATCAGACGACCCCACACATTCACTTTCCGTAAGGGGCAATCTGGATAAACAGTCGGCCACATGATTTTTGGCACCAGCTAGATATTCCAGGCGGTAATGAAATTCTTGCAGTCTGTACTGCCACTTTGCAATGCGTGGAGTAGCCCTTCCACCTCCTTTAGTAGTGAAAAGATCAATCAAGGGTTTGTGATCAGTCCCTAAAATAAATTCTTTGCCCCACAAAAAATTCTTGAAGTGTTGAACACCCCAACACAAGGCTAAAGCTTCCTTTTCAATGGTGGAATAGTTGTTTTCTGCACCCTTTAATGTTCTTGAAGTGAAACAATAGTTTCCTCGCAACCGTCACCTCTTTTTTTGCATAAGAACAGCACCTAAACCCATATTGCTTGCATCCGTGGATACGATGCACTGGTCGTTGATGTTAAATAATTTGAGAGGGCGAGCATGGACAATTTCTTGCTTTATAAATTCGAACTTGATAAAGCGTATGACGTGTAGGCGTGCGTCTGACGTGGACGCAGGCTGTGCAGGCAGAGGAATTCGTCACCCGACTTGTGACGATAGCGGTCCGTGTCTAGGCATTGATCAGTGTCTGCACGCGCCACCGCAAATCCTTGAGGCAGCAACAGCCACAGAGGCACCGCTCATGCGCACGGGCCAAACACAACACTGGCCAGAGCCCCCAACAGCAATCGGGGTCCAGGAGAGACACAGTGCTCTGCGCCCTCACGCTGACAACGATGCTCTGCGAACCAGGAGGAGAAAAATCCTCCGGACTGCATGAAACTCCAGATCCTAGGCAGTCCGGGGAGATTGGCATGGCATGGCTCCGGACACTCCACAGAAAGGGAGGATGAAGGTAGCAGACAACAAGAGAAGAGAAGACAACAAGGTAGGTTTGCCAACGTCTTTATTCCGTCTGGTATCCTTCAACACTGGCAGCAACTGCCCCTAGACCAACACTCCACGTTCCAAGAAGGAATTCCCACGAGCCCCCACGAGCTCCCACCCACAACACATTCTGGATCCCAACATATGGCCTCAGGGGATGGGGTCCCCCTGACCTAATAAGGCTTGGGGACGGGGGCCGCATGTCCCTCCTATCCCTTTTATTATGGGTTTTGGCCACGGGTGAGGGGCTCCCCAGGGCTTAACAAGGCTCATAGAGGGGGAAACGCTGCCATCTTCTCATTTTATTGTCATGTGGCCCCAGGGGATGTGGTCTCCAGGGCCACTATTGGCTCGGCAGGGTTGGCTGCCGCAGGGAGTGGTTGACCACAGAGCCTGACCGCAGGCCAGGTCCTGTGGCAAACCCCCTGCTTGGCACAGCCGAAGGCCATGTGAAGGGTGGGGTTGGCTGCTTGCGGGGAGTTGGACAAAGGGCATGGCCTCAGGTCAGGCTTAGTGCCCAACCACCTGGTGCACATGGCCAAACGCTATGCGCAGCGTGAGGATGGCTGCCTGCAGGGGGATTGCACATGGCCGAAGGCTGGGTGCAGCATGGGGATGGCTGCCTGTGAGGAGAAGGCAGCCTGCGGGGGGTTGAATGCAGAGCCTGGCTGCAAGAGAGGCCTCTGGTCAACCCCATACTACGCATGACCAAAGACTGTGCGCAGCGTGGGGTTGGCTGCCTGATGGGGGGTGGGTTGGCTAGAGGTTGGCCCCTGCCATGCGCATTTTTCTCATCAATAATTTAATTGCAAATATTGTAGTGATATTGTCCATGGTGCCATAGAAGATGTCATAAGTGATGTGATATGTGGGGTAATTAGCAGCACGTAGTGAGGGTGAGAGTTATAGTTACCTTAGGGCACAAGTTTTGTTACCAGTGCTAACTATAACTGGTGAATTTCAGTGGTTTTGTAAGTTTAAAACTACATTGTCACTGAATTTCTCACCTAACTATAACATTACCTTAACCTTTGTTTTTTCCAGCAAATATATATATATACACACAAACACACACACACATATATATATATATATTCTGCTCCAAAGGTTGTCCACCTGGTGAGTAGCACTCGATCAACAGCTTTGTTTATGATAGGCAGGGACGAGGATCCGCTTGTAGAAGCTGCTCCGTAATGGAAAGGCCTGACGCGTTTCGAAGCTCCATATGCTTCTCTTCAGAGGCTTGAACGGAGACAGTGTGTGCAAACGCTGAACCCACTTCGCCATTTTCATATTGCACACCCACCAATGGGAAGCTCGAATGAGACTGTGCATTGTGGGAAATGTGATCCGGATAGCACACAAATCTTGTCCTGTATGGACCCTGCAAGTGGACTCGTCCTCAATCCTGTTTACGGCTGCTGGCCCACATAGCCGACATGATAGTTACCATGTCGGGTGGCCCCCATAACATTACGGGGTGGTGCACACTCCGCGGCAGGACGGCCGCGTATTACATTCTGCTCCAAAGGTTGTCCACCTGGTGAGTAGCACTCGATCAACAGCTTTGTTTATGATGGGCAGGGACGAGGATCCGCTTGTAGAAGCTGCTCCGTAATGGAAATGCCTGACGCATTTCGAAGCTCCATATGCTTCTCTTCAGAGGCTTGAACGGAGACAGTGTGTGCAAACGCTGAACCCACTTCGCCATTTTCATATTGCACACCCACCAATGGCAATTCCATTACGGAGCAGCTTCTACAAGCGGATCCTCGTCCCTGCCTATCATAAACAAAGCTGCTGATCGAGTACTTCTCACCTGGCGGACAACCTTTGGAGCAGAATATATATATATATATATGTATATATGAAACAACACAGTTCCACCAGGAACTCTTTGATACAGAGTCCGTAAATTGCTAACCTGTCCTCTTCACGTAATACTGCCCTGTATGGGCTACCATTCGAACCCTTTTGTAGATTGTCACGTTCTAGTTTGCAAAAAAGGGCATGTTATACATTCCTGCATGCCCATATAATGCTACTTGGAATCACATATCTAAATCCCAAATTCCCTGTCCCTCACCCTGCCGCAAAACCGTGCATCCACAATGTTCGGTTACCCATAGGGATTAGTTCAATAACCACACCCAGAGAGTAAATACTCCCTGACTTTGCTGTCAATGAGAACCTTAATCTCGAAACTGATTGCAGCAGTTCAGGCAATGCCCAATTAATGAAACAACACAGGAACTTGCCGAACTCACCGAAAACATTTTAAATCCTCTCCGTTTCATATTGCCTCTCTCTGTTCCTTTTGTGTTGCTTATTATCTACTCTCTGGATCCCCCTTTTTCTGTGCAGGTTTGTTAGTCACTAAACATATACACTCATCATGTTTTACATTAGAATCAGCTTCCATTACTTTAGCACTTCTGCTTAACAGCTCTGCTTTCCTGACATTAGCTAAAATATGGTGTAAATTTGTATCTCCAATAACCCATAGCCTTTCTTGTATAGAAGAATACTTCACATGCATTACCACCTGGTCCCTTATAATCTTGTAAAGACCCAAACTTACAATATAGGGATAAGGTTCTTAACGCCGCAACATAATTATCAGTGGACTTATCAGTCTCCTATTTCCTTTGAAAAAATGTGTACCTTACAATACCTATGCATACCTTATGAGAGAAATAACGGTCTAAAAACTGCAATATTGCAATCAAAAATATTTTTATCCCCTTGCCCTTCAATCTCCCTAGTCATTTGGTCAAAAGCTTTTAATTCTTCAGGACCAACGCGATGTAAAAAAAAATTGTTTGTTCCGCAGATATTTTTCCTTGTTCATCAACCTTATCTGTATATAATTCAGGAGGAAGGCTTGCCACTCAGCCCACTTCATACAAGGCATGCCTCCTGCAGGCCAGAAAGATTGTGGAGGAGGTAAGGTAAAATATTGTGCACCCATTATTGAAAGAAGGGACTGGTTAGCTGAGACAAATAAACAGTGTCCGTTCTTCACCCCCCAAGGTAGACACAAATGTGGAAAAGGGACTAGTTCACTGTAAGGCCAGAACCAGTGTCCACTCTTCACCCTCTGAGTAAATTCAAACAATGATGTTAACAGCTGTCAGATACCTTGAAAATACCTCATAGCAGCGATGCTGTAAAAAGTTGTAAAATACCTTGAAAATGCCTGGGAGATGCTAAACGCTGTGAAAAGGAAAGTGCTGCTGAAGTATTAAGATGTAAAAATTAAATAAGCCATCCGTCAAAGAATACACTTCTCACCAATGTGAATTACCTTCCAAAATGGTGGCACATAGCATACAGTGTACTCCGCGATGTCGGCCCCCGGGGGAAGCAGGGTTTCAGACCAGTCTTCCCCCGGGGATCTTCACGCTGGCTGGAAGGACAAGCTAGGGGGAAGGTCATAAGGGAGGGTCTAGAGGCGGGCCGGTGGTGCGTATAAAGGTGTGGGGGTGGGAGGTTCCGGCCTCTTTCCCAGCACCTCGCACCACCGGGTTAGGGAGGGTAGTTTGGTTAGTGAAAGTTAGTGATAGTTAGTAATTTGGCTATTATATTCAGGCCTTGCAGCAGTATTGCCAAGCAGCAGGTCGCAGGCAGTGTAGGGCGTCCTCACAGCTGTAGGGTAGGTAGCGGTTTGGCTCACCTGGCATCCAACTTATAAATCCAACTTGGGACAGGCAGGCCGGGCGGATCTCCTCCATCCCGGTGTTTTGGCAGAGGTGTGAGTCGGCCGGAGTTGCGGCGGCGGTAGCAGCGTGTGGAAGAGCCGCTGCCTGCCATGAAGACCTCTGGGTCCCAGAGGGCGGGGCCAAGGTAAGCAGTTGCAGCCCAAGCGCAGAGGCCGGCGTCAGAGCCTGCCCGCGCGGCTGTCTATTGATGGGGAATCCGAGGAATGTGGGGAGGGGGCGGAGCAGCGGCAACTTGATCCGGCGCCACTGAGCTCAGGCGCCGGAGTACACGATGATGATCAGGGGGCCCTGGGGCTAGAGAGCAGCCCTCTGGACCTCTCATGCAGACCTCCCCGTTTACACGAGGGGAGAGAGGAGGCTGCCAATCAGGGCCGGGTTACTAAAAAGGCCAACAAAAAAAAAAAACGGCCTCGCAGGGGACAGGCCCAAGCAGCAGCAAGGGGAAAGCCCCTACAAGTGGTGGGTCCGGGGGGGCACGGGCTGGGGATGAGTTAGCCCCATCTTTGCCACGCTGGGAGGGGCTCTCAATAGAGGAACGCATCAGGAAACAGAGGCAGCTAATCAAGGACACAGAAGACAGGTGGGCTGCCATGTGTGAGGCCAGGGGGGGGGATGGCTGGGGAGACAATGCCTTGGGGGAGGAGGCAGGGGTCGAGGCTGGGACAGTTGGCAGGAGCAGGACCAGGAGAGAGTCAAGGGTAAGTGGGTGTGGGTCACTGCCTGACGGCAGCCAGAGGAGAGGGCAGGGACAGCTAGCACGGCAGTGAGGCCCGGTGGTGCGGGGGACCCCCTAGGTTGGAGCACCCTGGGGGGGGTCCACAACTGGTGGCAGAGGCCGGGAAGGGGAGGGTGATGCCAGCGGGGCGCACAACGGCTCTAGGATGCTGGTCAGATGCAGCGGGGGTCCGTGGCGGCCAGCCCGCCAATGAGGGAGCGCGCAATGCTTGCAGCTGGAAGGAAGTGAGTCAGAAAGAGTGCAGGGGGTGTGAGAGAACAGAAATGAGGCGAGCAAGAGAGAGCGAGAGAAGTGGTGACTGAGGATGAGTTGGCGCTGGATTATCAGGAAGAGAGTGACGAGTGGGAGGAAGGTGAAGTGCGGGATGAGGATGACAGAGTGAAGGGGACACCGGGGTTACTGGTGGGGGCAAACAAGACAATTGGTGTTTTTCAGGAAAAGCCCACGGGGAAAGAAAAAGCGAGGCCACAGAAGAAGCCCAGCGGACGGGTCAGCGACAAGGAGACCCAGGGCGGCCCCTCAGGTACGGGGGAGTGGTGGACCGCATGGGGGGAAGGGGCCGGGGGGAAAAAGGAAAAATCCTGCCGGTCGGTGGGTATTGGTGAAGGGAAAGTAAGAGAAGTGGGTTTGGCAGGAGACGAAGTAGCGGTACAGGTGGAACAAGGAGGTAACAAAGGGGCAACACGACTAGTAGGGGCAGGCGTCCAGACGGACAAGACCGAAGGGGGTGACGAGAAGGAGGATAAAACCGGTGACAAACACCACAAAAAACTGCCATATATGGGTTTGGCAATGCCCCAAGGTTCCTACCTATCGGAAAGGACAAAGAACAGGTTTTGGAAACATGAATATGTCGATGTTTTCAAATTACTACACAGGGAAATCCAGGCTAAGGAGGGGTCTAACGAGGAGGCCAAGGGTGTCCATCAACATGGAGAACTAGACCTCGGCATTCCTCATATTGGCAAGTATTTATTGCGAGAAGTACTTGGACAGAGCGATAGCTCTTTTGAAGTACATGGACATAATAAGGAAAGCGCTGATGCACTTTGGGGGTTCCGCATGGCAGACACCCACTCACCCAATGTTTTACCCTGGCCACACCAGGCGAGGACAGCGAAAGGGAGGGGACAGTCTAGCCCAAAGGGCTCCTACGCCAGTTAAGATTGAGGCCATGGGCCCATGGCTCTCGGTTTACCCCGACATGGAGGCAGCGCTGCGTTTACAGTGGGGTTTCAGAGAAGGTTTTCAGGTCCGGTATCAAGGGCCAAGGGTACGTTCGATGAGCAGACAATTTGAGATCAGCCAAGGAATTACCGGAGGTAGTAGCAGCGAAACTAAAGAAAGAAGTGAAGAGGTGAGGATGGCAGGCCCTTTCACGGACTGGCCATTTCAACAACTAATTGTGTCACCATTGGGGGTGGTCCCTAAAAAAGACCCGGGGGAGTTCAGAATGCTTCATCACCTATCATGGCCAGAAGGAGAATCGGTCAATGACTTCATTGCGGAGGATGATTCTAAAGTGCTATATGCCTCAGTGGACAACGCGGTCCGCTTGGTGAGGGCGGGTGGGAAGGGAGCAGAGATGGCGAAATGTGACATCAAGTCTGCTTTCCGGCTACTGCCCATACATCCGGTGGACTTTCCACTCCTGGGGATGCAATTTGAAGGGGCCATCTACATAGACAAGGTCTTGCCCATGGGATGTGCCATCTCTTGTGCGCTCTTTGAGGTGTTGAGTCCATTCTTGCAGTGGGTGTTCATCAAGAAGAGCGGCCACGGGGGGGTGTCGCATTACCTGGATGATTTCCTGTTGTTGGGAAAAGGGGGCTCCGGAGATTGTCAAAGAGCGTTACAACAGTTTGAAGACTTGACGCAAGCCTTTGGGGTGCCTTTGGCACAGGAAAAGACAGCTGGGCCCAGCTGTAGGTTGACTTTCCTAGGTATCGAACTGGACTCTGTACAATGGTTGGCATGACTGCCCAGGGAAAAAGGGGATGACATGCAGGCCTTTTTGCTGCAGGTGCTGGGGGAGAGGAGGATCGAGCTGAGGGCGGTTCAGAAGTTGCTGGGTTTCCTGAATTTTGCTTGCAGGGTGGAGAGAGCGGGGAGGACGTTTTGCAGGCGGCTTGGCATGGCCATGTCAGGCGCTGTACTGCCACATCACAGGGTCAGGATCTCAATGGGGGTCAGGGCAGATCTGGGAGTGTGGCAGACATTCTTGGCTGAATGCAATGGTGTCTCACTGGATTTTGTGGAGGAGAATACAGTCTGGCAGGTGCAGGTATTTTCAGATGCAGCTGGCGTTTCAGGCTTTGGTTTTTCTGGGACGGACGCTGGTGTGCAGAGAAATGGCCGGCCCATTGGTTGCGCCAAGGGCGGTGCATTGCTTTCCTTCAATTCTTTCCATTACTAGTGGCATTGGTGGTGTGGGGCAAAGAATTGCGGAACAGGACGGTGCTTTTCCACGTGGACAATACCACGGTAGTGGAACTTGTGAACAGGCAGAAGGCATGGGATCTGAGGGTGTTGAGGCTGTTCCGCAGGTTCATGTTGAATTGTCTGCGGTTGAATGTGGTTTTTCGCGCCAAACATGTGCCTGGGGCTAGCAATGATGTAGCGGATGCTTTGTCTCGTTTCCAGTGGCAGCGGTTTCGGAGACTGGCACCTGGAGGGGAGCAGTGCAAGACGCAGTTGCCGGACAACATCTGGGCCTGGGGGGAGTGAGAGTAGTAGGCCTGGATGAGAAATCGCTGGTGGAATCCACTCGTCGGAATTACAGATTGGCGTGGGAGGATTTTGGAGAATTCTTGGGTCCTGGAGTGGCGTCAAAGAATATCACTCGACAAGAGGCTGAGCAAGGAGTGTTGAGTTCTGTGTTGCATTGTATTGATAAAGGTTTATCCCAAACAGCCATAGCTGGGAAGTTAGCAGGGATCAGTTTCTATAGCAAATTGTATCTGGGTTTCGATCCTGCAAAAGACGTAATTCTGAGTTGAATGTTAAAAGGCTGGGGGCGGGAGCGGGGGACGGGGGGCGTTGAGAGGAGCCATTACTTTTGAATTGTTGAAGGAGTTGCTAGAGGTTTTACAGGTTTGTTGTTATGACTCAGTTGAGGTGGCCATATTCAGGTTATGCATGATCTGGATGTTTTTTGGGGCTTTCAGGGTCTCAGAGTTGTTGGGGGCTCCAAAGCGGGCTGGGCTGTTGTATAGTGAGGTGAAATTGGACAGTGGTAGTCTGGGGATTTGGCTAAGGCAGTCCAAAACGGACCAGACAGGGAGAGGCAGATGGGTCTGGTTGAGGGAGAGTGGATGCAGTGAGGTGTGCCCGGTGCAAGAGTGGCATGCATTGAACGAGAGGAGTCACGGAGCGGACATTTTCTGTCATGCTTCTGGGGAAAGAGTGACGGCTTTCCAGTTATTGTCGGTGCTACGAAGGACCCTTCGGAGGGTGGGCAGGGAGACTATGGAATGCGGGACGCATTCCTTCCGAATAGGAGCAGCCACGTCAGCAGCTCGCCTGGGTTGCTCATGGGGGCAGATTCGACAAATAGGGCGATGGCGTTCACGTTGTTGTGAGAGATATGTGAGGAAGTAGGCTGGGAAGGAGGGTAGGCCACATGGGGAAGGGAGGGATGGGGAGAAGAGATGGTTTTTCCAGAAGCTAATCATGATTTCTTTATACCGCAGGGTGCGTGAAAGGACCGGGGACCAAGACGGTCACCTGGATTGTGGGACATTCATTCGTGCACTGGGCAGTCAAGTACTCGGACCAGAAGATATATGGACGAAATCTGGGCTTGAGGAGCAGCCACCACAAAGTCAGCTGGTGGGGTAAAGGGGGAAGGAGATGGGGTGCACTGCTGCCTGGCTAACTAGGATGGTGACTCAGAGGGGCTGCCCAGATATGCTGGTTCTGCACCTGGGGGAAAACGATTTGGTGAGAATGTCAGGCCTGGCATTATTACAGGACATGCAAAGGGACTTGGTGGTTCTGAAAAGGAATTTGGCAGGAACATGCGTAGTATGGTCCGAGCTGGTGCCTAGAAGAGTTTGGAGGGGAGCCGTCAGTCATGCGGCCATTGACAAGGCCCGACGAAAGCTGAATAGAGCAATGAGAGTGTCTTGCCGGGAAAAGGATATAAAAGTGATTGCCCATGGGGGTTGAGGCTGGAAGAGCCGGTTTTATTCAGGGATGATGGGGTGCACCTTTCGAGAATGGGCAACGCTTTTTATATGATGAAGGTACGGGATACGTTCAGCAGGCTCTGGAATGAGACCATATGGTGCCGCAGGGGCGAGTGAGTTCGAAAGGTGCACAAAGCATTGGTTGGGGCAGGTAACCGCCCTACGGGGGTTACCTGGGTGGCGGAACTTTGGAGGGGTGGTGAGTCACGGACGGGCGGAGCCACCCCTCAGGGGGGGGAAGGTACACAGGTGAATGAGGGCGGAGCGCGGGATGCAAGGTGCAGCCGAAGAAAGGCAAGAGAGGATGTTTAGGAGGGCTGTGAAGGTGAGAAGGGATGTATGGAGAAGTTTACAGCAAGAATGGGGAGGAGTGGAGTGA
This sequence comes from Calotriton arnoldi, assembly GCA_963921515.1. Classification (NCBI taxonomy): domain Eukaryota; kingdom Metazoa; phylum Chordata; class Amphibia; order Caudata; family Salamandridae; genus Calotriton; species Calotriton arnoldi. Next base: position 892,982 of record CAWUFW010000752.1, read on the forward strand.
AACAGGTGAGACGGTTGGAGAATGATTGAGGGGTATGAGTTATTATTGTTGAATAAAGTTATATATAGTTACATGTGAAGTTTAATAAATGTTTGGAGTTATGATAACCTTGTCCTAATAAATGGACTTTTACGCTTCAAGTCAGCGTGGAGTGGAGTTATTGCACGATGCAAACCTAGACCAAGAGGAGAAAATGCATCCAATATGGTGGCACGCCACATAGATGTAGTGGCAACACGTTTCCTTGCCAACAAATACATCGTGTTGCAGGAGCAAATACGTCATAGAAGTCCAGGCACCATCCAGGTAGCACGTCAACAAATGCCCACGAGCACAAAATGACTGTCCATCCCCAGCACTTCAGTGCAATCAACCGCCAACTTCATGCAGCGTAAGTTTCCAATAAAATTATCTAGCAAATCGATACCTCACTATCCAGTGATGATGCGAACGCGTTACCAGGAACTGTAAGACGATAATCCTTGGCAGAGTTGGTCTGGACCACAGGCTCCAAAATTCGAGGGCGAATCTGTAAATATCGTAGCATGAAGGTTCGCTGGGGTGGTGCTCTAGCTCATCGCCACTTTGTAAAGTAATCCCAGGAGACACTGCATTACTTTAAACAATATTTATTTCCATCAAGGACACCACCCGGAAAAGCGTCTCCTTCTCTCGGCTTGTCCCCGCAACTGTCATGATGATCACCCCATCATTCCATACTGGAATATGGAGTGCGCATCATGAGAGTGTGGCACAAGCAAAAGTAAAAAACAACAGACATGCAGCATGGAATCCTTTCATCACCATAGCCAGGATACTAAACACAGCTTTATGCCTCAAGATCTCGATGCAAGGAAGTGTAGCAGGAGGAGGGCAGCACAGAGACGTCATGAGTGGAGAGAGACTCCTGAAAAAGTGGAAGAACAAAGTGAAAGAGATCGCATCCACAATAAAACATAGCTTAACATATGTCCATGTCTCTGAGTCGAATATTGTCCCTATAGCTACACTATCACAAAGGGCGACACAGGTCTAAATGTACCACAATTGTTTGAGGTGTATTTGAAGCACACAGTTGCACTTGATTGCACCCATCCTACTGCGTTCTGTATTGCATAGTCCCATCATCTGGCCCATCTACCCAGACAGCCCCTGTGGAACAGTAACAAGCAAGGAGAGCGAGGACTGAGAGTGAGAGTGGTTTTCTGCAGTTCAAAAGACTGAGAGCATGCCTAGAAGAGAGAGGCTCAGGAACTGTGACTCTGCAGTGTACGGTGGGGTGCTAACAATCTGAAAGGACCAGATCAGCCAGAGGCTTATTAACCCCAGACAGGCGCAGAAATTACAGAACCAAGAATGTGGGAGGAGCAGAAACAACAAAAGCAATGCGAAATCTTGTTAACGGGAATTAAATCTTCCAAGAATCGTGGCCATCATTAAGTCAGATGGCCCACATGAAAGTGCACCTTCTCGAGATTGAAGGCGAAGTCTAAGAAGAGAGTCAGCCATTTTAGGGTGAGGCAGCTCTCTTGTAAAATTAATTGAGTATCCATTTTAAAAACAGGCACCATTCACAAGATCAAGTTTAAGGAATCAAACGAATCTGGGAACTGGGAAAACACAAGCAGTGGAGGCAAAAAACTGTATGGGACACATTGTGAGGTTACAAACAACTCAAACAGAAGTCAGAAGAGACCAAAAATAAAAAGTGAAAACATGGATGAATAATTTAAAGAAAGTGAGTGGGTAATATCTGCTGTTATGAGCACTATAACCTTCGCGGTTCTGAGAGGACAGGAATTATGTAAGCTGCTGGGAGATGTTAGGGTTTGGTTATTAAATCATGATGTAATGAGTACCGTTGGTAGTTATGCATTCATATGCTGAAGAATAAAGATGTGTGCTGCATAGCTCTGTGAGTGGCGTGTTTCATTTATGTGCTCCAGGGCTGGGGAGAACGTGACTACAGGTGACAAGGATGGGATACATGCACTAAAGGAACAGAACTGCTCTCCCTGAGAGTTTGCGATGATATTTCAAACTGCTCCTGCATGCCACGTGCACCCAAGATTGATGCGAAACAGTCTGAGGTTGGAGTGTGTGGAGTGAATGCACTCCTCTAGCCTATATACGGCCCTGGGAGAAGTTGAAGGCCTGACAGAAGAGCACATTAGAAAAGCCCGCCAGAATCCACTGGTAAGGCCAAAAGAAGAGATACTATGCTGCGCCAGAACACACAGAGCCATCATCCTTGCAAAGCAAACGCTAAAGGCAGTGACAACCCGGTACGGAAGCAGAGAATTACTCATTGACCCAAGCGAGTGACCGGCCATACGACCTTGAATCGGGCATGACGACCCAGGCCCAAGTGAGGGCCCTATGCGTGCAAAATTTCAGTTGGCATCCAGTACAACGAACGCGGCTCGAATAACATATATGTCCGATGACAACAGAAGAGAGCATACAATATGATGCTGCTGTTTTCCTAAAGCCACTTCTGCCATTCAACATGACTAAGAAACAGAATATTGGTGCCAGATGGGCTGCATGGATCGAAACATTCAATGACTTCATATATGTGCTAGAAAAAGAAGATGAAAAGAAAATCATCAAATACTTGAAAAACCTTGCAGGTAACGAAGTGAAAGAAGCATTAAAGAAAATTTCACAAACTGAAGCAAAATTGGACTAAAAGGTAAAAGAAGCACTAGAAGCCAAATTCAACCCAATGCCGAATGTCCACTATGAAAGATACATCTTCAGCCAAGCACTTCAACAGGTTGGTGAAATGTTCGATGTGTTTGTTGAAAGGCTTGAGACACTCACCAAACAGTGCAAGTTCTGTGATTTCACCAATGAAGAAGCCATGCAACTCTGAATTATCGATGGCTGCCTTTCTGACTCGTTTAGAAGACAAGTCTGTAGAAAATGCTAATGGCTGCGAGAGCTGAAGAGCTAGCAGATTGACAAGCTACTGAAATGGAAGCGGGAACAGCCCAACATGACTTGGCCCTGACTGTAGAAAGCAGGCACCAGAGAAAACAAGATGCAAGTAAGTCGACATCTTTAAAGAAATCAAAATGATGCTTTCAATGTGGATTTTCATTTCCCCATGAGGGTAAATATCCAGCCATAGGACAGATGTGCAAAGGTTGTGGGAAAGAAAATCCATTCATAACGGTCTGCAGAGCAAAAGAAAATTCAAATGCGTCATGAGGGAAGGACAAAATGCACGCCTGAATGTTCCAAAAGCATTCTTGGCACGCCCACAAAACCAAAAAGCAACATCAACTACGACAAATGAAAACAAGACAAGACCATTCGTCATCAAGCTCATCATGTAGAGGCTCTTCAACATCACCACTGAGGGCTGATGAAGAAGATGGGGATCCTCTAATGGTAGCTAACAAGGAACAACATGCGCATGTAGAAATAGCTGTTCATAAAGAAGACCACAATTCAAAAGAACCTCACCAAATGAAACAACAAACTTCATATGAAGACTGTCCCAAAATCACACTGAACTTGAATGATCAACCAGTAAATTTCATCATAGACAGTGGTGCTTCAATTAACATCATGCCTGTGGAAAAGTTTAACAGCCTGTCTCCTGTGCATGACCTTACTCCATCAGGCATGAAGGTATACACATGGGCTGCTTCTGAACCACTGCAAAGCCAAGGACCATTCATAGCAACCATGTGACACAATACAACGCCAGTACATGCACCAATCCATGTACTTCAAGCATCTTCATCCTGTGCTTGTCTACTCAGTTTTGCCACCGCTGCTGACACGGGACTGATATCACTAAATTACAACCTTATACTCGTTCTGAGATTGTGAGTAAGTTCCCATCATTGTTTCGTGGTTTTAGAAAACTGAAGACAATGAAAGTGCAACTTCATATCAATGAGAACATTCGCCCTGTTTCTCAACGACATTGCAGAATTGCCTTTCATTTGCAAGAAGCTATCGAGAAAGAAGTAGAGCCAGTGTTGTAACATGACATCATTGAATGCTCAATCGGTCCTACACCATGGGTTTTGCCCATAGTGGTCGGGTCAAAAAAGGACAGTGGAGGTGCTGACGTGTAGTTCCTAGGAGTCCCCCAGGACCTGTGCATTTTGGATGACCTAAACTGAGGGCTTGGTGTCCCAACCGCTTCCGGACACCCCCACAGGATATGTCAGCCATTAGACCAGCTAGCTCTACAGTGCCACTACCACCCCCCTGTATTCTACAGTGGTGTAGGTAGTTTCTGGCAACCACTGAGCATGACAACCCTGATTCCTCAGGGATTGTGGAAAACAGTACAGTACTTTTCGCTCAGACACTCGTGCTTGCTTTCTCTCAGAAAATACACAGGATGGCGATTAGAACATTTCAATAAGTATTTATTGGTCCAGCGACAGCCTCATGTAAAACATATGTGCTGCGACAATCAGGAGACAGAAGCATACAAAAGAGATTGCTAGTACCAATATAGTAATAGTAGATACATTTCTACCATAGTGCTAATAAGATGAACATAAGCAGTTCAGATAAAAACAGTAGCACTTGCATATTCCTAAAATGTGCACCCTAAGTAATTTGCCTAAATGTACCTAGCCTAGATCTGTGTGTGTAGCATGTATATGCGCATATGTGTAGCCAAGAAACCCCTAGGGAAAAACCAGCCCCCTCACCTGATGGTTGAGAATGAAGGACCCCGTCTCTGCTTCTAGGATGACAGCCCGCAAGAGATGTCAGACCGCTGCGTGTCGAAGATTCAGTATGCAGGACCCCATGTCAGCTTGGAAGGAATTTTCCTCTAATTTGTAGGGGGGAGTGAGGGTCTTTTATACTAAAGTGGTGACTCCAGGGTTTTTTCTAGCACCGATATGTTTTTAAAACAATCATAAATGTTTTGAAAACAATCACTGATGTTTTTCCAAACAAATGTGATCATGCACAGCTGGCTGTTGGCCAAGGATGAAAAAAGTGGTGACCCTTATACAGAATAATTCTGCCGTGCCTGGGGACATATTTATGTACATCAGGCACAGGGATTATGATAGAATACTAAGAGCCTGGTGGCGAAGAGACAGGAGCAAGCTACTAGGTAAAAGGTCACCTGTTTGGAATAATTGTTGTGTGGATAGGACAATGTATGTAAATAGGGGTATACATGACAGGACTAGCCTAAAGGACATGACAGTGCTGTGTGCATTTGCGTTAATATGCGCCAGCTCAAAAAGAAAGACATCCTGGTCCTCATATAGCGGACATGATCATGCAATTGAATGCAGCCAAAGTCTTCTCCTGTCTCGATTTGAACAAGGGATACAATCAACTCGAGCTAGAAGAGAATTGCAGGTACATTACTACTTTTTCAACTCACATTGGTTTGTTCAATACAAAAGACTTCGGCTGCAGAAATATTTCAAGATGTTACACGCTGAATAATTCAACCTGTTACACATGCTTTCTGTTATAGTCATTACATTTTGGGGTTTGGGACAACACAAAAGGAACATGACAAAGGTCCTACACAGCTGTGCCAGTTACTTGCTTATGCAGGTCTCACTCTGAATGCAGCAACGTGTGAGTTTCACAAAAACAAACTCAAGTTCTTTGGGCGCATATTCTCGGAGGGAGGAATGACTCCTGACCCGGATAAGGTGCAAGCATTGTCATCTACCTGCCCCCCACAAGATGTAACCATGCTGTGATCCTTCTTAGGCATGGGCAGTTAATGCTGCCCAAGGTATATTTGTGCCTTTGCTACAGTGAGTACCCCATTGAGAGACTGGACAAAGTGAAATGTCCTATTCCACTGGACCCTGAATGTGATCGAAGTTTCAAAAGAATAAAATATGCGATTGAAAATGCAACTGAAATTATCTACTTTGACCCCAAGGTACATACTGAGGTCACAGTAGATGTGAGCCCGGTGGGGCTTGGAGCTATTCTTGCTCAACACAATGGGTATCTGAATGCTCAGAAACACATTGTGGCCTATGCAGGTCGAAATCTGTCTGAAACTGAAGATGCATATTCTCAGATGGAGAAGGAGAGTCTGGCTGCGGTGTGGGCCTGCGAACATTTTTATGTGTTTCTGTATGGAAAACATTTCACCATCCTCACAGATCATCAGGTGTTGCTCACCATCTTTGGAAACCCAAAGGCAAAGATGCCTCTTCGCAATGAGAGATGGGGATTGCGACTGCAAGAATATGATTACAAAATTGTACACAAGCCTGGGAAAGATCATAACCATGCCAATAGCTGTTCACGAGTACCTCTACCGCACCACAGACCTACATCCAATGTAGCTGAGGAGTATGTCAACTTTATTGTGATGTCTGCTACACAAGCATCTCTATCACTTGAACAGATTATTGCTGCTACCAACACAGACAAGAACATGCTCATACTCAAAGACATCATTTCAACTCACTTATGGAATAAAAGTGTTCAACCATTTGCTGATGAGGTTGATTTTCAGAAATATAGAAATGTACAAGATGAATTATCCATCACTCAAGAAGGAATTGTACTGAGAGGCTCGAGAATCATCATACCTGAGAACCTGAGACAACAAGCTATTGAGCACACCCATGAAGGACATTGTGACATTGCAGTCACCAAACGAGCCCTGAGGGATCAAGTGTGATTCACTCGCCTCGATAAACAAGATGCAAAAGAACTGAAAGCATGTCATCTGTGTAACTGCTTATCTCCCAAAGTGACACAGGATCCATTGACTATGTCTGACTTTCCTGCACATGCCTGGGAGAGAGTGGCAGTTGATTTCTTTGGACCCCTTGAGAATGGACATCATCTTATGGTGATCACTGATGAATACTCACGTTTTCGTTTGGTGGAAGACTTATCATCTACAATCCATGACAATGTCATCCAGCGCCCTGATGACATCGTGGCAACGTGGGGTATCCCCGCTATTCTCAAACCAGACAATGGTCCGCACTTTAATAGCAAGAGTCAACTCAACATCAAGCATCAAAAGAGCACATCGCTCTGGCCTCAGGCCAACAGTGTTGTCAAACGATATATGGGCACCCTCAAAAGAATAATTCAGCGAGCATCATTGGAGAAAATTGATCTGAAACAAGCCATGTGTCAAGCTCTTCGTGCCTATCGTACAACTCCTCATTCCACCAATGATGAGAGTCCTGCCACCTTGCTATATGGGAGAGCCTTAGGAACTAAGCTCCCACAGTGAACATCAGATAGATCAGCAAATGCTGGTGAGGTTCATGTCATGGCCACTTCTTGAAAGTGCAAAATGAAAACCTATGCTGATTGGCACTGACATTCCCAGGAAACAGTATTCAACAGAGGGGACAGGGTACTGGTCAAACAGACACAGAAGCAGAAAATGGACACTCATTTGCTGTCGACCCACTCAGAGTTGTAAAGACCAAAGGACACATGGTGTCTGCAAGTCACCCCTGAAAGTCCATCATAAGGAACTCATCACACTTTAGACATTTGATTTGGTATTCGTCTATTCCTGAGAGCGTGAGTGAGGTAAACCCGCCTTGACGTTCAGATCAAACATGTGAGCCCATGTTATTTGCGCATAGTCCATGTACCACTCAACTGCCTCCTACTACTCGATCTGACAGACCAGTGTTAGCACCTCGATGACTCATTGAGGAAATATAATGTTGATTTTGTTTGTACTTTTTATTTAAGAAAGGGGGAGATGTAGAGTCTTGATGTTATGAGCAATCGGACCTTCAATGTTCTGTGAGTACAAGAATTACGTAAGCTGCTGGGAGGTGTTAGGGTGTGGTTAATAAATCATGACGTAATGTGCATCATTGTAGTTGTGTGATCGTATGCTGAAGAATAAAGACGTGTGTTGCAGAGCTCCAAGTGTGGCGTGTTTCATTTACGTGCTCCCGGGCTGGGGAGGACGCAACAATATCCAAAGAGCACACAAACATCCCTGGATAGCAATAAAGCAAGAAGTCAGTGAACGAAGTATCCCCTACGGGGAATGCCTGCGAACTATGAGAAACTGCAGCAATGAAGAAGAACTAGACAAGGAGCTTAGTTATTTGAAAACACGTTTCAAAGCTAGGGGCTACACAGACGAGTGTGTAAATTCAGCTATGAATAAGGCACATAAAAAAACAAGGGAAGAAATTATTTTCAACAAGAGCAAGATAAAAGAAAAGTTGGAAAAGGAGAACATAAATCAATGTAGGATGATTACTACATATAATAAACAAGAAAGTAGTTTGAGAAACATTCTATACAAACACTGGCACGTCATACGCAATGACCCTGTACTAGGTAAAATAGTGCAGCGTAGACCACAAATAACATTCAGACGTGCTAAATCCCCGAAGCAAACACTTGTAAGTAATATGGTAGTTCCATCTAAACCTAAAAACACAGCTATGTCATGGCTAAGCAGAAAAGATGGTTTTTTAAAATGCACAAAATGCAAAGCCTGCACACACGGAAAGAACACTTCAATGTACAAATCAGGTCTCTTAAAAAGAGAAAATAAAATAAAGGGACAGTTCTCATGTAAAACTGAGTATGCTGTCTACTTGCTTCAGTGCCCATGTGGCCTGAGGTACGTGGGCAGCACAATCCTTCCAGTGCATAAACGAGTGCTACAGCACTTAATAGCCATAAAAAATGGCGACATATCTTATCCAGTAGCGCGTCATTTTGAGCAACATCACAGTAAAAATCTACAAGGCCTATCATACTTTGTAATTGATGCAATCCCGCCTAATATACGGGGTGGTAACCGTGAGAAAAAATTAAGAAGTTTGGAGTCTTGCTATATAATAGAGCTCGACACAAAGATCCCAGGAGGATTAAATATGGAAGAAGACTTCCACACGCATTTATGAAATGTGATAGGTTACAGTAAACTTCCTTGAAATCTCTCTGTTTTTAACTGTTTTATATGGTTGTGGTATTATTATTATAATTTTGTGCACTTTGTATTGTAGAAGACAACTGGTATTGTGATGTTATATTTCTGCTGTATAACATGCCCATTAGGGGAGGAGTAGTGTAGTTCTAATAGTTAGCCTTGAAACCAAGGAGAGGGTCTCTTAGAATCCAAAGGGATGGAGCTCCCAGTAACTTAGAAGTACAAAATGAATGTTCCCTTTGGAAGACCCTACATAAAGATGATTCACACGGCATATGTCACCAGATTCATACTACACACAATTTTCACTCAATTATCACTCCACTTCAGGATGTTTGAGGCACTTATGTACAATTTTAATAAATATTGGAAAAGGTCACAAAAAAGTATAAAGAGCACAGTTATAAATTCACAAAAAATTAATCAGAAACACTTTAAAAAATATAGTTTTAAGTTCACAAAAAATTTATCAAAAACACTTTAAAAAACACAATAGTTCCTAATGAAATTATTCATTCACATTACAAAAGGAGAACTCATCAAGACAATCATATTTGTCTTACAATTGTTAATTTGATAAAATAGACAGCACTAAGCACGGGCAAAACTTCCCTGTCTAATTCTAACTGCTGACTTTAACCAAATTTAACCCACAAAGCTCTAGGCGTCAACGCGTTTCGGTGGGACAATCACAATTAGACCACCTTCTTCAGGACACAACTATTTTCTCCTTTGTCAATAGTTCTGTATTCGATCATTAATAACACCTATTGTAAAATAAAAATGATGAAAACATACATAAAAGTGCATATAACCACAGAAAAGTTCCTTATCATGAACATAATACTCCTCACTCTTCTCCGAACTCAATTAACAGTTTGAAATATTTTAAACAAACTCCAAATTCGGCCAGATGCATCTTTATACATATATTGCATATATTGCAACTCTATAAGTACTCCAATCATCCCGACTGGGAATTACTCAAAGACACCTGAAACAAACCTCTCATACCCTCTTTTGGTTAAAAGACATACTAGGCCCAGACACACGTCACCTCACATACCCTATTTAGTTCAACTCACCGGTGCAACAGCACTCGGTGAATACTTCTCCAGATTGATAGAGATGGACAGATGATGCCTCAGGAAATACTAGAATAATAAACAGAAGCCATCATTTCCATCAGTATTATATTATATAAAGATTGTTGCTGAATTGGCCGCTATCTTAAATCCCACATCTCTTACCCTTTATAGGTTTTCATTGAAGACATAAGTAGATTTTTAATGTTCAATGAGTTTCCGTTCTCTCCACTCCCTATAACGTGGGGGAGATTGCATAGTATGTTAAACAAACCATTGTCGCATTCTACTCACATGGCTCCATTGTGATCAATGCATCACTATTGTTTATATGGAGGAGAAATATTATTATTATATTTATATCTCTCACCTTCCAAAGTTTCAAATTTTAATATCACTCATTGATATAAGAAAACCGGAACATGTCTCGGTAGCTGGAACCAGAAAGAATACAGAAGTAAATACGGGTGGGCAATTATAAATAGTGGCACTATTTTTTCTTTATATTGTTATTAGTCCCACCTTATCTTACCTTAAAATTATTTCAGTATCAGTACCCCTTATATATTTGATAAAAACCGGAACACGTCTCGGTAACTGAAAGCCAAAAATATTATGATTAATTGAGGTTTTTAATTTTCTCGCTCAATGGTATTAACCCCATTGAGTGACCCTACCTAACATTTTTGGGGATATTTGTTGTTCAACCCTATATGTCATTTATGATGCATAATCGTTGACCCACTCTTTGATGCTTACAACAAATTACTACTCTAAGTGTTAAAACCATACTTTGATAATTGGAGTGCTATATGTAGTTTACGTATACCTCACCTCGTATAGTAAAAAACTGCAGGTTTTCAATATAACCCGTCTCATGGGCACCCGGATCACGTATCCATAGCTGCAGAAGTAAAGATATAAAAATATACATATATCTGTATATATATATGTGGGACACTTTAAGAACTGTTTTCCCCACATGTGTCCCTCTTGATAACAGTTCCCGCTCTTCAAAATTACCCAGATATTTTCAAAACGCGATAATAAAACCCGTGTATCTACAATTTTAGTTCCACAAAATGCGACGTGATTATAATACGTGCACAGTTCTAACTTGGTGTACCAATACGACATGTACCCCTGATTTTAATTATGATTTCTCCCTAAAAATCCTATATTCTAGTTGTTATCGTGTTTTTTAAAAACTTTCCACGATAAGGTGCGGTTTTTAGTACTCGCACATCTCTTAACGATAGCGCCCCAATATATAACCCCCCAGTTCAAATTTTCAAACTAAAGTCCCTATAAATAGATTCATTTGGCACTCACCTGTTTATCTAATGGATTCCGCTACTCCTGGTGCCTTCTCTCGGTTAAGGTTCGAGGATAAATGAACCGCCGAGATACACGTCCATTTTTATCTCGTTGTGCGCGCGTCCTAATGACGCGTATCTGACATGACGCAGAAACGTCATTAGGATGCGCGCACAACGAGATAAAAATGGACGTGTATCTCGGCGGTTCATTTATCCTCGAACCTTAACCGAGAGAAGGCACCAGGAGTAGCGGAATCCGTTAGATAAACAGGTGAGTGCCAAATGAGTCTATTTATAGGGACTTTAGTTTGAATTTTTTATTTTTATTTTACAATAGGTGTTATTAATGATCGAATACAGAACTTTGACAAAGGAGAAAATAGTTGTGTCCTGAAGAAGGTGGTCTAATTGTGATTGTCCCATCGAAACGCGTCGACGCCTAGAGCTTTGTGGGTTAAATTTGGTTAAAGTCAGCAGTTAGAATTAGACAGGGAAGTTTTGCCCGTGCTTAGTGCTGTCTATTTTACCAAATTAACAATTGTAAGACAAATATGATTGTCTTGATGAGTTCTCCTTTTTAATGTGAATGAATAATTTCATTAGGAACTATTGTGTTTTTTAAAGTGTTTTTGATAAATTTTTTGTGAACTTAAAACTGTGTTTTTTAAAGAGTTTCTGAATAATTTTTTGTGAATTTATAACTGTGCTCTTTATACTTTTTTGTGACCTTTTCCAATATTTATTAAAATTGTACATAAGTGCCTCAAACATCCTGAAGTGGAGTGATAATTGAGTGAAAATTGTGTGTAGTATGAATCTGGTGACATATGCCGTGTGAATCATCTTTATGTAGGGTCTTCCAAAGGGAACATTCGTTCTAATAGTTACGACAACATGCATGTTTAGGAGGAGAAAGGAGGAAAAAAAAGTTTATTGGCCCATTAGGGCTGGAATACAAATTAGTAATAATGGCAATGACAAATGGGCCATTAAGAAAGATACGCCCACTGGGGCTAGATAAAGGGATATAAATACCTTAAGAATACCCATGAATGTACAAAAAATATTGGCTGTTGGAATATTAATATTAAGAATATTCCAATGACGAATTGTATAGGCATACAACATGATGTTGACGTACATTACTATCATGAAGTATCAACAGCAGACAATGCAATGTAGATATAATGATATCAATGGTATGTAATTGAAATGTAAAACTACCAGTCTGACTTCACTTACATTTATTGAGTAGTTCTCACGTGATTCGTCATGAAAAGGTGTTTAAATTTGGTTGAAAACTTTATCAAATCGCTGGTGAGCAAGCCTGCTGTGCAGGCGAAACGCGTCCGATAACAGCCGACGAATAAAAGAAAATTTTGGCTTGAGACAAGGCGTCGTCATCCTTCCGTTTGTGAGGGGAATTGTTGATTGTGTCTGGACCGTACTTGGGTGGTCCATTAAGACGACGCGCCCTCTGTTTTGGAGCAGTGGCGGGTATACACAAGTACGAAGTGTGGAGATATATATATATATATATATATAGCTAAGGTGGAAGGACATCAAGAAATCACTTGAAGATAAGCATAAAATTAGTGCATCAAAGAATTTAGAAGAAGGGAGGAGGTGCACTATGCAAATACTATGAGCTAAACTCTTGCCATTGGAAAGTGCAGTGATCTTCCTGCCACAAGTCTGCATGCCAGAACGGCCAATTCAGCTGTGCATCTTTCAAGATGAGTAAACTGAGTACCTTTGAGTAAAGGGACAATGGAGAGGCATTACACTCCAGACGATGTAAAATGCTACATACACTGACACAGTCATTGGAACCCAGTATATTTATATCTCCATCTGGGATAATCATCATAGTTGCCACATTTGAGTGGTGACCAACAGTGAAAAAACATAAAACAAAAAATCTAGTGTGAAAAGGCCTGACATACATGACATTAGTACGAAAAAATGGTAGGTACCACTATCACAACAAACACCCCTAATAGCAGGGCAGTCCAGTACCTATCCACCATGACCAAGAGAGAAGCCCCAGAAACCCAACTCCCTACCACAAACTACCACCGCTGCTCACAGAGGATTATACATGAAGCTTTGTCTCCATGTGACACAGTGACTGAAATCACTAGACAACTTTCTGAAAGCGGAGGAGAATCACAGGGCAACTCAAAGCTGCAGCTTTTATTGATATAGTAGAGCTGGATGGCCAGCACAATCTCGAGAAAGAAGAAAGAGGCAAACAGAAAGCTCGAAGATGCAATGTTTGCACATTTTAGCTCTAAGAGAAATGTGGACCAAGAATGTTCACTCCCAGCCAAATTGCTACTGATTTCCAGTCAGCTGTCCTAGGGAACTACTTTTGTTACAAGACTAAAATTCCTGGTAGAACACAGGACACTCAAAACATTCAATAAAGAGACTGCAGTTTGATTCTGGATCATCGAGGGGTCCCTTCCAACTCTCATTCAAAGAGATCCTCTGAAGGGCCAAAGCTGGTGAGTTTGACAAAAACAATGGATTATGTCTTCATGCAAAAAACATAGCAACAAGAAGGGACTTCTCACACACTATTGAGAGAAATACAATACTCCTTGAGGCCAGTCTTATTGGTCTTGCGGCAGGATAGCATTGAACAGTACTCCACGAGATTCATTTTGGTCTGAGCGTTAGCAAGGGTGTCATTGAACTAAGGGACTTGTTTCTTCCTTTAATGAACAAGTTCAATGAACAAGTTTCTCTCTGAGAAGAGGACAATGGTATTACCTGCCAAGGTAACTCAATTAGCATATATCTCTGTTACAACCTAATGGTAACTCACAGATAATTGGCTGTTAATGAATTCAGCTGACATTTTGGACCACTTAAACTTTTTGCTGTTTGGTCTTTATAGCAGATGCATAGTATGGAATGCTAAATCTAATGGTATTATGGTCTGACCAAATAACAGGGGCTTTGGTAAGAGCTGTTATAATAGGTTCAGTGGACCGGGGAAGACCTAATATATTGATCTTTGGATAGAGCCAGAATTCTTATGCTTGACATTTCAAGGAGTTAAGAAGTTCCATAAATTCCTAATTGGAGCTTTCACGTGGAGCATCGGCAGAGTCTCCAACATGAATTAATTGTAAGCAAGTAACCATAAGAGGAGTAACCATTTCAAAGACAGCCATAGAAAACATGGCGATCAGATTTCTTTGCTTCAGAAGACTCTCTGCCTATTTGATTATTAGTACTGGGAGAATGGAGATCTAATGTTTAACTATTGCAGTGACTCAGCCCTCTTTTTCCTTTGTTTAGCTCAGTTCTAAATATATGATATACTAATGGAACAGTCTGTGTAATTTCAAGGGCTGCAGAACCAGTTAACCAAATTTCCACGAGTCACTGTTGAAATCCTGACTGAAATCCAGGTGGGCCGACCACTGTGGATGATGAACGTTCTGTTGAAGTAGGATCAAGGTGGCTTTATGGGGGCCATAATCCCATGATTCAGTTGGGAAGGCTGTTTTTAGTAATGCATAAGGTTTAGGGTAGCCCTGTTGGATCTGCTGCGCTGTGTTTTGATCAAGAATAACCCTTTGGATTCTTAGACTAACTTCACCTGGCAGAGGCAGGAGAGGGCTATGGATTTGGTCCCAACCCTATTAAATACATTGAAACAATATTTACTAATTGGCAGACATGGGTTTAAACTAGTGGCTATGAGTAGTGACTGACTTATACAGAAGGACACTTTTAAAGGGTGCCTGTTTTCATGTTGATGGTTGCCTCTGCAGTCAAACCACATGCCAATGTAATAAGGAAAAGGCACATGAATAGTGGTTTTTTTTATCAGTTAGCAATCCAGTTCATGTTGTTATATTCATATGATGTGTTACTGCATGCACCCTATGTCCTGTCAGCTGTCCTGGCGATTTTAGAGACAGTACAGGATTAAGAATCCTCTTCAATCTGAGTGGCTGCACAAACTCCGGTTTAATAATTTGGGATTGCCAGTTTAGGATGACTCGTTTAAGTATAGTCAGATCTAGTCAACTAGGCATATGTTAAATATGGAAACCCACTGGTACTGGAAGCTTGACATGCATCTACAGAACATTTCCCCTGCTCCATGATGAGAAGGATAACACTGGCAAAGAGGTTGATTCTACGCAAGGTGCTGTATCACTTGCAAGTAACCTCAGACTAAATCCACAAGGATACTTAAAAAACACTAAATAAGCTACTTTTGAAGCTGTACTGCGCCAAATGTTCTGAGCGTGGATGCTTCCAATGTGAGAAGTACAAACTTATGCCTGCGACTTTTAAAGGTACTGTCTCTCTGCACTGCAACAGCATGTAGGTAACTACAGTAAAACATATTTTTGCATGAACCGATATTTGGAAGTTACGAAAAGTGGGTATTTAGTCCTCCATTTGTTGATGTGTAAATTGGTAGCATTCATAGTTAATATACATGTGGAAGATTAAAAACTGTGTAATAATGTTGGATGTAATGTCGAGGATCATTTTATACAAAAAAAAGAGTGTAGTACATAATGGATTTAATTGTATAGAGATGTAGAGATATGGTTTTAATTTGTGTGGTACATTCATCTCTACAGCCCTGATGAAGTCCCTGGAGGAAACGAAACGCGTTGGGTGGGCTGGCTTGTCATTTGTAAAGAGAACTGTGAGAAGTAAACAATAAATATGATTTTCTTCAATTAAAGACTGGAGTTGGGATAACCCTTGGAATATTGATTGAAAATGTGTCTCTTTTTTGGTCCTTTTGAAGGAATGGACACATGGGACTATTGTTTTTGACTTAAAATATATATATATATATATATTTGGAGTGCTTCTCTCTGAATTGTGTACGTTTACAGGTCATTTTTGTCACAGTTTTGTTTATTTTATTTGTGGTATTTTTCAGCACATGTTCATCAAAGGCTTCATGGTGCTATGATACCTAAATTGGAGTCAGACTGCACAAAGGAAACCAGAAGAAGAGATCCAAATTAACATAAGAGATGGGTTTTCAGAGCCCTGTGAAATTAAAGGTAGTTTTACATCTGCCTCAACTCCAAGGGAACACTAATCCAGAGTTTAGGCCAGAGCATGTCCTTCACAGCGCACCAGCTTAAAGCGGGGAACCAGAAGAAGAAATGTAGGTCCAGATCTGAGAGAGCAATAGAGGGTTCATAGGAGAATTAGATTCTTTGCCTAGTCCTAGAGAAAACTAGAATTGATGAAGACTTGGCTATCAGTAGCAGTGCAGGACTTGCCTGGTATCTGACACATAATCTAATTTACCTAAGTTGCAAACTAGTTTAGTGGTTTTTCATTTGCTGTATATTCTACACCAAAGTACTTAGGAACATGAATTAAAGTGTATTGTCGGTGTCATAGTCAGGATGTGATTGATATAAGATGCAGTTCGGTAACTGTGACATCAGAAGGTCAGGGAATTCATGGAAACGTTTTTTCCTAGGAGACAGAGCTGAAGGAAGCAGGCAGTAAACAGTGATTGGAGTTGCACCTGCGTGGCCTTCGTGATCAAAATAGAAACCTAGATTCCTCACCTTGTAATCCCGGCAGGGTAGAGAGCCAATATCAAGAGGCCACCAAAACATTTGTGTTTTACAAACAGGGGCCCCCAGTGTCCAAAATGTCTGCCTTTTTGTGCTTTCAGCTTCAGAATGTTTGATCTGATCTATGCTTGAACAGCTTCCACCTATGGAGTTGGAATCTACAGAGTGAGAGGAATGATGATCACATCTAATGATAAGGTGGCTGCCTTCAGCATACAAAAGTAATACGAAGCTATATGATCTAACATGCTCTCCCAAAGGGTGTAGATCAAGAGTAAAAAGAAATGTGATGAGTCTTGGGCAACGTCCCAAAGAACCAGGAGCTCAGAAGATCAGTGAGGTAGGAGAATCACCACCTCCCTCAAAAGTTTGGTCAGGTTAATGGTAAATCATTTCCCTGCACAGCCTGACATCCCCAGTGCCACAAGCAGGCCAAGCAAAATAATGTGGGTGACTATGATGGATGGCGGAGAGATCAATCAGTAGTAGCCCAGACTCAAATTAATCATTGTTTATCAAATCATTCAATATGTAGAAACCTGAGAGCAAATAGGACAGATGTGGGAAGTATGACTCAATAAGAAGTAAATACAAATGAATGAGCTGTAATGATGAGCAGGATGTCACTACTGGTATGTGAGCAGGTAAGACAGACAATGGACAGACGTGTAAAACTTCTATTACATACAGGCAACAATATATATCATTACGATGAATGAAGCCAATGTTATTAGGTGATCACTCGCTTCCTTCACGTATCAGTAAACGACTCTTCAGTGTTTTTGTTTCAAAGCCTTGGAGTGGCACTCATGCTCAGATTGCTGGAGGATGTGATGTGGGTTCTAGTGAAAAGGCCTAGGAGATGAAATGCTTGGATTCTAGAAGTAGCGCTTAGAGGTTTTTGTAAAGTTAGAAAATGTTGAATTTAGATTTCAGGTGGGAGGGTAGCAGGTTATTGAGTCACAATGGTACTTTTAAGGTGAGTAATTTATACCTTGATTAAAAGTATCAACTGTTTGCAGAAGGCCCCATATTAGTCAGAGAGCCATCCAACTTGGAGACGGTAAGCTGAGGTAAATATGTCTTTAGGAGATTACATAGGGTTCTGGTAACAAGTGGGAGGAAAGAAAAGTGGGGGAGGCCAACTAGTAAACTGTTGCAGGAGTCTTATTGACTACGATTGACTCAATCATTGCTTTAAGTGTGTGGAATGTAGGGGTGGATCTCATATATTTAGAACTTGATGGTGTACTTGATTGGCTCTAATACAATGAAAGATTCCAGGTGCATGGATGGGTTCAAGAGAATGCCAAGGTTTCTGGCAGTGGAAGCAAGGGTCAGTGAATCAGGAAGGACGGAATATGACTCGTTACAACGCGAGTCATTACATCGCGTGGCATTACAACGCGGTCGTTACAACGACCGCGTTGTTACCACGCAATGCCATTACTACGCAAGTCATTACATCGACTTGCAGTAGATGGCGCGCTGACATTGGAAATGTATAATTTACTATTCCAACTCCAGCCTACGCAACAGTAGGGAAGGTGTTGGAATAGTAAACTATACTATTCCTAATGTTAGCGCGCCATCTACTGCAAGTCGATGTAATGACTTGCGTAGTAATGGCATTGCGTGGTAACAACGCTGTCGTTGTAACGACCGTGTTGTAATGGCATCGCGGTGTGATGACCGCGATGTAAAGGTTGTTTCCCGGAAGGACGTTGAATGGGTTAGATAAGGGCAAAGGTGTAGCTGAGGAAGGTAAATACAGGACTTCCTTTTTTGATGCGTTTAACAAGAGTGACTGCAAAGACATGCATTTAGGATAGGGTATTTGTTGTACATGATGTGATGCAAGTCCCATTTAAAAGAGAACACAATCTGAATCACAATGCAAAACAGCATAAATTAGAAAGCCTTCTATGAAACACAATGGCAGTACACATTTGGCTGAAGAGCACATGGGTGCGATACAGTCTCATGGAATCTGTTGTATAGTGGAACTGCACACTTTTGCAATAAAAAGTGAAAATACATGCAGAATGCAATACAGGTAAAATGTTGAGTCACATTTTGGTAACTAGGACAGTTTTGTGGGCGCTACATTTGAAAATGTGTATTTGTGTGCATAATGTAACATAATTGAATATGCACTATGCACCTCGGCCAACAAACCTATCACACTAGAAATTATTTATTCCCTAATTGTTTTAATGCAGAGTACACAAATTAATGGGCGCACTATTCACTGCTATTTCTGACACTTCGAAAGGGTACTAAAACACCACTCATACGTGTTATTCCCCCATTCGGATGTGAGTGAACTGCACATATTTGCTATTTGCTACCACAGTTTGCAACAGGTTTTACCTATTGCGAATTTTGGTGCAAACACTAGTAATTTGTGCCCATTTTAATTCCATTTGCAGCCTAATTGTAATTGGTGATCCTGGTGATTACTCTTATGTGTTATCCTATAGTGTAGTGAGGCTTGGTATTAGTCAAAATGAAACCAGGATCTATATGGTGTTGTACATGCGCTTCATATAAATAGGAGAAGCTCTCCAGCTAAAGACAGGATTGCCAAAGGTTTCCAACTTGTGTTTTGCATAATTTATGCAGCACTCTAACCTTGCAAGGGCATGGTTTGAAAAAAACATATATATATATATATATATATATATATATATATATATATATATATATATATATATATATATATATATATATATATATATATATATATCACTGTAAAAAAACAAAGGTTAAAGTAACGTTATAGATAGGTGTGATAAAATGATCTGTTTCTGTTAAATATTTTTTTAAACTTAGAAATTCACAAAAAAACGGTTAATGTGACGGTATAGTTAGCTGAATATGTCAGTGACAAAAAATATTTATGAAACAAAAAATAAACACAGAAATTGACCAGCTATAGTTAGCAGAGTTAACTTTAATTTTCACCCTGTCATGCATGCTTATGACCTCACATATTACATCACTCATGACATGTTCTATGACATCTTTTATGACAACATTGGTGACATCTTAAATGCCATAACTGATGACATCATCCAAGCTTCTTTTGCACTCATTGCTCTAAAAATGGGTATGACATTAGAGCTATGAAAGTAAGTGCAAAACAGCTCAGAATAATATGAAGCATCATTATTACTATCATACATAAAACCTCCAAATGTGAAGCAAGCTTGTGTTATGTGCAACATTAACCCTATGCTCACTTTGCCACTGGATTCAAGCTAGCCTGGCTGATGAGGGGTGTTACCCCGAAACCAGTCCCAGGATGCTTGTTTCCGGTTCAGGGAAGACCTGGCTTGGCAGTTCAGTCTGGACTGTTCCCATGAGGCACAGGGTCAGGACTGATTTGCATATGACTGGGTCTGAACTGGGGTGGCGAAGTGAGCTAAAGAACGATGATGGATTCAACCCAGATCCGTGACTGGTGCTGAGTGTCTGAAAAGTTTCAGCGTTCCCTCCATCATCTCCTTGTGTTAACATTAACCCTATTCCAGACACTTCATGGATTGTCGAGTTCATGTTGACTATCAACCACAGATAAAAGGGTAACCTGTACTGCACACAGTGTTCAATCTGTATACAGGTGTTCAGGGCAAACCAAGTTCCTCCAGATACTCAAGTCCTGTTACATAAATAATGCCCTATTACGAACAGTATTTACCTGTAACAAACCTCTCACAGTCACTGAACCTACACTGAGAAATTAAATGGCTATGAGTAGAAAAGTGGGTTCTGTGCACAGTGATTACTCTAGGGAGAGAGTTCACTCTGTACCACACTGTTTGCAGACAGTGAAAGTCTTATGAGAAATACCCCAGAGAGTATCAAAATGTATGTACTAAGAACAGTGTATACTCAATGCAAAATGTGTCCAAAGAGAGACTGTTCAGTTACAATAAACAAGGTCTGAAGGAGCTAAAGATCATACTACCTGCAGACTTCATACTGTGGTGAAACCTTTAGAGATAACCCATCTTCTGAAGCAAAACAAGCACATGTACATAGGCTAGTGCCTGGTACACACAGTTTTATGAAATGTTCATGCTGAGATGATTGTGTCTTATAACTTAAGGCTGATTACACTACTTAGTATGTATAATGTAGAATCTTTGCACTATTGGAAAACTTTTTCTGCAGAGCCAAAAAACTTGAGTCGAACATAATGGACACAAGTTGTCAACTGTCACCAGTACATAGGGTGACTCTTCAATGCAAACATTTATATTGCATTCAATACCTCTATACACCTATGATGCATTAGGAGCACATGCATTTTGTAAAGTCTCACACCCATTTGCTGGACCCAGACTGTACAAAATTAGGTAGAAAAGTAATATGGCAGTTACCCGCCACTATGTAAGCTATAAAACAAACAAGTGCACTCATTGGATGATATAATCAATCAATCAATCAATCCATTTGTAAAGCGCAGTACTCACCCGTGAGGGGCTCAAGGCGCTGGGGGGGGAGGGGTGCTGCTACTGCTCGAATAGCCAGGTCTTGAGAAGCCTCCTGAAGGTTAGTAGGTCCAGGGTCTGCCGTAGGAGGATGGGGAGGGTGTTCCAGGTCTTGGCGGCGAGGTGGGAGAACGATCTGCCGCCGGTGGTTGCTCTTCGGATGCGGGGGACGGTGGCGAGGGCGAGGTCGGCGGAGCGGAGCTGTCGGTTCGGGGTGTAGAAGGTGAGTCATCTGTTGAGGTATGCTGGTCCGGTGTTGTGGAGCGCCTTGTGTGCGTGGGCGAGGAGCTTGAAGGTGATCCTCTTGTTGACGGGGTTCCTGCAGTCCTTGCTGACGCTCTTCCCCTGTTCCTCGCTGCCTGGTATCTTGCTCTGGTGGGACTGTAGTCCCAGGGTATCCCTCTGCCTCCTACGTCGCTGTATCCCGCATCTTCACCCTGGTAGGAACTCCAGCGTCCAGGGTGCAACGCGAGTGGCATCAGGTGTTGCTAGCGAGGGGGAGGCACCGGACCATCTCCGCGCATAAAGCGCAGCCTCTCCCCCCGCAGTGCGGGACGCGTGCAGGACGCGCCGGGCTAAGCCCGGGCCAAGGGCGGGCCCGTCCTTGCCCGTCATAGTCCGGAAGAGGCTGGGCTGGGCCACCTCTCTTTCCCCTAGAGTAGTTTGTGAAAGTTCCCCTTAGAGCGTAAAGGACGTCGATTGAGTTTACCCCTCATCAGGTACAGACGAAGTTGTATGTTTAATTTTTTCTTAACTGGAACTATTGTATTTTAACTCTCTCCCCAAGTGGTGTTGCTTTTTTGGAATATCAGGACTTAATAGTGTTGGACAGTTTTACCTTGTCTGGACATATTTTATCTTGTATATTGTTGGTTTTCTTTTCTTTTTTTTTTATACTTTGCTTATTTTGCACAAATCGTTGGTTGCTTGAACTGCTGCTAGCTCTGTTTTTCCATAAGGACTGTATGTCTATTATACATATTGTATACACTGCTTATTTTGCACATTGAAATCTTACTGGTACAAGTCCTAATCACTGCTAAACTCTACTTTTCCCCCGGAACTGTATTATTATGCCTTTTGTAAATTAGTTTATTTTATATTAGGTGTTCGAATTTGCTCTTAATAGTGTTTTAACCGGGTTTTTTTTTGGGCATTTTATGAACCTGTAGTCTTCCCAAGTTTTATTAAGCGCCAATCCTTTGCTGCTTTGCCCTTTCTCTAGCCATACATCTTGCATTAGTCTTATTATTTGAAAAATGAGCAAACGGAAAATGACCCCTGGTAAGAGTGTGATTGGGACTCTGGACGCATTTTTTTCAAGAGCTGAATCAGTTCTTATACATGAAATTCAGCTTACGGAAAGGAGATTATCATTAGAGCCTCTGTCTTTAGAAGATAGAACTCCTATTAAATTGGTAGCTTCCGTAGTAGAAGGGATCAGGAATGCCGATCCTTCTCGGCATAGTCTTCCCTTCTCTCCGGAACTAACTCCAGTCTCGACGCAAATTTTACCTAGCCCCGGCATAGAGTTGATAACTACTTCTAGCCCAGTAAAAGCCAAGACAAGAGGTCAAAAGGCCAAATTAGGACAGCTTAATAGTAGTGACCCACAGGCAAGGAAAAGAAAAGGGAAGAATGGTGGGTCTTCGAAAAGTAGTAGATTAGCCCACAAGATAGATAGCGGTATTGAGGCGTCTTCTTCTCCCCCAGTAACAAACAGTTCGAATGACTTACCTTTACTCATCCCTAATACATGTACGTTGCCTGGGTCTTGCTCTATTAAAGATCATGAGGACCATTTTTGGGGGAAAATGGAAATTATGTTGTCTTCTTCTCTTGATCCAATAAGGCAGAAAATTGGGGCTATTGAGGAAGCTTTATCCAAACTCGAGGGACAGACCGGTTGCAATTGTTTAACCTCGAAAATTGCAAATACTAACAGGATATGTGTTACTCAGACTGCTAGGGATGTAGTAGTGGGAAATGCACTGCAGGGGGATGTTGAGGCGGTCATAGACCCAAAGGAATCAAATAACGATAAAGTTACCACTAGTAGTTGTGGTGGAGTGATTTCTCGTCATCCATCCAGGGTAGTGACGCCTGGATTGAAGGACATGACAGGGTTAGCACTCGGGGATTCTCAACCAACTTGTCTTCCTGTAATTAACCTCCCACCTGAATCTACCCCCTATGTTGTTGTTTTAGGGGATGTTCCACCTCTTGAAATAGGGGCTACAGAGGATTTTAATCAACTTAAAAACAAATTAACACATTGGTTTGCCCAAAATACAGCTACTGGTGTGAGTATTGCTAATAACATCATCATGGCACGTAGGGTGAGTTGGGTAGGGCCATCTGCTAAAGTGGGTATTAAAGATTGTATTATTGTGAATTTCAATAACCCTAATCTAGTGGCTAGAATCCTCCATAAGGGCGCTAACCGCAATCCCCTCTCAGGTGCTATCAGAACTTTCCCCTTGGGTTTTTTTTATAAGCCCAGGGTTTCCACATGTCCTATTGACTATAATGTAAGGACAAATACTGGACTAGGAAGGTTGTATAGTTCCGTACCAGCCACACAGTCAGTAGTTAGAATGCATCAACCACTCTTCTCGCAGGTCCAGCCGGCCACCACTCCTTTTTTGGAAGTACAAAACAGATTTTCTGCATTAAGTGGACTAGAAGACTGCGACTGACTATTGCCAATAGTAACACAGGAGCCAGGGGGTGGTCACAGTGCAGTGCCCTTAGTTGATGCCGTGGGGAGGCCAAGCGTAGTGACCTCTCGCAACTTTATTTCTTGGAATATTGCTGGGCTGGCAACCAAATTTCGAGATCCCTCTTTAGTCAATTTCTTAAAAGAGTTTAAGATAATCAGTCTTCAAGAAACCTGGCTGGTTGAAAGTAATCTGTTTTTAGAAGGATATAAGGCTTATTTTGTCCCCGCTACCCCGTCTTCCAGTGGGAGAGCTAAAGGGGGCTTAGTCACATATGTGTCTGTGGCCTTAGACAGCCAGATCCAGGTTGTTCCTACTCGGTGTGGAGGGATATTGGTGCTATTTTTTAACACTAGAGGCACCAGATGGGGACTGGTTAATTTTTATAATGCAGTATCCAGTCCCGTACGTGATTGTAATATAGCTGCCTTATGCTCCTTTTTTAGACGCCCTAACAGATTCCCAGTTTCTGATTTTTTGGTCTCTGGGGATTTTAATGCTCACCCATGTGGTAACCCTGCGGTGTCCTGTTTATCTGAACTGGGATGCCCGCGAAGGAGTGGTTTCCATTTTGATCACCACACACAAGGGGAATTGATTAACAACATGATCCAGGAGTTCAACATGGTGTGTTTGATGGCTCTCGTGGCCCCAAACATCAAATTTTTAACTCCAACCTACAAAGGGGTTAGGACAGGATCTTTTATTGACTACATATTAATTTCCTCCCCCTTGCAGTTGTGGATCACAGGTTTCTTTATTGATGAGAGTATTTTTAGTGATCATAACCCACTTTGTGCCCATATAGCCGGACCACTCATTAGTCACATCGAAGGAGTAGCCACGAGGGGCGTTATGACTCTGACTGACAATAAACGCAGATTGAAATGGACACAGATTGACCCCAAGCTGTTTTATGACAAGGTTAATAGGTTATGTGCCCCTGAACTTTTAACATGTCAAAATCCCTGTTCGTCCCCAGATTATCTGTTGGCAGCTTTTGTGACCTTAGCAGGGAAGATGGGAGACCTATTAAGTGCTCCGGCCGTAAGGGCTAGAAATCTTGGGCCTAAATGGTTTGACTCTGATTGTACTCGAGCAGCTGGTAAGTTGAAGGCAGCTCTTGCATCTATACCCAGAATACAATCAGTGGTCTGTAACTATCGCAGAGAATATAAGGCCGCGTTAGCGGGGCGCAAGACAAAACTAAAAGATGAAGCTTGGCGGGACCTTATCGAGGCAAGTGTATTGAAAAATAGTTCCAAATTTTGGCAAGTGGTGAATCGCCCAGCCATTGGTATGGATAGGGACCCCGTTTTAGGAGCCTTTATTACAGAAGAGGACTGGGTGTCCCATTTTAAAACTATTTTTGACTGCCCCCCCAATTGTTGTGGCCCAGAGATAATAGATTTAAATGCTCCAGCTTTATCTTTTAGTATTGATGAGGTTATTGCAGGGATTGAAGGGCTCTCTGCTAAAAAGGCCCCTGGACCAGATGGGATTCCCCCAGATTTATTTAAATCTGACCCTTCTTTTTGGGCCCCCATCTTGGTTAATGTTTTTAACGCTGCAGCAAAA
Organism: Calotriton arnoldi; assembly: GCA_963921515.1. NCBI lineage: Eukaryota > Metazoa > Chordata > Amphibia > Caudata > Salamandridae > Calotriton > Calotriton arnoldi. Next base: position 918,682 of record CAWUFW010000752.1, read on the forward strand.
ATTGGATGCCCCTCTTCCTGGGCTATTTCTACTATAGTTCCCGTTTTTAAAAAGGGCGACCGGGGTAGCCCCCATTGTTATAGACCCATCTCCCTTTTAGATTCAACAGTTAAGGTGGTGGGTCGGATATTATTACAGCGGCTGCAAACCTGGGCAGAGGAAACCGAAATATTGTCAGATGTCCAATATGGTTTTCGCCCCGGTCGTTCCACAATTGCCCAGTGTTTAAATATTCTTATGATTTTCAGTAAATATACTATTGCACGCTCGGGGTCCATATTTTGTGCCTTTATGGATCTGTCATCAGCTTTTGATCGTGTTAACAGAACTAAACTGTGGCAGATCCTGAGGCTAACAGGAGTGGATCCTAGCCTAGTGAACTTCCTGGTGGATCTTCATAATTCTACCCAGGCAAATGTTAGGTTCGCTCAGGATTTGCGTGTCACTGAGAATTTTGATATTAAAAGGGGCGTCCGTCAAGGTTGCATTTTAGCCCCTTTTTTGTTTAATTATTATCTTAACGACTTGGAACAGGAATTATTGGAAACCGGGGTTGATTACCCGTATGTTGGACGTCGCGGCATCCCGATATTGCTTTATGCAGATGATGCCGTCCTTCTATCCAGAACAGAGGTTGGTTTACAATCTCTTTTAAAGGCTTTTGCGGGGTATATGGGTAAACGGGACCTGTCAATTAACAATTCCATGTCCTATGTGCTGAGAATAGATAAGCAACCTGTGAAGCCCTTTAAATTTGCTATTGACTCAACTGTGGTCCCTCTTACGAATGTTTTCTCATATTTGGGGGTTCTTATTGACAACAAATTAAAATGGGGACCCCAAATTGAGAAGAAGAAGGGGGCAGTGGTTCGGGCCAACGTGGCCATTTTTAAATTTTCATCAAGAATAGGGAAAAAACCAACTGGGGCCATGTTACAAGTTTATAAGGCTAAAAGTCTTTCCATTGCCACTTATGGAATTGAGATATGGGGATATACAGTTGCAGATCCTCTGCAAGTGGTGGAAAATAATTTTTTTAAACGCCTCCTGTGCGTCCCTCAGGGGACCTCTAATTTAGCAGTGCATGAAGAACTGGGGGTCCCCTATATTAGTGACATCCTTGCATTACGCCCATTGATTTTTTGGGTTGAAATGTTGGTTAAATCCAGATCTGTCTTTTAACCATTTATTATTAAGAGAGTGTATGCTGTTAGAACAAGCCTCATGTATCCCTTGGCTAAATTATATTCAAAAGAGTTTTAAAGGGATAGGGCGCGGCGACCTGTATAGCAAGCCAGAATGCATAGTTAAGCAGGATGTCGTATCAAGTAGAATAGCTTTTATGAGCTTGTGGAGGATGGAAAGAGAAGCGAAGGAGTTGCTGAAACCAAGTGTACGTAATTTTATATTAACGATAACCACCTTGTCAACTGAACCCTACCTTATGGGGTGTTTGTCTTCTCACGAGAAATATCTTTTAACAAGGTTCAGGATGAATCTATACCATCTCCTGTTGGTTAGACCAAAAGACCATAAGAGGGCAAGTGTGTCACTATCCTGCGGCTGCGACGGTGAGTCTCCGCAGGATTTGTTGCACTTTATGTTTGTTTGTAGATTTTATGAAGTTCCTCGTAGGATTTTTTTGGTCCCTTATTTAAAACGACTGAATTTTAGACAGGTTCGCCCTGCACTTTTGCACCTACAGATGTTGTCAATGGAGTCACTGTTTTTCACACTTGGCTATTTAAAAGCTTGTGTTAAATCGCGATCCTTTATGGATGTTTAACTTGTTATTTTATCAATGCATTTTTATTGTTCGAATGTATATTTCTATGTTTGCACTCATATAACGTGCATAATTTATACAAATGCTCCTGGGGGTTGCAGTTTTTAACATTCTTGTGGACTGTACATATGTATTTATCGCACATTGCACTTTACATCTTGAATTGCACTTGGGGAGTATGATTTTAATCTGACTTTTTTACCAGTTTAAGGAGATTTGACTTATATATTTTAAGGTCTTTGTGTAACTTTTATGGTTTTGTTGTTAAAACCGAATAAAGTTTATTGATTGATTGATTGATAGGTAGAAAAGTAATATGGCAGTTACCCGCCACTATGTAAGCTATAAAACAAACAAGTGCACTCATTGGATGATATAATCAATCAATCAATCAATCCATTTGTAAAGCGCAGTACTCACCCGTGAGGGTCTCAAGGCGCTGGGGGGGGAGGGGTGCTGCTACTGCTCGAATAGCCAGGTCTTGAGAAGCCTCCTGAAGGTTAGTAGGTCCAGGGTCTGCCGTAGGAGGATGGGGAGGGTGTTCCAGGTCTTGGCGGCGAGGTGGGAGAACGATCTGCCGCCGGTGGTTGCTCTTCGGATGCGGGGGACGGTGGCGAGGGCGAGGTCGGCGGAGCGGAGCTGTTGGTTTGGGGTGTAGAAGGTGAGTCGTCTGTTGAGGTATGCTGGTCCGGTGTTGTGGAGCGCCTTGTGTGCATGGGCGAGGAGCTTGAAGGTGATCCTCTTGTTGACGGGAAGCCATTGCAGGTCTCTCAGGTGTGGTGTGATGTGGCTGTGGCGCGGGATGTCGAGGATCAGGCATGCAGAGGCGTTCTGTATGCGTTGTAGTCGTTTCAGGAGTTTGGCCGAGGCTCCTGCGTAGAGGGCGTTTCCGTAGTCCAGCCTGCTGCTGACGAGGGCTTGGGTGACCGTTCTTCTAGTTTCGGTGGGGATCCACCTGTAGATCTTGCGTAGCATGCGGAGGGTGTTGAAGCAGGAGGATGTGACGGCGTTGACTTGCTTGGTCATGGAGAGTGTTGAGTCGAGGATAAACCCCAGGTTGTGTGCGTGGTCGGTGGGTGTCGGTGCTGCTCCCAGTGTGGACGGCCACCAGGAGTCGTCCCAGGCTGAGGGGGTGGGGCCGAGGATGAGGACCTCTGTCTTGTCCGAGTTCAGTTTAATTAGTTCAGTATAATCAGTGATGTCATCAGTAATATCATCAGTGATGTCATAAATGATGTCATAGAACATGTCACGAGTAATGTCCAATGTGAGGTCATAAGCCCTGCATGGCAGGGGCGCAAATTATAGTTAGCTCTAATAACTATATTTGGTTAATTTCTGTGCTTTTTTTCATTTGAAAATGTTAATGTTGTTACTGACAAATTCACCTAACTGTAACGATACTCTAACCTTTGTTTTTTTAAGTGAATTTCTGTGGGTTTAAAAAAAAATGTTTTATATATATAGATAGATAGATAGATAGATAGATAGATAGATAGATAGATAGATAGATAGATAGATAGATAGATAGATAGATAGATAGATATAAATCTCTCTATATATATATTAATTATTTGCTGATGGTTGCCAGTAGGTAGTTATAGTTAGGAACTAGTTATCAAAGAAAAAGCTTTTTTTTTTTTGCTAATAATTTTGGCGCTCTTTGAAGAATCTTCCCGAAATCTTCAAAACTAATTTGCCAGTCACCTCAGCTGCTGTCTTGAAAGTTTCAGGGTGATTCGTCAAGCGGGGGCAGAGAAAAAGGGGGGTCCCAAAACGCATTTTCCCCATGTTAATTCCTATAGGGACTTTAGACACAACTACAGCCCGAACTGCTGGGTGGAATTACACCAAATTTGGCAGAAAGGTAGATCTTGCTCCAGAGAAATGCATTTTGGTAGTTTGTTGTAAAACAGTTCAGTAGTTTTAGAGATATTAACCCAAATTCAAATTTGCATATCTAGGGACGTGGAACCTCCACGGATCTGACAGTCCCCGTGCTATAATCTAATTGGCTGCCAACACTTCAACCAGGGAGTGTTGGCAGCCATCTTGAGACTCGGCTTCACTCGAGTCCCACAAAAAACATTAAAAGTATAGAAAAGGGGGCAGGGTATGAATACTCTGACCCCCTAGATGTGGTGGTGGGGTCCCCCAGAGGGACCCATTGGGGTTTAAAAACTTTTTTTTCAATTTTGCCATGAAAATGCTTGTGGATCCCTGGATTTGCAGCAAAATTGAAAGCAAAAGACAAACACGGTTTCCTGCTCTTGTTTTTAATTAAGCCACCTGGTGGTGCATGCCTGTTTAATTAATCTAAAGGGGGGGGCAATCGTGGCACCCCTCCATGGGCCACCACCTCCCTGGGCTTATGATAAAATTATGGCAGGGTGGGCCGCGTGGACCTCCGTGACCACCACCTCCTCGGGGCTAAAAATAAAATGAATAGGGGGAGCTGAATGCACCCCGGATTCCCGGGGGTACACCACCTCCATGGGGCTTATGTTAATTTACAATGCGGGGAGGTCTCGCGGACCCTCGGTGCCCCAGGGACCACCACCTCCCCCGGGCTACAATTAACATTAAATTGGAGAGCCGCCACCTCCCCGGGGCTACAATTAACATTAAAGAGGGGTATCACTAGCCCCTTTTGACCTCACCTGTGCCTGGGGATCCCATTTCCCACCGGGACACACGCCAGGAGAGGCAACTGTAGAATGGAGCCCAAGGGGGCAGGACCATCACCCGAGTGCTAAAAGAGCCTCTGCTATCCCGCTGTGCGGGACAATACACTACCTGGACTTGGGGTAAATAGCCCCTTTTGACCTTGCTTGGGGACCCCATTTCACATCAGGATATGCGCCAGGAGGTGTGCCTGCAGAATGGAGCCCAAGGGGGCGGGCCATCACGCCAGTGCTAAAAGCGCCTTTGCTATCTCGCCGTGCGGGGCAATACACTGCCTGGACTTGGGGTCACTAGCCCCTTTTGACCTCACCTGTGCCTGGGGACCCCATTTCCCACCAGGTTACGTGCCAGGAGGCGCGACTGCAGAACGGAGCCCAAGGAGACAGGGCCATCACCCAAGCACTAAAAGCGCATCTGCTATCCACTGTCAATCAGAAGAGCCATTATTGGAAAATGTAAGCTTTAACGGCAGATATTACAATTTCTCTGGTATTTGTTTACACCACAGTTAATTCTACGTACCCCTCTGATCTGCGATGCTCAGTGGAGAACAGACAGTGGGTAGCCATGTAAGGTGGATCAGGGATGCCGTATAGGGATGCCACATCTGCCAGTTCATCACAAGGTCACCTCAATTTATTGACCCTGTTCTTTCCCCTGGGAGGATGTTCCGGGAGAGGTGGGATAAGAAATGCTGCAGACCAAGTGCACCCCATCTCCCATACCCTGTTGAGATCTGGAGACCTTCCTCATGCCCCCTCCATAATACCTTCTGTCTTCACAATAGTGCAGGTCTGCAAGAGACCTGAGAGAGGCACTCACGCGGGGGGCATGGGGTAGGTCAATGAAAGAGGAGATGTGTGGCCTCAGAAGACAGCAGGCGAAAACCAACAGGGTGCTGGTGACGCACTATGCTGTGGTATATGAAGACACCTTAACCAAACAAAGAAGCACTTACTTCATATTGTTAAGAGAAAGTATCCTTGTTTGGTGGGTGGAGATTTACCTCTTTGTAGTCTTGTTGTCTTCTCTATAGGAGAATTCATATTATCACAGATTTATGGATAAAGATGCACAAGGAACAATTACATTGCCGAAACGCACACAAGTTCACTGGAGACATTTGCTCGTGGTTCATTACACAGATGTAATGTAGAATACGCACTGGACATTTAACCAATGAGGTAGTTCTTAGTAATTAACCAGAAGAAAGTACTCCAGTTAGTTAGACATTTTGTTGAAAACTGTGTTCTCTTGTAGGATAAAGGGGCAGGAGAGGTTCCGTTCTGGCACAGTCACTCACACAGCTACTGACAATCCCCTACAGACTCTTACCCACTCACACACCCATTATGATGCTCTCAAATCCGTTCACAGATCCATGCAGCCACTAACATCCACTGACCAATCCATACACCACTCGCACACTGACTTACACAGCCGCAAGACCACTAACACACCCAGTTACAGACACATATGACTACTCACACACCTCCTCACAGAACAAAACAGCCATACATACACACACTAATTGACCTATACAGCCACTCGTACACCTACTCTCAAAGGTCACAGGTTACAATTAGCAAATAAAATTTAAAAAACCTTAGAAATTCACTAAAAAAACAAAGGTTACAGCGCCGTTATAGTTAGGAAATAGAGTTTTAAAAAACTTGGAAACTCCCTGAATAAACGAAAGGTTTAAGGGAAGTTATAGTTAGGAAATAGAATGTAAAAAAATACCTTAGAAATTCACTTAAAAAAAAAATGTTACTGGGACATTATAGTTAGGCTCAGATTTCACTTGTGCGAAACCAGTGAAATTCAACAGTGATAGTTACCTGAGCTAACTATAACTCACAACTCCGCAATGTACTGCTTATGGCCTCACATATTACATCACTCATGACATGGTCAGTGACATCACTGATGACATCTCAAATGACATCACTGATGACACCATCCACAATACCACTCATACACACATACTCACACCCCTATGCAACCTCTCAAACACCCACTCACATACCCACAACCACTCACTTACCCATTCACAGACCCATACAAGTACTCATACAACCACTCACTCATCCATAGAGTCACTCACACAACCACTCACTCACTCATACAGCCACTCACACAACCACTCACTCACCCATACAGCTACTCATACAACCAGTCACTCACCCGTACAGCCAGTCACATAGCCACACACTCACCCATACAGCTACTCACACAACTGCTTATTTTCCTATACAGCCACTCACACACCCACTCACTCACCCATACAGCTGCTCAGCACAGCCACTCACTCACCCATACAAGCACTCACACACTCACTCACACACCCACACAACCACTAACATACCATTCACACATCCATACAAGCACTCACACATCTGCTCACTCACCCATTCAGCCATTCACACAATCCCTCATGCTCCAATACAGCCACTTGCACACCAACTCACTTAACCAAACACCCACTCAAACAGCCACTCACTCACCCATACAGCCACTTACATACCCAGTCACTCACTCATTCCCACTCACTCACCCCATGCAATCACTCACATGCCCACTCACCCACCTATAGAGCCATTCACTCACCCATACAGCTACTGGCACACCCAGTCACTCACCAATACAGCCACTCACACAGCCACTAAGTCACCTATGCAGCTACTCACACACCCACGTATACACTCATAGAGCCACTCACATACCCACTCACACACCCATACATGCACTCAAACACACATGGATACACACAGTCAGACAGCCACTCACATAATCTATGTTAAAAAATTGAATCACTCATTAGTAGTACAGAAGTATACTAATTTACCTTTGTGGTACCTTAGTATATATGTTTAACACTCATTAACTTTTAGGAAACATTCAGAATCACTGGATGATGTCATCAGTGATGTAATTTGAGATGTTAATGACCATGTGATGAGTGATGTAATATGTGAGGTTGTAAGCAGTGCATTGCGGGTGCTTAAGTTATAGCTGGCTCAGGTAATTATAGCTGCTGAATTTCACTGGTTTTGTAGGAGTAAAATCTGAGCCTAACTATAAAGTTCCTGTAACCTTTGGTTTTTTCAGCTACAAAATATATTTACATAAATAGTTTCAGAACTGAACACTGCACGTCTGACTAAAAGAGATGCATAAATATACAAGATAAACATACAAAAAATATGAATACACAGTACATCTGCTGAATACAGTACATATCTGACAAAGAGGTATATACAGCGAGTGGGTACTCGCTCAAAAATGCTAGTTTTTTCAAAACAAGTAATAAAGCATGCTTTTATTCTTAAATTAATCCTCCCTTAGGCTAACTCATATTTTTACCTTAACCAGTTTCAATAATATCTAGTTGTTAAAGGCTAACTGTTTTTTCATTTTGCAGCCTGTGAAAGATAACATACATTTGTGAATAACAGGAAAGATAAAAAATATTTATTTGAGTTTGGCGTTTCCATGCTGACTGTATTAAACGCTAATTGAAAGAGAAATGTGAGGTAAGTAGAGACAAGCGACGCTCTGCTCTTGACTATTTCTTTATCATTTATAAGGTACTGTTGAAGTTAAAAGCTGTCCTTTTACCCTGGCAGTGAAGGGGACAACTGCTAATTTTCACCACCTACGGCAATTTAGTTTGTCAGCCCACCAACTCCCTCAACTATACTTTATAATGGCAGCGAAGAGTTGTTGCTGTTTTTTCTAAATTTCAGAAAGTTATGTTCATTCCTGAGGACCACTGGTAAGTGGTTTTACAGAGTGTGTGATGGAAACTGCATGTCTGAGGAGAAGCTGATAAACCAGAAAAATAAAAAAATTCTGTTTCTAAGAAAAGTATAGGATCGTAACATTTCTGACTCTCAGTTCAGCGGGCTCTATCCAGAAAAACTCTTTGATATCCACCCAGCGATTTGTTTATGAGGTGTTAATGTGCTCGCAAAGAGAGGATACATGCCTGCTAGTCGTGTGTTCAGCTAAGCGCGTAAGGCCACCCAACAGCACGTTTCTGTGCAAGAGATAGCCATAATCTACAGATCAGAAAGAGACCCCAAGTCATATTATGGGAAACTCTGTTCAAACTAGGTAAGATTACCTCTGATCGGATGTTTAATCTTTATTTTAAGATCTGGCGTTAGCCAAGACCATGTGATTTTACAAAACTTATATGTATAATATAGTTACCTAAAGGGGCTTTCAGGCAGCTCTCTTGATCCATTAGTCTGTTTTTGTGTAATTCACATTTTGCTTCTGCCCACTATAGCTTACCGCATATATGGATATATGGATATGGATAATGTACTTACTTGAATGGCTTTAAGCCAGCTCTCTCTTCACTTGGTCTGTTGTTGTGTTGTTTTTTTCTTGCCTTCGTTCTTCCTTACTTACCTTCTTAATTTCTTTCTTGACTTCTTTATTTATTTATTTCCTTCGTTATTTCGTTTTCTTTCCTTCTTTCATAACTTTTTCCTTTCCTTGTTTTTTCCTTCTTTCTTTCTTTCTGTCTTACCTTCTTTCTTTCATTCATTCTTAATTTTTTTTAATTTCTTTCCTTTTTATGCCTTTTTTCTTGCATTCTTTCTTGCTTGCCTTCATTCTTGCCTTTGATCTTTCTATCTTTCTTTCCCTCTTTCTAGCCTCTGTTCTTTGTTTTCCTTTTACTTCCATCTTCCCCTTTTTCTTGCCTTCTTTCCTTTCTTTTCTTCTTTTTCTCTTTCTTGGCTACTTTCTTCTTTCTTGCTTTTGCCTTCTTTCTTTCTTGCTTTCTTTCTTTCTTGCATCTGTTCTTTCTTTCTTGCTTGCTCTCTTTCTTTTATTCTTTCCTCCTTTCTTTTCTTTTTTTAATTCCCCATGTCTTGCATTCTTTCTTGCATTCTTTCTTTCTAGCCTTTATTTCTTTCTTTTTTCTTTCTTTTTTCCTTTTTCCTTTCTTTTCTTCGTCCCTTCTTTCTTTCTTGCCTTCTTTATATCCATCTTTTGGTCTTTCCTTTTCACTTTTTTTCTTCTTGACTTTTTTGTTTCGTGCAGTCTATTTTTTGCATTCTTTCATTCTTTCTTGCCTTCTTTCTTTATTTCCTGTCTTCTTTCTTTCTCTCTTGCCTTCTTTCTTTAATACCTTTTTTCATGCTAGCAGCCAATGCCAGACCAATTGACTTTTTTGGGTTTGTGTTAGCCAGACCTTTTGTTTTTACAAAAATGTTGTATAAAACATAGTTACATATAGTAAGTAGTTTTCAGTCAGACTTCATCCATTGGTCTGTGGTTTTGTCATTCACATTTCTCAGGGGCAATGTGTCAGTCCACTTCAACCATTGGCTGGCTTCACTATGAGTTACAGCATGCTGCCCTTTCACAAGGAGCACATCCACTCACAAAGTAGTTCCCTTCAGTGTCAGGGAGTACTATGGTAATGTGTGCTTTTTTGAGTCCCCAAATTTTTTTTGCCTTCAGCCGATGTTTTATTTTACATTGGTGAGGGCCCGGCAGCTTTCCAAACAATAAAGTTTTGCAAACACCAACGCAACAAATCGAAATTGCCAAAAGGTGGACCTATTTACTTTGTCAATGATTGTTAACAGCATGTCACCCATACCCACAGATGAAATACACTATTCCCTGGTAAACCCACATCATTCACCTTTCTTAATTTAGTAAAGATAAAAACTGATTTTGTTATATCTTTCATGTCATATTTTGCACCTGTGTTGTATTTATTGTTATATTTGACTCAATAAGATAATTTTGGGTTCCGATTTTTATCAAGCAAGCATAGCTCAGCAAAGTTCCAGGTTAATGGCCTGCCAGTATTTTTGCTAAATTTCCTGCTTTTTCTTTGCTTATGCACTTGCATATGTTTCTCTCCTTTTGGCAGAAGTACTCAGTTACCGGTTTGCTGCGGTATCGCACAAGAATGTTGCAAATTATTACATACTTGGCATAACTTTTCCTTGTACATGGCTCAAGACAAATTACACTTGTGCAGAAATTACTCATGTTCAACTTTACAACTTTCAAGTATTTATCAGCGTTTTCAAAAAAAATACCTGATGTTTGCAAAAAAAAGATCTTACCATCTTGGCCCACCCCTAAAAAAAATATATGTGTACAACAATCGGAGACTCGTGTGCCTTTCAGACCTTGCATAAGGACAGTCTTGCTGGCGAACATGGACGCAAGCAGACAGGCAATCAAGCAATTCCGTTTATTTTGGGTACAAACCATAAAACACATAGTGACAAAATAAATTCAATCATCAATATACATTAAATTTAAAACAGTAATGGACTTCACGAACCGACATGTCCGCCTCCTAGACAGTTATGCACTAAAGAGGTAACTAGCTATAGCGGCCGCCATTTCACTTTGCGTAGAAGTCTTCAATGTCTGTCTCCAAAGCAGGTTCCAAGTTTCGAACACCTCTGGCTCTTTCTAGGGGCAGCAGACATTTGCGTCTTGGGGCATGTCGCAACTAACAACATCGACAGTAAGTTTACCATCTCGTGCTGTACAATTGCGGTGGCATATAGGGTATCACCACCAGAACGTCACTAAAAGTGACGTTTTGGTGGCGATATCCCCGTCTCCTTATTTACAAAGCGGCATTAAGCCATTTAACGTGGCTTTTACGCGGTCTTGTAAATAAGGCCCCTTTTCACGCTTCACTTGGTGTGAAAGGGGCGTGCAATTGGTGTTTCAGTGGGCGTTCCCCGCAACACCCATTGCTTTTTGACGCTGCCCCATATGTAGAAGGATGGGGCAGCGCCAAAACAAAGACCAGGTAAAACCTGGTTTTAGGATGGCAATACGAGGAGAAATTATTAATTTCTCCTCATATTTTGCTCTTCCTATGTGTGATGCATTCTGCAGCACACATAGAAACAGCAAAAACACATTTAAAGATTGTTTGTGTGCAGGAAGGTGTCCCTTTCTACACATAAACAATCACACCTGCAGTGCAGGCACTCTTGTAACATGGAGCAAGGGTGCCTGCAGCTTTTTTAGCACCAGCGCTAGGGGAAACGCAAGGGTGTGCCATATTTTTGTAAATACAGCACATCCCTGCGTTCGAAAAATGTCAGAGCGCGGCGTTACCAATTTTGGAGTAACACCGCGCTCCAACATTTTATTGTAATTATCCCCCATGGTCTCTTTATTTCCAAATGGAGCTGGTCTGAAAGCAACACCCCTTCCAATGACCTTGACGCCACTATTGTCCAGCTGGAATCTGGGACAGGGCACAGCATTGCACCTGCTTCCAGCACAAACACAACACTGACTGTGGTGCACCAACAGCGGAGTCAACATGGTAAGAATGCTTACCCCACGCCTGGAATAAAAAGAGCAACGAATGTAATATCAAATTAAAAACCAAGCGATGGTTTCTAGGGCAACAGGGATAAATGCCAAAAAAACCTGGGGGCTCAGCACTAAAGAGAAATAAAACATTGCTTAGTCTGCTGTGACAGGTCCACCCGCCGTGGGTGGTAAAAGGACAGCCTTGCATTCAGGTGGTTCCAGTGGCAGGCGAGAGCGGGGCATTGTGGGCAGGGAACACTGCTTTTAAGTTGGAGGAAACAGCATTAGAATGACAATGATCTCATCAGAGCCGTTCACTCATGCAGATAATGGGCTTGGAGAAAAAAATGGTCTTACCACAAGGAGACGTTTGTAAAGTAATGCAAATGTGATAAGGTTTTGTAATGTGCAGTCGATGATAACTTGTAGACAGACCAGCTGAGAAGGGTTTGCTTCATCAAGTTTTCATTTTTGTTATTCATTTCAAGCTCACGAGATCGAAGTTAATGAACTTCATACAATGTGGCGTCGCATTTAGACAGTTTCGGGTTGTTCGTGGAGCATGGCTGCCTGTTTTGTGTTTTATAAAAAAATGTTTTGTCAGATTTGTCATGTGCAGGTGGCCATTACGACCCTCGAACATGATAAAGAAATAATGTTAATGGATTCTGTAATTTCTATTCCCTGAGCTGCCCATGTACAGCATCGTTGCCACCCACGTAGCTGCCACTGTAGAAATGTGGCACCAATTGTGCTGCTGAACTGAGGGGATCCAAATGAAAGCCAACTTTTAAAAAAAACATTGACAAAGCCAATAGGTTTGATTTTAGCACAGTGCATGGTCACACTGACAGAACATCTGTGCACGTATTGACAAAGAAGACACATCCATGCAAATATGTACAGAGCAGCACACCTACTCGTATCCATGCACCCACAGGCCAACAAGCTACAGGCAGCAACTTACCTAGCACAGCAAACAAGCAAGTATCCATGCAGGTATCAAATAAAATGACCACCTGGCCTGTAGTCCCCTATAAACACAGCCCTAGATAAAAGAGACATTCTATGTTGGCTGCATATATAGAACCTCTAGTTGCACTAAGGTCAGCTCAAAGGGAAGATGTGACAAGAAAGTTGGAAAAAGGAGATCGAATGTGGAAGGAAGCTTGTGAATGGAAGGGTCTTCCCCAAAAAAAGAAACTTTAGAAGCAAAACTTAGGTGTCTGGTTAGCAAGGGGCTGGGGGGAGATATTAGCGAGCAGTCGAAAGAGCCTTAAGGATACAATGGCCCACACAGATGTGCACAATACGCCTTCAGGTGATCCTGAGATATTGATAACCTGGGAGCAGGTAGCCTGTTCAGTCAGTGGGAAGAAGGATGACGTGAATGGCCACAGACTGATCTTATCTGCCCAATACAAGCCTGCCAATCTCTAAGAAAAAATATTAATGGAAGGGAGGCAGATTCAAATGAGACCTAAGCAGGTAGGAATGTCAAGACTGGAAAAAGGCCAGAATCTAATGGTTACACATCATTCTTTTGAGAGAACATAACAGAGTGCATGAGGACCCAGACAATGACACGCTTATCGTGGAATCAGGTACGTAGGTAACCACATACAATGAACTGGGCATATGTGGGACTCATCTCGATTAAAACTAAAAAAAACATTCATCTTGTCGATTGCCTGCATATTTCTCTAATGAACTCAGTTTGCTAAATATTCCTTTGATTCCTGGCAATTTATTAACAGACTAGTATCAGATTAGTGAATGGGAACGAGAACTGAACATATCTTAGGGTAATAGACAATGAGAGACATTTTTACAGTAAAGGCAGCAAATTGGATCAAAGATTCTAAAGTGCAAATTGGCATTTTTACTGTACTTATTAAAAATGTTCAAAAACATGAATCATGCCTAAGCAATGAGGGCCAGAATACTTTCTGAACATTCCGAGTATCGGGCAAATCCCAAAGCAAGGGCAAATTACGCACTCAACACTTATTGCACTCCTGGGGCGGAGGGGGTGGGGGAAATCCACCCACGTGATTTTCATCATCTATATCCTGGCACAAATTGAACACGTAGTCCGTACACATTTCAAGGGTGTGCACCTCAAAATGGGTCGAAACATGCAAAAGTAACATGTTATTCCCCATTCCAGGGTACAAAACATGGCACAAAATACAACATTCACACTCGCTAAATGGCAAACCCAAGACATTTACAGGGTGTGTAATTTGCAATGGGCGTTTCGGGCCACTTGGAATGAGGGCCTAATTAGTACTAAACAGAAATGTATACATGCAAACAGTAAATTAGTTAATTGTTAATAGAACATGTCCCCACCAATTAGAAAATTTGTTTGGGATATTTGACACCAGGCAAAGTGATGAGCATAAATTGGGTATTTCTATTGTTTCTATAAATTGGCTGCCATTTTGGGTTTGGTCATTCAACGTACAACTTAAGTATTCAGTCAGTGCCCATAAATGAATCTTTACAGGCTTTCATTGCAATGCAACCTGCCACAAGTCACGCACTCTGCATTTCAGTGATGGTGTCTAAGGGTTAGCGCTGGAAAGCGTGGTATCTGTTGTGCAAATGACATGATAGGCTAGCATTTGATATTGAAGAGATATAGTAACTGCATGAAATGTCATACTGTTTTAGAACCAAATCAATGGAATTGTTGCTGAATCAAATTAAAGCTACTATATTTTCAATATAACTTCTGAAAATGTTTTAATGGACTCCCTGTTAGGGTAACTGCTTAAACTTTCAACAATTGTTTTCACAAGACTGAGTCACTTTGCCCTGTACAATTTAGGGCAAATATTGTATTACATACGCCTACACCACTTTCAAAGGTAACGTCAGCACCCTAATAAAGGTGGATCCAAAAGAGACACGTGTTGTATTTTTATATTAATGACACATTGATAATGTAACTTCAGTGATGTCAGTTATTATGATGTTATCTGAGTAAAGGTCAAGCTACATCACTTCCCGGGAAGATTCAGGGTCAAAGGTTATATGAAATCACTTCCATTGATGTCAATAAGGTCAAAGGGTGTATGATGTCACTTCCACTACCCCAGGCATTTTGGTGACTTGACATCCATTCTACAAATAGATATTATGGGCTGTCGGCGGTCTTTCGGCCATCTTACCAGGGATCTCCGGCCACCATATAACAATGGCATTTTGACGGGGGCGGTCGGAAATACCGACCGCCACGGTCCCGACAGGCGGTCTGTATCCGACCGCCTGTCGGACCTCACTGTAATCCCAGAATTGCGGCAGTGCCTGTCAGGCACAGCCGTAGGGATTACAATATCCCTTTCCGCTGGTCGTTCTGCGGCAGTCAACTCGCAGCAAAACGGCAGGCAGAAACGGATATGGGGGCCTGTAGCGGGCCCCCCTAATCCCCTGGGCCTGGGACATAGGCCCTACATATCCCTACACCATGCCTGCCACGTAGTGCAGGGATATGTGTGGGGTGTCTGTTTTGTCTTGCGGCGGGTGCTGCAGAGCGCAGCACCCGCCGCAATACAAAACATGAGCAATGCGACCACCACGGTAGCGGTCGCATCGTAATTTGCCCTGAGGGACCGCCGCCTTGTAGGCGGGCGGTCCCAAATATGATATGATGGCACGTAATGACCCCCTTTGTTACAAAGAACCTCACAGATTACCACCATTGTAGGCAATAGTTTTGGTGTTGGTCACTCAGTGTGACAAACTGCTGATATAGCAGGTTTGCCCTGTGAGAATCTTTGATAGGCTATCTTAGGAGAGATAGTACTTTGCTTAGCCAAGTGTAAATTTGTACACCATTCAAAATTCATGACTGTCATGTAGTTGCCTCATAGAAAATCTTGCGCTCAAAACTGTAGGCCTAACTTTGTTATGGTGACAAGATATGCCTGTTCGATGCACTAGAAAACTTTATATCCATTGCTATAGTTCTTGTCTTCTTTTTATTAAATCTTATGACGAAGGCAGTTAGTCTAGCTTACTACTTGCAAAAAGCATATGTTAAAGCTAGTAAGCCTTTAATAGTTGGTTGTTATTACATTATGTTACAGTCTATAATAAGATATGTTGTTAATGTCATCTCAGAGATTGTAGTAGGCAATGGTTTTGACTTTTGCTTTGCCATTCACTTTGACAAACTCTGAAGGTTTTCACCTTGATTTTCCCTGGTGAGAGGGGGTGTATACTGATTTACAAGCAGTAATTTTCTACATAGTTGTTATTTTATAACTTTATATAGTTATGACGGTTGCCAGTTTATATGCACTTGAATAGGCCGATGTTGGGTAAAGTGTATAGCCAATATTAAAGGGTAAAGACTTCACCAATTCATTGGGAAAAGTCATGCCATATTTCAAACGTTTCGTTTGATCAGTTTAGTATGAAAACTTACAACAAAGCCAGTCGGCTTGACCTACTTATTGTGAAAAGCATGTGTTAAAGGCAGTAGATGGACAATATGCACTACAATGCTTCTTATTAGGCTGACTTGGAGAGATAGTAATTGCCAACTACAATTTTGCATACATTCGTACTTTTATTATTGTATGCCGATGGTTGCCTTGTGGAATGCTTATGATCAGTACAATGGGCTTGAGTTGGTTATGGTGGCAAGCCAATTGTAAAGGCTATATGACTGATTGTTTAGTATGAAAAGGCATGATAAAGGGAGTGTGAAACGCATATGTTAAGGGTGGATTGTCATTACTCTGAATTAAAGTTATTATGTTACATGGAATCTCATAGTTTACGTCGGTAGGCAGGGTTTTGGTGTTCATTAACCGCTCTGACAACCCATGATAATAGAAGATTTGCACTGTGAGAATCCTTGTTACACCCTGTTAGGAGAGATAGTATTTTGCTGTGTCAAGTGTAATTTTGTATACATTTGCAAATGTATTATTATATGGCCTATGGTTCCCTTGTGGGAAAGCAGTACAGTAGGCCTGAGTTGGTTGTGGTGACAAGCCAATGATAAAAGTTGTAGACTTGATTGGTGTGCAGGGAAATGTTATGCCCGGCGCCATAGGTCTAGCTTCTTTATTATGGAAAGTTATTACAAAGGCAGTAGGCCAGATTAATTTATTGTGAAAAGCAGATTGTAAAGCCAATAGGCCTCTAACAGTGGATTATTATTACATTATGTTAGAGGCCATAGAAAGGTATTTGGTTGCATGTAATCTCACAGATTAACATAGTAGGCAAGGGTTTTGGTGTTACCCTCTCTGACATACCCTGGAACTAGAATTTCCCTGTAATCATTCTTTTTTTCTTTCTTTTTTTTTCTTTGTCTATGTTTTTGTAATTATATATGACTGTTTATTGGCTTAACAAAAAAACAAAAAAAACAAAAAAAGTAATGATTCTTTCAAGGTTCTATTGAGGGCAGTTGTATATTATTTTGCAAACTGCAAGTTTTCACATATTTGAAATTTTATAAATGTATGCCTAATGGTTGGCCAGATTATGCCCACTTTAGTTGGCCTAGTTTGTATATAGTGTCAAACCATTGGTGAGGCCTTATCTGTTCACTGGGAAAAGCTTCCTAAGGGGTGATCGGTACTTTGACAAAATATCGAGTTGGAAATATTGGGAGACAGATATAGCGGGAAAAAATATCTTGATACAAATATATTGTGATGCAGAAATGTCAAGAATATCGTTTTTCCAGGTAATATCGCTGTTAAGAATATCGTTGTTAATATTGTTTTCATTAATATAGTTGTAAAAAATATTGTTTTTTAATTATCTTAATGTGTTTTATTTCATAAATTAAATGTATGTATTATTATTGTTTGTAGAATTGTTCATAATATTTTTAAATACAGTTTGTAATTTTAAGTGATTTAATTTTTTATTTAATTGCTAATATTAATTTATAGTGTTGTAGCAGGTTGCTAAGTTGTTAGGGGAAGTAAAATTAAGTAATAATTAATTATCAATTAATTATTAATTTATTAATAATACTTTAATTGAGTATTAATTATGTAAATTGTGTAATAATTATTTCTTTTGTTATATTTTAGTTGCGGGCTTATGTTTGTTTTCTTTTTCTTTCAGCACTCTAGGCCAGTGGATGTGTTTTCTTGCTCTCTCTCATGCGTGCTGCTTCCCCTTTCACATCCACATCCACACACATATCTATCTATCTATCTATCTATATTATTTTTTGGGGGGATTCACTGTAAAAATATATGGTTAAAGTAATGTTAGGGGAAATGTTCAGTAACAATGTAACGTTTTCAACTCAAAAACCACAGAAATTCACCATGTTACAGTTAGCTCAAGTAACTATAACTTCTGTCCTAAGGTAACTATAACTCGAGCTCCCGCCATGCACAGTTTTCTCATCAATAGATTCATTGTAAATGTTGCAGGGCTATTATCAATGATGACATAGAAAATGTCATCAGTGATGTAATATGTGGGGTAATTAGCAGTGCATAGTGAGGGTGCAAGTTACCCTGACCCCACTACCAAGCCTAGGGGGTCAAGGTATTCCTACCATGCCTCCTATGTCTCTTTTTGCATTTTTATAGGACTCTGGACTGAGTCCCAAGTCTTAACATGGCTGCCACCACTTCCTGGTTGATGTGGTAGCAGCCAATCAGATCTCGACAGACCTAGGGGCCAGAGTAGGGATACCCTGACACCCTAGGCATAGTGGTGGAATACCACCCACTATATTTACACTGAAATGGTAGAACACAGCCAAAGTATGATCTAAAAAATATGGCTGCCTTTTTTTTATTTGTAAAGACAGTCATTAGCCAATTATATACAACTTTGTTCTCGGCATTTACCGCAGCATACCACGGAATTACCGCTGTATATCACAGCACAATACATACTAACGTTTTGTGCCTGATGGGCATGATTCACAATGTTAAACTTACACTCTTGTGTTAGTTTACCATTGCTTGCTTGTCACGAAGGCATTTTACTAGTAATATTGGTACGACTGTGGAGTCTCCACACATAAAAAAAATGGGACTGTCCTATCTTTTTATATGCAGCGACTACCAAGGCGTACAGATACTACTCATAAATTACCTTTCTGAGTAGCAAACAATCGTAAACTTTCACAAAAGTGTAAGTTTACCTTTGGGAGTCAGGCCCTATAACTTTTTTTTGTTTTTTGTTTTTATTGCTTTATTCAAGCATATGAATGTTACAGACATATATGCAGTGTCAAACTATACAGTTCCATTACAGGATTGTAGCTCTTCATAGACTCGTAGTAGACCAGTACAAAACAAAATTAAGTTGCATCACTTTGGTTATTACAAATCCAGTGTTGTGTGGGCTACATTTGTCTAGAACATATACATAGAATACAATGCCTAGAGATTATCCTTTAGATCCTGTAGTTCTTGTCGGGCATATCATTTAACACAGTCAAGCATGTATTGAGATCCTTTAGCACAAAAGTGTGACAGAGTTTGTTATCCAGCACCCATGAGAGTTGTGTGCAAAAGAGGGTGTGTAGCAGGTCTACGAGTGGGGCAATGTTAGTGGTTATGTATCTGTGGCTGGCGCCGAGTTGTCTGAAGTTATCCTGTCTCTCTCTCGGAGCCAGGTAGTGAATGGTTCCCAAATATCTTTCGGGCGTGATGCCATGGGCATAAGGTCCCAGAATGCAGCCAGTTGTTCTTGACAATAAGCGATGCCTGCACCCAGGTGTCCCTTTTGGGGTTTCTATGGGCGCCCCAGTGTATGGCCAGTCTGTGTTTTGCAAGTAGCAACATCAAAGCCGTGAGACAGCGTTTCTCAGGCGGGGTCTCCTCTACGTAACCCAACAGGGCTACCAGCGGTGTGCATGTCAATGAGACCCCTGTGACCGCATGAATAATTGCATACACCCCCTCCCAGAATTTGGCTATGGATGGGCAGGCCCACGCGACGTGCAGGAAGGTTGCATCGTCTTGCTTGCATTTCCAACATTTCGCGTCTTGGCGTAGTCCTATTTTGTGTAATTGCAGGGGGGTGCGATACACCCTATGTATAAATTTGAAATGAATAAGTCTCAACTTGTACTTTGGGGATAGGTGTCTAAGCTGGGAGCAACAGAATGACCACTGTTCATCTGTAGGTGATTCATTCAGGTCCGCCCTCCACTGTGCCAAAGCCTTTGGGGCGACAAATGGGGTGTTAGACTGCGTGAGGTTGTATAACCTGGTGATCAGTTTTCGAGGAGACGGAGTGACGAGTATGTGCTCTAGTGGCGTCATAGTAGTAGGGGCTGTTGGGAAAGAGGGGTGCAGTGTTTTACAGGCGGCTCTGAGTTGATAGTGCAGGAGTAATTCTAGAATAGGTACCGGATTACCTTCTTGATTTTGTGGTGTCTCTAGGAATGTGTCCTGCGGGTATAGGTCACCTAGTGTGGATAGGCCCATGGTGCGGGCGCGCGCTATGGTACCTTTATCTTGAAGAAAAGCGAAAAGTGGATGATGTGCAAGTGGGGTGGAGGGTGCATATAGAAATGGGGTCTCTACGCATTTCCTTAGACCCTCCCAGGCCCAACGCAGAGTCTCAACCGTATTCACTTCACCAGTCATTCTGCGATAGGGCTTGTATATTGCGACATGTAGAGGGATGGGGTCCGCCACGTCTTTCTCGATTGCCAGGTGCGGCTGGAATGGGATGGGGTGTACCCAGAAATGGAGATATTGGGCTTGTGCACACATTGCATAAAGTTTGAGGTCAGACGCTCCCAACCCTCCCCATGAGAGTGGACACGTCAGCAGTTCCCAGCTCACCCGTGGCTGCTTTCCAGCCCACACCAGGGCGATTACAATGGAACAGAGAGATTTGAAAAAAGCTTGAGTTAGGGGGATGGGTATATTTGCAAATAAATATAGGAATTTGGGGAGGACGATCATTTTTGTTATGGCTATTCTACCAGCCAGGGACAGTGGAAGAGCCGACCAGAATTTTGATTTGCGCTCCAGCCAGTCCAGCAGACTACCAAAATTCATGCGCCAGATTTCTTGCATGTCTCTGCTGAGCCACACACCTAGGTATGTGAGCGGGAATTCTAGTTCAGTTTCTAGTGGGGCGTTGGTTAAGGGCATGAGTGACGATTTAGACCAGTTAATTTTTATGCCAGACATTCCACCAAATTGGAGAACTTCTTACAAAACCGGATTTAGGTTTTCATCTGGTTTACGAATGTACAGTGTG
Organism: Calotriton arnoldi; assembly: GCA_963921515.1. Lineage (NCBI taxonomy): Eukaryota > Metazoa > Chordata > Amphibia > Caudata > Salamandridae > Calotriton > Calotriton arnoldi. The sequence goes on from CAWUFW010000752.1 coordinate 939,710, forward strand.
ATATCATCAGCGTACATTGAGATAATTAGACTTCTATCTGTGAACCCTAGCCCACGGGAGGTATGGTGTTGGTGTATTCTGGCAGCAAGGGGTTCCATTGCCACTGCGAATAGCAGCAGCGAAAGGGGTCAGCCCTGTCGGGTTCCACGTGTTATAGAGAATGGTTCCGATAATAGTCCGTTTGCTCTTAGGCGGGCTGTGGGCTTAGTATAGTGCAGGCTAATAAGCTTGATGAAATTGGGACTGAATCCTAGCCTGGGTAGTATAGTAAACAAGAATGGCCATTCCTGGGAGTCGAACGCTTTGGTAGCGTCAAGGAATGCAGCGATGGCCGGCAGTTAAGGGTCAATCTGGTGTACTGCAGCAAAGAAGGTGCGTACGTTATGGGCTGTAGATCTGCCTGGAATGAATCCAGACTGGTCTGGCCTGGCAATAAGTGGTAGGAGCAGCTGTAGTCTATTAGCAATTAGTTTGGCAAGAATCTTAACATCGACGTTAATTAGAGAAAGTGGTCTGTATGAATCACAAAGATTTGCTGCCTTGTCCGATTTTAGGAGGGAGATGATAACTGTTTCCCTCATTGTGGGTGGCAAGGAGCCGCATTCTAAGGATTCTTGGTATACTGCTTGCAGTCGGGGCGCTAGCTCCTCCGCATATGTCTTATAAAATGAGGTCGTCAACCCATCTAGCCCTGGGGCCTTCTCACCTGGCAAACTACTTATGACCTGTAATATGTGTTCCGCTGAAAATGGTTCATCTAGATAGGCCCTATGGGCTTCGCTGAGCCAGAGAAGTTCAATGGAATCTAAATATGTCAGCATCTCAGGGTGAGGGGCGCTCTGCGTGGCCTTATATAATGAGGAGTAGAATCTAGTGAGATGCGTATGTGGGCTTGTTGTCCTCTGATGGGAGTTAAGTCATCGTCAAGTAGTTCAACTATGAACGTTGAGGATGTGTGTTGTTTGAGTGCATTTGCGAGGGCCTTACCCGGCCTATCGCCTTCACCATAGCTGCGTGCTTTAGCGTTCTTCCCCAGGAAGCGGGTCTCTCTGTCCGCCTCCTCACCAAATTCTGAGATTTTCTCCCACAGGGTTGCGAGGTGTGTTGGTGCTCTCGATTGATAGAACAGCAGTTCTGTGGTCCTAATGTCATGCTCCAGCCTCGATAGTGTTGCTCTTATGGACTTCAAGACCCCTGATTGCTTGGCAATGCATGCACCTCTTAAAACTGCCTGAAAGGCTTCCCACAGGGCAGAGGGAGATTCTACTGACCCTTCATTTGTGGAGAAGAACTGGTTGAGTTCAATTCTGATTTTCTCTCTAAATGCTGCGTCTAGGAGAGCGTGTGCTGGGAGGCGCCAGCTGAATGCACGGGGTAGAGATTGTGGTAATACCCAGCGCAGTATTACCGGGGCATGGTCAGAAAATGTACGTGGTACGTCTATGGTCCAGGATGCAATGTCACTCGTAACAAGCCAGTAGTCCAGTCTGGACCAGGCGCTGTGTTGTGAAGTTATGCATGTGCCCCCCTGGCTTCTGGATTCCTGCTACGCCAGATATCAGTAAGACTGTGGTCTTGTATAATGGTGTTCAGTTGCTGAGTTTCCCTGGGGTGTGGGCTGCGGGTGGCGCCAACCCTGTCCACTTCATTTTGTAAGGTGGCGTTGAAATCCCCGCCCCAGATAACAGTGTCGCCTCCCGCTGCCAGCACCTTTGCCCATACGGTGAGAAAAAAATGTGGATCGTACACATTTGGACCATATATAACCACCAGGGTTACCTGAGTGGACATTAGTGTACCACTTAAAATAACATAGCGCCCCTCTGGGTCGATTTGCGTGTGAGAAGTTGTCCAGCCCAGCCCCCGCCTTATCAGCACCGATACTCCTCTTGCATAGTTAGAATATGGAGCCGAGTGTATCTCCCCCCAGTATCTGTTGTGGAGTTTGGGGTCAATGCCGCACTTCAGGTGAGTCTCTTGCAGGAAGCACACATCGATGCGGTGTCTGATTAAGTATGTGTGCATTAACCTTGATTTCCTGAAATCATTGAGCCCTCTGACGTTTAGTCTCAGTCATAGGTCAGCTACGGTGTTGTATAGTGTATTACCCATTTGGTGAAGGTGAACATTGGAACAAAAAACTAGGCATATGATTCTACTAACATTACATTGCAGATGCATGCGAGACTTTAAAGCAGCTTCTAAATAAAGCATGTTGCGGTCTACTGTGAGCATATACAGTATAGTTAGCGAATTTTTGTCTGAGAACTCTATGAACACCATAGCCCACCTACCTCTCACACCAACCCCCCAATTAGGTTGTGTTGAGTTACCCCCCCACCCTTCATTCCCCCTGTAACCAAAAAACGAAAACACATGGGGTATCTCCCAGTGGGGCTTGGGACGCCGGCGTGATCCCCGCCTGGTGGCAGGGTGGCCGGGCTGAGAAAATTTGTTAGGAATCCGCCTAATGTGGATGTTATGCCAATATAATGCCAGAATAATTGGCTAACCCTGGACTCGGCTGGCACAGCAACCAGAAATGTTATACTGTATAAAATTACACACAAAACTTAATAATCTAACTGTCTAAATCATAATAGTCAACTTAGTCGTTTTCGCTCAGGTTCTGTTCTGATTCAGTTTGCTGTGAAGAGCGAGGAGGTGACTTTTTGGTGCAGATATGCTTAGTGTACTTCAGGGCTGCCTTGGTGTCAGTGAAGAAATGTGACTGCCCTTCGTGCATTATTTTTAGTTTGGCCGGGTAGAGCATTGCATATGGGATGGAGGCATTTTGTAGGATACGTTTCGCCGGTGCGAATTCTCTACGTGCGGCTTGCACCATTGGGGTGTAATCTGGAAAGAAGTAGAGGGAATTTCCCTGGTGATTAATTGGGCTTTGGTCTCTGGCGGCTCTGAGAATCGCATCTCTATCTCTGTAATTCAGAAGACGTGCAATTATCGGATGTGGCGCACTACCCACCGGTGGTCTGGGGCCTAGTGAGCGGTCAGCTCGTTCGACCATCATGACTGACGAAAGCCACGAACCAAACAGTTCGCGTAGTAGATTTTCTATGTGTGGTTCCATTTTTGGGATGGCGGTGGATTTGGGCAGGCCAAGAATTCTGAGGTCATTGCGCCTCGAACGCGCTTCTAAGTCCTTGTTTTTTGCTTTGATTACTGCTAGTACCTTCTCCATTTGAAGTAGTAGTTTCTTGGATTGAGCTTGAAAGTCTTGGGTGTCCGAAATTCTGTTTTCCAGGGTGTCTAAGTGGACTTCATGAGTGTCTACCCGTTTTTTAACCTTGTCTAGGCTTGATGTAAGCACGTCAATCTTATTGTGTATGGTTTTAATGCTTGAGCGCACATCGAGCAATATGGTGCGAAGGTCATCCTCACGATTTTCCCCAGAGTCTTTGACGCTAGGGTCAGTGTCCGGCTCCAATCCTGCGTCGGTCGTGCGAGTTTGGCGCTTGTTTTCGGAGGGAAGTCTATATTGTCTGGGGTCTGTCTGTCTTCCCCATAGTGCCAGGTGGCGAGCAAGCAGCACAGGACAACGTGGGCTTTGCAAATGGTACCCCTTAAGTGGCACACAGTGGGCCTGTATGCTTCAATCCGACACAGCTGTAACCCAGGCGCCACTACCTGCAGCGTGGTTGTCTTTGATGCGCCAGCACAATGACCCTGTGGTTGGTGCTTCTCAGCCTGTTGTGTCTAAAAGCCTAAGGCCTATTTCTGTTGCGGGCACAGCGCTAGTGGATTTGAGGGGGGGAGCAGTTGAGGTCAGAGCAGCCCCTAGGCCCAAAACCCCGGTCCCCTGAGCTATTTGCACAGCATGGGGAGGGAAATGGAAGCCAGCTTGCTGCCCCCCCACATGCATGGGGGCTTCCACGTCCACCTCTGCCCCAGCTCGGAAGACTGCGCGGTGCCCGGCAGAATGCGGGCACAGGCACATGTCCCACCAGCCGAAACACAACCCACCCGGCCACAAGGGCACCGGGTGGGGTTAAGGCCCAGCTGGTAGAGAGTGCGCAAGGCCGCACGTCCACCCGATTTGCGCACGAACTCACCGTGCTTAGCAGCTCCGTTGCACTGCTGCAATCCAGGCGTGAGGCCGGTCGATCATCAGCCGGTGCTTCATGTCGTCGCAGGCGCTTTCGTTCCTGCCTCCCGGAATCAGCAAGAGAGGGGGGGTCCTCGCCAGAACTCCAGCGTCTCGTTCGGCCCCCGCGGGAACCTCCGGACCCAGGCGGTTGCGCAGGTTCAATTGCGCCGCAGACCGCAGCCCAGGCGCCGCACAGGACCAAGGGATGGCAGCCGCCTGCGGCCCAGCCCCCACGAGCCACTTACAGGACCTCAGCAAACGGGTGTGAAGCGGAGGGGAGCCCAGGTAAGCACAGTCACTTCACTCGCCTTTTGGATTCACTGCGGCCATGTTGCCGCTAGCAACAGGCTGCAGTATGTCGGGTCCGATAGTTTGAACTGGCGTCACTTTCCCAACGGCAAAATTACGCAGATTCAGCAGTCAGCATGTGGGGGTTGCTGCCGCTGTTTTACAGTAGCGGATTCCAAATTAAGGATGTCGATTCTGTAGGATTGATGAGCCCGGCCTGTAGAGCCCCTCTAGAAGGCGGCCATTCTGCAGCTCGGCGAAGCCACGCCCCCCAGGCCCTATAACTTTAAAACTAATTAAACAATTTAGATCTACTGCCAAAAGGACCCTTTACACCTCATAATCTATGGGTCTGATTCACAAAGGTAAACATACACTTTTGTGTAAGTTTACGTTTGCTTGAAATCCACAAAACTGCCTTTTAATTGTAAGTTTACGACTGCAGAAACTCCACAGTCGGGATGGAGAATTAAAAATATACGACATGCCTATCTTTTTATGTGCGATGTTCTCCATCCCGAATGCGGAGTCTACGCACTCGTAAACATACGATTATAAGGCAGTTTTGTGGATTCCAAACAAAAATAAACTTACACAAAAATGTACGTTTACCTTTGTGACTCAGGCCCTATATTTTCCACACATTACATCTAATTCTGTTCACCCATTTTCACACTACCTCTGTTTAAAAAATACTCTATGACAACAAGCCACTCCACTCCACTGTACGATACCCCACTCCACTCTATGACACGTCCTTTGACTCTACGACAACCCACTCCACTTTATGACAGTCAACTCCACTCTACGGCATGCCACGCCACTCGACTCTACAATAGGCCACTTCACTTTATGGCATTCCACTCCAGTCTACCATGCACTACTCCACACACTGACATGCCACTCGCCTCTATGACACGCCACACCATGCCACTCATTCGACGACACATCACTCGACTCTGCAACTCGCCACTCCACTGTACCACACACCACTCCACTCTACGCCACTCCACTCTATGACATCCCAGTTCACTCTATGCCACTCCACTCTATGCCCCTTCACTTTAAGCTGTTCCACTCTATGGCAGTCCACTCTACAACACTGTACTCCACTCTAAGCCACTCTACAACAATCTATTCGATGACACGACACTCCATGACACTCTAGCGATGACACTCCACTATACAACATTCGACTCTCCTGTACAACACGCCACTCCACTCTAGAACACGCCACTCCATGCTACGATACTCCACTGCACAGTATGACACATTACGCCACTCCACTGTATAACACTTTATTCCACTGCTTGCTACACCACTCTACTCTACTCCACTCCACTTTACAACATTACACTCTACGACTCTACACTTTACGACACTCTCCTCCACTATACTCTACGAAACTCCGCTTTGCAATACTTCACTCGATGACACTTCACTCTACGATTTGAAACACATTTTTATTAGAAATAAAAAACATAAAAATGCAATGAAAAAAACAAAGGTTAAGGATAAGTTAAAGTTAGGAAAAAATGATTTATTCTTTCTATACAAGCCCAACTTAAACTACATAAACATTACAAATTCTAAAGTTATAGTTATAACTCGAATTTATAATTTACTCTTTCTATACGAACCCAACTTAAAGTAGACAAAAATTAGAAATTCTAAAGTTATAGTTATAATTTAAGTTTATCATTGCTCTCCACCTTCAAATTATTATAAGTCACGCACCTCCGTACACAGTGTTGTCAACTTGCCTGCCACACTACATTAGCTATAACTTGGCACTCTACCATGCACAGTGTTCTAACAAATGATGTAATTTGAGATGTCATAAGTGTTGTTATGAATGCTATGATTTCACATGGTATGTGATGTTATATGAAAGGGTATAAGCAGTGCATGATAAAGGCGTGAGTTATAGTTAATATAGTGTGACGAGCGAGTTGACAACACTGTGTACGGAGGTGCACAACTTATAGTAACGCCATTAAGTTGGCTAATAGTAAACACCTGTCGCAATGCAAAGATGCTGAATATGTTATACTATGTGTTATACTATGAGCTCGTCCTGTCAGGGCACAGTGCTTACAAAATGCTGACCTGACCTAAAATCTTTGAAAAAGCCAAGTTATCTAAAATCTTACTCTGAAACTTTAATACTAAGGCCACTGCTATGCAACTACTTTCTGAACCAGAAATAATGCAAATGTTTGTGATGTATATTGCGATGTTATGATTTATGTGATTTTATATTTTGGACAGTTTTTAATTTATGTAAAATAAAATACATTTTGATGATGACCGGGTCTGGTGGCTAACTGGCACATGCATCAAGCTAGGATTTTGCGAGTCCTTAATAGCGAATATTAAGGATTCGCAATTAAGGATTCGCAAAATCCTATGCATGTAGGAATCGCTATAATAATAGCGATTCCTTCACATTCCTTATTTGCGACTCGCAAATTGCGAGTCGCAAATAAGGAATGGCTTCCCATTCATTCCTATGGGCCTACAGGCCCATAGGAATGAATGGGAAATTACAAGCGCTATTTGCGAGTACCAATAGGTACTCACAAATTGCGCATGCAATTTCAAGGGTGCAGGGGTGTCAAAAGGACACCCTGTTGCACCCCTGAAATTGATCCGTGCACATATGTTGCGCACACACATGTCCCAAGGACATGTGTGTGTGTAACCTTCTACTTTGAAAAATGCACTTTAGTGCATTTCTCAAAGTTTTGCAAATTACCATGAAGTTCAACTTCATGGTAATTTACGCCCCTAGTAGCGAAATCGCTAATTGTTTTACTTTGTTGCATTGCATTTAAGGAATCTCAATTTGCGATTCCTTAAATGCAATCGCAATTTAAGTAATCGCAATTTAGAGATTACTTAAATTGCGATATTTGGGATGATGCATCCCAAATGCAAAAATACCGGTCGCAAAGGGGCAGATTCTGAGAATCTGCCCGTTTGCGACCGGTTTTTCTTTTGATGCATGTGCCTGTTAGTGGACTAATGCATTCCCTCTAGGGGCATGTGTTCGACCTCATTGTCACACGTTCAAATCCCGGGGGGTTCACTCAGCCTTTCATCCATCTGAGGACGATAAAATGAGTACCATTGAGTTGGATAACAATAAACATCTGTTATTCAGCGCCTTGAGACCCTAACTTGGGTGATACGTGCACTTTACAAATACACATGTTATGTTATGTTATGTTATGTTATGTTATGTTATGATGACGGTGATATTTCAAATTACCTTTCATAACACCCATTCACAATTCTCCACTCACTCCGAAAAGTAGAGTCTTTCCATTGCTCTATCTTCGAGGTCAGTCAGACATGTATTATACTGTATTTGTTGATAGACATTTTTAGTCTTTGTAATACCATAGATTCTTGACCTAGCATTTTCCTTGAATTTTGCTGCCACAGGATGTGAACATGCAGTCCAATCTGACAGCACCTGTGTTTGTCAGATACAACATAGTACTACTTGTTTTGTATATGAGTGTATATTATCTGGCTTCTTAAATGGGCCTTCTTTTCATGCTTTTGTATAGCCTGTATTTATTTGTTGATCAAAGACCATTATGACAACACCAATCCAATAAAGATATATGATGTAAAAGAACAGAGAATTTCAAATAATGCCAGTGCACGTGTAAGTCTTAGCTTGGTTGGAAACAACTTACTACATCCAGAATGTCACAACCATGGATCTCTATAGATACACTGCTAAAAATGTACCAACTTGAGGGCGTGGCCAGCCAACACCCAAGATGGACGCACTGTAATAGAGCTCCGGCCGACAGCTAACAGAACTTCCCCAGTATCTGTCGCAAATATCCGTTTTGCCCACTTTCTTTCCGAGGGCTTGAAGCTCCCGAGGTCTGAGACCCGTCCGGTCCAGCAGCGACGGAAATCCGACCCTGTAAACCGGAGAAATCAGCTCCGGAGCTGCCGACCGGGAGAGGACGGAATATTCGGCTGTGACGTCGCACGGCTTCCTCCTCCGCAAGACCGGTGCATCGGAAGCAGGCCCGTCGGCCCTGGAGGGCGTTCGTGCGGTGAGGCCCCACCCGCTGCCGATTGTTGCACCATCCCGGCTTTAGACCGAGGTCCGTGCGGGCCTCTGCATGACATCAGCGGGGTCCCCGGGCCTACATGATCGAGCCGCCGCACCCTGTGTGTCCGTTGCGTGCGGCTGGCCTGGGGGCTCCTCCCGCAATCGGCGTTTCACCACAACACCAGAGGTGAGATCCGGCGGCCGCGCCCGCTCTCCCTCCCTTTCCCCCTGTGGTGCCCTTGAACTGAGGTGAGCCCCGCGCCAGGGAGGTGAGGCGCCATATGGTCGCGGACACTCTCGGCCACTCTCTCCCGCACCTCCCCCCTCACGCTCAGCGTTCGGCTTAAGTGCAGCCCTGTGACTTTCATTGCGGCAGAGGTGGGCAAACAGCCCATGGTCCTCCGAAGCCTTACACACGCCAGGAAACTCTGCACCAGATTTGGGCCCGAGGCAGCCGCATGATTGACCTGGTACTAGCCGGTGGCACTTCGAGGCACAGGGTGCGGGAGGTGACTGCTAGGGGGCAAACTTATGGGCAACACATCATCAGCATATGATATACACCCCCTGGGGCCCTGATTCTCTTCGCCCATTATTGGTGCTGGCAGAGGGGTCTGGACGCGGTGACACCTGCTCGCGCAGCCGGCAGTTTCGAATATCCAGGAATCGTTGCCCCCTGGGCCCAAGTTCCCCACCCCAGACTCTGTGCGGGACGTGATGGCCGCCGCGAAAGGCTCCAGACAAACCTCCTTGTTAAAACTGGCGAAATTCGCTCACTCAAAATCTGATGCTGCAGATGGGAAGCAGGAAGCTCCGGAGGCGAGGCAGCACACTGACGAGGGGGCTCCAACACTGATAGACGTCATGGAAGCTATCCAGGGAGTCCGTTCGGCACTGGAACATAAGATTGAAACTGTCTCTATAGATGTCAATCTCATACGTGCCGACCTGAGAAACATGGGCAAAAGGGTCAAGGCGGCTGAGGATTCTGTCGCAACTCTTCAACACTCCACGACGCAGCTGGAAACGACGGTCAAGCGACTGCAGGCCCAAACATCCGATCTTGAAGCACGGCTGGAAGATTACGAAGGGCGCGCACAAAGAAATAACGTGCGCATCCTGGGAGTTCCCGAACGTGCGGAGGGGCAAGCCGCAGACCTGTTTGTTGAGGACCAAATTCAAAATCATCTACAGCCCCGCTCACTCTCCAAATACTTCTCCGTTGAGCGCGCCCACAGGGTGCCTGGGGGCCCCCCGATACCGGGTGCTCCGCCGCATCCCATTCTGGTGAGGATCTTCAATTTTCGAGACCGGGACATAATCCTTCAAGCTGCGAGAGCCGGTCCGCCGCTCAAATTTGAGAACTCAAACATCACCTTTTTTCCAGACTTTACCTCTAAGGTGCAGCAGAAATGTCGATCCTTCTTAGAGGTAAAACGAGCACTCAGGGGCCACAACTTGAAGTACACAATGCTTTTCCCAGAAAAACTGCGTGTGCAATCGGACGGTAAGTCATGGTTTTTCCAGGCCCCGGAGGACGCCTGGGACTGGTTGGAGAGGTGGCGTTCTTCCAGGGCACGAGGCCACTCCTCTCCTGATCACACGCAACGAACAGAGAGTCGCTTGGAAAAGATCGATTGAGACGACGAGGTGATGTTATCACTGGACATTAACTTGCAGTGGGGGCCTGTTCCGCCTCTCAAGTCTGGTTGAGACACCGGCGATAGGGTGGTCTTCTGTGGAGCTGCTGGCCTAACGGGGCGGGGGTGGCTATCTATTTTGAAAGTCTGTTTGATATTTGTATCTGTGTCTTCCGCTTGGCGCTTCGGGGTCAAAATCAGTGATTGCTGTGCCCCGCTTTTATGGACTGTGGTTGGGGAAGGGGTTGTTCGTCGCTGTTGGAGATGCACAACCCCGGCCATAGGTTATGAGGTTCGCCGTTGACTATCCTGGGCAAATGTAAATGTTCCTAAGGGGAAGAAAGTTATACTCTTGGGTAGTTCGGCTGTGTAGCGTTCCCCCTTACACAGTTCTCAGTTCTGGGTACACGAGCGCTCTGAAAATTTCGGTGGTGGGCAGTTCTGAGTCCACGTTGCAGGGAGGCGGGGGGGGGTTCCAGGGTGTTTCAAAGGGTTTTATTTTAGTTTTGTACTGTGTTTTTTGAGCAGTCTGTTTCCTAATGTCGCATGCACGGCTAACTGGGTTACTGTCGCGACGCGTGACACTTTTTGTAATTTTTTTTGTGTCCTTGGTACAGGCTCATTACTGATGTCGCCTTTAAAGTCACATGGGTCATTCATAGTCGATTTGACACATTTTCCATGGTCAGCATTGTCATCCGTTCGCTTTTATGTCTTGATGTAGAGAATTATACCGAGATGCATTGTTGTTCCATTGCCCCTGTGGGATGCGGGCCCTTAGTCATATGCACGGATGAGCGTCGACCAAAATGCCACTCCATCACTGGGTCGTCTCAAATTACTCTCGTGGAATGTGAACGGACTGGGTGACCGAATTAAGAGGGGGATAGTACTACAATACTTGAAACGCCATACCCCTGACCTTGTACTACTCCAAGAAACGCATATCCAAGGTACCTCCTACAGTGCACTCAACAGATGGGGTTATAAACTGATAGCTCATGCGGGTTACACTCGAGGGTCCAGGGGGGTGGGCATCCTGGCACGCACCTCCTTCCCCTTTCAGGCCCATAAAATCACGCGCGACCCCTTTGGTCGCTTTGTCACGGTATCCGGACAGTGGGAGGGTCGGTCCCTCAATGTGACCTCTCTGTACTTACCCCCCAAGTTACATTCCTCCACTTTGACCAACCTGGGCCCGCATATGTTGAGCCTACCCGAGGGAGACATATTGATGGGGGGAGACTGCAATGCTGACTTGAACGGCGAGCTTGACCGCTTGCCATCCCGACAAGGGGAACCACCAGGGAAACTCTTGACAGATTTTCAAGCGGCCACAGGACTGATGGATGTGTGGCGAATACGCCACCCCACCGCCAGACAGTACACCTTCCACTCTGGGGTCCATGGGAGTATGTCCCGTATAGATGACCTCTTCTGCAAAACCACCCAACTCCCCCTGTTCGGTGAGATCTCCTTCCTGCCCAGGGGTATCTCTGACCACTCTCCCATTGTGGCTCATTATGGTGGTACGCCACCCCACACTCGTTACGAGATGGTTCTTAACCCCTGGTACCTTAACGTGCCAGAGGTACGGGACACGCTGATAAAGGCCACTAAGGATTATTTTGAAGAGAATGATGGTTCCGTCGAGTCAGACGTGACGCTGTGGGAGGCATATAAGACACTGATCTGGGGTTGCGGGGTGGCGGCAGTAACGGGCCACAAGAAAGAGAAACGTAAACAGCTGGAAGACATAGAGAGAGAGGTGGCCCTTCTTGAACACGAACTGATTACATCCGCCTCCCCGGACGCCTCACACAAACTTGCTGTAAAACAAAAAGAATACAGCGATATCGCAAGGGATGCAGCCCGGACTCAGTACCGGGCCACTCAACACCGTGTGTATGATATTGGTGACAAAGCCAGTAAGCTGTTGGCATGGCTAGACAGACGAGAGTTGGCCAATAGGTGGGTAGCTGAAATTGTGGCTCCGAACGGAGTGAGGCACCACAACAGAGTCGGGATCGCTGAGACCTTTGCTAGCCATTTTGAGCGGGTCTATGTCCCCTCGTCCACGTCCACCCAGGAGGCGGCGGCCAAATTACTCTCCACTTTGCCTCTGCCAGTGTTGGATCCCCAGGATGTCACAGAGCTTGATGCCGCTTTGACCCCTGAGGAGGTATCTAAGGCGATCGGCGCATTACAATCCGGGAAAGCCATGGGTCCTAGTGGCCTCCCAATTGAACTTTACAAAGCTGTCTCCTCAGTGCTTGCTCCGTTTCTCGTACGAATGTATGACGAGAGTGTGGATCGAGGGATCCTGCCCGAAATGCAGAGATTAGCGAACATTGCCGTCATACACAAAAAGGGGAAACCCCCGGAGCAATGCTGTTCATACAGACCAATCTCTCTCCTTGACCCGGAGGTCAAGATCTTAGCCAAAATTCTGGCCCTCCGCCTCTCGCCCTATCTCCACAAATTAATACACCCGGACCAGTCCGGCTTTATGCCTGCCAGGAATACCGTGCTCAATCTCCGTCGCCTCTTCGGGGTGCTGGGCAGGGCCTCTACCATACAAGAGGATTCAGTGATTGTGTCCTTAGACGCCAAAATGGCGTTTGATATGATAGAATGGCCCTTCTTGTTCGCCTCACTCGAGAGATACAGACTTGGCGGACAGTTTTTATTTTGGTTGCGTCTACTTTATTCAAAACCCCTGGCCCGAATTACGGTTAACGGTGGCAGGTCGGCGATCTTTGAGTTGGGGAAGGGTATGAGGCAGGGCTGCCCTTTGTCAGCGCTGTTGTTTGCCCTGGCTCTGGAACCCCTGGCTCTATGGATTAGGGGTGATCCCCTTATTCTGGGACTTAATTGGTCACCGGAGTGGTCGGATAGAATCTCCCTCTACACCGACGACATTCTCCTTTATTTGGCCAGACCCCGATCTTCGATTCATAGGATATTGCATATCTTTGCCCTCTTCCAAAAATACTCCGGTTACACCATCAACTGGGATAAATCATTGATTTATGTCTTAAGTGGGGAACCCCCGCTTCTTCCCACGGGTTGCAACACCAATATAGTCACGGACGGTTTCCGATATCTCGGCATATATGTCACGAGGGACGGGGGTGTTTTCCACCAGAGAAACCTCTTGCCTCCTTTACACCGTCTCCGGGCCGACATGCAGCATTGGAAAACACTGCCCCTTACTCTCTTGGGTAGAGCTGCCCTTTACAAAATGATGGCGCTTCCCCGTTTCCTCTACTCCTTACAGAATACGCCATATCCCGTCCCGCCTCAATACTTCCGGGCAGTTGACTCCGAGGTATGCACTCTGCTTTGGAATAGCGGCACGCCCCGAATCGCTCTCGCCAAACTCACAAAAAGCTGGTACGACGGAGGTATCGCTTTGCCAGCCATTAGATCATATTACTGGGCCTCACAGTTAGTGGTCCTCAATCACTGGACACATCGACCCATCACAGACTCAGCATATAGAATGGATAGGCACAATATGGTAGCGGGCAATTACTTGAGGGCACTGTATGGAGGGACTAGATATACACCCAAATATACTCCGACTTCTACTACAGTCTCGATCTGGCATACGGCAACTGCTGCATTGGGCTGGAAGGGTAAAATTACGCGGGTTACTCCACTGCTAGAGTCCTGCCAGTTAGGTATGCTCTCAAGGCAACCAGGGTTTGACAAGTGGGATATGATTGGTCTCTCCACGGTTGGGGACCTGTGGGCAAGGGGCGGGGTGGTTCCGTTCGATGAGCTACAAACACAGTACCGACTGCACGAGGGGGAAACGTTTAGATATCTTCAGGCAAGAAGTGCGTTATATAAGGCAATTCCCAAGGGTTCCTATCCACCTGTCTCCTCACCTTTGGAGGACAGACTCCTAGATGATTATCTCCCGGACAAAGCCATCTCACTGACCTATCGTAAAATACTTAATAATTTGCCCAAAACTCACGACAAACTATGTGCAAAATGGTGTGATGACGTAGGAGACATACCTAATGATGATTGGAGGGAGGCCTTGGCCTCGCCCCGGGAAGTGGCTATCCGTTCCCGTTTCAAGCTAATACATCTTAAAATACTTCACAGGGCCTATTATACTAGTTCGGTGCTTGTTAAAATGGGGCTCCTTGACTCCCCACTATGCCACCGAGGCTGTGGTTCCACTGGCACCTTTCTACACCAGTGGTGGGAATGTCCTGTCCTTCAACGGTATTGGAGTAGGATTATGTCCACCATGTCCCGACTATGTCACAAATCTATTGAGGCCTCCCCTCGACTTTGTCTACTGAACATTTAGGAAGCCACTGATCTGTCACGAACTGAACAAGTATGGGTCTCGTTGGGCTGTATGGTGGCAAAGCGTAATATCGCCAGAATATGGAAGGGAGGAGTTGTGCCCAAATATGCTGACTGGGCGGCTGACATGGACTGGTGTATGCAGGCGGAGAGGGTGGTTTATGAAAGCAGGGGATGCCCGGGAAAATGGACTAAAATATGGGGCCCCTGGAACAAGAGCAGAGGTTTCCTCTGTACCCCCTTTAGCAACACTCTCCCACTTGATGTTGACAATGAGACGCTGTAAGATTTTAATAGATGTATGTGACCATGATTCATTTGTTGGTGTCCTTGACCTATTGCACTGATTGTATTTTACTGTATGTCTATGCTGGGCGACTTTGATCATCTTGACAACTACTCCTTATTACATTTGAGTTTTTTGTATTGTTTTCTGTTGATTTCCTCAATAAAACAGATCTATTTAAAAAAAAAATGCACCAACTTTTTCAAGTGTTCCTTCAAGACATTGAACAGTTATAGTCCTAGGCAAAATGTTTTTTCGATCCAAGTTGTTTTAATAGTTATAAATTGTTATGAGATTCAAATGTATAAATACAAAAATTAAAAGTGTATGGGGGTGATTACATTTAAATACTTTGCTACATAGGTCAAAACATTCTGTGGCTGTGTGACATTTTGTGTTTTGTTATCAAAGGAAATACCTGCAGCTTTTGAATGTTTTTATGATTTTTTATGTTAAACTTGGATACTGGACTGTGGGGCTGAGAAAGCAGTATGAGGTCAGTTTTTGCAGAGTTGTCATAACTTCCAACATTGATAGTATGGCTTGGATTTTACACACTTGTGGATATAACGTCGACTTTAACCTCAGCACTGATGCCCAACAGTACCTCAGAAACAGAGCAAGCGACACTGCTTTCAATGTGCTCACCAAGTACTCCAAAGGCATCGCATCTCCTCCTCTCTGCTTTGCTTGTGCATCGTGGCAGTATCCTAACATGCTTTGTGTATGACATGGTCAATCGCTCAAGGCTAGAGCTCTGTATGGTGCCGTGTGCAGATTCTAGCAAAGAATTCATGTAGGAGCCTTTGATTTCTTTGATGATTCTAAGACTCATTTTACATCTATTTTCCCGAATATCACATTGAAAAGATACCATGGCGCAATTGTATTCTATTTGTCTCTTTCCCATGGTGCTCTTTTAACTCTCAATATCATGAAAGGTGCTTTATGTACTCTTGATTTGTGCACCCCAAATCTGAAATGCAGCAATTTCCATAATTGTAATGCGGGTGCTTTGTAATGTTAGATTAGTAATTACTACACTTATATATCACGCTCTATAATTTGTATGATCGCGAGATGCATTTAATGAATGTTAATTACTAAACAACTGGATGGTACTAATTTACTAACCTTAGAAGGATGAAAGGCAGAGCTGGCCAACAAGGATTCAAGCCTGTGACATTTAGTTTGTGCAAAGAGCTCTACAGTGGATGCATTACCCCACTAAGCTGTATGAGCTAATACAGTCACCACTGGCTTCCAGTTATTGTATGTTGAGAATATTGAGTGTTAGTAATATTGAACTCCTGTTGGGCTTTATGCATCTTTGAAATCAGTAGTTTGACTGCACTAACCTGCCATTTCTTGGCCTGATGGTGAGCAATTGGCAGTCCCTTTGATCTTGCTTGTTACTGCAAGATTCTCATGAATTAAAATTAATGCAAAACATTATTCGTGTTTTGGCAAGGAAGATATTGCACAGTAAGACCCAAGGTAATGGCATATTTCATTAATCTTAACCTCTTGTTTTTGATCACTCAGATAATCCCTTAAACAGTAGACAGCCTGCTACTGGAATGTGATAAGACTTGAATAGCTGAGAACACCCCTCAAGCCAAGTGAACGCCCCAATTATATGCTAAAAGGCTGGGCATTGTTCTAGAGGGCTTTCTGAACTGGGCAGGGCTGCTGCAAAGTATTTGTACTAAGCTGAATAAGGCATTCACGAGCCCTAGGAGGGAGAATATGTGTTTTAGGGCCTAAAGCACAAGTTCATGAACTTTAAAGTAAAAGCATGGACAGCCGTGCAGCTTGCAATTTATAAGGCTACAGAAAAGCAGCTTTTATTATGATAAGAATGATTTATATATTTTGGCACGATGCCTTCTTAAATACATAAATGTATATATTTAACATGACAGACAACAATAAACAGGACACCTCTATCTCCTCCATCACCAGAGAATGGAAAAGGAGCATTACATGAGGGTCATCTCAGGAACAGGGAATGCCTAGTTTCCAATCTCTCCGTGTATCAAAGGCAAATGACATCTTTAAGAGTTGGCCGATCACTATTCATCCAACAAAAATAGCTAGATGCTCTGTCCCAGCTTTGCATTCCCCACCTCATTTATAGGTGTGGTAGTTACTGTTTTTCCAGCAAAACAGCCTCAGCAGACTAGGTTGTCAGAAACAAATCTATCAGTGGCTGCTCCTCCGCTAAGGTGGAGAAGCTTCACACCACTGCTTTTAAGCAGTGTAAATAAAGGAAACATAAAATGATAATAACAAATTTATTATCATTTCATGTTTCTGTGCTGCTTTGCGGGCAGGCGGATGGGGGGGATGCTCTGCTCTCACAGCAGGGCAGGGGAGGAGCGGTTTGCCCACTCCAAGTGTGCAATGACTGTTTAGCCAGCCAAACAGTCATGCGCACTCCGCATGTTCTCCATACAGGCTGCATTACAGCCTGCATGGAGAACATGCCCAGGCCCCCAGTCCCCGTCTGAGCGTCGAACAACTGCCCTCAGACCAATCACAACACTGCATTGCAGCGTTGTGATTGGTCAGGTGAGCCTGGGTGCTTACCAACCACAATGCTGCATTGGGCGCTTCCTGGTTCCTGTTCGGCGGAGTCGTGACACGGAGGAGAGACCTGGCAGAGATAAGGTACGTTTCTTTTTTTTTTTTACATCCCCCCTCGCCCCTGCCCCCACCCGCCACCCCCGGTCGGTGCTGGCTGCCACTAAAATCTATCAGCGAGAAAGGCACTGGAGGAGCATCTGGAACACTATGTCGGCTTTTTGCACGCCTGGCACCACGGTGTCCACCATGCCGGTTCAAAAATGCTGAAATGCTCCCCAACTCTGCACCTGACTGATGAGTCCAATCGCATTTGGGTTCCTTGTGTTCTGGTACATGATGGACTTAGCCTAGCATTCAGAAGAGACTGCTCCATTTGACGGATAGGCATACGGTTTTTCTCCCTCCAGTAATGGAAAAGACCCATTGAAAAGTAATGCCACAAAGAAATTTACAGTGATCACGAAGCATTTAGGGCCTGATTGCGACTACGGTGGTCCATTGAACCATATTAGTCGCGGTGTAGGTCCCACGGTGGTGCCCTTCTAAGACTCTCCTATGAACATCAGAGTGGCACAGCTATGGGCCTGCCGCAGCACGTCCCCCCGCCAAGGATTACAGTTGTAATCGGGCAGTCGGTGTGAGGACGTCTTTGGCGGTCCTCCCGCGGAGCACTAGCATGGTGCTCCACAGTAGGACCGCCAAAGTTGTAATCATGCCCTTAGTCAAGCACTACCATCACATACACTTTTTCAGCTCACCGTTTTTCCCTCTGTTGCACTGTGGCATTGGTTCCCACCAGTTGATGGGGTGGGGGGTGCAAGCTACATTGTGGTCCAATGGGTCATTGCTCAAAATTTTGAAGACAGCCAAATGATCCACAATATTTGATGATTGCCCAAAAAAGCATGGATCACCGGTATTATCCATCTTTTTGGCCTTCATTGTCAAGATAAGGTAGGGAAAGGCCAGCATCTACTGTCATTCAACATCCTCCAACTGACACCACTTCAGTGGAGGACTGGGAAACAAACCTAACCCAAGGAGTCTTTTTCTTGTGCATGAGGAGCATATGATATCATATTCATGAAGCTGACCACTTTTATTACCATATAAGCCCACCAATCACACTAGATAGTAAATTGATTGAGTGATTCTGCATGTGTACTGCCAGCTGCTGTGTTTGATCTCAGCTTGCTAAAGGATTTGATACTTTCTTCATTTGGAAGCCCTTTAAAGGGTTGCTAGTCTGATTAATCTAAAATGAGGTGCTGTGTAGTCTTCGAAATGCCCTAGTCTTCATAGCCACTGCATGTTTATACTATTTGATCTATTCTTCTCAATAATAATCCCCCACTCTCTGTGTATATGCTCTTCCCAAAATGACTGGATTATTCCATCTCTTTTGTTGGTCCCACAAGAGCCTGAGGTGTTTGTGTTTGCTTTTAAGAAGGATGTTAATGTATATTTCCCAAGAAGCAGTGGTGAAGTAATTTTCTCCATAAGTGTAATGAGTACGTGAGTTTGCTATTCAAGAAGAATGATCACTGCCATGCTCAAATCAACCCTGTAGTGCCCTATGTACAGTGGACCTTTAATCCTCAGTGTGTGTGAGGTTCCAAGGTCAGCTGTTTTGAGATATGGAGGCCATAGCAGTGGGGAATTTTCCCCCGAACTGGCTGCCTTGTGCCATGTTGAATCCTATCAACAAACAATGATAGTGTGACTTAACTAGTATCACAGACCTGCTGGAAGTTTTCTCCCCGCACATCAGGGAGACATAAGCATGTTGTGAGAAAATGCAGCATGCATCCACTAGACCCTGATACTGCTGAAACGATGGTGGCCAGTCACCCTCCACCAAGTGACCATCCCAGCATAATTTCCAGCAGCATGGATGTGATGCATGACACACCTTCGATGGTGGAGTCCAGCGTCGCTGCACTTTTGGGCTGGCCACCCTTCCACCACCCTGTTGATAGAGAAGCGGAAAGTCGACCAGACTAGACAGCATTTCAAAGATTTTTTCAGAAGTCGTGTTACCACTTTTCTATGAATGAGAGCCTTAGTCATATTCTCTATTTGTGTGCTTTTTAAAATCATGTTTACTATTTTCGTTTGGATTAATAACCCATATTTATGCTGTATGTTCAAAAAGCATTTTATATAGTGTATTTTGTTCAAACTTCCACTAAAGTCTTTGTTAATCCAATATTCAAAGACTGGGGCCAATGCTGAAAGCAGCAGCCCATTGTGAGCACTCGTGTCTTTAGCATCAGATGATGTTTGCTGACTTTTGCAATCCTTTTGTTTACAATAGGCGAGTGCAAACTTGCAAATAGAACAAAGTACAACACGTCCTACTAGAAACAAATGTCTCAACCCCCAGCTAAGAAAACAGGCTTGATTGTGCAACAGTTCTTAAACAAGCATTGGCAAAGCCAGTAGGTCTCATCTATGCAAGAGATATTGGCTTTGCCAATATGTTTTAGCCATGTTGTACACCAACGTGGCTGCTGTTCAGCATGGCTAAATGTTAGTGGGGTAAACAAGAGTGGTGTGGCATAAAGTGGAGTAGAGTGGAGCGGTGTGGAGTGGCATAGCGTGGTGTAGAGTAGAGTTGAGTGGCTTGGAGTGGAGTGAAGTGGAGTGGAGTGTCATGTAGTGGGGTACAGTGGTGTGGAGTAGAGTTGAGTTCCATAGAGTGGAGTGAAGTGGAGTGAAGTGGAACGTCATGGAGCTGTTTGGAGTGGTGTAGGGTGTTGTGGAGTGCCATGGACGGGAGTAGAGTGTCGTAGAGTGGAAGGGGTAGACTGGAGTAGAGTTGAGTGGCCTAGAGTGGAGTAGAGTGTCAAAGTGGAGTAAAGTGTTATAGTGTGGTGTGGCATAGAATGTTGTGGAGTGGTTTAGAGCAGAGTAGATTGGAGTAGAGGGTGTTGCATAGAGTGGAGTAGAGTGTTGTAGAGTAGAGTGGCGCAGAGCGAAGTAGATTGTCATAGAGTGGAGTAGTGTAGGAGACTGAAAGGGCATAGAGTGGAGTAGAGTGATGTAGGGTAGAGTGGAGTGGCATAGAGTGGAGTAGTGAAGTGGGGAGCATAGTGTAGTAATGTGTGGTAGAGTTGAGTAGTGTTGTAGAGTAGAGTGTTGTAGAGTGGAGTGGCATAGAGTGGAGTAGAGTGTCATAGAGTGAAGTAGAGTTTAATGGAGTATAGGGTCAGAGAGTGGAGTATCATAGAATGGAGTGTCGTAGAGTGGAGTAGAGTGGCCTAGAGTGAAGTAGCGTAAAGTACAGTGGTGAAGAGTAGATTGGCGAGCAGTGGCATAGAGTGCATTTGTTTTGAGTAAAGTGGTGTAGAGTGCATTAACATAAAGTGCAGTGACATTGAATAGAGTGGCGTAGATTGCAGTGGCATAGAGTAGAATGGTGCAGAGTAGATTGCATTGCCATAGAGTTCAGTGGTGTAGAGTGCAGTGGCGTAAAGTAGATTGTTTCAGAGTAGAGTGTAGTGACGTAGAGTTGAGTGGTGCAGGGTAGAGTGCATTGGCATAA
This sequence comes from Calotriton arnoldi, assembly GCA_963921515.1. Classification (NCBI taxonomy): domain Eukaryota; kingdom Metazoa; phylum Chordata; class Amphibia; order Caudata; family Salamandridae; genus Calotriton; species Calotriton arnoldi. The sequence continues at coordinate 960,581 of CAWUFW010000752.1, forward strand.
AGTAGAGTGGTGCTGAGTAAAGTGGTGAAGAGTAGAGTGGTACAGAGTAGATTGGTGCAGAGAGTAGTGGCGCAGAGTACACTGGTGCAGAGTAGAATAGAGTGGCATAGAGTGCAGTGACGTAGAGCACAATGGTGTAGAGTGGCGTAGCATGCAGTTGTGTAGAGTGCAGGGGTGCAGAGTAGAGTGGGATTGAGTTCAGTGGTGGAGAGTGCAGTTTGCATAGTAGAGTGTTGTAGAGTGCAGTGTTGTAGAGTGCAGTGATGTACAGTGCAGTTGCGCACAGTGGTGCAAAGTAGAGTGGCGCAGAGTAGAGTAGGCTAGAGTACAGTGGTGCAGAGTAGAACAGAATGGCATAGAGTGAAGGAACATAGAGCGCAATGTGTAGAGTGGCATAGCATGCAGTGGCATAGCATGCAGTGGCATAGAGTGCAGTGGCATAGAGTGTTCCAGTGTAAAGTATGGTGGCATGAAGTGCAGTGGGGCAGAGTAGTTGGCATATAGTGCAGTGGCATAGGGTACATTTGATTTTGAGTAAAGTGGTGTTGAGTGCATTAGCGTACAGTGCAGTGATTTAGAGTAGAGTGGGGTAGAGAGCAGTGGTGGGTCAGAGTAGAGTAGAGTGACGTAGAGTGGTGCAGTGTAGAGTGCAGTGGCATAGAGTGCAGTGGTGTAGAGTGGAGTAGCGCAGAGTGGAGTAGAGTGCAGTGTAGAGTGGAGTGGTGCAGGGTAGAGTGTAGTGGCATAGAGTGCAGTGGCGTATAGTAGAGTGATGCAGAGTAGAGTACAGTGGTGCAGAGTACAGTGGTGAAGAGTAGAGTGGCATAGAGGCCAGTGGTGGAGAGTGCAGTGTTAAAGAGTAGAGTATTGTAGGGTGCAGTGGTGGAGAGTAGAATGGCGAAGGGTGCATTGGTGTAGAGTGCAGTGGCTTAGAGTGGTGCAGATTAAAGTGACGTAGAGTGCAATGGTGTAGAGTAGAGTGGTGTAGAGTGCAGTCGCATAGAGTAGAGTGTTGCAGAGTATAGTGGCGCACAGGGCATTGGTGCAGAGTAGATTGGCATAGAGTGCAGTGGAGTAGAGTGAAATTGGTTTTAAGTAAAGTGGATAGAGTGCATTGGTGATGAGTGCAGTGGCGTAGAGTGCAGTGGCATAGAATAGAGTTATGTGGATTGCAGTGGCACAGGGTAGATTGCAGTGGCGTAGAGTGGACTGATGTAGAGTGGAATGGCGTAGAGTGGAATAGAGTGGCGTGGAGTGCAGTGGTGCCATAGAGTAGATTGTTTCAGGGTAGAGTGCAGTGGGTTAGAGCTCAGTGACGTACAGTGCAGTGTCATAGAGTGCAGTATCGTAGTGCAGTGGTGCAGAGTAGGTTAGAGTGGCTTAGAGTGAATTGGCATAGAGTGTAGTGGTGTACAGTGCATTGGCATAGAGTGGAGTAGAGTGGTGCAGAGTAGAGTGCAGTGGCATCGGGTGCAGAGAAGAGGGATATAGAGTTCAGTGGTGAAGTGTGCAGTGTTGCAGAGTGGAGTGGCATAGAGTGAAGTGGCGTACAGTGGAGTGATGAAGAGTAGAGTGGAGTGGAACTGGGTAGAGTGCAGTGGTGTGGAGTGTAGCGGCATAGAGTGTAGTGGCATAGAGTGCATTGACAGAGTGGCATAGAGTAGAGTTTTGCAAAGTAGAGTGCGATGGCATAGAGTGCAGTGGCTTTGAGTGGAGTGGTGTAGAGTTCAGTGGCAGAAAGTGTAATGTTGCAGAGTAGACTGCCATTGAGTGCAGTGGTGTATAGTAGAGTGATGCAGATTGCGTTTGCGTGGAGTGCAGTGGAATATGGCGGTACAGAGTAGAGTGGCGTAGAGAGCAGTGGCGTAGAGTACAGTTGTGCAGAGTAGAATAGAGTGGCTTAGAGTGTAGTAATATAGAGTAAAATTGTGCAGAGTGTACAGGCTTAAACTGCAGTGATGTAAAGTGTTGCAGAGTAGTATATGGAGCATATAATAGTAGAGAGGCGTAGAGTGCAGTCTCACAGAGTAGATTGGCATAGAGTGCAATGGCGTACAGTGCGTTGGTGTTCAGTAAAGTGGTGGAGAGTGCATTAGTGTAGAGTGCAGTGATGAAGAGTAGAGTGCAGTGGTACAGAGTACAGTGGAGTGGCACAGAGTGGAGTGACACTGAGTGCAGTGGAATAGAGTAGATTGTTTCAGAGTAGAGTGGACTGGTGCAAGGTAGAGTACAGTGGCATAGAGTAGAGTGCTGTAGAATACAGAATAGATTAGAGTGGCATAGAGTGGATTGGCATAGAGTGCACTGGCGTAGAGTGGAGTGGTACAGAGTAGAGTGCATTGGCGCAGAATGCAGTAGCATAAAGTTCAGTGTTGCAGAGAAAAGTCTCATAGAGTGGAGCGGCACAGAGCGGAGTGGTGTAGAGTGCAGTGGGCGAAAAGCGCAGTGGTTTGTAGTAGAGTAGTGTGGGGTAGAGTGCATTGGCATAGAGTAGAGAGGCGTAGAGTGAAGTGGCACAGAGTAAAGGGGTGCAGAGTAGAGTGCAATGATGCAGAGTAGAGTGGACTGGCGCAGTATGAAGTGGTGCAGAGTAGACTGCAGTGATGTGGAATGTTACAGAGTAGAGAGGAGTGGGGTAAAGTGAAGTATGCACAGTGTGGTAGCGTACTGCCATTACAGACAACAAATTTGCAAATGAAATTACCATTACATTTGCACAGGTGATTTTACTGACCAATTTCCCCCCTCTCGCTTTACAGTTTTACAGATAAAATTATACAGCACACAAACGACAATGTATGGAAATGTCATCACCTATTAAATTGAGTTGTTTTGATCGTATTAAATATTTGTTTCCACCACACTTCAGAATTACCAAACAAATGTGCTTCATTTATGTTTTTCTAATTCTGATATATTCTGAAATATCTGCACAGTTCATTTAAAGACATTTAAATTGTGTTGTGTGCTAGGAAAAAAAGAATAACATCATACAGCCTTCCTCAAGCCCATCCCCAGTAGCTAGAATTATTGTCACATAAATCCACTCACTTTGAAGTCAGAGAAAGAAAAGTAAACATCAATCTCCCTGGAAGACATCTGTCTTTGAATACACATTGAGCAAGATAAGAACAAGATTTAAAGGCCTCTTTACAGAAATCCAGTACTGGTTGAAAAATACAGTAAATAGGTTTTGGGCTACGGAAGGGACAAACTCAAGCTGGACAGCCTAAAACAAATAGAGCCAGCAAGCAGAAAGCAAGCAAATGTGAGTTACAAGCCACAAAGCCAGTGGTAAGCAATGGGCGGAATGTATTCCCAGGGAAGCTTTCCAAATGCTCCCAAGATGTTGTTAGCAAGCCAGGCAGCTGCACTGCCTGGTAGACTTCAACCTAAAAATTAAAAGAGCGCCTTAAGAAATTATGTCACTCATTTGTCCGCTCCCCTCAGTCCAAGGACTGAATTCAATTACCGGTGTTTGAACAATTGTCTGTGGATCCTTTTGAATCTTCAAGGGGTCTTTGAGAATGTTTAAATTGCACTTGCAATTTTTCTTTAAGTTGACAACGGAACATTAAGTTTTGCCTTGCTAAGGGGGTATGCTACCAGTTAGGCAATGTCTCATTTGGAAAGGAATGGGCAAATACTTTCTGACTTTAAGCAGATGCTAAACTTTACGTAACAAGTTCAAAGATATAGCTCAAAAATGCCTTCCACACTTCCAGCTAAGATCATTCAGAAAGCACTCTTTTGTTTATGTGACGACTTATGAATAGTGCAGGGTGCTAAACTGGTAAGCAACTCCAACGTTTAATAGCATTGGCAAAGCCTATTGGTCTCAGCCCTATAATGTGAACTCTGAGCTGTTGGCTTTGCTAATGTTTGTTTGTAAGGTATTGTATTTTTGGGACATGGTGGTACTGCACCTGCCGCATATGATGATGAAATCACAGCCCAGAAGGTGTAATAGTGTGGGGTAGGGACGGGAAAGAACAACATATCTCAGTAGTTGGTTTTGTATGAAGAGGACACTGTGTGTGTACGAGCAAAGCTTGTATTCTTGAATGAACTGGAAGGCAGTGGCGGTTGGTACGGCACGGGGGTGGTGCGGCAGGGCTGGGCAGGGGGAGGTTGAAAGAAAAAAATAACACTTACCTCCTCTGTACGTCTGCCATCTCTCCGTCTTTCCTCCGTCATCTCTCCTCCCAGAACAGGAAGCACACAGGCTCCCCTAAGCCAATCACAACGCTGCTGTCACCAGCATCACAGCAGCGTTGTGATTGGTCTGAGCGCCGTAGTTCGGCGCTCAGACCGGGACTGGGAGCCTGTGCATGTTATGCACCCAGGCTGTACAATACACAGTGTGCATGACTGTTTGGCCGTCATGCACACTTAAGTGCATCAACAACTCCCTCCTGCTCGCTGCGACGACAGCCAAGCCCCGCCCCAAAACTGGCTTCAGCAAGTAAAAATAAAATGATAATAACAACGTGTTATTATCATTTGCTTTCTCCTCTTTTCCACTGCTGAAAAGCAGTGGAGCGATACTCCTCCGCCTTAGCGGAGGAGCTGCTGCTGGAAGGGCACGAAGGATGGAGTGCAATCAGTGTAGAACAGATTAGAACAAGGAGCATAAGCAGCATGTGAATATTGTTGAAAAGTGATTGAATGTGGTAGCAGCTAATGGGTAAAAAGAACGTGAAGGGTGGTTGTGAAGGTTTGAAGTGGAACAGGAAGATGGAGAGGGGGTGGTCTTTCAGAAGGATAACAGTTGTGGTTGTTTTCAAGTATCACGGGTAAAAAAAAGCACAACATGCGTAGTTTGAGATGAAAAGCACATGCGAGAGAGAAAGGTGTTGTGGCACCACTGCACCTTCTGTACCAATGGAGGCTACACCCTTGGAATTAGGGAGGAAACTCTAGGGATGGGTGAGAATATGTAGATGGGTGAAATGAAGTAGAAGTGTGTGATTGATCGGTTTGTCTGGGGCACGGTGCCACTCCAAGTGTAGCTGCGCTGCCACGGATGGAAGAGAATAGAGAGGCGTGTTGGGGGAGGGGTGCAGCGAAGAAGGGTGACAGCTGCTTGTGGCACAGGCATGAAAGAGGACGCTTTGCAGTTAAAAACGGAGGCAAGTATAAAATGTGTGGAAGTGAGCAGTGTGGTTAACAGTGTGTGATGGCCCCAGTGCGAGGAAGGAAATAGGCTCCTTGGGTGCTTTTAAAATCTAAAATGAAGCATTACCTCCTCGTCCTGTCTTCCCGTCCCATTCCTTAACAGTGAGCAGCTAGTCTGCTCCACAGAAACCTACTACCTAGCAGAGCTTTTCGCACTTCCCCCAATATAGCGCCACCATCAGGTGACGATAAAGGGGGAAGTGCGTCACAGAACATCCTGTTCTTTTTTTTTCTGCCTTTGCAGTCTACTTGTTTCCTAGCAGGAGCTGTTGGGGTAAGTTTTTCTCTCCTTTTTTGTTGTTGGGGCGGCCTGCTTTAGCGGCCGCCTTTTTCTTTCGTTGCATGTGTAGTGAAATGGTGTTGTGTGACTGCCGGAGGTTCGATCCCTGCACTTTGTGGCTACACCTTCATATGTGTATGCTTTCCTGGGGGCCTGTCACTGTCGCGGTCCGCTCTTGCGGCCGCATGTGCCACTTTTTCAGCCGCTACTCACCTGTGCTTGCTCGGCCTGCTTTAGCGGCCGTTTCTCTCCGTGCCGGTCCCGATGCGCCCTGCTTTAGCGGGCATGGATTCTTCGGCGGTGTTTCCTGCGGCGTGCGCAGCTTCCCTGGGGATTTTTTTGGGCGGCCGGACGCTTTTTCAGCGTCCGCCCCCTTTTCCTGGTCCCGTGTGAGGTCGGGACCTCGGGACTTCACGCATTTAAAGGCGGGTCCTTTTTTTCTTGGTTCCCGTCCTCTGTGGGTGCCTGTTTTGGTCCTCTGTGTTTCACGTGGTGTGTGTTGCGTTGCTGCCATGGGCCAGGGTGCCTCTTCTTCTGCTCCTCCTGTGCATGCCCTGCGCCTCCTTATTAATGAGGTGGTTGCTGCTGCCTTCCGGGCTCGGGAGGCTGCTGGCCCTCCTGCCAAGGTGCCTCGTGGGTCTGTCGATCCACCTGTCGCTCCTGCTGACGATTTGGGCCCTGAGGAGGAGGAATGTGTGCGTGGGCACTTTGTTCAGGGTGCAGAGCTCTCTGACTTGTTCAGCCATGTGCGGGATAATTTGGGGTTCGCTCCTCCTGTGTCTGATGTCCTGGAGGATGACTTTTTACGCAGTATCACCAGCCGACTCCTGAGTCCTTCCCCTTGCATGGTGCTGTGCGCAAGGTGCTGGATCATGAGTGGAAGGAGGTGGATAAGTCCGCCTTCCCTCGCTTTTTGTCTAAACGTTATCCTTTGGAGGGGTTTGCTGCTGAATTTCCCCAGTCCGTCAAGGTTGACAATTTGATGGCTGGCCTTTCCTCGCAGTGTTTGGTTCTGTCTGATGACGCCCTTCCTTCTGACGCTGTGGATAAGCGTGTTGAAGGGGCGGTGAAGCGTTCCTACGCTGCTTCCAACTTTTCTGTCAGAGCGACGGCCTATTCCAATTACATGGTCCAGTCCCTGCTGAAGGATTTCCAGGCCCTGGCTCTTCTTTTGCAGGATGGGGAGGATGCCTCCTCTCTCTTGGCCCTCATGGAGTTGCAGGTGCGCTATTTATCAGACATTTCTTTTGACAATTTGAGTGCCGCTGCGGCTGCTTCTGGTGCTTCGATTGCTGCACGGCGTCATCTCTGGATGCGTTCCTGGAAAGCTGAGTCTTCTCAAAAGGCGGCCCTGCCTCGGTTGCCCTTTGTGGGGTCCAAGGTGTTTGGGCCTCAGCTGGAGGACATGATCAAACAGTCGGCGGAGAACCGCAAGCTTGTGGCTCCTGTCCGCCCTCCTTCTCGGGGGCGTGGGTTTGGCTACTGACGTGCCTTTGGGCCTTCTGCTCGGGGTGCTTCGCAGCCCTTTCGAGGCAGGGGTCGTGGCCGGGGGGCCCCTGGAGGTGCCAAGTCCCGTGCCCCTGCCGGTGGTGCTGCCCCCGCTCCTTCCTCTGCACAATGACTGTCTGCCTTTTCCGGTTGGGGGTCGCCTTCGTTTTTTCTCCACCGGTGGTTGGAGGTTCCGGATGCCTGGGCGGTGCAGACTGTGTACGAGGGTTATCAGATAGAGTTCTACTCTCCTCCCCCCCGGTCTTCCGGGTGACCCCCCTGCCCCGTCATCCTCTGCGGCGGGAGGCCTTGCTGGAGGGTGTGCGCCTTCTGTTGGAGAAGGCGGCTATCATGGAGGTTCCTCCCCTGGAAAGGGGCAAGGGTTGTTATTCGATCCTCTTCCTGGTATCCAAGAAGGATACATTGGATCTGCGCCCTGTCTTGGATCTCAAGAGGGTCAATCTCTTCATCCCCCGACGTACGTTCAAGATGGTGACTTTGTTGTCCATCCTGCATCTGGTGCTTCCTGGGAGCTTCCTTGCGTCCCTGGACCTGATGGATGCTTATCTGCACGTCCCGATCCATCCTGCGGATCAGCAGTTTCTCCGGTTTGCTGTTGGCTCCCGGCACTTCCAGTTCCGGGTGCTTCCTTTCGGCCTTTCATCGGCGCCAAGGGTTTTCACGAAGCTCTTGGCCCCTCTGGTGGGTATTCTCCATTCCAGAGGTCTGCAGGTTTTTCCCTATCTCGATGATTGGTTGATTGTTTCTCCTTCTCTTTCTCAGGCTCTGTCGGATGTGGACCAGGTGTGTCATCTTCTGGGGTCCTTTGGGTTCCTCATCAATCACCGGAAGTCATCCCTTCTGCCCTCCCAGACTCTGAAGTTCCTGGGGGCACTGTTCCGCATGGATCTGGGGATGGTGTTCCTCTCCCAGGAGCGCCAGTTGACTTTATTCCGTCACCTTTCTTGGGTTCTGTCCCAGTCCCTGGTGTCTGCCCGTCTCTGGTTACGGAGTCAGGGGGAGATGGCTTCAACTCTGCATCTCCTCCCTTGGGCCCGGCTGCATTTGTATCCCCTCCTGCATCATGTCCTGTCACACTGAGATCCTGCCTCTCTGGACTACGAGGCCCTGATTCCCGTCACTCCGGGTATTCGGGATGCTCTCCAGTGATGGTTGTCCCCTCAGTCTCTTTCCCAGGGGTTCGACCTTCTTCCTCCTCAGAATGTGGTTGTGTTGTCCACGGATGCCAGTGCCGTGGGTTGGGGTGCGGTCCTGGGTGCTTCCAAGGCTCAGGGTTGGTGGTCCCGTTTTGAGTCTCTCCAGTCCTCGAACTGGAAGGAGTTGCGGGCAGTTTGGTTGGCTCTTCGGTGGTTTGCTCCTCTCCTTCTGGGCCGTGCTGTCTCGGTTCAGACCGACAACCAGGTTGTTCGGGCTTATATCAATCGTCAAGGGGGCATGTGCCGGTCTCTGCTTCTCCTTTCCAGGGTGATCGATCTTTGGGCCGAGCGGAATCTCTTGTCTCTGACGGCTGTCTATCTTCCGGGGAAGGAGAATGGGCCTGCGGACTCTTTGAGCAGAGTGTTCCCTTCCTCAGTGACTATGTGTCTGTCCCCGGCTCTGTTCGATCTGATTGTCCTCCGGTTCCGCCTTCCATGGCTGGATCTCTTTGCCTCGAAGGACTCAGCCCTTCTTCCTCGGTTTTGCAGCCTCGTTCCCTCCCGGTTGGCCTGGGCGATCGACGCTTTCTCCGTTCCGTGGTCGCTGGGGCTCCTGTTTGCCATCCCTCTGTTTGCTTTGATTCCCCGGGTCCTCCGGAAGATTCGGTTGGACCGGGCGGAGGTTCTTCTGGTTGTACCGGAGTGGTCCCGTCAGCCTTGGTTTCCCCTGCTTCTGACCTTGTCTGTGTGCCCCCATTGGCGGTTTCCCCTGTGTCCCTCCCCTCTGCGGGCTCCTCTTCTCAGGGTTGCCTCCCTGCGCTGCCTCCGGCTGGGGGTTTGGCACTTGAAAGGTTGAGTGTGTTGGGTCAGGGTTGCTCGGTTGAGGTTGCCCGGTGCATCCAGTTGTCTCGGCGCCCTTCCACCTTGAAGTCCTATGACAGTCATTGGAAGAACTTCTCCTCCTGGTGTCTTGGGAAGGGTCTCTCTTCTTCCTCCTGTGAGGCTGTGAGGGTGCTGGACTTCTTGCGGGATGGGTTCGTACTGGGGCTCGCTGTCTCTTCACTCCGTGCGCAGTGGGCTGCCATTCTTGCATTTCGGGGTTCCTCTATGTCTTCTGTCTCCCCTTTGGTGGCTCGCCTTTTGCAGAGTTTTTTGATTCAGCGGCCTGTCTCTCGCTCTCCTGTGCCGGCCTGGGATCTTCCCCTGGTTCTCCAGGCCTTGACGGGGCCCCCTTTCGAGCCTTTGGTCTCGGTGGACCTTAAGTTCCTTTCTGCTAAGGTTCTTTTCCTGGTAGCCATTACTTCTGGGCGGAGGGTTGGTGAGCTTGGTGCTTTGATGGCTTTGCCTCCTTTTTTGCGTTTCTGCGCTGACAAAGTCATTCTCCGTCCCAGTCAATTTTTTCTGCCCAAGGTTTTGTCCTCTTTTCACTGTCAGGAGGATATTGTTCTCCCTGTTTTTTTTCCGGACCCTGCCTCCCTGGAGGAGTTGGTCCTCCATTCTTTGGATGTGCTGAGGGCTCTCCGCATCTATTTGGAGTGGACCTGTGGTTTCCGGAAGGTTGATTCCTTGTTTGTCACCTACGGCCTCTCTGGGAGGGGTCTTCGTCCTTCCTTGTCTACCTTGACTCGTTGGGTCAAGGGTGCTGTTGTTTCGGCCTATGAGTCCGCCCACTGTCCTCTCCCTTCTTCGGTTCAGGGTCAGTCGACCAGGGGTGTCTCCTCCTCCTGGGCCATGTTCAAAGGGGCCTCCTTGAGGGACATTTGTAATGCTGCCACGTGGGCTTCTCCCCATACTTTTGTTTCCCATTATCGCCTTCAGTTGGGGATGGCGGCCTCTGCTGCCTTTGGCACTCATGTTTTGTCTGCTGTACATGGTTTATGATTTGTACTGCTTTGTGTTGATTAAATGGACCTGCTTATCGCATTTTCTGGTCTGTTTTCTTACAATCACCGTGTGCTTGGGTATGGGCTCACTGTTAAGGAATGGGACGGGAAGACAGGACGAGGAGGTAATGCCCGGTTACTCACCGGTAATATTCATTACTCCGAGTCCTGGTCTTCCCGTCCCATTCCTGAGCCCTTCCTTCCCTCCCTTGTTTTTGTCTTTGGTGATTGTTTTCCTTTCTGGGTTTTCTTTGGTATTCTCAGGATGTTCTGTGATGCACTTCCCCCTTTATCGTCACCTGATGGTGGCGCCATATTGGGGGAAGTGCGAAAAGCTCTGCTAGGTAGTAGGTTTCTGTGGAGCAGACTAGCTGCTCACTGTTAAGGAATGGGACGGGAAGACCAGGACTCGGAGTAATGAATATTACCGGTGAGTAACCGGGCATTAACGTGTGGTCAATTGGTACCTGAAGCCACCATGTGCTGGTGCCACTGCACCTGCTTCATGAATGGAAAGTACCCCTGTGGAAGTGCAGATGCAATGGGCAGGGATGGGAGAGGCGCCATCGAAGATCAGTAATGGGGGTAGTTGTTGTTTCTGAAGGATATGTCCCCCTAGTGTCCAGGTGAGAATGTGAGCAGCTACTACATAGTTAATAGAAAAGTGCAGCGTCATGGCCAGCATGTCATTGGCTGCAGTGTAAGTCAGGAAATGGGCAGCTGTGCTTCTGAGAGAGAAGTGAAATAATGCATTCATCCGTGTCGGTTTTATTTTTTGGGTACGGTGGAACTGCACCTGCTGCACATCATAAAGTTATGGCCCGGTAAGTGTAGTTGTGTAGGGCAGCGACGGGAAAGTAAGACTTGGAGGCATATTTGAGGGGAGGCAAGAATATACTTCGCTTAGGTGGGTTTGTGAGAAAAGGCAAGTTTGTATTTTTAGAAGAGGCTGGAAGGGTATGAAGTATGGAGTGTAATTGGTACAGAGCAGAATTCCACAAATGCAGAAAGAAATCTACAGGAAGACAGACAGCCTCTGAGTGATGAAACAATGTAAGCAGAGTCAGTGCTGGCAGAAGGGGTTAAAGGACATGAAGGAGAGCTGTGGTGCTTTAAAGTGGAACAGGAAGAGGCAGAGGAGCATGGGGTGGCTTAGAGAGCAACAAATGGGCTTCTGGTTGTTTACAAGTAGGAGGGCACTAAAAATCACAACTTGTGCAGATCATGATGAAGGTCACATGGTAGAGAGACTACTGTCCCGAGCCACTGCACTTGCTGCACTAACAGAAGCAAGAACCCTGGAAATGCAGGAGTAAAGGTCAAGAATGGGAGAGGGCTATGTAGAAATAAAGCAATAATCTAGATTGCATGGGTTTGAGTAGGTAGGGCACTGTGCACTGCACCTGCTGCACAAATGGAAGCTACGGTCTAGTAAGTGCAGTGTCCAACAGGGGGCGAAGGGGCCATGGATGTGTTAGGGGTGGCTGGGTAGTGAAAAATGGGGACAGATAGTGGAGATGTCACTTAATCTCTGGCAGTATACTCTACAGTTAGCAACGGAGCAAAGTACAAAATGTGTGGAAGTGCGCAGTGAGGTGGACAGTGTACAATGTCTCCAGTGCCAGGAAGGAAACAGTCTCCTTGGCTCCTGCTTAAAATATAAAATGAATAGTCTGTGTTTAATATGTCCCTGATTGCTCCAACAGGGTCCTGGTGCCACTGCACCTGTTGCATGAATAGAAGGTACTCTCTGGGACGTGTGGGTGCAAAGGCTATGGACAGGAGTTGAAGGGGCTTGTGGGGGGGCTGTTAAATGAGTAATGATGGGGAGTAGTTTTTGTTACAGAAGTACATGTATGTTAATTTGTAGGTTAAAACCCAATTACGCATAACATATTTTTCCAATCAGGGATGGCATCGCCGCTGCAACATCCTGTGATTCTGGGCAAGTCACTTATGTCTAAAAAACTAAATCTGGGGGGCGTGGTTTGCTGTGCTGCGGAATGGCCGCTCTGTGAGCGCGCTCCGCCGGCTGAATATTTATCCGGCACTTATCGGCACATCATCGGGGGCTGAACCCGGCTGAAAACGCGTCTTTGAAAGCGGCAAACCTGTGGCCGTCTAGGGCGGAAAGATCAGCTGCCGCCATTGCATAGCCGCGGAACCACGGCGAGAGAGGACCTGAGGCGGGCTGCGGGGAGTGAACAGACGGAGGTGCAGAGCGGGCACACCGCCTACTCGAATCCGGGGACTAGCGGTGGACGGTGACGGCACGTATGTGCGGCGCACTCTCAGCCCCGATTCCAAACGGTGAGACCGGAGTGTCGCGGATGCGGGCGGAGGCACGGCTGCATATCGGGTGCGGCTGTGCAGGAGAGGCCTGAGCTGGAGGAGCCCCGAGACGATTCGCTCCGGCCTGCCGCCGCCATTTTGTAGACGGAGGGGAGACTGGCAGAAGAGTGGGTCGGGGACAGACTAGGCAGCTGAATACATTGGAGTACCGGATTGGGGGACACCCAAGAACCTCTACGCACCGGCGGGTGCACCGGCGAAGACCGCAGGACGTTGAGGACCCGTCCAACAGAGGTACGGAGGTGGAGGCGATGACGGGGCACCCAGAATAAACGGTGGCACTTTGGGGACGGCGCAGAACCCGGCACTTGCGAGCAGGGGCCACAGAGAAAAGTACAACGTGTTTCTCGAGGCTGTAGTGGCATGCAACCTTGAAATTGGTCACAACTGAATACCGGCTGGCCTAGTGGTGGAAGAAGCCTCAAAACAGGGAAGGACGGTGAGTGGTGGAACCGCAGACGCTGGCACACACGCTGACAGTGGTGGACGCGGCGTTTGAACAGAGCCTGCTGCACATAATTGAAGTGTGGCTGGTGCAGGTAATTTGGAGTAAAGTGAAGTGCCGTCCTGTCAGAATCTGGTGGGAGTAACATAGGAGGTGTTGGGACCGCCGACGGGATAACAAGTTGGTTCCCGAGCTGCTTGAAAAAACACGGTGGGGTGAGCAAGATGGGCAAACCTGACGCCAAGCAATCTAAGCTCACCTTCGAACAGCGGAGGTCGACGAGACACGCTGAGTCGGACTCGGAATCCGCCGCAGGTGGGACTGTAGAGGGTCAAATGGCGGATCAAGGGGAGGATATGCGCACGCTCATGCTGGAGATGAGATCTAGCTTGCGTACGATTGATGCTAAGTTGGACACACTCACCACCCAAATGGAATCAGTGAAAACTCAGGTTGGGGTGCACGAACACAGATTGGACGTCCTCGAAAACAAGCAATCCGACTTCCATGACTTCCAGGTGGAGACGAAAGAACAGCTATTAAACATGGACAGATTACTGGGAGTGATCCGTGCAAAGAACGAAGATTTAGAGGCGAGATCGCGCCAGAACAATTTACGCATTACTGGGGTCCCGGAAACGACGGCTATGGAGAAGATGGAACCCTATATCGAGGGCCTGCTGAGGGATCTCTTTGCCGATCATCTCTCACCGGTGTTTGCAGTTGAAAGAGCTCACAGGGCCCTGGGCCCCAGACCACCGGCTGGATCTGCTCCGCGACCCATACTGGCCAAAATATTGAATTATCAGGACAGAGACACAGTGCTGCGCCAGGCGAGGAAGATGGGGAAGGTAACGCATCAGGGAAACAACCTCTCGTTCTACCCGGACTTTACCCCAGCGGTGCAGGCGGCGAGGAGAGAATTTCTTCCGGCGAAGCGACTACTTCTGCAGGCGCAGATCCCTTATTCGCTGCTGTACCCCGCCAAACTTAAAGTTTCACACGATGGATCTGCACATTTCTTTACAGACGCTAAATCAGCTTTGAAATTTGCCAAGCAGGTGGGGGGCAAACAGTCTAGGAGCTTTAGGTCACCGGATCACCTGAACACCCATCAGCTAAGTGATAATGACTGACATTGATGTTTGTGGGTTGGTTCGATTCTGTATGTACAGTTTTAGTGCTCCTGACTGTGCAAAGATGAATGTGGGGTGGTGTCACATCGGGGTGGGGGATGGGCTGCGGATACTGGGGTCATTACATTCGAGATGTCAGGTTTCAGACCCTGAAGGTTGGCGGCTGTTGTCTGGGTGGGACTGATGGAACGGGGTCCTGGGCAAGATCCTCAGCGACAGAGGCACCAGTCATTACACTGATGGGACTCTCACTGGCAATCTCGGGGTTGACTTTCTGGGTGTATTGGGAGGACTAGGGATTAGACATTGGCATGGGTCTGAAGGTTACTCCAGTATACTACATGGGTGCCACAGGTGTCTTTCACATCGAGTTGTAAGGGGTTCGCCTACCGGAAGTGTTTCGGCCACCCTGCGACAGTAGGGTAGAGTGCCGGCATCCACACTTCCCCATGGGAGTTTTCCCTAGATATTGTTGGTATATCAGTTTGAGTTTTGGGAAGGGGTCTTTTCAACCTGATTGGGGGTTGGAGTGGGTGGGGGGGCAGGGGAGGGCGAAAGTTTTTGTTTTGGTGGTATAATGAGATGCATTTGGTCGATACACACAGCACGGTATAGCACACGTTATTCTTGGTTGGGCCAGGTAGAGACCCATTGGGAGTACTTCTTCCCGACAGCATGACTAGCATCAACTGTTTATCGTGGAACATACGGGGGCTGAATGACAGTCGGAAAACGAGGTTGGTACAGGCATACCTATCCAGACACAAAATTGATTTGTGCATGCTACAAGAAACCCACCTAAGATCCCAGACATCCCTTAAACTCAGGCATAATAGATGGGGATACTCTTACATGGCAGCGTATTCTAATTATTCCCGGGGGGTAGCGATCCTGATCAGAAGAGGGCTGGACTGGAGGGAACGTGAGGTGCACGTGGACACAGAGGGGCGATTTGTAATTCTGGTGGGTCAGTTGAGTGGAATGTTGATAATGCTGGTGGCAATATATGGACCGAACACAGACTGTCCTGATTTTTTCCAGGAGGTGTGGGCCAAGGTGAGGGCGACAGGGTGCTCCACGATTCTATGGGGAGGAGATTTTAATGTGGTCCTTAATGACGCGCTGGACAGACAGGGGGCGGCCCGTACTCATCACCCAGCCGCGGGCAAACTGCTAAATACACTAGTAGAAGATGGTAACCTATTGGATCTTTGGCGCTCCAGACATGCGTTGGTGAGGGAGGGTACTTGTTTTTCAGAACATAAAAATGCCTGGTCTCGACTAGATTATTGGTTAGCAACAAGGGATGTGGCCAGTTGGGTGGTGGAGGTGCAGCATCTGCCAAGGACGCTGTCAGATCACTCCCCATGTCTCCTAAAAATTATATTGCCAGACTCCACTCGAAGAGCATTCACCTGGAGGCTGCCGCCAAAAGCGCTGTTGGACACAGCGTTCAAGGAAGAAATTCGAACTGACATCATAGATTATTTCACAATTAACACTGGCACTGTGGACACGGAGGCGTCACTCTGGGAAGCGTTCAAAGTGGTTATTCGAGGGCAATGTATCTCCAGACAAGCGGGTGTGCTTAAAGCCATTAGACTCACACTGCAGAAACTTGAAGGACAGATTAAGGACCTTGAGACACGTATCTATTCGGAACCGGCCCCAGAGCTGCTTGGTGAGCTAAAAACCAAACTACTAGAATATGCGGAGGAAGCACAGAGAGAGGTGAAGTTCTTGGGCAAATACGCTGAGGCACGGAGGTATGGGGAGGGTGACAGGCCGGGACGCACACTGGCTGGCATGATTAGAAACCAACGGACCACACCTTACATATCGGAACTGACGGACGGAGCTGGAGGTACGGTGTGGGGATCAGAAGCTATACTAGCTCAATTCTCGACCTTTTATGCAAACTTATACACAGCCACACAGACCGAACATCCGGTGGGGATACAGGAATTTTTAGATTCCGTGGCGTTGGTGTGGTTTAACGATAGACATAGGGAGTACATGCATGAACCATTTACGGTACAAGACGTAGTAGCGGTTATAAAGAGACTCCCTCTAGATAAGGCCCCGGGATCTGATGGCCTGACGACCGCATTTTATAAAACCTATGTGGACGAGCTAGCCCCCAGATTGCTTGCTATGTACGAGGAGGCGTACGACACGGGTATATTGCCGAGCTCACTGCGCGAAGCTATCATCGTCACGCTACTGAAACCAGGGAAATCTGAAGTTGAACTGGACTCCTACCGACCGTTGTCGCTTATTAATGTGGATGTGAAAATATTGGCTAAACTCGTAGAAAATAGAATCAAACCCCTACTACCCTATATCGCCCTACCAGACCACTCGGGTTTTATACCTGGCAGATCCACTGCTCACAACCTCAGAACACTTTTCGCGATCTTACACTACTTAAGTCCGGGGGTGCAGGCGGCAGCGGTATTCTTGGATGCTACAAAAGCATTCGATTCACTGGAATGGCCGTATCTATTCAAAGTGCTGGAGCGGATGGGGTTTAGCCCCCTGCTGGTAAAGTGGATCCAGCTACTCTACGAAGCGCCGACAGCCCGTTTACGAGTTAATGGACTGTTGTCCGCTCCTTTCCAGATAACACGGGGCACGAGACAGGGATGTCCGTTGTCACCTCTGCTCTTCGCGATAGCGATGGAGCCCCTGGCCGCCCGTATACGACAACACCACACAGATAAAGGCATTGGATTTAACGCTAGAAGTCTCCTGATATCCTTATATGCTGACGACGTCACTCTGTACGTCTCGAACCCGGCCCAGAATCTGGATTTAATTTTACGGGAGTTCATAAAATTTGGTGGACTGGCGGGTATTTCTATAAATTGGGCAAAATCGGTGGTCTTCCCTCTGACGGAGGGCACGAGTGCTGTGGTGTCGGAATTTCCAATACACTGGGAAGGAGGGAAGTTAAAATATTTGGGGATTTGGGTCAGTCGTGATACGCAGGAAGTATGGAATCTAAACTATGGAAGGGCGATTGCCTGGCTTGCGGAGAAGGTGGTAGTATGGAACAAGCTCCAACTGTCAGTGGCAGGTAGGATAGCCCTGATAAAAATGGTTGTACTCCCTAAATTTTTATATCTGTTTGTCAACTTGCCGCTAATTCTCACTCAGGCCTTCTTCACCAAACTTAGATCGCTACTGATATCGGTGACGTGGGCGGGTGGACAAGCCAGAGCGTCTTGGGAACTACTGTCGCTGCCGCTTAGGCAGGGAGGGATGGGAGCGCCGGATATGAAACTGTACGCATGGTGTGCGCAGGCACAATTTCTGCATTATTGGGTTCACCCGACGCCCTATCAACCGCATGTGGCGGTGGAGGCGGATGTGGTGGCACCGCTTCCACTCAATGTGGCAGTGTATAAAAAATTCACACGTCCAATGGAGGGCATAGACACCACTGAAACCCTGAGATGGGCGTGGGATGGTTTACTGGAGACGAGCGGGAGCGAGTATCCTATACGCCCCCTCAATTCCCATAACACAGAATCCAATGCTGCCAAACGTAAGAGACGGGATCAGTAAGAAGACGGCAAAGGACATGACGTTACATACGTTCGCAGATCTGTACCCGGAAGGGAAGTTTCGTGACCCACCGAAAGCGGAGGAAGGGAGAACAGTACGGTTTGGGGAGACTTTTTATACCACAAGTTGCGGGCCGCTTGCCGGGCTGCACATGCTGACTTTCCTGCGCAACCGCCCCCACTGACAGCGCTGGAGAACCTGCTTAGTACGCCATCGCCGCGTAAACTCATCACGAGACTCTATCCACACATGCAAAATGAAGCACCCGTGACTGTGCCGGTGGCATGGGATAAATGGAGGGAGGAACTGACACCCCCACTGACAGACGACCAATGGGCATATTGCTGTAAGCAGATCACAGATTTGTCTCCCAATTACAGGTTAAGATTAGTCCATTTTAAATTTTTACACAGGTACTATAGAACGCCCTCTAGCCTACATAAAATGGGTCTAAGAGACGACGACTGCTGTTGGCGGTGTGGGACGCCCTCGGCTTCCTTTTTACATATGGCATGGGAGTGCCGGGTCATTGCTGGGTACTGGGCAGAGATCTTCAGGTCTATAAACCAGATCTTGGGTATGGGATTGACCCCGTCTCCATTGGTTGGGCTGCTGGGTTATGTGAAGGACACACACGTCAGGAAACGTAAACTACATGCTCTGCTTCTCTTGTTCGCTAAACGTCAAATTGCGATTCATTGGGGGAGGAAAAGAAGCCTACCATACAAGAGTGGGTTAAGGGAGTGACATACTGCAGAGTTCAATTTGATACCTTTTGGGAATTGATGCCGCCAGCGTCTAGACCCCGGGAGATATGGGAGCCGTTTGTAACTTGGGTACGTGAAGGGTCGCATGGTACAGACGAAATACAGGATGTTGGGAATAGGGTGGGAACTGAGTGATTATGTACTAAACTGTGAAACTGTAATATCAGACATGAAATGTCAATGATCTGGATAGGGGACGTAAGATCGGCCTGTAATAAAAACTGAATTATTATATGCTGAACATAATGGGTGAAAATGGACCGGGGGAATGGGTCGCTCAACTGGGAAAACGAAGACATTCATAGACTGTGTGTACTAGGCCGTTGATGATTCGGAACTTTATACACCAAGGTTCTCTATATGTTCTGTTGTTAATGGTATCATGTGTACTATTGTTATACAACAATAAATAAAACATAAAAAAAATAAAAAAATAAAAAAAATCTGTCATCAACGTGTTACATGATGTGCTATTTTAGGGTCATGTTACAGCCTCGTAATTGGAGCATAGGAGGGGCACCAGTGGGCTCTATGTGGAGATTGAAATTAACCGAAAGCAAAGTAAACACCGAGCTTTGTGGAACACCTCTGTCTTTGAATGCACAGCAAATATGACGAGATAAGAACAAGATTTACAGGCCTGTTTACAGAAAGGGAGCTCTTGGAAGGATACTGGTATATAAGGTTTTGGCATGGGAGGGATGAAGTGAACCTGGAGAGCCTAAGTCAGCAAATGGAACGCAAGAAAATGCAGATTTTCCTATTAAACTATAAATAAAAGTCTTAATTTTATTACAGACATGGAGGCGAGTATTATGCTTTCAAATCTTGCATAGCAGCAGTCAAGAACACTTAAAACTACAGATTCCAAGAAGATTAGCAACAGGCTAGCGAATGGGAATGAAACATGTAATACACACCATATCCAATAGCATTATAATACCATGTATAATGTCCCGCTTGACTTCGAACAGCCCTCTTTTCTTGTGCAAGAAGTTCGATAGAACCAGAAAACAATGGAAAAATAGAGAAAACAATAGAAAACGCCAAAGTAAATGTAAAGAGATCCTGGAAAAAGTTCAACATGGCAAAGGCTCTGGAAATATCCGGCAAAACAGGAAAAGATGAGGCTGAAGATCCATCTTTGCTCATGATGTCCTTAAGAGGAAGCCACTGGCAAAGTTGGAGTTGCAGTCAGGGAGGGAAACAAACATACATTACTGAGTGTTGAGGTTGCATAATACTCACCTCCATGTCTTTAATAAAATTAAGACTTTCCTTCATTATTTACTAGGAAAATCTGCATTTTATGTCAAGACAGGAGGCTCCTATTATGCTTTTTTAAAGCATGTTAACCACCAAAGAAGTTACAGTATAAACAAGTTTACAGTAGAAAGTTATAAAGACATTATCGTTAGACCAGCCGGCTGATCTCAGAATGTCCTCTACAAAGCTTTAGAAGCCATGGCACCCCGGGAAGAATGAGCTCCAAATACTGAGGTATCAATACCCAGTGGTGGCTCCTCCGCTATGGCGGCGGAGCGTCGCCCCATTGCTATTGAGCAGTGTAAAGGAAAGGAAATATAAAATGACAATAACTTTGAGTTATTATCATTTTATGTTTCCTTTGCGGGTGGGCGGGGCTGCTCTGCTCACGGAGCAGGGCAGGGGAGGAGTGGTTTGCCCAATCCTAAGTGCACAATGACTGTTTGGTCAGCCCTCTTGGGCCGCCCAAACCAGTCATGCCCAATTTACCCGTTCTCCATGCAGGCTGCATTACAGCCTGCGTGGAGAACAAGCCCAGGCCCCTATTCCCTGGTTGAGTGTCCAACCAGGATGCTCAAAACCAATCACAACGCTTCAGCGTTGTGATTGGTCAGGGGAGCCTGGGTGCTTACCAATCACAACACTGCAGTGCAGCGCTGTGATTAGTCAGGGGAGCCTGGCTGTTCTTCCTGGCTTCCTGTACCATGAGGAGAGCAGGAACAAGGAGCAGAGATGCGGCGGCAGGACCCGACGGCAAGGTAAGTGTATAATTTTTTTAAAAACATTTTTGTTTTATATTGCGCTACCTCGCGCCCCCCCTATACCTCCGTCACCTCTCCCCACCACCCATGAGTCATGCTGCCTACCACTGGCAATACCTGCCAAAGATATAATCCATATGATCCAGCGAGCCAGAGTGGCAGCCGAAACAGGCTTTTGGGGGCATATTATCAAGAACGGCGTTAAAAATTATCGCCGGTTTAGTGGCAGAAAACTGCCGCTAAAGCGGCGATAATGGGCTTGATAATATGCCCTTGAGAATTCCAATAGAAGTCCATGTTCTGGTGTGAACATGGGCTTCTATTGGAATTCTCCAGGGCATATTATCAAGCCCATTATCGCCGCTTTAGCGGCAGTTTTCTGCCGCTAAACCGGCGATAATTTTAACGCCGTTCTTGATAATATGCCCCGTGGGGTTTCCGTGAGGAAATGAGGAGATGAGAATAAGAAGAAGTTCTGAGATCAAGAGTCTGGTGTTCATATACCTTAAGACACTGAGCCACACAAAGTTTGGGTTGATTTGGTAAATAAGGATAAAATACTGTATTTAAGTTTGTTTTAGTGTGTTTGTTAACAGTGAGCATTACTCCAGTAGGAGTATATTGGCGAGAAGAAACAGTCAATGTCTTCATGTCTGACAAACGTTTGATAGATATAAAACATAGCAACATAGTAAGCTTCGCAGAAAGCATTTATCGAGAGAGATTTGCATTGTCAGGCCAAGAAATAAACATATTCAATACAACATTAACATCCCACAATTTGTTATACTTTGGTAAAGGAGGAACAGAACATTTTACTCCTTTCAATAGACAACAAATGAGCGGATGCTCTCTTCGGTTTGCCATCAATATGGGGATGATTCACGGAAATTGACTATCTGTATAAGTTGATGGTTCTATAAGACTTAGCTCCGCAAGCTTCAGCTGCCAAGAAATTCACAATGTAGATTATATCGGCTGAAAAGGGATTGACACATTTTCCCAAACACAAGCCTGACCATAGAGTCCATGCGGACTTGTAAGCTTTGGTGGTGCCTGGAGGCCAGGTGTTATTAATGAATTTTGCAGCTTCTGGCGAAATGAAATGGAAAGATTGATCGTACCTACTATGTGCCAGGCCGAGAGAATGAGGGAGTTGTCAAGCACCAAGTTGTGAAAATTGCCCAAAGGGTCCAGAAGAAAATAAGGAAAGAACAGGAGAAGAAGAGGAAAGTCTATTGCCAGTTTGAGAAGGGGATGGAACCATACTTGAGATTGCCAAAACGGAACTACATGATTAGGGTGGCTTGCTGATGCCTGGCCTGGGCCAGAACCCTGTTAATCATAAGGAACAGAGGGAACACATAATTGGCTGAGAGGGACCAGTCCCGTAGAGAGGCATCTGTAGCTAAGGCTAGAGGATTGGATGCCAACTGAAGAAATGAGGTAACTGAGTGTTGAGTCAAGAGGCAAACAGATCGATACTCACTGTTTGTGAGACAGAGACTGGAACACTGAACAGTGAAGTCTCCAATCGCTGTAATGCCGAAGATGACAGGAGGGCCAGTCTGCGATGGACTTGAGAGTGCCTGATAAATATTTTGCATGAACCGATATCTTGTTGAGCAGGCAGAATTCCCAAAAGCTTTTTGCAAACTCTGCTAAAGGTTTAGATTTTGTTCCTCCTAAATGATTGACATAATGGACCGCGGAGATTTTCCTTTTTGGAAATGGGGCCCTCACACACCCTTTCGGGTGTCATGCTTCATCATCGGGCTTGCTCCTCGTCGGGCCGGTGCTGCAATGCCTGACGGGCACCCTCAAGGGGGCTCTTTATCGGAGATCTTTTCCCAAAGCTGTGATGTGAAGTGCAAGTTAAGGGCCCTTTGTGTAGATTGAGGAAACGTAGGTGTCGAGGCACATGAGAAGGGGTAGGTCATTGGTGAAGTTCTCCAATGAATAACCACGCTAAAAAAAATTGTGTTTATCTCAGTGTTTCTCTCGAGGAGGTGATGACATCACCCTCATTGGGTCAGTGATTTTACATTTTGCAGGTACACTTATAGGCTACTTAGGGGCCGATTCCGATCTCGGCCGGTAGGGCTCCGAATCGGATTCGGCATAACCGGATCCGATTCGGAGCCCTATTTCCCGACCGATTTGTACGCGCGTCCGGACGAGCGAGTACGATGCGAAATCGCCGACCGACTCGTTCGGGCGTCCCAACCGCTCTGACCGACTCGTTCCCGGTTCGAACCGCACCGACTGACTCGCTCGGACACGACTCGCACCGCGCAATGGAGATGTTCCCCGGCCGGGTAAGTACGATGCGCGCCGCGAGCAGTCCGACCGACACGCGCCGTCCGGCTCGAAAGAGCAGTCGGAGCCGTACTTCGGGGGTCCGTGTTTGGACCCCCCTGTACGCGTAGCCGCGCGAGTCGCACACAGGGGGGACCCATGGGTCCCCCCTACCTGTGCGTGTACGGCGCGAGTCGCTTCGCCGCATACCCGCTGTAGGGGGCGCCCTTGTTCGCCTCGCACCCATTGAGGCAATGGGAGCTTGCGTACTCGTTGTACGACCGGCTCCCATTGACTTCAATGGGAGTCCGACCGACTCGAGTACGATAGCATACGGACGCATCGTACTCGTTCAATCGGGCTGCACGGGTCCGATTCGGTCGGAAATCTCTCCGGGTCCGGCTCGGTCGGAGAGATTTCCGGCCCGAATCGGAATTGGCCCCTTAGTGTTTGGACACTACTTGTTGCATCCTTGGTCCCAGACAATGTGTAGATTAGTTATCAATTTTACAGTCCTGAAGAATTGCCCTAGATCACATCTTGACTAATTGACGGCATGAAACACCAGTCACCAGGGATCATTGTCCCCACTGGTGACATCACGTTTTTAATAAGTCAGGCATACTGATGGATTAAAATTTGATTTGAGTGTTGCCTAGCCTTTTTTAAGTCACTAATCACTACATCGACACCTACGTTTCCTCACAGTAAAACTAAGAACTAGGCAGTGGACCCAAAAACAGATCCAGCACTCAAACCGTTATAGCCCTACAAACATAGAAGATCCTGTGTGCACCACTCTGTATGCACTTTCTGCCCATAAAGTGCTCCCCAAACTGGGGAAAAGTACATACAAACACAAAGACCAGAGTTGCACCACATATAATTGAAAGAACAGTATAAGCACTTGAATATTTCAAAAATTGATAACAGTAACTCTTGAGTCCTCCAGTAATATTCTTCGTTTATTAGTGCCTCATATTGGAATTCATAAAAAACCAGCCAACGCATTTCGTCCACCAAACAATGGACTTCTTCAGGGCTGTAGGTTAAATAAATACATATACCATATAAACAGTCTATACACATAAAACTATACAAATATATACATATATATATATATATACAAATAGATACATAAACATTCATAAGAAAAACAACATGACACATAGTTTGAGAAAAGTATTGTCAACGAAGAAATGACAAATAGTTTTTGAGAAAAGGGAGATGACAATATTTTTCTAAAATATGACCAGAGTAGTGAAACTTGATCATATCGGTTGTAATTATAAGACAGACCAGAGGAGAGAGTAGAATTCTCTGACACAAATAGACAAAAGACTATACTATACGCATGAAAGTGAATAGTAAAATGAAAACAAAAGATAATAATAATGGTAATGTAAGGTTTCAATGGGTCACCCAAAAAGAGCTATGAGAAACGAAGGGAAGAAACTGTTGCGTAAAGTAGTTCCAACACTAATCTGTGCACCATTGAAAACATGCAAATGACCAAAAAGTATGATGAAAGCAAATCACTTGAGAAGCACAAAGCTGTGCTTATAGTCTGAGTGTGATGTCAGTTGAAGGACACCCAAGTGAAGAAGCAATCCAATCCACAGTGGCAATATAATAGCCAAGAGTGATGTTATATGCTTGAAAGGGGGATAACATACCAGAAACAAACACTGGTATCCGATGCTTACAGTCAGAGCATCGTAGTGTTCTACAATTGCGCCATTTCTGATTGAACATCTGAGAAATATAATAATAAATACGATCCTATTTACTTATTCTGTTACTCTGTCGTTTTGCTTGTCCACAGGTGCCATATATAGGGAGGACATTCCCCCACATAAATGCCTTACTATATTAATATACTGAATGTAGATGACTACTTGAAAACATGGGGGCAGATTTACAAGCCCCCTGCGCCACCAGTACGTCACTTTTCGTGACGTACTGGTGGCGCAGGGGGCTCCTCGATATTTACAAGGAGAGGAAAAGCCACCATGCGTGACTTTTCCTCTCCTTGTAAATACCGTCCCTTCACACGCAGCACTTTGCGTTGAAGGGGCGTTCCATGGGTGTTGCTGTGGGTGTTCCCACGCAACACCCATGGAACAAGACACATCTCCAGATTTACGAGTAATCGTAACTCTGGAGATGCGTGTGAATGCTACGCCACCCTAGAGGTGGCGTAGCGAGACGCACCGAGGAGAAATGTTTTCATTTCTCCTCGTTTTTCCTCTTTCAATGCGTGCTGCATTCTGCAGCACGCATTGAAAGAGGAAAAGCCTGTACTGATTGTTTTTGTGCAGAAAGGTGCCCCTTCCTGCACAAAAACAATCTCCCCATGGCGCAGGCATCCTTGCACCATGGTGCAAGGGTGCCTGCGCCGGCGCTTGGCAGCTGTTTGTGCGCCAGCGCAGGGGAGAGCACAGGAATGCGACATATTCTTGTAAATATGTCGCATTCCTGTGCTCTGAAAGTGCCGCAGCGTGGCGCAGCCAAAGGGCTTGCAGCGCCACGCTGCGGCACTTTCTTGTAGATCTGCCCCGTGGTGCGCAGAGTGCGCTTCTTTCATATCACTGAAATACTTGAATACAGGAATGCATTACTCTCGGGTTAGGTTACAAGCTGGCTTTGACCCACTTCCATTATATTTCACTTGTGCCAGATGCTGCCTTTTTTTTTCTTTGCTGTAGGTGCAGGAGTGAGATACGTTTGCACCCTAATAGGATCGAATGTATTATTATTTTCCTCAGATGTTCAATCAGAAATGGCGCAATTGTAGAACACTACGGGGCATATTTACGTTCCCTGGCGCATCCCTGTATATCAGCAGGGATGCGCCAGGGAAAATGCGTCACGCAAGTTTACCCTTGCGCCACGTCCGATGCGCCGCATTTACAATGCGGCGCATCGTGGCGCAAGGATAAGCAGATGCATGACGCATCTGCCGGCGGAAGGTTGGCGCAGTGCTGAAGTTGTGTCGCAAGCGCGACGCAACTCCAGCACTGTTCCAACCTTCCCTATCCCTAACATGGTGCGTCAATCCTTACGCCTGCTTGAAGCAGGCGTAGGATTTGATGCACCAGCGTCGGAAAAGTGACTGCGTGAAATCTTGTAGATTTCACTACGTCACTTTTCCGAGGCGTCCCTGCGCCGGAACGCCCCCTGCGCCGGTACGCCCACATGAAACCTGACGCAGGTTTCATGTGGCGCAGGGGTTTACTACGTGACGCATCTCCCTAGATGCGTCACGTTGTAAATATAGCGCAACGCGGTGCATGGTTTGCGTCGCCGCTGCGTCACATGCGTGACGCAACGGCAGCGCAAAAGTGGCGCAAGGGGCTTGTAAATATGCCCCCTATGATGCTCTGACTGGAAGCATCAATTCTCCTTCTGCATCAATGGAGAGCTGTCAAACTCCATATTAAAAATAGTAGAGGTAAAAAAGGCAGGGAAGGGTTACAGTTTCTGTTAATATAGGCTTTGTGGTGGAGAGAAAACACCAAAACCCTCCCAGGGGTCATCGCTGTATGCAGAAACCCCACTCTAGTAAGGGGGAAAGGCAGGACCAGAAGCCTCTCCCTCTGCTGACGGGGGCCTAGAGGTGAAGAAAGTAAAGCCGCTCCGCCGCCGCGAGGTGATTGGCCAGCAAGAACTTGAACTGAAGCAGCGGTGAGCGTATGCACTGCCACGCTGAAATGCGGCTGAGGCAGCGGAACACGCTCAGGGAAGGCCGAGCTCGTCAACGTCGAAGAGATTCTGAAGGAGCAGGGAAGAACGGGCCTAAAACAAGAGGCTCATGAAGAATAGGGGAAATGCGCAACAGTAAGTGCGCCACACCAGGGGTGGTTAGGTGAACCCAAGATGGCCACAGGTGAGTTCCCCAACATGAGCGCATGTGGGGGAACCACCGCAAATAGATTGAATACACAGTAGCAATAAACGGAATAAATCAATATTATTAAACCATTAATAAAGCTATTATACAGCATTAAGATAATAAACAAGTTAATTGCCACAAGTTGAAAAGTATTTATCTAGACTGCGAGCAGCAAGAAAAGAGGGCTGTTCGCAGTCAATGGGACATTATATATGGTATTATAGTGTAAAACAATTTGACCAACTTGCAAGTCATCATACTCCTCCTCCTGAAGAACATCACCTAGACCTTCTTTCTTTACCTTAGTATTCTTTTGTGATCTGCAGTACCTTGCATAGTGACCTTTCACACCACACCCCTTGCCAAGCACTTCTTAACGGTTGGCTATATGACCAACCAGGCCACATCTGAAGCATTTCCCAGAAAAACAAATTCTTTGTACATCTTCACCTTTTGACATCACCACCGTCTGTACCTGTTCCTTGGTCACTCCCCCATTCTCCTTCTTAATCACCTCCACACACGCTATGGAGTGTTCAATTTTCTTAGCTATGAGTACCACTTCAATCAACTTAGAATCGTCTTTTTTCCAAAGTGCATCTCTTTCTTTTTCTATATTGCAACCTAGCATGAATTTGATCCCTAATGCGCTATTCTACGCTTCCCTCAAATCTGCATGTGGATGCCAGTTTACGCAACTGAGTGACATAATTTTCTACTGATTCTTGTGCCAACTGGACCCGCCTCCCAAAATGATAGTGTTCTAAAATTGTGCTGATTTTAGGTAAGTAATGTTTATCCAGTTTCTTTATTCACACCTCAGATTAACTCAGCCCTTCTGCCTCTGCATCATCTAACTCCGGATGATGTCCAAACATCTCCTGACCATCCGGACCTAGACAATGCATGAGGAGTGAAGTCTTTTTTTCTGCACTCAAAGTTGTCCCACACACTTTAGCATAATGAGAGAACACTTTTTTCCATTTGTCCCACTTTAACGTTGGTTCTCCTGGTGACATAAAAAAAACAGTGGAGGTGCAATATTCTACATTATATTTGTCTTTCTATGTTTGTCTTCCTAGAATATATATATTATGTTACTCATTCACCGGTGGCCCGTCAGTCACCCTAAATTCCAAGGTAAAAAAATTAAACTAACTCTCCAATGCCTGATATAGCATCCGAGGATCCTGTCACTGTATAAACCCTCTAGTATCCGATATGATACTCGAGGTCCATCCACCCTTTGATACAAACCCTTATAGAAGAAGTTCTCTTCCTACAGCCACTGCACAATGAGCAATACCCTACTCTCTTTCAAACAGCTTCCTCACTACCTCCAAAACATCATCCGAATCCAAGATGTCTGCTGCTTTCTCAACTACTCAATAGCCACTCAAAAGAGTAAGATGTCATGCATTACTCCAATAAGAATCAAGTTTTTATTCAAGGTTTCCTACTCATGTGCAATGTATGTAGTCGAAAGGAGTCAAGAGCTGCAAACGCTGACCAAAATCGTTTTGAGTTTAGAAGACACCGCTGTCGACCAGGAAAGAACTTTCACCTGTCCATAGGTAAGAGACGTGGGCAGTAGAGGGGGCTGCTACACAAATGCTTTGACGCACGATCGCTCGTACTGATCCTTGTTTAAGCCACAGCGTGAGGCTGAGGCACAGGCAGGCGTGTGAGAGCTATGCTCTTTCTTAGTCAAACAAAGCAAGTCAGGTTTTTAACCATTCTAAGATGGCCGAACTACTTTCGTGATCCTACTACGGTGCGAGCTGAGGCAAACATTGTGTTTAACCATTCTAAGATGGCCGAACTACTTACTCGATATGGTTCGCACTAGGCAAATATTCTCTCTGGGGCGTGGTCGGTTTAATGGTTGACCCGCCTCTTGATTCAACAATGTAGGCAATAAAGGTTTTGCATGAAATTACAGAAGCCGCTGATTAGAATATATATTTTTCGTAAAGGACACTTTTAACCCCTTGACCGCGATCGGAATTCCGCTCGTATGCGGGACATTCCGATCGCGGGTGGGGTCGTGACGAGCTCAGCTCGTCATGCGCACAGCGCTACCGCGCAGCATGACGAGCTGAGCTCGTCATGAGCACGGAAAGGGTTAAGTGCAAGCTTAGATAAAGTTCCCTGAACCGAGCAGATAGTATTTTTGACCATTCCAAGATGGACGAACTACTTTCGCGGTCTTCTTCGTGTTAGCGGTTTAATGGTTGACCTGCCTCCTGATTCAACAATGTAGGCAGTAAAGGTTTTGTATGAAAATACAGAAGCCGCTGATTATAATCCATATTTTTTGTAAAGGACACTTGTAAGTGCAAGCTTAGACAAAGTTCCCTGAACCGAGCAGTTAGTATTTTTGACCATTCCAAGATGGCCGAACTACTTTTGCGGTCTTCCTGGCATTTGATATATTTTCTCCTTGGGGGTCTGGTCGAATTATTGGTTGGCCCGCCTCTTTACCTAGTTTCAACAAGGTAGGCTGTATAAAAAGCTAGGTTACATGCAGGCTCGGTGTTTATTGAGAAATAACAGCGGACGGATGCGGAGTGGTGCTGCCATACTTAAGGATTTAAGGTATTGATTGAGGCACTTATAGAGCAATAGATTATTGTTGCCCAGAGTAGAGATGATACTTGTTCTAAAAGAACCTTTACCTTAACAAAATGGGCTATTGTTATAATTGTGGTTAGAGTTCTGATATTATATCTCTCTGCTTAATATGTGGGTAGGGTGTCCCTAGTAAATCCTTCTTTGAGTGAAAAATATATCTTTTTGCACTATAGAGTGGCCATTTAAGAGTAACTGGAAGTTTATTTTGTGGGGGTGTATAGGAGCATGTCTAGATTAGTATGGCTAGATAGGACTATCCCCCCTAATATTGGAGTCCTGTCCTGAACATATATAAGATATTCTTTTCTTAGGCTCTATTAAGTGAAGGGTACTCCCTAACTAACTGAGCTCTGTTTTTATTATTTCCTGCAGACCCTATCAAATGAAGGGCATATAGGAACCCTGTGATATATCATTCAGGCCTAAGTAGGCAGCATTATACCAACATTGGAGGTTATCCCTATTGGTGCTGGAGGTATGTTGATATTTTTATCATTCTGGCAAGAATAGACCTTTTGGGAGTTGCATTATAAGCAGTACAATATCCCCTTGTTTTAGATTCCACGACGGAAGAAGGACAGTGAGACTAGCTGTTGTTCAAATCTACATTTTGTGTTGATCCTTATAAAAGGTGAGATAGGATCTTATTTACAAGTGACTAGGGCCTCTAACACCGAATTAAGATTAATCATGTGATTGAAATGTTCTGTTTTTAATTCCCGTTTTGGTTATTGTCTATGTGTGATAATTGTATGTTTTTAATTGTAGATATCATCAGAGAGTAATATCTTTAGTCTTGATAAAGATGGTTTAAATCAAGATAATACCATCGAAACGCGTCAACGCCATAGAACCATAATCCGCACAGTGGGCTGCCACACTAGATATTAAATGTCTTTTGTACATCAGGGTCCAGCCCCAACATTACCTCATACGGATATGGTCACTTTATGACAAAGTGTAGTGTCTTTTTAACCCCTTCGCTGCTAGGCCTTTTCCCCTCCTGTGCTAAGCCTTTTTTTGGCTATTTGGGGTAGTGTGCGCTTAGGCCCCTGTAACTTTTAGACCACATAAGGTATCCATGCCAAATTTGCGTCCTTTTTTTCTAACATCATGGGGATTGTAAAGGTACCCAAGGTTTGTGGATTCCCCTGGAGGGGACCCAGAAATTAGTCAAAATACAGCTAAACTTTGGGGTTTTGGGAAAAATGCGAAAAAGGGCTACAGATGAAAGCGTCTTGATTTTTCCCTGCAAATGGCATCAAAAAGGGGTTGTGGTGCTGAAATCACCATCTTCCCAGATTTCAGGGACAAGCAGACTTTTGTCAGAAAACCAACTTTTTACACAGTTTTGGCATTTTTCTGGGACATAGCCTATTTTTGCTATTTTTTGTGCTTTCAACCTCCTTCCAGTTAATGGTAGAAATGGGTATGAAACCAATAATGGATCCTGGAAAGCCATACATTTCTGAAAAGTAGACACAATTCTAAATTCAGCAAGGGGTCATTTGTGTAGATCCTTAAAGTTTTCCTTATAGAAACTAACAGTTAAATAAAGGACAAATTGAAAATTAGTTGAAAAAAACAGCCATTTGTGTCAACGTTTTCACCTGTAACTTCTTCTAATTATGACAGCTATTTGAAGGCAATATACCGTTATATCCGCTGGACCTTTCTGGTTGTGGGGATATATAGGACTTGTAGGTTCACCAAGAACCCGACGAACCCAGAGCCAATAATTGAGCAGCATCTTGCAATGGTTTTTTATTATGTACCGGGTATATAGCAATTATTTTGGGAAAATGTATACATGGAAAAATTGTTATGAAAGACACCTATGTATTTCTGAAATGGGAACAAAATGTAGATTTTAGAAACAGTAGATATTTGCACATTTCCGAAATTGGGTGTACCCATACTAGCATGAGAATTATAGGTCATTTTTCAAAATGACTTATTGTTTACACATTGTCTTTCATTTGGAAGGCAGAAATGCATCGAAAGTTAATAGGTAATAACAGTTGCTCTACAATTCTGTGTTACCCTAAGTCTCCCGATAAAAATGGTACCTCACTTGTGTGGGTAGCCCTTGTGCCCACAACAGGAAATGGCTCAAAATGCAACGTGGACGTACCACATTTTCACAATGAAAAATTACCCTTTTTTTGCAAAGTGTAATTTTGAACCCTAGCTCTGCCGGCACCTAGGGAAACCTAGCAAACCTATACATTTTTGAAAACTAGACACCCAGGGGAATCCAGGATGGGGTGACTTGACTTCCTCCCACCAGGTTCTGTTACCCAGAATCCCTTGCAAACCTAACAAATTGTCAAAAAAACCATATGTTCCCCACATTTCTGTGGTGGAAAGTTTTGGAATCTGCGTGGATCCACAAATTTCCACACACCCCGCGTTCCACAAAGTCTTACGAGAAAAATGGTACCTCACTTGTGTGGGTCGGCCTAGTGCCTGCGACAGGAAACGGCGCAAAACGCAACGTGGTCACACCTCAATTTCGCAGTGAAAAATGACCCTTTTTTGGCAAAGTGCCTAGCTGTAGTTTTTGAACCCTAGCTCTGCCGGCACCTAGGGAAACCTAGCAAACCTATACATTTTTGAAAACTAGACACCCAGGGGAATCCAGGATGGGGTGACTTGACTGCCTCCCACCAGGTTCTGTTACCCAGAATCCCTTGCAAACATAAAAAATTGTCAAAAAAACCACATTTTCCCCACATTTCTGTGGTGGAAAGTTCTGGAATCTGCGTAGATCCACAAATTTCCACCCACCCGGCGTTCCCCAAAGTCTTCTGAGAAAAATGGTACCTCACTTGTGTGGGTCGGCCTAGTGCCCGCGACAGGAAACGGCACAAAACGCAACGTGGTCACACCTCAATTTCGCAGTGAAAAATGACCCTTTTTTGGCAAAGTGCCTAGCTGTAGTTTGTGAACCCTAGCTCTGCCGGCACCTAGGGAAACCTAGCAAACCTATACATTTTTGAAAACTAGACACCCAGGGGAATCCAGGATGGGGTGACTGGACTGCCTCCCACCAGGTTCTGTTACCCAGAATCCCTTGCAAACCTAAAATATTGTCCAAAAAACCACATTTTCCCCACATTTCTGTGGTGGAAAGTTCTGGAATCTGCGTAGATCCACAAATTTCCGCCCACCCCGCGTTCCCCAAAGTCTTCTGAGAACAATGGTACCTCACTTGTGTGGGTCGGCCTAGTGCCCGCGACAGGAAACGGCGCAAAACGCAACGTGGTCACACCTCAATTTCGCAGTGAAAAATGACCCTTTTTTGCAAAGTGCCTAGCTGTAGTTTTTAACCCTACCTCTGCCGGCACCTAGGGAAACCTAGCAAACCTATACATTTTTGAAAACTAGACACCCAGGGGAATCCAGGATGGGGTGACTTGACTGCCTCCCACCAGGTTCTGTTACCCAGAATCCCTTGCAAACATAAAACATTGTCAAAAAAACCACATTTTCCCCACATTTCTGTGGTGGAAAGTTCTGGAATCTCGTGGATCCACAAATTTCCACCCACCCCGCATTCCCCAAAGTCTTACGAGAAAAATGGTACCTCACTTGTGTGGGTCGGCCTAGTGCCTGCATCAGGAAACGGCGCAAAACGCAACGTGGTCACACCTCAATTTCGCAGTGAAAAATGACCCTTTTTTGGCAAAGTGCCTAGCTGTAGTTTTTGAACCCTACCTCTGCCGGCACCTAGGGAAACCTAGCAAACCTATACATTTTTGAAAACTAGACACCCAGGGGAATCCAGGATGGGGTGACTTGACTGCCTCCCACCAGGTTCTGTTACCCAGAATCCCTTGCAAACATAAAAAATTGTCAAAAAAACACATTTTCCCCACATTTCTGTGGTGGAAAGTTCTGGAATCTGCGTGGATCCACAAATTTCCACCCACCCCGCGTTCCCCAAAGTCTTACGAGAAAAATGGTACCTCACTTGTGTGGGTCGGCCTAGTGCCTGCGACAGGAAACGGCGCAAAACGCAACGTGGTCACACCTCAATTTCGCAGTGAAAAGTGACCCTTTTTTGGCAAAGTGCCTAGCTGTAGTTTTTGAACCCTACCTCTGCCGGCACCTAGGGAAACCTAGCAAACCTATACATTTTTGAAAACTAGACACCCAGGGGAATCCAGGATGGGGTGACTGGACTGCCTCCCACCAGGTTCTGTTACCCAGAATCCCTTGCAAACATAAAGAATTGTCAAAAAAAACACATTTTCCCCACATTTCTGTGGTGGAAAGTTCTGGAATCTGCATGGATCCACAAATTTCCACCCACCCCGCGTTCCCCAAAGTCTTACGAGAAAAATGGTACCTCACTTGTGTGGGTCGGCCTAGTGCCTGCGACAGGAAACGGCGCAAAACGCAACGTGGTCACACCTCAATTTCGCAGTGAAAAATGACCCTTTTTTGCAAAGTGCCTAGCTGTAGTTTTTGAACCCTACCTCTGCCGGCACCTAGGGAAACCTAGCAAACCTATACATTTTTGAAAACTAGACACCCAGGGGAATCCAGGATGGGGTGACTTGACTGCCTCCCACCAGGTTCTGTTACCCAGAATCCCTTGCAAACATAAACAATTGTCAAACAAACCACATTTTCCCCACATTTCTGTGGTGGAAAGTTCTGGAATCTGCCTGGATCCACAAATTTCCACCCACCCCGCGTTCCCCAAAGTCTTACGAGAAAAATGGTACCTCACTTGTGTGGGTCGGCCTAGTGCCTGCGACAGGAAACGGCGCAAAACGCAACGTGGTCACACCTCAATTTTGCAGTGAAAAATGACCCTTTTTTGGCAAAGTGCCTAGCTCTAGTTTTTGAACCCTAGCTCTGCCGGCACCTAGGGAAACCTAGCAAACCTATACATTTTTAAAAACTAGACACCCAGGGGAATCCAGGATGGGGTGACTGGACTGCCTCCCACCAGGTTCTGTTACCCAGAATCCCTTGCAAACATAGAAAATTGTCAAACAAACCACATTTTCCCCACATTTCTGTGGTGGAAAGTTCTGGAATCTGCATGGATCCACAAATTTCCACCCACCCCGCGTTCCCCAAAGTCTTACGAGAAAAAGGGTACCTCACTTGTGTGGGTCGGCCTAGTGCCTGCGACAGGAAACGGCGCAAAACGCAACGTGGTCACACCTCAATTTCGCAGTGAAAAATGACCCTTTTTTGGCAAAGTGCCTAGCTGTAGTTTTTAACCCTAGCTCTGCCGGCACCTAGGGAAACCTAGCAAACCTATACATTTTTGAAAACTAGACACCCAGGGGAATCCAGGATGGGGTGACTGGACTGCCTCCCACCAGGTTCTGTTACCCAGAATCCCTTGCAAACCTAAACAATTGTCAAACAAACCACATTTTCCCCACATTTCTGTGGTGGAAAGTTCTGGAATCTGCGTGGATCCACAAATTTCCACCCACCCCGCGTTCCCCAAAGTCTTCTGAGAAAAATGGTACCTCACTTGTGTGGGTCGGCCTAGTGCCCGCGACAGGAAACGGCGCAAAACGCAACGTGGTCACACCTCAATTTCGCAGTGAAAAATGACCCTTTTTTGGCAAAGTGCCTAGCTGTAGTTTGTGAACCCTAGCTCTGTCGGCACCTAGGGAAACCTACCAAACACACACATTTCTGAAAAGTAGACACCCGGGGGCTTCTAGGGAGGTATGGCTTGCGTGGATCCCCCAACGTTTCCTTACCCAGAATCCCCTGCAAACCTCAATTTTAGCTGAAAAAATCACTTTTTTCACACTGGCCTCACACAAATTTCCTACCACCCAGCGTTCCCCCAGGTCTCCCGATAAAAATGGTGCCTCACTTGTGTGGGAGGCCCAAGTACCCGCGACAGGCAAGGGCCCACAACGTAGTGAGGCGACCTCAAAATGGACTTTCACAAAACGACCTGGTTTTGCAAGGGGGTCACCTGGGTTTTGGCCCCGTGCTCGGCGGCCATCTAGGGAAACCTACCAAACCCACACATTTCTGAAAAGTAGACACCCGGGGGCTTCCAGGGAGGTATGGCTTGACGTGGATCCCCCAACGTTTCCTTACCCAGAATTCCCTGCAAACCTCAATTTTAGCTGAAAAAATCACTTTTTTCACACATTTTTGTGTGGGAAAGTGTGGCATCACTGACCTCACACAAATTTCCTACCACCCAGCGTTCCCCCAGGTCTCCTGATAAAAATGGTGCCTCACTTGTGTGGGAGGCCCAAGTACCCGCGACAGGCAAGGGCCCACAACGTAGTGAGGCGACCTCAAAATGGCCTTTCACAAAACGACCCTGGTTTTGCAAGGGGGTCACCTGGGTTTTGGCCCCGTGCTCGGCGGCCATCTAGGAAGCCTACCAAACCCACACATTTCTGAAAAGTAGACACCCAGGGGCTTCCAGGGAGGTATGGCTTGCGTGGATCCCCCAACGTTTCCTTACCCAGAATCCCCTGCAAACCTCAATTTTAGCTGAAAAAATCACTTTTTCACACATTTTTGTGTGGAAAGTGTGGCATCTACTGGCCTCACACAAATTTCCTACCACCCAGCGTTCCCCCAGGTCTCCCGATAAAAATGGTGCCTCACTTGTGTGGGAGGCCCAAGTACCCGCGACAGGCAAGGGCCCACAACGTAGTGATGCGACCTCAAAATGGCCTTTTACAAAACGACCTGGTTTTGCAAGGGGGGTCACCTGGGTTTTTGGCCCTGTGCTCGGCGGCCATCTAGGGAAACCTACCAAACCCACACATTTCTGAAAAGTTGACACCCGGGGGCTTCCAGGGAGGTATGGCTTGCGTGGATCCCCAACGTTTCCTTACCCAGAATCCCCTGCAAACCTCAATTTTAGCTGAAAAAATCACTTTTTTCACACATTTTTGTGTGGGAAAGTGTGGCATCACTGGCCTCACACAAATTTCCTACCACCCAGCGTTCCCCCAGGTCTCCCGATAAAAATGGTGCCTCACTTGTGTGGGAGGCCCAAGTACCCGCGACAGGCAAGGGCCCACAACGTAGTGAGGCGACCTCAAAATGGCCTTTCACAAAACGACCTGGTTTTGCAAGGGGGGTCACCTGGGTTTTTGGCCCCGTGCTCGGCGGCCATCTAGGGAAACCTACCAAACCCACACATTTCTGAAAAGTTGACACCCGGGGGCTTCCAGGGAGGTATGGCTTGCGTGGATCCCCCAACGTTTCCTTACCCAGAATCCCCTGCAAACCTCAATTCTAGCTGAAAAAATCACTTTTTTCACACATTTTTGTGTGGGAAAGTGTGGCATCACTGGCCTCACACAAATTTCCTACCACCCAGCGTTCCCCAGGTCTCCCGATAAAAATGGTGCCTCACTTGTGTGGGAGGCCCAAGTACCCGCGACAGGCAAGGGCCCACAACGTAGTGAGGCGACCTCAAAATGGCCTTTCACAAAACGACCTGGTTTTGCAAGGGGTCACCTGGGTTTTGGCCCCGTGCTCGGCGGCCATCTAGGAAACCTACCAAACCCACACATTTCTGAAAAGTAGGCACCCGGGGGCTTCCAGGGAGGTATGGCTTGCGTGGATCCCCCAACGTTTCCTTACCCAGAATCCCCTGCAAACCTCAATTTTAGCTGAAAAAATCACTTTTTTCACACATTTTTGTGTGGGAAAGTGTGGCATCACTGGCCTCACACAAATTTCCTACCACCCAGCGTTCCCCCAGGTCTCCCGATAAAAATGGTGCCTCACTTGTGTGGGAGGCCCAAGTACCCGCGACAGGCAAGGGCCCACAACGTAGTGAGGCGACATCAAAATGGCCTTTCACAAAACGACCTGGTTTTGCAAGGGGGTCACCTGGGTTTTGGCCCCGTGCTCGGCGGCCATCTAGGGAAACCTACCAAACCCACACATTTCTGAAAAGTTGATACCCGGGGGCTTCCAGGGAGGTATGGCTTGCGTGGATCCCCCAACGTTTCCTTACCCAGAATCCCCTGCAAACCTCAATTTTAGCTGAAAAAATCACTTTTTCACACATTTTTGTGTGGGAAAGTGTGGCATCACTGGCCTCACACAAATTTCCTACCACCCAGCGTTCCCCAGGTCTCCCGATAAAAATGGTGCCTCACTTGTGTGGGAGGCCCAAGTACCCGCCACAGGCAAGGGCCCACAACGTAGTGAGCGACCTCAAAATGGCCTTTCACAAAACGACCTGGTTTTGCAAGGGGTCACCTGGGTTTTTGGCCCCGTGCTCGGCGGCCATCTAGGAAACCTACCAAACCCACACATTTCTGAAAAGTAGACACCCGGGGCTTCCAGGAGGTATGGCTTGCGTGGATCCCCCAATGTTTCCTTACCCAGAATCCCCTGCAAACCTCAATTTTAGCTGAAAAAAACACTTTTTTCACACAGTTTTGTGTGGGAAAGTGTGGCATCACTGGCCTCACACAAATTTCCTACCACCCAGCGTTCCCCCAGGTCTCCCGATAAAAATGGTGCCTCACTTGTGTTGGAGGCCCAAGTACCCGCGACAGGCAAGGGCCCACAACGTAGTGAGGCGACCTCAAAATGGCCTTTCACAAAACGACCTGGTTTTGCAAGGGGTCACCTGGGTTTTGGCCTCGTGCTCGGCGGCCATCTAGGGAAACCTACCAAACCCACACATTTCTGAAAAGTAGACACCCGGGGGCTTCAGGGAGGTATGGCTTGCGTGGATCCCCCAACGTTTCCTTACCCAGAATCCCTGCAAACCTCAATTTTAGCTGAAAAAATCACTTTTTTCAAACGTTTTTGTGTGGGAAAGTGTGGCATCACTGGCCTCACACAAATTTCCTACCACCCAGCGTTCCCCAGGTCTCCCGATAAAAATGGTGCCTCACTTGTGTGGGAGGCCCAAGTACCCGCGACATGCAAGGACACAAAACGTTTTGAGGCAACATCAACATTGCCTATCAAAAATGTTTTGGGCCCTTGCCTGTCGCTGGTACTTGGGCCTCCCACACAAGTGAGGCCCCATTTTGTCGGTAGACCTGGGGGAACGCTGGATGTAGGAAATTTGTGTGAGGCCAGTGATGCCACACTTCCCACACAAAAATGTGTGAAAAAGTGATTTTTTCAGCTAAAATTGAGGTTTGCAGGGGATTCTGGTAAGGAACCATTGAGGGATCCACGCAAGCCATACCTCCCTGGAAGCCCCCGGTGTCTACTTTTCAGAAATGTGTGGGTTTGGTAGGTTTCCTAGATGGCCGCCGAGCACAGGGCCAAAACCCAGGTGACTCCCTTGCAAAACCAGGTGGTTTTGAGATAGGCAATTTTGAGGTCGCCTCACTACGTTGTGGGCCCTGCCTGTCGCGGGTACTTGGGCCTCCCACACAAGTGAGGCACCATTTTTATCGGGAGACCTGGGGAACGCTGGGTGGTAGGAAATTTGTGTGAGGCCAGTGATGCCACACTTTCCCACACAAAAATGTGTGAAAAAGTGATTTTTTCAGCTAAAATTGAGGTTTGCAGGGATTCTGGGTAAGGAAACGTTGGGGATCCACGCAAGCCATACCTCCCTGGAAGCCCCGGTGTCTACTTTTCAGAAATGTATGGGTTTGGTAGGTTTCCCTAGATGGCCGCCGAGCACGGGCCAAAACCCAGGTGACTCCCTTGCAAAACCAGGTGGTTTTGTGAAAGGCCATTTTGAGGTCGCCTCAATACGTTGTGGGCCCTTGCCTGTCGCGGGTACTTGGGCCTCCACACAAGTGAGGCACCATTTTTATCGGGAGACCTGGGGAACGCTGGGTGGTAGGAAATTTGTGTGAGGCCAGTGATGCCACACTTTCCCACACAAAAATGTGTGAAAAAGTGATTTTTTCAGCTAAAATTGAGGTTTGCAGGGGATTCTGGGTAAGGAAACGTTGGGGGATCCACACAAGCCATACCTCCCTGGAAGCCCCCGGGTGTCTACTTTTCAGAAATGTGTGGGTTTGGTAGGTTTCCCTAGATGGCCGCCGAGCACGGGGCCAAAACCCAGGTGACCCCCTTGCAAAACCAGGTCGTTTTGTGAAAGGCCATTTTGAGGTCGCCTCAATACGTTGTGGGCCCTTGCCTGTCGCGGGTACTTGGGCCTCCCACACAAGTGAGGCACCATTTTTATCGGGAGACCTGGGGAACGCTGGGTGGTAGGAAATTTGTGTGAGGCCAGTGATGCCACACTTTCCCACACAAAAATGTGTGAAAAAGTGATTTTTTCAGCTAAAATTGAGGTTTGCAGGGGATTCTGGGTAAGGAAACGTTGGGGGATCCACGCAAGCCATACCTCCCTGGAAGCCCCCGGGTGTCTACTTTTCAGAAATGTGTGGGTTTGGTAGGTTTCCCTATGTGGCCGCCGAGCCCGGGCCAAAAACCCAGGTGACCCCCTTGCAAAACCAGGTCATTTTGAGATAATGTGTTGTTTATTTCTGCAGCGTGAAAATTTTGGCACAATATTGCAAGGAAAATGTGACAGACATTTTGAGGTTTGCAGGACATTGTGGGTACCATAACTTGTTGGGATCCACAAGAGAGATATCACCATGTACTCCCATGGGTGTTTCGTTTACGACAATATCTACAGTTGGTAGGTTATTCTTAGACGGAATGTACACCTTGGCAGACAGACTAAAAAGACAAAGATTACTGCACAGCCATCTATTCCTCAAGCACACACACATACTGGTTGGATTTGGCACGAGGGCAAGTGATGGTTCAATATATACAATTTTATTAACAAGAGATTTCACAAAAATGAAATGCACTGTCAATAATTGAAAGGACAAAAACGGAACCAGTGACTCGCAGCTCGTGAGCTGTAAAGCCACGTCAAGGCCCCAACCGCTTTACAGGCCATTCACACACCTTTCATACGTGATACACACAAGACCATTCACACCCCCAGGCACGAAACAAACACATTACAACATTCACAAAAAGGGACAAGGTACACCCTGCTTGAGAAAGACAAAAAAATATATTACTGCACAGCCATCTAATCCTCAAGCACACACACACATACTGGTTGGATTTGGCACGAGGGTGAGTGATGGTTCAGTATATACAATTGTATTAACAAGTGATTTCACAAAAATGAAATGCACTGTTAATAATTGAAAGGACGAAAAACTGAACCATTGACTCACAGCTCGTGAGCTGTAAAGCCACGACAAGGCACCAACCTCTTTACAGGCCATTCATACACCTTTCATACGTGTGACAAATACAAAACCATTCACACCACCAGCCGCGGGCCCATCACATTACAACACTCACACCAGCAGACAGCGCCATTCAAGGGCCCATCACTTTCACACGCCCACATTCCTAACACAGCAACCACACAAGCTGATGGATTGCGTGGAGTGTCGCTCGGCTAGCAGTGTGTGTAGTGACCAGCAGCAAGTCACTACTCACACACTGCCAGCCGAGCGCCAGTCCACGCACACCGCCAGCCAAGTGCCACTCCACGCACACCGCCAGCCAAGCGCCACTCCACGCACACCGCCAGCCAAGCGCCACTCCACGCACACCGTCAGCCTAGTGCCATTACACGCACACCGCCAGCCTAGCGCCTCTCCACGCACACCGCCAGCCTAGCGCCACTCCACGCACACCGCCAGCCAAGCGCCACTCCACGCACACCGCCAGCCTAGCGCCACTCCACGCAAACCGCCAGCCTAGCGCCACTCCACGCACACCGCCAGCCTAACGCCACTCCACGCACACCGCCAGCCTAACGCCACTCCCCGCACACCGCCAGCCAAGCACCACTCCACGCACACCGCCAGCCAAGAGCCACTCCCCGCACACCGCCAGCCAAGCGCCACTCCACGCACACCGCCAGCCAAGCACCAGCCTACACACACCACCATCACATTTAGGATTTTTTTATACAAAAAGAAAACACAAACAAATTGCAAATAGATACAAATCTACTAACACAAAATCAGAAACTAAATACATTGCACTAATGCCAACCTTGAAACAGAACAACAATTCTTAAACATTACAGACCAGGCAGTTCACTTTACCACTCATGGTTGCTCCCAATAATTATTTTGCTTGTGGTACGCTCTATAACAAGCAGGCACACACAGCCCAGGGTTAGAAGGACACTCAGGGCAGTACATACGAGTCTCCTTCTGCGTACCTCTTCGCCAACAGACTCTACATCTCCTAGTGGGAAAGTCTTTTGAGGGTGTAGGAGGAATGTGATCAGGAAAGTGGCGATCTTTCAATCGAGCCACATCCTCCACCACTCCAACTCTAGGAACACTTGCCTGTTCCACAACAACAAGGCTGCCTATGACAGACTCCTGAAACTGAACAAAAGTCAACTTTGACGCAGGAGAACACTCCTTGAACACAACAAAAGCATTGAAAGTTGCTAAATTGAAGAGATGGATGGCCAACTTCTTATACCAAATGTAAGACTTACGAATAGCAGTGTAATGTTCCAACCTCTGATCTACTCTATCAACACCACCCATGTGCTTATTGTAGTCTAAAATGCACACAGGTTTGCGCACTTCAGCAATCTGACCCCAAACAGCCACAGGTGAAGTACTCTCATCATGGATGGTAGTCAGCATGTACACATCCCTCCTGTCCACAAATTTCACAGCTAGCAGTTCCTCACTACGCAAGGCACTGCACTGTCCCCTCTGAAGTTTTTTGCAAACAAGCTCTTTTGGATAACTTTTACGGTTAGAGCGGATTGTGCCACAAGCAAAAGTGTCCACTTTGAACAATTCCTTAAACAATTGCACAGCAGTGTAGAAGTTATCAAGGTACAAATGGTGGCCTCTGTTAAACAGTCCTCTAGCAAGATCCCACACAATTTTCTCTGAAACTCCAAAAGTGGACGGACAACCAGGGGGTCAATAGTGGAATCCCTACCAGTGTACACACGCAAATTAAAAACATATCCTGTCCTACTCTCAGACAACATATACAGCTTAATTCCATAGCGTGCCCTCTTGCTAGGAATGTACTGCCTAAAAACCAAACGGCCCTTGAACAGGACCAAAGACTCATCAATAGATATTTCTTTCCCTGGAGTATAGATCTCTGAAAATCGATCTACAAAGTGATCAAGAACAGGCCGAATCTTAAAAAGACGGTCACATTCAGGGTGATCTCGTGGCAACGCCAAACCATTATCAACAAAATGCAGCATCCGAAGCAAAAGTAAATACCTAATCACGAGTCATAACTGCAGGAAATATGGCCGTTGCCATCAAGGGACTGGTAGACCAATATGAACCCATGGACAGCTTCCTTATCAAACCCATCAAAAAAGTCAAACCCAAAAACTTCTTCATCTCTTCCAGATTTGTGGGACTCCACCGGGTAGCTCTAGAATGGGGCCTAAGTCTGGCACTGTTGTCCCTCAAAAACTGTTCAGCATACAAATTAGTCTGCTCAACAATCTCACCCAAAAATACATCATCCATAAACAACTGAAAATACTGTATAGGCAAATAATGTTCACAATCCACTCTACACCCTGCATAACCACTAAAGGCAGGCAACACCGGCTGCACCATGTTTGGATCAACCCAGAGTCCAGCACTTCCAGTAGGAAGCCTAGCAGCCCCAGGCTGCAATCCAGATGCCTCTTGCACCATCGGCACAGTAGTATCCTCCTCTAAATCAGGCACTTCATCTGCACTGAGAGTACCTTCATCATCCGATGATTCCATGTGGAGAGAAAACTCACTGCCTGAATCTTCCCCTCCCTCCTCTCCCTCAGACGCACTGTCAGTCTCATAATCCTGCTCAGAGGAAGATTCAAGAAGCAAACCAACCACCTGCTGAGCAGTAATTCTACGGCTAGCCATAATGCTTACTAATAAAGGTTACTTGTCAAACAAGTCAACAACAACAAACCCTTTGTAAAAA
The DNA here is from genome assembly GCA_963921515.1 of Calotriton arnoldi. Lineage (NCBI taxonomy): Eukaryota > Metazoa > Chordata > Amphibia > Caudata > Salamandridae > Calotriton > Calotriton arnoldi. The sequence continues at coordinate 1,003,617 of CAWUFW010000752.1, forward strand.
AAAGAAATAAACAAAATGTAGCTTTATCACAAAGACCTATATACTCCAACACTATACCACTCACGTGACAGAAGCAGCTAGACTCACCACCACCTACTCTGCACAGACACAGTAAGGATCAACAATATCCCACTAAAAAAGAAGAAGAAAAAAATTACACATAAGACAATGCAAAACATCGCAAAGAATTTCATGCTCTGAACACTAACAAATATGCTGCCATTATGACACCACTTACAAAAAAATTCATTCATGCATGACAATAATACTCACTTGGAGTAAACACAACAAAAATATTTTTCTTACCAAATAAATGCAATTACGCAAAACTGCAGAACAACCACTGCCGAAACCGCAAACAGGAATCAAAAGCTTTACACTAGAATAAAAAGGAGAAAAAAACATTACAATCACATATGCAAATAATGCACCAGTCCACACACAATCCACCAGCCAAGCTAAGGGGTAGGTGGGCCAAAGAGTATAAATAAAATATTCACCCCCGTAAAAGGGGAGCAACCCTTGCCCTTTTGGCCACTCCCCAACACAAAAATTTAAAAAACCCTGGTGTCTAGTGACTTCTGCCCCCCTTGGGGGCAGATGGGCCTAAAAACATACTGCTATTCTGCCACCCAAGGGGTCACTCTCCACAAATAAATGCCTGGTGGACTAGTGGGAAGATACCTTTATCTTCCGCACACAATCTCTCACTACTCAACTCTACTCTATTCACAACTGGATGTTAGCTCACCAACTCATTCTGAATCCCGCCAAAACTGAATTCCTCCTCCTCTCTACCTCTCTCTCACCTCCTCCTGTTCAATCTTGGATGGATCAGCTGAACCTACTCAACAACAAACCCATCATTGTCGACAGCGCTAAATACCTTGGTGTCATTCTTGACAAAAGACTCAACCTAATCTCCCACATCAACTCTATTGCTAAGAACTCACGTTACCAGTTGCGCCTTCTATGGGGAATCCGTCGGTTCTTCCCGGAGAAAGACTTAAAAACCTTAGTACAATCTCTGGTTCTCTCAAGACTGGATTATTGCAATTCTCTTCTGAAGGGCCTACCCAAATCCCACCTCTCCCCTCTCAAATCCATCCTCCATTCAGCAGCTCGCTTCATTTCAGGGTCTAAACGAAGCGACCACGTCACTCCTATCCTGTCCTCTCTTCGATGGCTTCCGATCGAGGCAAGATCTATTTACAAAACTGCCTGCATCACACACAAAGCCTTACACACGTCCTCCCCTCGTTACCTGGCGAATAAATTGAAATTGTCCGGTGGCTCGCAATGCGGAAAAGCTTCTGCTTGCGCACCCCCCCCCCTCTTCAAAAGGGAAAGATCGATGGCGCAATCCGGTGAGAATCGCTTCCCCCATTGCTCCGTGCCACCTCCTCTACCCGGATCTTCAAAGCTGACCTCAAATCTCTTCTCTTCCAAACACACTATACTTTCACTCTCAGCCCCCTCTAGTTCGCTCTTCATTGTGTTCTGAGTGCCACTTATTGCAGTATACCTCTATATCATGCACATGTGTGTGTGCCCGGAAGCAGTTTCAGCCCGGGCTGCCACACACGGGGGTGGTGTATGCACTGCCAGCAACCTGCCAGGCCAGTGCACAATACTTGCCCGATTCAAGGCCCCAGGGGGGCAGAGCACCAAAAGCATATGGCCCCCAAAAGGGAGCGACCCTTGCCCAAGGGGCCGCTCCCAAAACAGTATTTAGACAGGAATGCACATAAGAGGCATCGATGCCTCTTTTGATTCACACGGGGGGTGGTGTATGCACTGCCATTCTCCCTATTGTGAAGCGCTCTGACACCTTCGGGTAAAGTCTGCGCTATATAAAAACGCATTACATATTACAATACCCCCAAAGGGGAGTGACCCTTGCCCAAGGGGCCACTCCCCACCGTTTCTCCCTGGTGGTCTAGTGGGCTACAATAGGAAAAACTGCCCTCCCCAGGGGGACAGAGCACCAAATACATATGGCCCCCAAAGGGGAGCGACCCTTGCCCAAGGGGCCGCTCCCCAAAACAGTATTTAGACAGGAATGCACATAAGAGGCATCGATGCCTCTTTTGTTTCACATGGGGGGGTGGTGTATGCACTGCCATTCTCCCTATTGTGAAGCGCTCTGACACCTTCGGGTAAAGTCTGCGCTATATAAAAACGTATTACAATGCCCCCAAAGGGGAGTGACCCTTGCCCAAGGGGCCACTCCCCATCCCTGGTGGTCTAGTGGGCTACAACAGGAAAAACTGCCCCCCCCCAGGGGGGCAGAGCACCAAATACATATGGCCCCCAAAGGGGGAGTGACCCTTGCCCAAGGGGCCGCTCCCCGAAACAATATTTATACATTTTAAAAAAAAAAAAAAAATTCCCTGGTGTCTAGTGGGCATTCCTGCTGCACGATCGCATGATCGTGCAGCAGGAATGCACAAAAGAGGCATCGAGGGAAAGGAAAGGGTTTTCCTTTCCCTCGATGCCTCTTTTCTTTCAAACCCCCCCTCCCCGATCCAAAACTGACCTTATTCCCCGACGCGCTGGAAGGAAATGGCTTCCAGCGCGTCGGGGAAACAAGGGGAAACCCCCAATGACGTCATGAGGTTCTTTAATTTTGACCCCATCTTACAGTCACCGCCATTTTTGTGTTGCCTTTACACAGGCTGCTCGATGAGCGAAGTGTCTCTGCCCTTTTGGACTGCAACGTGTCAAAAACCCCCTCCGTCCTTGTCCTTAAACCAATCTCAGACACCAGCCGGCCTAACTAATCCTTGTCTGGACTACCTAATCCCCGTATCAACTATCTGTTAGCCTTTAGTATTCTCCTCTCGCCATATCTTATCTTCTGGCCTTCGCTATTCTCTCCCTGTGTTTTCCTACTTTGTAACCTTCCTCTTGAAGCATACAGATATGTCCTGCCATTGCAAACACCGAACTATGGGTACCAGTATTGATTAACTTTGGGGGCTGGATAACACACAACATGTAAGCAGAGAGCATTCTGGTGACACAATATCTTGTTTTCAAACTCTCCTGATTGGCTAAAAATGTGTGCGATGGGTGTATGTTTGTACAGATGTATTTCGACGATAAAAGCTTGTGAGCCACTGAGTCAAGTGGCAGTCTCCTGAGAACCTACTTGATGTACTTCTTGGACAACTGTGCTTAGCTGCAGCTAATAAACTTGGTTTTCTACGCCAACAGGGTATTCCGTGTCTCTGTGCAACAAGGCATGTGAACCCGAAGATTTCAGGCATGCCCTGCGCCGCCAGGCCCAAAGGCCCGGTTCTTCAATTGGCACCCGAGCATGGGGCGGTTTCAGAGGTAGCGGTTGAGCCCAAGGATCGTGAGGAGCCCCGCAGGAAAATTCCAGAGGAGGCGCCCCACACCAGCGACCCCTGTATGTCGAAGAGTGGGCCGATGGTCTTTTGAAGTGTGGCTTCTCCTTTCCCACGGCTGCTGGTGCCTGCTGCCCTGACTGCTGCCCTGCCTTGGTCCCTCTTTTGGTGATGACTGGTATTGCGAGACGTTAGACGGACCTCTGTTGGCGTGAAGAAGACATTTGTTAAGTACTGGTGGGTAGCTCCCACTCCTTTTTGTTTGTTTTTGGGTTCTTAGATTCGAAAATTGCAATTGTCGAAGCCAAGGGGTGAGTACGTTTGTGCTGTTTTGATTAGCCCCTTGTTGTTTGTAGGAAGCCAGTGAAAGTAACGATGCCTGGTTTCAGTAAGTTTAAAAAATTGTGTTGTTTTTGTTGCGATATGGACTCCCGACTGGAGGACTCTTGTCCAATTCCTCCGGCTGGAACTCCTACTTATGAGCTTTACTCTAAACATGGTATAGGCCCCATCACCTTTAATGAAATATGGGTCCGCTATACGAAGAAAGATGGTGTTTTACAGTGGCCACATAATGGTAGTTTTGAGCCTGATATTTTAGACAATTTAGAAGCTACTTTGTTTAAAAGAAAAGCCCGGCCGGCTATGTTTGACTCTTTTCGCCTTTGGCGCAAGGAAGCCAAACAGAAAGAAATTAAACAGGCAAAAAGAGATAAGAAAGAAAAAGATATCACTGTCATACAGGCTGCCCAACAGTTTAAAAATAATGAAATAGATCATGCGATAGAGATCTTAGATAGGCAACATCACATGGCGATTGACAAATGTTACCCAGTGCTGCCAACTTCTTCCCCAAATCGCGATGCTGATCCTGAGAAGGATCCTTTAATGTCTCACTTATTACGATCGCCCCCGCCCTATGTACAAGGCGCTAATGCACCCCCGCTTTTGTTACCCGTCCAACAACCTGTTATTCTCCCACCAGCTCCAGCTCCTGCACCTCCAACACAGCCCTTTGTGGCACTGCCACTCCCGCCATTTCCTTTGCCTTCAGCTCCCTTGTTTCCAGCTCCTCTGCCTCCGACTTCTTTGCCTCAGTCTTCTTTGCCTTCGACCTCCGCTCTACCTGTTGCCTCTTCTCCTGCTCCGTCTCATACATTATCTCCTGTTTTTCTGTCAACTTCCCTTCTATCCGTCAGCGGATGGTTGAGACTGTTTCTGGTCTCTTTTCTCCTCTCTTTGGGTCAGTAAGTCTGACTCCTGTTCTTCCCCGTAGGCAGACCCGTAGTTTACTTCCTGACTCCCAAGAACGAGATACGTTCATGGGTCTTGCTCGCAGGTGGATCCTGAGTGATCTCGAATATACTGTTCGAGATATCATGGATACTTTTGAACAGTGGGATGCCCCTGTACAAAGATTCGTTTTCAATGCCATGTGTGAAATCCTAGGTCAGGAATGGGAGGCCACGGGATTGGGTTTAGCTCCCAAGGGTTTGCTGGATATTAGGACTGATTTTGATAAAGGAATTATTGTGGGTCCTGAGGTTGAGAATGCTATACGGACACTTATTACTTTTAGATCAATGTTCTTTTCCCGGTCTTTGTCTGAACCTGATCCTTCTGTTAGGCGCAAACTGAAACACTATCCTATGCGAGAGGTTCCCCCAGTATGGAGAGAAGAGGTTGCAGCCCAGGGTAATAATCCGCTTATACCGGCTCACTTCCAACGTATATGGGTACATGTACCTTGGAAGAGATCTGAGGTGCTGGCCCTTAAACAGTCTTTACCTGACCCCCGTAAAAACCCTGCTGGTTACTACAAGGAATTATCTCAGACTGTTGACGCTTGTATTATGAATTTGGCTGACATAGATATGTTAATGGGAAATGTTGTCCCACAACCATTGTGGGCTAGGATTCGGAAAGAGGACCACGCCCAAGAATTAGGAGGTGATTGGAATGCTATACTGGTTGCTGATGGGCTCCAAGTGGGTGGTGCTAAACCCGATAATTTAATTGCAGAACTTCCTGGTAGAATAATTACCTTAATGAAAACTATGATGCCCGCTCTGCGAGTTAATTGGGATAAGTTAGCTGCCTGTAAGCAGAAGAAGGATGAGAGTGTCTCTGACTTCTTCACTCGTTTTGAAGAAACGTTTCTTGATCACAGTGGTCAGGATATGAGCACAGAGGGGGGACAGCGATTGTTCGTAGATAAATTTGTATTTAATTTGCTTCCCGAGCTCTCTAATAAATTAAAGGATTCCGAAAGTTCATGGGCTGTTTCTTCTTCAGCCCAGATTTTGGCTACTGCCCAATATTACGAAAATAGGGATAAGGAGGAGAAGGACAAATTGGATAAAAAGACTAAAGATTTAAAGACGAAGGCTCTTTTACAACAGGCTTATCCTCCTCGTCCTGCTCAGCGCCAGTTTCAGCCGACTCCCCAGTTTCAGAAGGTGTTTCAGAAACCTGAGCCTTTTGTTCCACGGCCTCCACTGGGTCCTAATCAATGTGCCTATTGTAAGGAAGAAGGTCACTTCAAGAATAATTGCCCGATATTATTGCAGCGTGCTGGTGGTACGCCTGGGCCGCGAGGCCGAGGTGGCTTCCAGTCAACACCTAGGGGAGGGGGCGAAGTACCATGTCCCAGGATCAACGTTCCTTTCCGCCGCAAAATTCCATGAATTATTTTGATCAGCAAAATACTCAGTCTGCCCATTATTATAATGACGATTATTATATGGAAGATGAGAATCAGGGTTTCTCTAGCTAGGTCAGCCGTGGACAAAGTGAGGGAGTCATTTCAGTTCCAGTGGACCAAAATGGGCCTTATGTTGATGTCGTTGCGCTTGGTGTATCAGAACCATTTCTCTTGGATACTGGTGCAACGAAGAGTTCTATCATCCACTCTAAACTCCCTGGGGCACCTTTGTCTGGCTTAACAAATGTTTCTGTAGGATTTTCTGGCGCCCGGTTCATAACCCAGTTTCTTGTCTTTTACCTATCTCCATTGGCCCTTATGATTTGGAGGCTCCTCTTATTTTGACAACTGGTTGTGGTGAGAATTTGTTGGGGTTGGACTTGTTAAAGAGATTGTATGCGACACTGCATTGTTCTCCTTCTGGTGTACATCTTACTTTAGGCAAGAGATTAATTTCCCCGACATATTTGTCTAGAGACCAACTCCCTTCTGAATTACGTTCCCTGCCTACTACTCTTTGGGCTACAGGCCCCAATGATGTTGGTCTCTTGCAGATTCCACCCTATGTTGTCACCCTCAAGTCCAATGTTAGGTTACCTCGCATTCCTCAGTATAGAATTTCGAGTGATGGTGAGAGAGCGCTGATGGCTATCATTTATGATTTGGTTGAGAAAGGTGTGGTTGAAGAGACTAGAGGAAATGTGTGCAATAGTCCTGTTCTGCCTGTCCTTAAACGTACTGACTCTTCCCAGCCACCGGTTTATCGCTTTGTAATCGATCTCCGGGAGGTCAACAAGATCGTTGTACCCCAGTTTCCTGTCGTCCCAGATATCACTGCTTTATTGACAATGATACCTGCCTCAGCTGCCTGGTTTTCGGTCATTGACCTTAAGAATGCTTTCTTTAGCATTCCCATTGCTGAGGAAAGTAGGGATATTTTTGGCTTCTCTTTGGGAGGCCGAAGCTTCCGGTTCAAGCGCGCACCTCAAGGCTATTGTGAAAGTCCCTCCATTTATAGTCAGGCTTTGAAAACTCAGCTCGATGCTTTCACTTTGCCTCCAGGTGCCACCCTTATTCAGTACGTAGATGATCTGCTAGTTGCTGCTGATTCTGAAGAAATTTGTAAACGAGTTACTGTTTCACTGTTGCATCACTTGTCTGACCTTCATCATAAGGTTTCACCCTCTAAATTACAATATTTTCGCCAAGAGGTTACCTACTTAGGTCATCTCTTGTCGAAGGAGGGACGGCGGTTGACCCCAGAAAGAATCCAATCAATTGCACAAATGTCTGTACCATGCACACAGAGAGAGGTGCGTGCCTTTTTAGGTATTACCTCTTACTGCAGACAATGGATTCCGAATTTTTCTTTGTTAGCAAAACCTTTGTTAGCACTTACCCTTAAAGATACCCCCCAACCTCTTCCTTGGACAGAGGAATGCCAGAAAAGTTTTACTGATTTGCGTACTTCCTTGTGTTCTGCTCCTGTGTTGGGTACTCCGGATTACAGCAAACCTTTCACACTTTATGTGCACGAGAGAGAAGGTTGCGCGTTGTCAGTTTTGACACAACAATTTGGTGACAAACAACGCCCGTGTGCTTATTTTTCGGCTACGTTAGACCCTGTAGCTAAAGCATTACCTAGTTGTCTGAAAGCTACAGCAGCAGCAGCAGTTTCTATTCGCCAATCTGCTGGATTGGTGCTAGACAATACGCTTATTGTCATGGTGCCACATGCAGTGGATACACTTTTAAACAGGACAAAAACCCAGCATCTTACGAGCGCCCGTTTATCGGGGTATGAGCTGACGCTCTTGGCTAGTCACGTGCACATCAAGCGATGTAATACCCTAAATCCAGCTACATTGTTACCAATCCCAGTAGAGAAAGACATTCAAGAGCAACATGATTGTTTTCTCCGTACAGAGGAGGAGACAAAAGGTAGGATTGATTTAAAAGATACGCCGCTCCTGGACCCGGATGGGATCCTATGGGTGGATGGTTCGTGTTTTAAGCTCCCCAATGGTGAAACGACTGCAGCCTATGCTGTTACCACTTTGCATACGATTGTGGAGACAGCACGCATTAGGCAGAATTCAGCCCAAGCAGTTGAATTGATAGCTCTGACTAGAGCTTTTGTATTGGCCGAAGGAAGAGAGTGAATGTGTTCACCGACAGCCAATATGCATTTGGGGTGGCCCACAGTTTTGGCCGCCTTTGGAGGGAAAGAGGATTCTTTACCTCACATGGTACTAAAATACAGCATGGTCAGTTAGTGAATGACCTTTGGAATCACTTGCTTTACCCACTCAGATAGCAATTGTGAAGTGTAGTGCGCATAAAAGGGTCACTGATGATGTGGGTGAAGGAAACGCTTTGCTGATCAGATAGCGAAAGAGACAGCGAGAGATGTGACGAGTCATATGTATGTTGCTGGACCTGCTAGATGGGTCAGTCAAGGAGGAATGTGTGAGGACACAATAGAAAGTGTGAAAATGATTCAGGAAGAGGCTACAGAGAAAGAATTGAGTAAGTGGAGAGATAGTACGGGAATGTTGGATGCGACAGGATGTTGGATAGAATTGTCAGAACACCAACGTTGGCTGTTACCAGACGCCTATGTACTTCCAGTAGTGACTATGGCGCATGGTCCAGCCCACATCAGTGCGAAAGGAATATGCAAGCTTTTGGCTCCGGTATGGCAGAATGCAGGGATTCCTAAATGTGCTGACAATCTTGTTAAACATTGCATTGTTTGTTTGATGCACAACCCAGGAAGAGGGACACCAACCCCAGCAGGCCATTTTGCTCCCCCAACGTATCCTTTTGAGGTAGTGCAGATAGACTACATTCATATGGAGAGATGCAGAAACCTAAAGTATGTCCTTGTGGTGGTATGTGCCTTTTCCAGATGGATAGAGGCCTACCCCCTAAAGGATAATACTGCCTTGTCTACAGCTAAGGTCCTTCTGAAAGAATACTTCCCGAGGTTTGGTTTACCTCGAATTGTCTGGAGTGACAATGGAAGTGAATTCGTGGGTCAAATCATGCAGAAAGTATGTGCAGGTCTTGGGATTAAGCAAAAATTCCACGCGGCAAACCACCCTCAGTCAGCGGGTTTGGTAGAGTGCTATAATGGCACTCTCAAGCTTAAACTTGCAAAGATACAAGCCAGCACAGGTCTTGCCTGGCCCGACGCCTTACCTCTAGCCCTCTTGTCAACTCGAACAACTGTTCATTCTCGTGTGGGACTTAGCCCATATGAGATTGTGTTCGGACGCCCGGCTAATGTCTGGGGTGTCCCTAGACCCAAGAAGTACTCTGACATAGAATACCCAATGTTAATTGACTATTTGCATGACCTCACCACTAAATTGCGTGTTCTCCATCAGCAGGTACAAGACACCTTGCCACAGGCTTCCTCGGATCCTGGGCACATCCTCCAACCTGGCGACTGGGTGTGCCTTAAGAATTTTCAGAGGAGGAGGAATTTGGAGCCTCATGGCGGGAGCCAAGACAGGTCCTGCTGACGACACGTACAGCCGTAAAAGTCGTTGGGAAGAAGAACTGGATCCATGGTGTGCACTGCAAAAGGGTACCCTTGCCTTTGCCTTTTGATCAGTGGGTCCGCGAAGGTATAGGTGATTGTGAAGGAGAGAGAGTTCCCGGTTTGTACCTTTTGGCGATGCACACCTAGAATGGACTCGGACTGAGAAAGAGGACGATGATGTTTTGCAAGAAGCTGTACCATCGCATCTCAGAATAGATACAACTGATCCAGAGACACATTTTCAAGACCAGACTGTGCCAAACAAGGATAGATACAATCTGAGGCCTAGAGTGGCCAAAGACATTTGAAATTTATTTTTATTTTTCTCCCCTTCGTTCCTAAACTGCATTTTTTTTATTTCTTAGATTGCATTTTTGAATTTTTGAATTGTATATATTTTCTTCCTTATGTGATACTGGACTCATCCCATTTTTGCAGGGTCGTGGTAGGAGACTTGGTTTGTGACCTGAGTAGTGGCACTAGGTCTGCAGGACTTGCAGTGTCATAGGACGGCCAATAACCACAACTGAGCTAGATAGGAAGATTGCCACGAGCAACACTTTAGGGGATGACTTCCGGTGAATCAGAAATTGATAAAAAAACAAAATGAAGGAAAAATATTGTAAATTACTATTTAATAGATGTGGCATAGTATTATGTGTTTTAACTCTGTTATGTGTTTTATTAGCTTGTGTGGGTTGGGTTATTCACACCTTGCAGCCAGCATCTGTACCTATATCTACCTCTCAGCCCATACCTTTTCGCACTACTATTTCCCCACACCAATTCTATACGCTACCAGGGCATGAACAAATTAGGAGAATGGAATATCTCAACAATTCATTCATCCAGCTATTACACCAGCATCAATTAGTAATCAATACCACCGATTGTTGGGTTTAATACAGATAAAGGAATGCCATATTTAGTTCTACCCTTCTCCCTAAAAGGATCTGCTTGGGCTTACACCTCTATGTTTGCCAATGCCTATGAGAACCAACATCGACATCGTGTTGGTCCGTATAGGGATGGAATTGACGTTAGTCATAATTCACTAATAAAGGGAATAGTGGCTATGTCAAAACATTATAAAACATTTAGTGAATTCCCCACCGACGAGCGACAAGCATACATTGACTGGAATGTGACACATTATGTCACTAGCCTTACAGACAGAGCCAAAAGGAAAGGATCCCCACCTATATATACTGTACCCCACCAAGGTCACCTATGTCTCCAAGCCAATGGTCAAAATCTTAAGGCTCAATTGGGAAAGAGCACTTGTAATATTACATATATCTATACATCCCGAACGTCTCCACCATTGGTAGCGTCTCAAGGAACATATTTCGTCTGCCATGACAGAGCCTATACATGGTTACCAGCCGATTTCTCAGGGACTTTTTTATAAGGCTTTTCTCCTCCCTCCAACATATTCAGCTCCTTCGGGACATCACAAGACAAGGTACGGCAGAGGAGTTATTGCTTTGGAGGACACAGCAGGACAGGAAGGAGGTGACTTCCTTAAAGGATTCCTCCCATTTTGGGGCCCTATGGCCAATAGTAGAAATATCAGACATCTCATTCGGGTAGTTGAGGCAACAATAAATGAAACTGTCGGAGCACTGAGTAATATCACTGCTGAGCTTCAGGCGGATCGCCTTATGACATTACAGAACAGAATGGTGTTAGACATCATTCTCGCAGATCGTGGTGGAGTCTGTACATTGATTGGATCGAGTTGTTGCATTTATATACCTGATAACGCCCCTACAGTATACCAGGCCATCTCTAAATTGCACCACATTGCTGAGTCCATCCACCAGGACGAAGGAAATTGGTCTCTGATGGGATGGTTTTGGGAACTACTGTCCACATGGGGATGGAAGGTATTGACCTTTGTTGGAGTAGTTTTGGCCATCATCTTCTCGTGTTGCCTTTGTTTACAATGTGGCCCCGCAATATGTGGTCTTTGTGCTATTATGTGTGTCCCAAGACCCATGCCACAGAAAACGGAGAATATGAAGATGAAGATGATGTTGCAGCAACAGCTTGACGACTTCATGACCATCGACATTGATTCAGATTAGCGTGAGTCTTTGTGTATTGCCTGCGTAATGGCAAAAGGAGGGTCTGAGGTTCTTTAATTTTGACCCCATCTTACAGTCACCGCCATTTTTGTGTTGCCTTTACACAGGCTGCTCGATGAGCGAAGTGTCTCTGCCCTTTTGGACTGCAACGTGTCAAAACCCCCTCCGTCCTTGTCCTTAAACCAATCTCAGACACCAGCCGGCCTAACTAATCCTTGTCTGGACTACCTAATCCCCGTATCAACTATCTGTTAGCCTTTAGTATTCTCCTCTCGCCATATCTTATCTTCTGGCCTTCGCTATTCTCTCCCTGTGTTTTCCTACTTTGTAACCTTCCTCTTGAAGCATACAGATATGTCCTGCCATTGCAAACACCGAACTATGGGTACCAGTATTGATTAACTTTGGGGGCTGGATAACACACAACATGTAAGCAGAGAGCATTCTGGTGACACAATATCTTGTTTTCAAACTCTCCTGATTGGCTAAAAATTTGTGCGATGGGTGTATGTTTGTACAGATGTATTTTGACGATAAAAGCTTGTGAGCCACGGAGTCAAGTGGCAGTCTCCTGAGAACCTACTTGATGTACTTCTTGGACAACTGTGCTTAGCTGCAGCTAATAAACTTGGCTTTCTACGCCAACAGGGTATTCCGTGTCTCTGTACAACAAGGCAGGTGAACCTGAAGATTTCAGGCGTGCCCTGCGCCGCCAGGCCCAAAGGCCCGGTTCTTCAGTCAGCGTGCCTCGCGCGCTGACGTCATTGAAGGGGGGGGCGGGGGGAGGCAGGGGAAGCCCTTCCCCTGCCTTCCCCGAAAAAAACCCAACGATCGGATCCCCACGGGGAGCGCCAGCGCTTCCCCGTGGGTGGGTCTTATGACGAGCTGGACTCGTCATGAGCACACGAGCACTGTGTGCCATGACGAGTCCAGCCTCGTCATGAGCACCGAAGGGGTTAATACTCTCGTCTGATTGTCTTTGTTATTGAGTTTGTTCATTTGTTTATTCATAGTGTGATTTTTTTTGATTTTGAACATAAATAGACTATGTATGATTAACTTTTTTTTTATTTGCTTTAATTGTTTTATATGCTTTTAATAAATTGATACATAACATTTCCAATATTTTTCTTGTGTACTGGCACACTGCTTTTTCAATTGGTACTGTATCCCCCATGATTGAACGTGTGTGATTTAGGTGAGTGAATGAGTAAGAGTTCTCTCAGTATTTGCCCACCAAAGGAAATATTGTTATTTTTCTAGATTGAACCCTAGTCCTTTGCTGCACAAAGGGTCCCTCTCATTTTTTCAAGAGGTATGCTTGCGTGCCAATGTACGGGCCGCTGCACAAGTGTTTCTAATTATAAATATCCCCCCGCATGTAGCATGCTGAATCTCTTAGGGGCTACAATATAGGGTTTGAGCTGAGTACCGGCAAACGTACCTGTATTTAAAGTCCATCCACCCAACCTGTATTCATGGAAGAAACACCCACTAGTGTCTGACCAACTTCACGCAACATTTCAGAAGCCACTATCTGCTAATACATCAGCTGTAGGCTGTCTGCACTGCTCTGGCATAGGCTTTGATTCAGCCGGCGTGATCCTGCTCGCCGGTTTGATCCTGTCACTGCCTTCACCACTGCTAACCGTCCCACCAGGAGTCCACTGCTTGTTGGTTCTGCCATGCTCAGGGTGTTGAGGCATTGTAAAATCCCTCCAGATCGTCTCCAATATAAAGAAGTCATAAGTCTACTTTATGTAATCAAACATGTTTATTTCAGTCTATAATCACAACCCCTCATCCGCCATCGAGCCTCGTTCTCAAACATCTTCCAACCACCATTTTTTAGAACCTTTCCCTTCCACATTCTACTCACCGCATTCCAGCTATCCTTAGAAACCTGAATACCAAGGTTACTACACCTTGTCAATTTACTTCCACATTTGGGTACCTCATCACTCCCTAAGTATGAGAGTGTCCGATTGTAGGAGGCTGGCTTAATACATGGTGCACACTTATTTAAGTGAAGCACCTTGCACTAATCCAGACAACCCTTATGGTGATTTTAGTGGTCTTAGATGACCATAGAAAGCTCTCTAAGTGGTAGCTGTGGAGAGCAGCTTTAGGCTTAGTCCAGAAGGAGTGTTAAGCAGCTTGTTTTACCAGAACTAATCATGTAGTGTAGATTAAACGAAAAAGAACCACACAGTGTAGTTATAAAAATAGTTACATTTATTATACCTACTCACTAACTCATTGGTATATTTCCTACCGGGAGATATCAACACAATACATACAACATTTCAAATGTAGACAGGTAAGTAAGCACAAATACACAGTGGTCTCCAGGGGGAGACCAAACCATATACAAAAAAAATGGAATGCAAGCTGCACACGACATCGTGACTTGGACCAGAAGACTCATAAGAGCTGGGGACACAAGGAAGCACCCAAGGTAAATACCCAGGGACCCCACGGAGGCTGTGTGCAGAGTGGAAACACAGCCGCGTACTCAATGCAAGTCAATGGGAAAGTTGCGGTTGCAGTTTTTAAGAGGAAGGACCCTTCACAGTGGACCCTGAAGAAACCCCATGGAAGATGGAAGGTTGGAGAGTCACCCCACCCACGGATATCCCAGGAACCAGGATACTTACACCAGGGAAGTCGGGTACATAGGTGCGAAGTGACGACGGAAATCGCCATAGGCCACAATGGAGGACTTCAGAAAGGATTCCGCTGGCGAACAAGGTGAAAGAGTACGGTGGAATCCAAGGATAGTTTTTTGAAGAGAAGTACCTGCAAGCAGAGGGGACAGAGTCTATGCCACTATGGAGTGACCAGGAGGCACGGAAGACCAATGACCACGGATGACGAAAGATGCAGGAGAGGTGACGGTGACCTTCTCGCTGCAGCTGTGAGGACCAGGTGATGCTGTGGAAGACCAGGTGCCATTCACGAGCTGTCCCACATCGGACGTCGAGAACCAGGGGGGGTAGGTGTCTGGCACAGGAGTACCAAAAAGCCTTGGCAGCAGCAACAGACGTGGTAAACAAAAAAGGCGTAACATTGGGAGCAGCAAGTTCCAAGGGACTTATCAAGTACAAGAGAGTCAGAGCAGGCCCTGAGCAAGCAGGGAAGCCTATTGAAGCCAAAGAAGACCCGCAAGAGGACCCACAGGCCAGAGGCACAGGAGTCGCAAGAGGACCTTGAGCAGCTCATCAAAGATGCAGGCCCACGGTGCAGAGCATGTGGTGAGGATGAAGAGCTTGGTAGGAAGAGATGCTGGGGGCTGGAGCTTCTTGTAGCCCATAAATCTCTGGAGGACAGAGTCAACAAGCCTTGGCAGCGGCAAGTCAATGCGGTGCACAGGGGTTCTGTTCCAGCAATTCCGACGAGGGATACTGACCTCAAACTTGCTAAGAAGACAGTGCAGGCCTCGAGGAAGTTGCAGAACCAGCACCTGTGTTGCTGAGCCTTTCGAAGTCCATGGGATGTCAGGAGCAGCAGACCGGTCAGCTTAGTTGCAGTGCCTACAGATGCAGGGGAGTGACTTCTTCACTCCAAGGGAGAGTCCTTTGGGTGTCTTTGATGCCCACAAGCCTGGAGAAGAACTTGGATGAAGCACAGGCACAGACGATGCAGAAGACTGGCAGGACGACGAGACAGGGAGCAGCAGAAGTCTTCCTTGGTGCAGTCTCGGTTCCTAGGCGAAGTCCAACAAAGTCCAAAGTGACCAGACGGTAGAAGTTTAAGTGGTTTCGGATCTGAATCTTAACCCATGATGAATCTGCAGAGCCACCCACAGGTATGCCCTTATTACCCTAGGGAAAGGGTTGGGATGAGTCAGGGATCCCTCCCAGAGGAGGGGCTGGACAGAGGGGAGGATACTCCCATGTCCTTTGTCCAGTTTCGCATCAGAGCGGGAGCCAACAACTCCCTGAACTGGTTCCAACTGGAGTATGCAAGGAGGGCACCAAATGTGCCCTTCAAAGTAGTCTGGTAGCGCTAGCAAGCCCCCCCCCACGCCAGCCCAATACGCTGAGTCCTCTCTGGGCAGTGGTTACACCTCCCCGTGACAGGAAACCTATTGTTCCACCTTCCCCTGCTCGAGCTCAGCTCAGCAGCAGGAGGGTAGAATCGTGTCTGTGGTCAGCAGCTGCACTTGCTTGCTTTTAGACCCTGAAAGGCTGGTACCTGGAATACCGGGGGGCTCCCTAGGGGATCCCCCCCAGTACATAGGATCCTACATCCAACACTGGAATTGGTGTTGGGGTAGGATTCCAACATGTTTGATACCAAACATGACTAGAGTGGGGCGTCATCTCGCCCCAAACAATCGCACAGCTAATTATGCCACCATGGCGATAATGTATTCATTCAAAGTAATCAATAGTAATCAATGTACTCCTTGTATTCCATAATTTCTCATCATTTTTCTCCAACTTTTGTTCGAATCCACACGCGGAGTGTACATGCCATTTCCCAAACTTCTACTGTTTCAACTGTGTCCATCCGGACCTCGTGCAAGAACATGACTAAAGCATAATTCATTTCAGGCAGCGTTTATTCGATAAAAATACCCAATGCATTTCAGGCTCAAATCGCCCTTCTTCAGGGCTCACTGTAAATAATCATAGAAAAACACAATCACCAACTATTATCTTCATTATGGTTTACAATCTCTCATTGCTATAAAATTTATAAAAGTGCTGCATTGTATTATACCAAAGAGAATTTTTTCATTTATAAAAGTATTACGTTGCATTGTACTGCGAAAAATTTCACACTAAACCACTCCTTCCCACTCAGCATCTGGGTTCCCCCGTCTGCGCATAACATCCCAATATCCCATATGATACCAAACATGACCAGTTTCGGTGCAGCCAATATATAGTTAGACATCTCGTGATTGACTTGATGTCCACTATATGTATTAAATGGCTGACTGCACTTTACAAATCCGGGAGAATCGACTCTGGGGTTTGTAGGGGGTGTCCTGCTCATGCAGAGCACCCTTACACTTATAACCTAGCACCCTGCCTTCAGGATTGAAAGCCCTGCCTTAGGGGTGACTTGTAGGTTTTAAGTGCAATGACCTCAGATATAAGGAAACGTTTATCTGTTGTAAGTGGTCCTAGCACCAACTCACACAGGCTGCAATGGCAGGCCTGTAGCCACAGTTTGAGTGGTCTCTCATGGGTGGCATAATACATGCTACAGCCCAAGGGAGACCCCTGGTGTACCTATGCCCTGGGTACCTTAGTACCATATACTAGGAACTTAGAAGGGCACACCAGTAGCCAATTGGGAAGGTACCAAAGTACTTACCATAGTTAAATTTAGGGAGAGAGCACAGTGACTGGGGTCCTGATTAACAGGATCCCATTCAGACTAGTTAGAAAACATCATAACACCAGCAGAAAGCGTGGGCGGGGGGTAACCATGAATGCAGATCCTATTTTCCTACCCCGATCAATCGTAAGTCTGAGCAGTACCGATGCCAGTTTTTTTTGCCTGGAGGACCAAAATGCTCCTCAAGGGGTGCTGTGGTCAGCCATGGTTTTTGAAATATTTAAGCGAGCTGTGACATAAATGGCAGCTGCGAAGAGGAGCAGCTGATAAATGTAAATATCAGGTACAAATTCCACACAGAAAAGTCAAAATTAGAATTCCCATTGGGCTTACAAGTACAAATTCAATCACACTCTACTTTTTTACCAGATTTCCTTACATACTTCACATTCACCCCCAATAGTATTAAGGTCAATACCACACCTCTGTGTCATTATAAAACTTATTTTTCCTTGTATTATTCTATTAATATATATCCAATTTCATTTCAGGACAAATGGTTTTTATCTTAAAAAAATCAAACACATATATCCGATCTTATTATGAGACCCATAGTTAAAAAAAACACACACAATACAATATCTCAATCTTATCCTATATTAAAACATTAAAATTCTTTTGTGGGGAAGACAGGATGAACCACGTTCCACATACAAAGTGCAAAAATATATAAATATAGACAGGGAAAATACAAAAGACAATTACATATGTCATTTAGGATAACCAATCTTTTTTAGATCATTATCTGAGTCACAGAGTATCCTGAACCATTGACATCTACTATGTTGCTCAATGTCTTGTAGATTTGGTTTTTATTATTCAGCGACACGTTTCGGTGTGCACCCCAAATTTCAGGCCACCTTCTTCAGGGCAAAATATCTTTTCCCATAAGTCTTATTAAAAAAAAAGTAACCTTTTAGGAGCCACAGATTCGGTACCAAGAAGATGCTTTTTCTTGCACGCTATCATTCAATTGGAGGTTATTTAATTAAATCCAGTTGTTCATTATTTCTCAACCTTGTCTGAAGATCACCTAATTATTCAAAGTTAAAAGCCTTCCATGGGCATGTTTATTTTACAGATTCTGGAATACATTGGGTCATTTTAATTGAATTCGATCTAGGCTTAGTTTTCAATTTTCGAATGCAGATGGGCTTTTTGTTTTTGTCTATGTTCAAAGCCTTGTATTCATTATTGGCCTCCTTCTCGCATTCGTGGTTAGTGCGGATCCTCACGTTCGTCGGGACGCGTGTGTAAGTCGTCTTCCTTCAATTTTGTTCCACACAGCCAGTGAGAGGAGCAAGGGAGCAGTAATTTCTCTGCAATCTTTCCCATTAAAAACATTTTGAAACAATGGGGTCAAATAGTGCATTCCAGAGCACTGTGGGCACCTGAGTTGGCTAAAATCCCATAGGTTCTGAGGCTGCAATCGAGAAATAATCAATACTTTAATTGTGTGTCAGGCAAGTCTGTCGTTCAATGATGGTGTTTGGGGGTTCATACACGCGAAGAAACATTTGAAAAACGTTGACTATACTGCATTTATTAACATAATTTCAATAAAAATTGGCTAAAAAGAGACAGGTGTTAGAGGCAACTAAAAATATCGATATACAATTTCAAAGGGCCTTTTGGTTTTAATAATGTACATAGCAACTTCTTTCACTTCTACATTCCATTCCCTTCCACATTTCCATCCTGTCCCTTCCAAGCAGGTTGTCAGTCATCAGACTTTGTGACTGACTATCCACTGAAATGGACATGCTGGAAAAATAAAAACTTACAGCTCTTAATCTTAAGCCATAGACAGCGGAGGTGGGCACATCTTAAAGGGTCATGTAGCAGAGCTACATACAAGCCTTACAAGATCTGGGCTTACAATATCAGCTATAACATCATGCCTAATCAATATAGACGATGAAATGGAAGCACCGGTCATGAAATAAAAGCCACCAAGTAAACATTAGTAATGTCTCCCAAAAACAAATATCATTTACAATTATTGTGCCCTCAAACATCATCTTGCCAGATTCTGGAAATATACATGTGTTGCTCTCGTTTGTAATAAATAAACTTAAATGTTCCTAAAAAGCATCCCATTTTCATGAAAACCCCCTTTCTTCTCCTGAAAAAAGTTGTATTTTAGTAAATACAAGTGTAATCCTCCAATATCAGTGAGTAATGAGCGTAAAGATTCTGCCTTACATCCATATGCATTACCATCACATGAGAGGAATGTCACTTATATGTCAAATACTCTAAGACACTGTCATGTCAGGGGTGGGCACCGTCATTCCATGGGTGCCAACCATATGACAATAATTCCCGTCCCTAGGCTAGTGCAAGCATTATGCTATGGAGAGCACCTTCGTATAGCCCACAATATGCCAGGAATTACCACTGTTATGAAAAGGTGAGCATTAGACCTGGGGTGGGCAGCATCATGCAATGAAATCTGCAATATGTCAAGAATCGCCACCAATGTGCCCCACCGTTATGTCAGGGGTAGCATTCTGCCAGCAGTGGGCACCTGTCATAAATGTCCACGATATGCCAAGAATGACCACCAATTTGCCATGTATGTGTATCAGTGTGCCATAGATCATTCAATATGCCAAGAATTAACACTATTATGCAATGACTAGTAGTATATCATGGCAGGCACAAAGAGTTGTGAATGCCCACAATGTGCCAATAGTTTCTAGATTTTGTGCTGTTTCTGGAGTGCTGCCACTGGTCGCTGCCTCCTGGTCGCTGTTCACTGTTGCCATCCATTGTACTGAGGGGATGCGAAAGTCAGCGTTTTCCCACCCTCCTCCAATGGGCTTGGTGCTTCTAGTCTGATAACACCCATGATCGTGGGATCCTTCGAGATGACTGACGCCTTTTGCAGTGAGGGAGCAGTTCCAGTGCCCAGCGTCTTCTGCAACAAAGGGAATCTCAACCCAGTGTGGTTTGTAGCGATTACTGGGGCAGATAGGTTGGGCGAAGTGCGGTAGCGGTTTCACAGTTTTGCATTTAGTGTTGTAACAAGTGCACTATGGCATCCAGCATCTTGATGAGCTACTAAAGACCCAACAACAATGTAGACAGCTCACCCTCTCTAAATCCTCGCAACATCTAGAGCTGGTTAGATGTTACATTTTCATGCATAATTAGGATTAGCTACAGGAAGTAGTTTTGTTTAAATCACACTTGAGAATGCATCAATGGATTAATTTAATACATGCTTGTTAGGAGTTGTGAGGGCAGTGCCAGGAACACCTGAGGGTAAGCCAGTGGCAACAGTTGCTACTTCCTAATTGACACAATCCAAAGGTTTGGCAGCCTAGTGAAGCCAACTGTAGTCTGCCCCAGCATCCAATGGCATCAAGTGGAAGGTGAACAAAAAAGGCCGTCTGATCCACCATCAAATTTCTAGGCAGATTCTTGGTGCCACCTATGGACATCACTTAGGGGTCGCCAGAGGTCGCAGCTGCGACCCTTGTCTTGCCATTTGCGACCTCTGGCACTGCCTTTGTGAGCCCTGGACTCAGAGGTGGCAAAATCAGTGCCAGGAACACAGTGGCAGCTCTTCTTATGGACATCAGTTGGTGCTCCACTCTCTTAAATAATATTACATTATTCACCATTAGTGTAATAAATCATGGAGTGAAATTAGCTGGAATATAACCTTCCCTGGCAGCTGAGGTAAGAAAAAGGTGATTTTAAATCTATATTGTGTGTGTGCTTGCGGGCGAGAGTGTGTTTACATGAGAGAGAGAGTGTATGTAAGTGTGAATGTAAGAGTGAAAGTGAAAGTGAAGGTCAAAGGGCGTGTAATGTGACTTTGGTTACCGCTGGCATTTTGGTGAATTTGATTTCCATGGTTCCACCTTTTTGTAATAACCTGCAGTAGCACATCTTATTTTTGGCCAACCAATATGTGGGGGCAAAATCAGCAGAAGTGGGCATATTTTTTTTAAAATACTCTAGTCTGTTAGTGCCCAGGAGGGCAATGTTTTTAAAGGAAGCATGTTAGTATTTATTGCTGTTATTTTTGTTAGGGAATATATTTAAAGTGCATAATTATGTTGTCTAGTTTCTTAAGTGGTTTGCAGCGCTATTGTCTATGCATGAGAAGTATTTTAAAGGGTGTCTTAATAAATAATACACGAGATTATAATAATGGGTTCTGAGTCAGCCTTCCCCTTTTAATGCCGAAAAGCTTGTCTGTCACCGACGCTTAAGTGGGGACACAACAGTGCTGCGCGCATATGGGGTGAGCACTGCAATATAATGAAAAACCTCAGGCGCGCATCCTACATTTCCTTGGGGAGATCCAGAACGTGGATCTGAATATCTTCCGTGGTTTGTAACCGGCCTCACTGTGTCAAGAGGGGACGAGGAAATTACAGTAATAGCTTCTCTCGGTTTCAGAGAATGTATTTCGAATATTTCATAAATAACACTGTTCCTTGGAAAATGGCTTCAGCGTGGCGACCTTTTCATTCATTTGAATTTCTTCAATGTGATCAGCTTAGAGAAAACTCATCTTATGATAAAAATACGAAATTAGAAAACAATGGTCCAATTTTAAAGTTTTCTAGTGCTATCACAGAAACAGTCACACGCAAGCCCTTTTGTTCCCTGCAGCTTAACATATCACTCCTGTGCTACAAATGTCTCACCTCACTATACCTATTATATCTCTGTCTCTATTATGTAAAGTATATATATATGTGTGCGTGTGCAAGCATATATATTATATTATGTATATATAATATACATAATAGAAACAGACATATAATAGGTATAGTGAGGTGATAGATAGATAGATATGGTCTCACCTCTCTATACCTATTATATCTCTGTCTTTATTATGTAAAGTATATATACATTATATATATATATATATATATATATACACACACACATATATATATACATATGTGTGCGTGTGCATGCATATATATTATATTATGTTCGAACCAATTCTGAACTCCATACAGATCAGACACCGACACAGGGGAATCATTGCTATTTCATTCTTCTATTTATTTCGAAATTTCCGCTATGACGCGTTTTCGGCATACCTGCCTTGTTCACATTGGCCATATATTATGTATGTTGTTTGAAGTCTTCTTTGGAGTTTGCTGAGGTCCGTGCCTGAGTGTTCTGCCAGGATTGGCAGGCAGGAAGTTGGTGCGCGATATATATATATATATATATATATATATATATATATATATATATATATATTATATAGTATATATATATATATATATAGTATATAGTATATATATATATATATATATAGTATATAATGTATATATACAGTATATAATGTGTATATATATATATATATATATAGTATATAATATACATAATAGAAACAGACATATAATAGGTATAGTGAGGTGATAGATATGGTCTCACCTCTCTATACCTATTATATCTCTGTCTTTATTATGTAAAGTATATATACATTATATACTATATATATATATATATATATATACTATATACTATATATATCATATATATATATATATATATATATATATATATATATATATATATATCGCGCACCAACTTCCTGCCTGCCAATCCTGGCAGAACACTCAGGCACGGACCTCAGCAAACTCCAAAGAAGACTTCAAACAACTCGAATGTCGTGAACAAAGCAGTGTAGATTTATTTGAAGGTAATCCACAAATATACAGGCATAGTGCCTGTCATGACGCGTTTCGCTCGCCACACGCGAGCTTGATCACATGATATATAAATATGCACACACACACACACATATAGATATATATATCTATATGTGTGTGTGCATGCATATATATTATATTATGTATATATAATATACATAATAGAGACAGAGATATAATAGGTATATTGAGGTGATAGATAGATAGATAGATATGGTCTCACCTCTCTATACCTATTATATCTGTCTCTATTATGTATAGTACATATACATAATATAATATATACATGTATGCACACATACACATATATATGTATTTATATATGTGTGTGTGCATATATATATATTTTATGTATATATACTTTACATAATAGAGGCAGAGGTATAATAGGTATAGTGAGGTGAGACCATATATATATATTTATATTTAATTAAAGGAGATTGTTTGCGTTTTAGGTGGTGAGTGCTTGTAGTTTATCCACCTTACAGGAAGGAAAGATAACATTGTGAACATATCATATATATCTATTTGTAGGGTGCTCACCACAAATGCAGTTGTGTCTAGATGACAGAATCAATGAAAAAAATAAAATCTTATACCAAGTATCAGTAAAACAACCCTGAAAGCAACATGCAAATGTGACTAGAGAAATGGGTTTTCTTATTCAACAGGAGTTAGAGTGTTTTTAGTACTTTTATGAAGTCCATCAGGGTATTTTTATTTCTGAGGTCTGTGGCCAAGGAGTTCCAAATCCCTAGCCTTATCTACAAGTTTGCCTTAGAGTTAACCTGGGGCAGTTCCCTTGATGTAGTTAAAAACCTTTTGACTGAAACGTTTTTTTGTAGCAAATTTGCCTCTTCTGCTTGGTCACCACAGAATTTTTGCCTATTTCTGGAACCTATTTTTTGCTGGTATAAGGACTGTGAGACTGCTCATCAGTGCCACTGTACATGTGCTCTGACCCTTAAATTGGTACTGGTAAAATTGGTTTCACCTGGGTGATCTGTTTAACAGTCCTGAAAGATCAGTGTAGATGGCGCAGGAAATGCACCTATGGCATGGAAATTAAATGTCATATTTGGGGTGCAGTGTATATTCACACCATCCACATATAGGATGCAAATAGTTGTTTGCAGAAGCATCACTGGGCTCTGGCTGGGCTGCAATTTAAATGTAGTGCAGTGTCAAATGGGAGAGTAAAGCCTTTGCCATGTAAGAAAAACCTATTTTGATTTATAAGTCAACCCTAAAGTGTGGCTTGTAAGCCTACAAGGGAGGATGTTAAGATACAAAATAGGGAAAACGATATATTGGAGTTTGCGTGCTCTCACAGTGAAATAAAACACAAAAGGTATTTCCCTGTGTAGGCCTTTCTAGACCTTTAGCTGAACAGACCTAGATAGAATTAACATCTTTATTTCCTATCCCTGCCTGGAAAAATGCTAGAAAAATGCTTCAAAGTTATTTCCTATTTAATTTTCAAAACATGATTTCATAGTCAGATTTTTGGTAACTTTCGGGCAGAAAGTTGCTTTGTAAAAACTAACCTTTCATGACTAAGCCACAACTAGCCTATAACCAGGACTGTCACTCATCACACCTCCAGAGCTGGAATATTCATCCTTGGCTGAGAGAGTTAAGAACTCATGCCCAGAGACAATAGCCTGACTCTGAGTCCTGGAATAGTAGGCAGATAGGCGTTAAATGCTGACTAGTAGTGGGTGATATATTCTGATCCACCAGTGGAATTGGAGGAGTTTTGGACACTCCGTGTTACGTTTGTGACACACAATTCCGGCCAAATTAAGCCAACTGCCGCGTGGCGGAGTTTTTTCCACGTGCCGGTAAGTTGGTGAGCATGAGCAGGATTTGGCATCATCCCATAGCATAATTTTTGGAGGTCACCCAGTGAAATTTCACCAATGAGAGGCGGTTAAGGACAGTCGCGACCATTCGCGGTGAGGTGTCCCTCAAGGAGAAAATCTACTAGAGCAGCAGCAAAATCAACTTGAGGGCCTGCGCCCTCTGGCACACTGCGTGGTGGCATTCACGCTGATTTTTCAGAGAGGAATGAGCTCCCATTGCTAAAACACAGCACGAGCAGTGCGACGTGCCTATTTCTGTTCGTTTGCGGATCCTTGCAGAGTTTTTTTGTAACTCCGCAGAATTCCGTGGCGTGAAACTCTGCAAGTTCCACTCAAGCCTACTGCTGAACACTTAGCAAGAATTAGCTATCTATGAATGGACAGAGCAGCCTCTTTTGTCTTGGCAACTCCAGATAGGACCCTCTTCTATTCATTCCCAGGACTTTCCAAGCAGTCAGGCTCCAGTCGCAGTAGGGCAGAGAACCGGTTTGAGCCTGTCACTTGAGAGGAGAGCCTCATGCCTGCTGGTGGCTGAAGGATTTAGTTATATTGAAACAGGGGCTCCTGGACAATTTTACATTAATGTAAAGAGGAAGAACACAAAACAAAGTGGTGGGACTGCAAGAGAATAGTTAGGTTTGGGGGACAGAATTTTTTCCAATCACTGGCTAGATTATACGATAAATCTGGCACCTCCACAGACCATTCCTGGACCTGGGAAGGTTCCATTTGAAGATGGAGGTCCTGCTTGAAGA
Organism: Calotriton arnoldi; assembly: GCA_963921515.1. Taxonomy (NCBI): domain Eukaryota; kingdom Metazoa; phylum Chordata; class Amphibia; order Caudata; family Salamandridae; genus Calotriton; species Calotriton arnoldi. Next base: position 1,028,985 of record CAWUFW010000752.1, read on the forward strand.
AAGAAGAGTGCTGATTCCTGCTGGAAGAAGATGACTAAAGTACTTCTGACTCCTGCTGGCAACCAAGTGGTTAGGCTCCTGTTTCTCTGCTTCAGGAACAAAAGCAGCAGAAGGACTCCTGACTTCAAGAGGGTCCAACTGATCACAGAGGTCTAGGAGACCTGATTGAAGAGAGATGTGGTGTCCAGAAGCCTGTCCTAAGTTGTTGGTGTTACAGGATTGATCAGAAGGAAGTTTCACAGCAGTTGGTGACTATGTCCGAAAGTAAAATGTTTCAATTGGGAGGATGGACTGATTGGAGTATCCAACCTCTGCTCCATTGTAGTCAGTCTGAATTTGTACCTAGGTCCTGGTCAGGAGTGATAAAAAGAAACGTGTCTCTAAATTTAACCTGAATAGCAACAATATGAAATATGTTTTCCTACAAAGAATGCGAGAAAACAGTATGACATTAAAAGATATTTCTTTCCACAGAACAGATTCAGCTCAAATTTCAAAACTGACCATTCTCCAACTTTACGGCTCCCTTGAATAGTATGATCTTTTTAGGTGTTCACCTAACATTAAGCAACCACCTCTGCCTCCTGGCAATCAGATCACCCACATTTACCTATATGTTAGATTCAGCTCCCACTATATTACAGTTAAGTTTGAGTTCATATTCTTTTCACAGCTCTCTTTCCAGACTACAGGCAATGTCACAGACATTCTTTGTCCGATTCTGATTGGCCACCCAAGGTGGACACATTTAAGGGCAAGGTTTTTTCTAGAATTCTAGAATGGTCTAGAACAGTCAACTCAGTTAAAAATCTTGCAGTTATCTTCGATAACGCTCTTAGCTTTGACACACAGGTCAGTCATACCACCAGCACATGTTTCTTTATCATTAGGACTCTGAGAAAAATCTTCCCTTTCATTCCCCTGGAATTGCACCAACCAGTCATCATCACTCTTGTCACCTCACGCTTGGATTATTGCAATGCATTATATCTCAACATCAACAGCTCTTCCTTGAATAAACTTCAAGTTGTTCAGAATGCGGATGCCTGCCTCATTCTTAACATCCCCAAATGTCTCTCAGTCAGAGACTGGATGAATTCCCTTCACTGACTCACAGTCAGAAAGTGGATCACTTTCAAGGCTCTTTGCGTGGTTTTTCTATCATTGCACCACAAAGGCCTAAGCCAACTGAACTCTCTCTTTCATGGGTACACTCCATGCAAACCTCTTCGATCCTCTTGCTGTCAGAAGGTCATGATCCCAAGATACCAGAAAGCTAGATGGGGAGGGCATGCCATTTCGGTTGCCGCTGCCAAACTCTAGAACACCGTGCCAGCTCACACCTCGGTAGTAGATTCCTTTACGGCATTTAAAAAACATCTGAAAACATGGCTCTTTTCTTTATAGATTCTTTCACTGACTGCTGCTCTGCTTCTGGTTGGATTGAGATGTCTCTGGCCCAGCACTTTGACATCTTCGGGTTTAGTGCACTCTATAAATTCTATTTTCATTTCATTTCATTTCAAAGAAGTAACACAAGTTGTAGTGCAAGGTGTGTATCTAAATGCCTCAATCCTTAACTTGATTTCTTCTTTCCAATCTCTCCCTACACACCTGGCTAACTGTATACTCCCTTTTACAGTTCTATTAAATATTTTGTTCATACACTTAATTTGGAGATGATATAAGGAACACTTCTTGTGCACAATTTCCTTATCACTCAAAAACAATCCCATCTCCTTCAAAGGTAATTGAACTCCATTGTCTGATATTATTACATTAGGATTACTTCTCTTCAAAAGAAATCATTTACAAATCTTATGACTGTCATCCAGCCATGTTTTCTGCGTAATTCAGCCCTCAAAAATGGAACACACTTTGACAGTATCATTTAACCACCACTCCACCACAACTTCATCCTTCTTTTTGTCCACACTGACTAATCTAGGTAAGAAGTTGGCTGCCTTGTTAAGAACTCTTGGAATATACTTCATTGTAAATTGGTAGCTCAAAAATGGCAAAACCCAATTGCACTTTCTGAAGGAAATGGCATCTACCCCCTTATTTATAAACACTTCTTGCCGTGATCAGAGAAAATCCTAAGGTTTTAAACAGCCAATTTAACAGCTAAAGACTCATTTTCAATCATGGAATCATTATTCCCTGCGCCTCTCAAACCTCTTAATGCAAATGTAATGGTGCATTCACTACTATCCTTCTTCTGTTTTAAAACAGCAACCAGCCCCTTCTCACTGACATTAATTAACAATCCACCCAGGTTCAAAATGTTGTAACTTGGGAGTATTAAGTAAATATCCCTTTATATATATAAACTCTAGTTTGTAAACTTCACTCCACCAAAATGGTACTCCTTCATTTAATAATTGTTTTTCATAATAATAATAATAATATCTTTACTTGCTCGATTACTTAAAACCATTGCAACGATAAAACAGCAGTATTCAAATTCTCCAAGTTAATACCATGGTTATATACTGAAGTTTACAGTTTGTTTTTGCAACCAGGGTCTTGATACCTCGCTTGGCCGATGCATAAAAAAGAGTATTTAAAATTGGTTTGACGTTGTTAAAAGGGTTAATTAAAATCATGACGTCCGAGGCTACGGTGATAAGAGGACCATAGTCAATGGCAATGTGCAGAACCCGCATTGTGCAAAATATCTACCTGAGCAGCACGTGCGGGCAATGTGCAAAGTCAGCAGTGGGTGAAGTAGTTCTCTGGGAAACAAGAGCAGTGATGCCTGATGATTAATTGTCTAAGATGGAAGCCAGGTTGCGCAACTAAGTACTGATGTTTAGTATTTTTCCTGCTTTGTCCATAAATTGTACGAGGCGGCAGGCTAACTGAACATCCCACCTTCGAAACATGCTTTCACTGCCTGCCTGCATGTTCTTATCCCCTTGATCTTTAGGGCATGTTTTAAAAGAAGTCTGCATTCATTTTTAGTCTCCCGCATATGCTCAATAAATGTAGCACATCCTCTTTTGCTTCTCCACATAGGAGACAGTTAGTTGTTGTCTGTGGTCTTTTCCATGGAGGCAAGTGGAGCAGTGATGGTAGAATACCCAGTCGAAGGTGAAGATATTTGTCCTTTGTCGCTTTCGTAAATCCTGCTCCTAAGTAAGATTGAGGGGAGGCTTTAGAGTAACTCTGCAAGATGAACCAGCCGTGTGCCCTTTCCTTTAGTACAGCTTTATCCTCCACTAGGGACACCATTTTTACTGTTTTATTGACAATTGGTTTGAAACTTTCTATGGGTCCCAGCAGCCTCCCAAAGAACCCGTAGGCCCAGTCGATCTATTGAGGCTTGCAAGTAGTTCATGACCACACTGTCTTTTTTTGACTTGAGTTCCTTCCAGAGATGCACATTCAGAGTCCCATGTTCAGCTCCCTTGATTGTGTGCCAGCATTGAACAAAGGCTCTTTTGCGTGTTGTTGTTGCGTCTACAGGCCAAATTCTAATTATTTGCGCCGGCGAGGTATATTTAGGTAGATTGAATATTATTCTCAGGGCTCTTGCTACTGTACCATCCAGTGTACTTGCATCCCTTCCCCGCAGACACGCGCTCCCGTAGGTGATAGTTGGAATGAGCTTCGCTTGGATCACATGAGCAAAGGCGTGAGGCTTGGGCTGGTAGTTTTAAGTTTGATGTTTTTTAATGCAACCGCTGTTGAGTTACCTCTTCTTACTATGGATTCTTTTGGTGCCTCAAACGTACATTTGCTATCCATTATAATGCCCAGGTATTTAGATTCTTCGACCACTTCTAGCAGGAGACCTCCCAGATGCCAGCAATGCCTGTGTGCATTCTTTTTTTGGTTTAATCGCATCACTTTAGATTTGTATAGGTTAATGCGTAATCCACTGTCAACAGAGAAGTTTTGCGTGGTGTCTAATAAGTGTTGGAGGCCAACTGGAGTGCGACTGATCAGTACAAGATCGTTGGCGTAGAGTAAGTTTGAGAGAGTAAGTCCTCCCATCTTTGGGGCATGGGAGTTGCACTTGTCCAGCTCTATCGAAAGGTCTGACATAAAAAGATTGAACAAAATCGGGGCCAGAACGCAGCCTTGTTTCAGACCCTTAGTTGTTGGTATCTTTGTAGATAGACGATCACCAGCTCCCAGCTTTATTTGGACCCATGTATCAGTATGTAGGAGGATCAGCTGATTCAGGAGAGCAGATGGGATTTTTCGTTTGGATAGTTTGTCCCATAGTTTCTTCCTGTCAATGTTGTCAAAGGCAGATGAATAATCAATGAAGCAAACATAAAGTGGCAGGTTGGCATCTTTTACCGCATCTATCAGAAGGGAGAGGGTAAGTATATTTGTTGTCATTCCTGTGAGTTTGCGAAATCCCATTTGGTTGAGGGGAATGATTGCCATTTCGGTCGCCCAGTCTGTGAGTTCTTCCAATAATAATCGTTGGATATTACTAGTTTTGCTTGAATAATTTGGCGCAAAACGTGAATAAAATTTGGTCATACCCTAAAATGTCTGAACTTTCTCTTTCTTTATAGAGTGTGGCATGTCTTGAATGACCCATACCAAATCTTTTTGGGGTTTTACTCCCTCATCTAATATGATATGACCCAAGTAATTTATTTCTGACTTGACAAACAAACATTTGCAAACTTTCAGAGTCAAAGTATTTTCATCTACTATGTTTAATATGCCTTTGAGTCTGTCAAGATATTGTTATAAGCTACTGTTAAATATCAAGATATCGTCCTGGAAAAATGGCACTCCGTTCATATTATGAAATAGGTTGGACAAGATTCTTTGAAACATGGATTCTGCAGAGCATCAGCCATAGGGCATGTGGTTACATCTAAAAATACTGAAAGATGCAATGAAAGCTGTTTAGAGTTTCAGATTCTTCACACACTTGCCCTCAGTTTTGATACCTTTAAATTTATTGAGAGCAACAAAATAGCCCCTTAATCCAATGGGTTTCCTCCCATATTCATAAGGCTTAACCACTGGCTCTTTCAGCATGACTAGCATAACTTCAATCTTACATTTTTTGTTGTAGTCTTTGTCTGATATCAATATAAATCTGCGTCATAATCTGTCATTATTTCCACTTCTATTTCATTTAAAATGACTGTATCTACTGAATGCTCACCATGACAACACTTGACAATGTTTACCACTTTGCTTACCTATAGCACAATTTCATTTAGATCAGCTGTAACTTTATACACTAAGGGGGGCGCTAGAGGGCGCCTGGCAAGATGGCCGCACTTCAGTGAGGCTCTGCCCGGCTGGGCGCCAATCCGCCTAATATCCGCCTGTAACAAGCTGCTTCTGAGTCCCAAACGTTGCTGCCCTGCTTGGGAGGACACCTGGAGCTCGCTGAGCCAGTTTCGAGCTGCTGGGGGGCGCCAATCGCTCCGAACACACCGCGTTGAAGAGTCCCGGCGGCGCCTTCACAAAATGGCAGCTGCCGCTGGACCCTGAGTACAGGCCATCCCTGCTGTCACGGAGGCCCTGGGGCCCGGTAATCATTGCTGCGGAGTCCGGGAGAGGTGCGGCGCTGCCTGGTGGCTCCGGGAGGCGATAGCGGAGCGGACAGCTGTGGGGCGGCGTGCTGCGCTCCGGCCCTGCTACGGAGTGCGGAGGCTGCCGGAACCTGCGGCGCAGAGGTCGACCACGGGACAGTCCTGGTGTACGGAGTGCTGCCTGCGCTGGTTGCGGTGAGTGGGGGGCGGCTTATCCCTGGCCGGTGGCTGCGGAGGCGGGTTCGGGCCGGGGAGAGAGCAGCGGCCTGCGAGCTGTGACTGGGGCGGGCGGGCGCTCGGAGAACGGCCTTGTGGCTGCCTGCTGTACTGCTGCGGCTGGACTGTGCTGGAAGCTGCCGTGTGGAGGGCTCTGGGGTGCAGCTGCCCTGCTTCTTCTCCCGGTGTCCTGCCTGTCTGGGCCCGGGTGCCGATCCCGGTGGGTGCGCTCTGGATCTCTGGGTCCGCAGTCTTGGGGTCGCTCTCCCTGGCTGGCACACGCGCTGGAGTGCATCCATCCCCATGATGCTTGGGATTGTTGTGGCCGCCTCTGGGTGAGACCTACCTGGCTTGCGTCCTCGGACTCGCTGCGGCTGGCTCCTGGGTCGTCGGAGTCTGCCCTGTGCCTGCTGACCTTGCACTGCGACCTGCCGGGCCTGGGGTGGCGCCGGCCTTGCCTTTTCACGTGGGGGTAGACCTCTCCTGCACTGCGACACGCCTTTCCTTGCTGGGGTGCCTGGGCTGCTAATCCCTGTGGAACTGCTTTACATCAACCTGTTAGCCTGGGACCCCGACGTCTCGCTGTGCTGCGGCTTTAGGGCGGATGCCCTGTGGGGCGGGTGTGAAGCTTGAGATCAGCGTGTGTGGCCTGCGTGGGAGCTCCCTGCGGTACCTGGTTGGCCTGGAGATCCGCACCCTATTTTAAATTGGGGGCACCCATTCCAGTAATCTCCCAGTAGTGTGACTCAATAGCTGCCATGATGGGGAGGACCGATAAAACACAACCTCGCCTCACGTTTGAAGCGCGAAAGTCGACTAAGACCCCGCACAGAGCTGCCTCTGACTCCGAGGCGGATGCTCAGGATGCGGGTCCATCCACAATTGAGACAACGTTGTTGGCCATGCAGCGCAGCTTACAGTCTATAGAGGGCACCATGACTGCAGTTAACCAACGCCTCGACCATATGTCATCGCAGCTCGAAAAGCAGGGCGCCCGCGTCGGAGAGGTGGAGCAACGGGTCGCTGCAGCGGAGGAGGGACTGAGTGAGGTGGCAGGGAAAACACTCAATATGGAAAAAGTCCTCTCCCTTATCCAGGCAAAGAATGAAGATTTAGAGGCCCGCTCCCGCCGCAATAATCTTCGAATTACGGGGCTGCCGGAATCGACAAACGTGGGCAGAATGGAGATCTTCATGGAGAACTTGATTAAGGACATTTTTGGTACTGAATCACTCTCCGCCATGTTTATTGTCGAGCGGGCCCACCGCTCACTTGCAGCTCGTCCGGCCCCGGGGGCTCCCCCACGCCCTGTTATAGCGCGGGTTCTGAACTATAGGGACCAAGACGCCATCCTGCGCATGGCCAGGGATAAAGGAACAATCCAACATCAGGGTAATACCCTCTCTTTCTTCCCGGATTTCACTGTCACGGTACAGGTCGCACGCAGGGAATTTGGAGTGGTGAAAAAGTTTTTGCAAACTGAAGGTGTGCCCTATGCCATGCTATACCCAGCTCGCTTGAAGATAGGTCCAGATGGGGAGTCCAAGATCTTCACCAACCCCAAGGTGGCGATGGAACACGCGAAACATCTTCAGAGGAGGCAACGTGACTCCCGTACCCTATCAGAATCTGAAGAACAGTAGGGACACAGGACGCATATTGATATTTTGGCTTACTGCTTTACTTATTTGGTAGCTCTGTCTTCACATTGATATAGGCTTGCCTTCTATGCATCTCATGTTTTCCCTTCTGGTGCAGGTGGACACTTTCATGACTTTTTGCTGTTGCGCTATGGCACCTCCTTAATCCTGGACTCTATGATATATCTAGATCAGGCAAATATGGTGTGCTGCTCAGCCACCCCCTACTAGGTAGGAGGTTAGTAGCACTCTGACGCCCCCATGGGAATACCCCTTGTACACTCTTCGGAGTTTCTTTTGGGTTTGAGTTGGGGGGATAGTTGGGATGGCTTTGGCGCGTTGGGGACGCTGAAGTGGGTGGGGGGTTGGGGGATGGTGGGAGTTGGGGGATTCTGGGGGATGGGGGGTGGGATATGAGGGAGGGACCGACACTTTCAGTTCAATGTTTGGTGTACTCACTTTTTGTCTTGCAGGAGCAGGCATGCCCCTGTTTCATTCTCTAATTGACAGGCTTAAAAGTTTCTTCTCATGACATGAGTGGTAAAGTGCGACTGATAACCTGGAATGTTCGTGGCCTCAACACCCCCAGAAAGATTCGCTCTGTGTTTGCTGCTCTGGACAGAATGGATGTCCAGATAGCTCTATTACAGGAAACTCACCTCACAAAACTGTCCGAAAGCAAGGTTGGGAATCGGTGGGCGGGGGTGCGCATGATGTCCTCGTATTCCAGTTATGCCAGAGGGGTAATGATACTGATCAAACGAGGGGTCCCTTTTCGGTTATCCGCACGGACTCGGATGACTCTGGCCGCATTGTGCTTATATATGGGCAACTGGGTGGAGCGAACGTGTTGTTAGTGAACGTGTATGGCCCGAATATAGACGATTCAGCCTTCTTCTCTGACGTGTGGCGCCGCATTACTTGCTTCCCGGAAGCCGAGATATTTTGGGGCGGTGATTTTAATGTGTGCTTGGATATGACTGTGGACCGCTTGGGTAGTGAGACTACGCGACCCAAACAGGCGGCGGAAGTATTGCTGGGACTTATGGATGTTGGTCGGTTGTGTGATGTATGGCAAATGCGGCATTCTGAGGCGCGTGAGAGTACTTTTGTTTCCTCTGCTCATGGGACCTGGTCTCGTCTTGATTTCTGGTTGGTCTCTGAGGTTGCGTGTACCTGGGTGACGGATGTCTGTCATATGGCTCGGACGCTCTCCGACCATTCTCCTGTGCTCCTGAAGCTGCAGTTCCCTGCGTGCCGAAGGCCTCCGTTCGCCTGGCGCCTGCAGCCATCCTCGCTTTCAGACCCTGTCTTTAAACGTGACATTGGGGAGGCGATTCATAACTTTTTTAGGGAAAATGAGGGTTCCGTCGATAGTGCGGGCGTCCTCTGGGAGGCTTTTAAAGTGACCATTCGGGGGGTGTGCATGGGGGTGCAGGCTGGCGTCTTGAGGGACTTGAGGCGTCGGATTCAGAAATTGGCTGCAGAAATATCCGCTCTAGAACGGACCTATGATTTGGACCCGTCGCCCACAACACTCTCGGCAATACGGGAATTGGTCACTGAGCACAACGAGACAGTCGATCGGGAGATGGCCCATAGATCTCGCCGCAGCAAGGCTCGTTATTATGGCGAGGGGGCAGACCCAGTCGCTCTCTGGCTCAGAGGCTGGCCGAGCCTCGTGGCCAGGACTACATCAAAGAGATACTAGACGAGGCAGGGGAGGCCCATTACACCACGGCAGAAATCAGTGGGACCATATTAGACTTCTATGCAACCTTATATGCAACCAGAACTGAGGCGCCGCAGGACGAGATCCATGAATATCTTGATGATATTGCTCTTGGGTGGCTGTCCACCGGTCATAGGGAATATCTCACGCAGCCCTTCGATGAAGAGGACGTCAAACTTGCTATTCTGTCCCTCCCCACCTGCAAAGCGGCGGGTCTGGATGGGCTCCCGAGTGAATTTTATAAGTTGTACGCTGACGCACTGGCCCCTAGACTGCTTGCGGTATTTGCGGAAGCATATGATGCGGGTTGCCTCCCAGCATCCCTAAGGGAAGCTCTTTTGGTTATGTTGTTGAAGCCCGACAAAGCACCTAACCACTGCGATTCCTATAGGCCCCTCTCCATTATTAATATCGACGCTAAAATCCTAGCCAAAATGATTGCCATGCGTATACAGCCCCTGATTCCTCTCTTGGTACTTCCCGACCAATCGGGGTTCGTGCCAGCCAGGTCTACCACACACAATCTACGGACACTATTCGCTACGCTGCACTATTTTGAGTCCGACTTTCAGGCCGTTGCTGTGCTGCTTGATGCAGCAAAAGCGTTTGACTCCCTCGAATGGGATTACATGTTTATTGTCCTTTTGAGAATGGGTTTCCCTCCATTCTTCCTCAAGTGGATTAGGGTGCTGTACTCCGAACCTGCCGCCAGGGTCCGTGTTAATGGTTGGGTGTCATCGGCTTTTTCTATCGGTAGGGGCACGCGGCAGGGTTGCCCCTTGTCGCCGATGCTCTTTGCCCTGGCTCTGGAGCCTCTTGCTTGTAAGCTCCGCCAGTTGCATGCGTCGGCGGCACTGCGGTTTTGGCAGCACCCACTCATAGTCTCACTTTACGCGGACGATATGCTTTTATACGTTCGAGACCCTGCAACTTACCTCCCCGGAATGCTTAGAGAATATGTTAAATTCGAGCGTTTCTCAGGTTTAGGGATCAATTGGGCTAAATCGACTGTTTTCCCTCTGACAGCTGGTACTCACGAGATCCCATTGGATTTTCCAATTTCCTGGACCCAGGATCCTGTGAAATACTTGGGTATCTGGCTGCATAGGGACCCCGAGCAGGTAATATCCTTGAACTATGGTCGTACCATCTCTCACCTCACGGACAGGGCTGTGCGCTGGGCTAGGCTGCCTCTCTCACTTGCAGACCGCATTGCTGTGATTAAAATGTCTATTTTACCTAAACTACTGTACTTATTCATAAACATTCCTATTCGCTTGAATCTCTCTCTCTTCAAAACACTCCAATCTGCCCTGCTGTCATTCGTCTGGGGGGGGGAAAAAGCCTCGCTGTAGTTGGCGTACCCTTGTGCAACCATTTGATCGTGGTGGCTTTGAGGCACCCGATATGCGTTTATACTATTTGTGCGCTCAAGCGCAATTCGCACATTATTGGTTCTACCCACAGCGGTTTTTACCACACACGGCGATAGAGGCGGATGCTGTGCTCCCACTTCCGCTTATAGCGGCTGCTCTTTCGGGAGGCGACAGGGGCCCTCGGACAGAGATAAATCCAGTGCAGTGTACCGCCTGGGCCTGGCGTACCCTTGCCCAGAGAGCGCAGCTTGGTTACCTCTATGCTCCGAAATTACCCGGATATCTCTGCGGCGCAGGAGCGTTTGGCCCTGCGCACGTTGCAGGCAGTTGGGGTTATACAGATGGGTGACCTCTATAAGCTGGGCCAATTCCGATCCTTACAGGACATTCAGACTGGCCGGACACCAAGCCCGATGCTGTGTTTTACGTATGTTAGGGTGCGGCAGGCGATTAGAGCAGTCTACCCCGACTACCCAGCAGAACCAAGGCCTTTGCGTGCATTACAGGCGGTGCTGTCGGGGGAGGGACGTAAGGGGTTGATAACCAGATTGTATGCGGCATCCCAACGTGAGATAGACCTGGACAAACACCCTTCATACCTTAAATGGAATACAACCTTGGGGCGCATCTTGCCACTCGATCATTGGCAGTACTGCTGCGGCCTGACGGGGCGCCTTACCGCCAACTGTAACCTACGCATTATTCATTTCAAGTTTTTACATCAGTGGTATTACACACCGTTGCAATTAAGGAAATATGGACTACGGGAGGACGCTTGCTGCGCCCGGTGTGGTCATACTGAGGCTGATTTTTTGCATCTATCGTGGCAGTTTGCGGGGGTGGCTGCCTATTGGGTTAAGGTTGCGGCTGTGCTGTCGGAGGTGGTGATGGAGCAAGTGTGCTGTGTCCCTGAGGTGTGCCTGCTGGGAGATGTGAAATCCCTGAAGCCCTGTAACAGGCGGTTGGTTGCAGTGGCGACATTACTAGCGAAGCGAGTTTTGGCACAATGCTGGGGTGGTGGGAACCTTCCTATGGTCCGAAAATGGGTTCGAGATCTGACCTATTGCCGTGAACAACTGGAGACCTACGCGGAGGACCTTCCCGAGTCATCTCGACCTAAAGACTTCTGGGCCCCACTTACCGTGTACCTTCTGAGCCATCCCGATTTGTAAGTTGTCCGGCGCCTGGCATATTTGGTATCTCTCCCTATCCTTGGGTCAGTGCACTGCTGAGAACTATTGTAATTTGGCTCATGAGACGTGTTATCATATTGCCTGTCACTAATGTACATGTACCTTTGTTCTATGATATTGCATCTATTTCAGTGTCGTGGGGGGGGCGGGGTTGGGGTAGTTGGCTCTCTGAACTGTTATATCAGTTCCTTTACTGCATCAATGTCTTAAAATGCTTGTGTTATTCTATGCTACAAAGCTACTGATAGCTCCGTATTGGGGCACGAGATTGTTACTTGCAAGCTTCAATAAACAAATTTAAAAAAAAAAAAAAAAACTTTATACACTAAGGGGCCAAATCCGATTCGGGCCGTAAAAAATACCGACCGACTCGGTACAGGATTATAGTCCGACCGACACGTACCGGCGTTGCCCGACCTGGGAAGTACGATGAAATGCATGAAAATCACGACCGACTCGCACGGAACTCAAGGCGAACGACCGACCCGGCCGGAAACAAGCTATCCGGCTGGGAAACCACGCAAATCGCACCGACCGACACGCACCAGGAAACAACCCGAACGAAACGTACCCGCGAACTCCGACCCGCGCAGTACGATGCAATGGGTGCAAAATCAGACCGACTCGCACGGAGCCCAAGCCGTACGACCGACACGCATACAAAAGCCAGCCAAACAAACACAATACCTCGCGAACGACGCGTACGCCGCATATGAAACGGAGCTGAAACACAGCGGGAACGACTCGGACAGGCGCGCACGAGACAACTGCAATGTCCTACTCGGTCAGAAGAACGACTCCTACATGCACAATAATCACTAATGAAAAATACAACAACAAAAAGGGCCAAACAAGCAATGACAAAGCCAATAAATACAGGGGAGAAAAAAATGGAACAAGGACACACCCCCATCTCCACCTACATAAAGCCCACAAATCCCTACCATGATCCTTTGCAAATTCCACTGACCTGCCAGCACACAACACCATCACACAGCAAACACAGACACACACACAGCTCATCCAACACAAAAGCCACACACCATTAGCACCTCAACAAATAGCACCCTCACACACACACAGCAAAACCTACACTCACACACCCTCACTTGCACACACACACATCAATCACCACCACCACCCATCACTAAAGAAGAATCCAAAGTTCCTAGATAGTGAATTGGAAGTCATGGTAGACGAGATCCTGAGGGTAGAGCCACAGTTGTTTGGCACATTGGTCCAACAGACCCCCATGTCGCAGAAAACCAAGATGTGGGCGAGGATCGTCGACAGGGTGAACGCACAATCACCATGTTTGCGCACAAAGGAAGACATCCAGAACAGGTGGTATGATGTGCGCAGGAGGGTCAGAGACCTACTCAAGAAAGATTACCTCCTGAGCCAGCACACCGGCAGTGGCCCTCCTGCAAAACCAGTATACCTCAGGCCCTGGGAGGAGAAGGTGCGGCCATCCTACCACCAGTGATCGTATATGGACTAACAGACATCCCAGAGCCTGGTGAGTACACAACTAATATACACAATATTGTGTGCCAATACACACACATCACTCTCAAGGGGACAGTCAAACCATCCACCCCTAGCAAATCAACAGCAACCAAAAGATAATCATCCCAAGATGTGTATGTCAGTTAGATTAACACAATACATGCCATCTCATAGTGATATGTAACTGTGTCATGACATGTACAAACCTAACAACAAATAGAGCAAGGCAGTGGTACAAATATAACCAACAAACACTGCCTGATATTTTGCCACCACTAGAACACCACCTCACAGGGAAGCTCACTTAAAGGAAGGAAATCTGTGTATGCTGGTGAAGTCAGTGTAGCCAATAGCATGATGGGAGTTGTAGTCACAGATATTGGTCACCCTCACAATTGGCCCATCAACACCTCTCTGAACCATGCTCACATCACAGGGAGTGGAAAAGAACTTACAAGATGGCTGACACTGGCTACTGCTGTGGGGAGCACAAGGCCCTGCTGTGAACTGTGCACCAACAAACAGCACAACACCACTGAATGACATCCTGAGAGTCAACCTGAACCCACTGCAAGGGTGGCATGCTTCATGGTGGGATAACTGGGCCAGGTGGAGAAGGATGGCCGGATGTCCACCAAATACAACCAATGCTGGCCATGTACACACCTCAACATTCATAGTGAAATGCCCCAGGTATGCTTGACAAAGTGCTACACCAATATCAACCTCTTACTGTGACAACTTAGGACAATGCGATGTACATGCCCGCATCCAGAGGTACAGTCACAACTGTCAGGTGTGTGAACCATTGATACCTGTAGAAACATTACATACAATGTGTGTCTCTTCCAAATACAGGTGACGATGATGGGGACACAGCAGCAGGCGAGGAGGAGTCCCTGTCCCAGGCTCCGGGGGACACAGAGCTCACTGGTGTGGAACAGCCTCTGCCCACCTCGGATGGCGAAGACCTACCTGGCACCTCCGGTCTGAGTCATCATGCAGCACCAGCTGGACCAACATCTGCACCCCTGCACCCACCCCTCCAACAACTGCCAACATACAGACCACCCACGCCGACACGGACAGACCAAGGACCACCGCTGACAACAGCACAGGGTCCCAGGCCCACCGTGGAGCAACGGATGACAACACCACTAACAACCCCCAAGTGGGCCTCGGGTCACCTGTGCGTGCCACCGCAGGTCCTGCACGTGTCACCAGGGGTGGTGGGAGGGGTGGTAGACATAGGTCGCTGCTTGCAGAGGGGTCTGGACTGCATGATGACCCACAACTGGCACGCATCGCTGATGCGTACCAGGATAGCACCGGAGAGGTCAGACAGGTAGTGGGGATCCTCAAGGACATACAACAGCAGCAGGCTGCCCATCATGCCCGCTTGGACTCCCACATGGCCCGTGTGGAGACACACATGGCCCGTGTGGAGACACACATGTCGGGCATGGAGTCCAAGTGGGATACATTGCAAGAACTCACAGCGGTGCATAGGGACATATTGACATGCCTCCGCCAGATTAGCACCAACATGACCACACCTCCCTGTGTGCCCACAACATCTGGTGCTGCAACAACTGACACCGCCACAGGGAGGGAGGAGGACTCTGGCGGAGAGTCCCCTGCACCGCAGCAGCCTGCACGTGAGGGTCCCCCCACAAAGGAGAGGGGTCGTCCGAGGAAGGAAAACCGAGAGGTTGATGGCCACGTACATCCCCCAGGAAGCCAACACCTGTTCCGGAAATTCTCCTTTGTGTGCAAACGTTTCACCCTGTCGAATGCAACACTACTTTCCCACATGACATGGGGAGTTCAAGTTGGACTAATGTATCAAATGACTGTGGACTTCACTCAGGACATTTCTGCTACCAAGACTTCCAACTCATCTGGGAACTTTGGATCACAATCACAATGTACAGCACCCACCATCCTGTGCACTATACACACACACATTTCTGTAAATAAAATCACTAGTACACCATACTTGCCACTGTTGTTATTCAAATGTGGATACTGTTATGGTGATGATGTTCTGCTAAATTACACTGTGTATGCTAACTGCTACAGCAAGTACAACACCGTCGTGTGAGTCATGGTGACGTGACACATATGAGGGAGACACACCACTAGGGCTACACAACACAGACACCAGGGCCATCGGACTCATCGCACACAGTGATGTTGGCAGGAAATACAGTGGAATGCACAGACACCACACCTATTCAGAGTCTGTGTCAACTAGCCCACAGGTGCAGTAAGCAAATGTCAGTCAGATATGTGACCACAGTCAACACACATCCCAAAGTGAAGCACTGGTTTATTACACATTTGTAACATGTTGTTACCACTACAAATGCAAGTTAATCCCACGTGGCAGTGGCCACACAGTCAACAAGTGCAGAAGATATGAAGTCCAGGGGTGTGTGGCACATCACCTGTAGGGAAACGACTGCTCCCACCCTGAAAGCTGAATCATGGTGTTGGGGGATCCAAGTTGACCAAACAACTCTGTAAGCACCCTGTGAAGGACAGACATGACACACAGTCAAAACCACTGAAGAACAGGACAGAACTGCAATACTCATGCCCTAAACATGTCACAAGATACCTACACAAAAGCACGTTTGCATGTCAACACTGTTGGGGAGTACAGACTACCTGTAAGGACACATCGCTGCATGCATCAATCAATCAATCAATCAATCATGTCACTTATAAAGCGCACTACATACCCGCGAGGGTCTCAAGGCGCTGGGGGAAGAAGGGGGTGGTGCTGCTACTGATCGAAGAGCCAGGTCTTGAGGAGTCTTCTGAAGGCCAGTAGGTCTTGGGTCTGCCGAAGGTTGGTGGGGAGGGTGTTCCAGGTCTTGGCGGCGAGGTGGGAGAAGGATCTGCTGCCGGCGGTCGTTTTCCGGATGCGGGGACTGTGGCGAGGGCGAGGCTGGTGGAGCGGAGCTGGCGGGTGGGGGTGTAGAAGCTGAGTCGTCTGTTGAGGTAGGCTGGTCCGGAGTTGTGCAGTGCTTTGTGTGCGTGGGTGAATAGCTTGAAGGTTATCCTCTTGTTGACAGGGAGCCAGTGCAGGTCTCTCAGGTGGGGTGTGATGTGGCTGCGTCGGGGGATGTCGAGGATAAGACGTGCAGAGGCGTTCTGGATGCGTTGCAGCCGTCTCAGGAGCTTAGCCGTCGTTCCTGCGTAGAGGGCATTTCCGTAGTCCAGCCTGCTGGTGACGAGGGCCTGGGTGACTGTTTTCCTTGTTTCGGTGGGGATCCACTTGAAGATCCTGCGGAGCATTCGGAGGGTGTTGAAGCAGGATGAGGAAACGGCGTTGACCTGCTTAGTCATGGAGAGGTTGGGGTCGAGGATGACCCCTAGGTTGCGTGCGTGGTCGGTGGGTGTCGGGGCTGTTCCCAGTGATGTCGGCCACCAGGAGTCGTCCCATGCTGAAGGGTTGGAACCAAGGATGAGGACCTCCGTCTTGTCCGAGTTCAGCTTCAGGCGGCTGGTACTCATCCATTCGGCGATGGCCTTCATTCCTTCGTGGAGGTGGGCTTTGGCGGTGTGAGGGTCTTTGGTGAGGGAGAGGATCAGCTGGGTGTCGTCGGCGTAGGAGATGATGTTGAGGTTGTGCTGTCGGGCGACGTGGGCGAGGGGTGCCATGTAGATGTTGAACAGCGTTGGGCTGAGGGAGGAGCCTTGGGGTACGCCGCAGGTGATCTTGGTGGCTTTGGATCGGAAGGGGCGAGGCGGACGCTTTGTGTTCTGCCGGAGAGGAAGGATGTGGTCCAGTCCAGGGCCTTCTCTTGGATCCCGGCGTCGTGAAGGCGTGTTCGTAGTGTGTGGTGGCAGACCGTGTCGAAGGCGGCTGATAGGTCCAGGAGGATGAGGGCTGCTGTTTCTCAGTTGTCTAGCAGGGTCCTGATGTCATCGGTGGCGGCGATGAGGGCGGTTTCGGTGCTGTGGTTGCTGCGGAAGCCGGACTGGGCATCCAGTCAAGTGGCACATGGCCATACTAATACAGCACCAGGGCACCACCCACACATATCATGCAAACTCACATCATTCACATTGCATCTCCCTGGATACTCACATTCAGCTGAAGAATTTGGTGATGAGCTGTGTGCGGACATCACCACCATCATCATCATCATCACTGGCATCGTGGTCCAGGCCAGGATCGTCCACAGGTGGCGGACGTTGGTCATCGTCATCCAGGATGAGAGGCAACTCCTTCCGCACTGCCAGGTTGTGGAGCATGCAGCAAACGATGACAATCTTGCACACCTTTGCTGGGGCATATGGGAGGGCCCCTCCCGTCTTGTCCAGGCAGCGGAAGCGGCTCTTCAGGAGACCAAAGGTCCGCTCGATCACTCTCCTGGTCCGACCATGTGCCTCATTGTAGCACATCTGGGCTGGTGTCACAGGGTTCCTGAGGGGTGTCAGCAACCACGGCATGTTGGGGTATCCGGAGTCACCTACAGACAGACAATTGCACATTAGCTGAGTTCAAAAAGTGGGCGGAATACAACATAGCAGAACACACACAATGGTACAAAGTCAGTACACACCGACAAGCCAGGCACGCTGGTTCGGCATCTGTGACATCATCCTCGGGATGCGACTACTCCTCATCACGTAGGCATCGTGAGCAGAACCGGGGAAACGGGCACACACATGTGTGATGGTCATATCTGCAAGACATACCACCAGCGCATTGATCGAATGGTAGAGTTTGCGGTTACGGTAGACCTGCTCATGTGCCTGTGGTGGTACCAAAGCCACATGTGTCCCATCAATGGAGCCAATTACATGTGGCATCCTCCCCAGGGCATAAAAGTCACTCTTAACGTCAGTGAGTTGTCGACGTTTGGGGAAATAGATGAACTGGTTCAGGTTCCTCAACATAGCCACCAAAACATTGCGTAGCACACGGCTGAACATAGTCTGTGACATCCCACCATCAGTCGCCACAGTGTGTTGGAAGGTACCGGTGGCAAAGAAGTGTAGGGCTGCCATTACCTTCACCTTGGGTGTCAGCGCCGTAGGGTACGGCCGGCCCGGTTGCACATGTGGTGCCAAGCGCACTGCCAAATCCTCAATCAGCTGCCTGGTGAAGCGGTACCGTCGGATGCTGTCACGTTCCACCATCGTTGCCAGGTCAGGGAATGGTCTATGGACAGCTGGAGCCCTGCAGTGCATAGGATGAAGAAAGAAAGATTGTCAGTCACCCCACAGATGTGCCTTTCACCATACTCAATTTCACATGATACATCATTACGAGACACAAGTACTTGATGTGCCGTTCTGTTCGGACATAACTCGCAACTACATGGCCATCATCTAAGTTCTCAGTACAACATGTGTGCACAACAGGTACCAGGTTGTGCTATGGGAAACCATTAGGCTGTATCAAAGTACCCATTTACTGCTGTCACGTTCCACACACACACCACAGTGACATGTCTGGACAGATGCGCCACAGGCATCACAGCACATTGACAGGTAGATTTCCAGTGACCCTGTCTTGCCACATGGACACTGGCATGACATGGCGTATCATGTACACGTCAGAAAAACAAACATGACTCCCACAGGTAGTGGCCCCTGTTGCCTTCGCAGGACAGACATGGACGTCAGTGACACACACACGCACAACATCAAAGTCCATGCACAAACAACATTGCTGTGGAGACTGTCTCCCATCGTGCACATGGAATCAGAGACATCGGAAACACAACATGCACACAGACTGTGGAGGGACATCACTATTGTGGCAATGGGTCATCCTGTTACGTACATGCCTTCCCCCATGGGACCCTGGGGGTATGTGACATGTCACACACATACACAACCTGGAAATGTGACCATGCCACATGCTCTGAAATGAACTGTTGCACATCACAGTGGTCATGTGCACAACACACAAAGGACCCTGTCCCCATGAACACATGCACAGCCTGGGTGTGGATGCCCACCAGTGCCACCACAGAAACCACATGTCAACCCCCATACACAGAAAAGGCAATGCAGCCTTACATGCCTTAGAAAACAGTGTGGAGTGGGTGTGGTGTTGTAGGTGTGCCCCTGTGTCTCTGGCAGGTATATGTGGCTGGCATATGTTCACCAGTGACAAGCATGGTGACATATGTGACTGACCTGTACAGGTACGCGTTGTACAGCAATGGACCGATCGGTGTGCCCGGCCGGCCCATTGCATGTGAAGTGTGCGGGTACGCGTTGTACCCCGAAATACGCGTTGTACAGCAATGGACCGATCGGTGTGCCCGGCCGGCCCATTGCATGTGATGTGTGCGGGTACGCGTTGTACCCCGAAATACACGTTGTACAGCAATGGACCGATCGGTGTGCCCGGCCGGCCCATTGCATGTGTTGTGTGCGGGTACACGTTGTACAGCAATGGACCGATCGGTGTGCCCGGCCGGCCCATTGCATGTGTTGTGTGTGGGTACTCGTTGTACAGCAATGGACCGATCGGTGTGCCCGGCCGGCCCAATGCATGTGATGTGTGCGGGTACGCGTTGTACCCCGAAATACGCGTTGTACAGCAATGGACCTATCGGTGTGCCCGGCCGGCCCATTGCATGTGATGTGTGCGGGTACGCGTTGTACCCCGAAATACGCGTTGTACAGCAATGGACCGATCGGTGCGCACGCATTGGCTGGGGCCTGGCATGGCAACGGACGCATTTTCGTGGCTCCAACGAGTCTGATGCAGTGAATTCAGTTGGCCAGCCACAACAATGTTGCAAAATCATGGATGTCATGAATTTGAAGATTTGAAGGATGCTGTGGGCGTGTATTAGTGCTGCTATTCCATGGATTGGTCAGATTCAGAAGATGCAAACGACTTGGACCAATCACTTTGGACACATGGGACAGTATCTGCCTCTGCAGAACACATATAATGCTGGCTGTTCCCCTGAGAGCTCACTTGCCTGCACTACATGCTCCAGGACGACATCTGCCAACAACACTGCTGTTGTCTCTGCATCCTCTGGCTACTGCAATAGCACGTACTGTGGATAGAGCCCCAGCCTTCAGCCTTGAGGAGAACCAGGCCCTGCTGGACAGCCTCCTTCCACAGTACAGCAAGCTGTATTGGAAACCAGGGGAGCAGGTGAGTGTGCTGCCCACTGCCTTACCAATTGTGCATGTTGTCTGACTAGCAGGACTTACAGTGTGCACACCACTGGCTAGCATGCTCACTGAGTAGTTGTCACACCCCAAAGTGTGTAGTTACATGCACTGAACAGGTACAGGGCAGTAACAGTGCATTCCAAAAAGGTTTACTCCCCATGCAATGACACCATGTAGTGACTGCTGGCAAACTGTTCATAGCCATTGTTGCACTGCCTATGTACATCATATGCCCCTGTGATTGAGACATGTATATCCAACTGTGTGATGCACGGATATGTTGCATGTGTAGTAATGGCCTTTTTCACTTTGTCATCCTCACAGGTCGATGCCCACCAGAAGCAGGAAATCTGGCTGACCATCGCCCGGGAAGTAAGATCCGTGGGGGTCTACAGGCGCAGGATCCGCAACTGCCAGAAGAGGTGGCAGGACCTTCGTGGCTGGACCCGGAGGATCGCAACGGTCCAGCTGAAGCTGTCGCCTCCTCGCAGGAGGGGCGGACACCGGTCCCTGACCCCCACATGCTCCGGATCCTGGCGGTGGTCTTCCCTGACCTGGATGGGCAGCTGAAGGCCAGACAGCAGCAAGGAGGGGGTGAGTCCATGACTGCACTGTGCACTTTGTCTGACATGCTATGTGCCCTCCTCTGGCCTGGTTAAACTTCCACAGTACATCAGTCATGTGGTCCAGGACCCATGTCCCTCATTTGTGACATGCCCACTTCTCCTCTGATACGCATATGTGTGGCCCTTACAGTCAGGAAATTGTGTCACTTGGGGACTGTATCATTGCATTTAGCTTCGCTCAAGGTGGGGGACAGCATTTGTTCCCGTGACTATGTTGTGGGATTCATGTGTGGGTCAATTGCTTACACAATGCCTAAGTTCTGACATGTAATCTGGGTGTAACTTTGATATGTGGTCCACTTGCTGATCTGAATCACCACATGTCCCTGGGGAATTTGGCACACACCCATGCTGCCGGTGGGAACAATGTTTGGGCCTCAGGAGTATGTGTATCAAGTGTGTCACACGTGCTTAGCCACATGCCTACTGTCCAGGACTCATTCCTCTTACAGGTGGAGCTGGACAGTCATGCCTACTCCAGGGCATACAATACACTCTGTACTCCCACTCCCGTGTACCATCTGGCATGTTGTGATCAGTGAAATGTTCCCTCAGGTGTCTGCCTCTGTGTCATTGTGCTGTGTCCTCGTTGTCAGGACTACTGGTATGTTTATCGGTTAGGGCTCAGCATGCCAGCGGAGATGTGACCATGATAGACGAAACTTCTGTGATTTTTAGGTGTCTGATCACTTGACTGTGCACACAGGTGTATGCGACTGTGACTTTCAGGCAGCTGTTTCTCATTCACAGCACACTGTGAGGTGCTCATGTTCAGAGAGTTGTGTTTCATGTCCCCCATATGTCCAATTGGTATGACGTGGACAAGTAGTAGTACTGATGATGTGGTTTTTGGGGGATGGACATGTGCACTTGTCAGTTACATAACTTGCATTCCCCATGTCCTAGGATTGTGGCACAGTGCAGACTGTTGTTGGCTGGCTGCCATGCCCATGTAACTGGAGACAGTGATGTATGACTTTGCACGCATGCCTGTGTCATGGCATTAAACTTCCTAAGAGTGATCCTGCAGGGGAGTGACATGTGCAACATGCACCCCATTGTGGCATTGACTATCCGGACATGGGTGCATCATGGTGTGTGGTGCTGGTATGCATCACATGCATTTCTATTTAGACTCTGGCCATCCCTTCATCCGGACACCTGCACTGACTTAGTGGCTAGAGATGTGTTGTGTGCATGTTCACATACTTCACTGTGTTCCCTGCAATGTCCAACAACTGTGTAGGTGGTGCATGTGTCCACACTGGGGTCTTACCATCAGACAGGCACCAGACAGATGGGTGCAAGGGCAGGAGGGGTGTGAGTCCCATGGTTGACCATCAGACTGACAATTGGCTTCCACAAATCTGTGTGAGGACTTTAGGCAATGTTCAACTAAGGATGCCTGGGCTGGCTCTGTGATGTGCTGTACTTACTGTGGTGTGTGCGTTCAGTGCAGGTGACTGATGTTTGTCTGTTTCCCTAATTGTTTGCAGATACATCCACGGCCACAGGAGGGGACAGCTCCACGGACCAGGAGGAGCAGCGGAGCCAGACTGGGTCAGCGTCCGACGAGTGGTCAGAGAGACCCAGTGGCATGGAGGGCGAGGGGAGCCACACCGAGGAGTCCTCAGCACCATCCACCTCAGCTGAGGACCACAGCAGCTCGGAGGATGACTCCCTTGTGGAGGCGGGTGTCAGCAGCCACCAAAGTCAAGCTAGTCTGTCTGGCCCCGCCACCACCACCACCACCACCCCCCTCCCATTGGCTCCCATTCCTGAGGTCCGTGGAGGCTCCCGTGCTTGGGAGCGTGTCTCCTTCATGCCAGGCACCGCACCCCCTGCCCCTGTGTCCCCTGCTGCCCTGAGTGAGGAGTCTGTGTACCTCCTTCGGCAGCTCCATGTAGGGCAGACAGCAATGCTGACTGTCCTCCATGCACACACCACTCTGTTGACACAGCTGGTGTCGTTCATGGAGGGCATCTCGATGGGTATGTCTGCCCTACAGAGGAGCAATAGGTCCATGACTCCTCCCTGGCGGCAGCAGTGTCCCTCCTCCAACAGTCCCTCACCCCTCCCACCTCTGCCCCATCCACACTTCCTGCCACCCTACCTGTCCAAAGCACATGCACACCTGCACAATCACCCAAACACACAGACACGAGCAGCACAGACACACCCAAGAGAAAGGCAAGACGTGCACACAAGCATCCTCAGGGGACTGATACCACAGACACAGGGGATGGGGAACACACACACACACAGGCATCCACAGTCACTCCGCAGTCCTCCAAATCCTCTCCCTCCAAGACCCCTTCCCTTGCCTCACCTGCTACCCCACCTACACAGCAGCTCTTCCTGTGTGACCTCGGCCTCTTCCCCTCCAATCCTGCTGATCCAGCATACCGGGGGAAGAGGAAGTCCACCCACACAGAGGGGAGTGCCCCTCGCCCCCGGACACCCCCCCAGGCGCAGACAGACACAGGACCCCATTAGGAAGTCCCCCCGGACCAGGAAGAGCAAGACCCCACCACCACCACGCAGCTCCACCACCCAGTCTCTCTCCTCCATCCCCCAGGCCACCACTCCACAGGTTCCCCCGCCACACCCTGCCCCAGGTTCCCCCACACACCGATACCGCATCCCCAGACTGCTTAGGCCCTCCCCCTGCCACTTGCTCTTCCACACCCAACCCAGACGCTCTGCCTGTTAGTGCCACTGGTATGGGGACCGGGTCCCCCCTCTGTCCTGCCCACCTCATCTGCCCACCCTTCCACTCCCTTGGAGTTATGCACTGCAGTGGTGTCCACAACCACCCCGTCTGACTTGGGCACTGCAGTGGGGACCTAGTCCACTACATCAGACCAGCCCACTGCAGTGGTTGCAGCACCCACACCAACTGACTTGTGTAGCACGGTGGTGCTGGCCCCCCCTGAGTCAGACACCTCCACTGCAGTTGCCAGTGACACTCCTGCACCCACCACCCCTTCACTGCCTCACTCTGCCATCCCCTGATCCTGTCCCTGCGGTGCCTGGCCTGCCCCTTGTATGCCCCTCCAAGGGGGATGTCCCCTGTCCGTACCAGTGCAGGCAAGCAATGGGTGACCAGTTGTCACTTGTCACCCTGTTGGGACATGGATTTTGGATTGGCCATTGGCCTTAGTTTCTTTTGGACGTCAACTTTTAATTTTACATTAGCTGAATAAAGCCTCTTTTTGTTTAATTGAGGTGTTTCTTTTGATGTACATGATGTAGATGAGTAGCATCCTGCATTTGCAGTTGTTATAGTGTTCAGATCAGGAAAATGAAGTGTTGCTGTGATGGACTCCATGTGGTCCATGGGATATGTGTCCTGTTCTACTCTGGATCTATGGCATCCTTTGCTGCAGTCTGAGGGTGTAATGTTCAGCATTTGACACAGGGATGTACGTTTTGCATTTGTAAAGGAACATCTTTGTCTTACACTGATGCACATCTGGTGGGCTTACCAATGTTCAATGTTCCGATTTCCCTGACTATGTGCCCATCTCCACTGGACATGCAGTTTTGCACATCAATGTTGAAGGACTCATCTGTGTATACAGTGCAACTGGCTTGACACGTGTTTTGGGTGTATGCAGATGACTGACGTGACACTCCCGAACCCAGGCTGATGTGAGCAGAGCCTTCTGTGTGTTGTGGTTGTTGACTCACTGACGGAGTGTCCTGCTGACATGTTTGAGTCATGCACAGACAAGGTTTGGCACAGCGGACCTTCCACAGGAGTGGAGTGCCCTCATGGCAGTGTGTAATCCCGTGACATTGCGTGTGCCCGTGTTGTGTGTTGTGTAAGCATGTCTGTGCGTGTTCCCTTCCCTTTTCCTACACAGGCTGTGTCCCTAGGGATGTTCCTGTTTGTGTTGCTTGCAGAGTTGGTCTGTGTTCATCCAGCATCTTGGACCTGGTTTCTCTGTGATGTGGTTGCATGGCAAACTAATGTTCATGAGGTTGTCATCCCAGGTTGTCTTTGTTGTCAGGGCTGGGGATGTGGGCAAACGGTGATGGGACACATTCAGGTTTCCCTTGGCACTTGTTGTTTACACAAGTCATGTGAATTTCAGTTTGTGGTAGCTTTCAGTGATTGTGACACGGTGTGTGTGTGACTGCTGCCACTCCTCAGGGTCAGAGCTGCAATGTTGGAAGTTGTGTACGTGTGGTCTTTGTGTGTCACCTTGGCTTCTTCGTAGGTGTGCGACTATGGCCAGGATCCCATTGATTGTGGTGGATTTCACATCATGCCCATGTACGGCGTACTGTGCTGTGTGTCAGACATTGACGAGTCTTATTGACTGGCCATGTGTGATGGGTATCTGCACCTTAGTTCCCCCACCACCCCTGGGATTGTCATGGGTGCATGTGCACTGTCACCAGTCCATGTGAGCTTCACTGCTGCACATTGGTGGAGATCAGGGTGTGTGGTGTTGAGTGTGCAAATGTGAGTTGTTGCACGGCTAGACCCCTACCTCCATATTGGCCTTGGCTGGCAGGCCGTGCTGATTGATTGGAGCTTGTGTAGGTGTGATGGTAGTTTGTTGCTCAGGAAACATGGCTGTGGTTCACAGTGTGAACGACATCTACCTTTGTCATCACAGTGGGATTGTCATGCAGGCTAGTGTCAGCACAATGTGGGGTCCCTGGGGGTAGTGCTGTGGTGGGTCTGTCTCTTGCTGTGTTAGTTGCTGTTCCTACAAGCTTGTGTGACATGTGTAATTTGGCCTCCCTCTCAGCTGACGATGCCTGATTGCCCACATAGGGGTATCCGATCCATGAGTAACTTTTGTATGGCACTGTATACACATCTGTGTGATTGGAGTTCAGGCCTCCTCATGTGTTGTGTGGTTGCCTGGGGACACTGGCACACCCCCATCACCTGTTGTGTTTGAAATGCAGTGTGAGTCTGCCTGTTTGTGTTTGTGCATTTGCACCACTGCATTGGCATTTCTGTAGTGTGCCATTGTCTGTATGTTGTTTGGTGGCTTTCCCCAGCTGTCCCTGGGACTCCTAGGTCATCAGTCAGCACAATGATCATGGTTTGTATGTCCCATTGATGCCATGGTATGGTATTTGTTCACCTGACATCGACAGTCTCCACAGGATATCTACATTTGTGTGTCCATTGGTGCAGATATGTGGCTCAGCATTATGATGGTCACTTCTGTCATTGTGTTATTTGTGAATATTGACAATGTGGTCCCCCATGGGTGATGTTTGTATGCGCATGGCCAAAATGATGTTTCTGTGACACTGCACTGTTTGCCCCGCCCAATCTATGTTGCTATGGGACACAAGCACTACTATGCCACTGATGTGTTTGTTGTTGTGTGACCAGGATTCATCCATACAGTTTGGCTTTCGCAGCTTTTACCATGACTACACTTACCTTATGATCACCATGGTGATGGTGCTTTTGGCCCCATTGCCACACTGTTCAAAAGGTGCATCAGCTATGGACCCCGCACTTACCTTTTGGTCACTGTGGTGATGGGGCTTTAGGCCCCATGGCCACACTGTTCAAGAGGTGCATCAGCTATGGACCCCGCACTTACCTTTTGGTCACTGTGGTGATGGGGCTATAGGCCCCATGGCCACACTGTTCAAGAGGTGCATCAGCTATGGACCCCACACTTACCTTTTGGTCACTGTGGTGATGGGGCTTTAGGCCCCATGGCCACACTGTTCAAGAGGTACATCAGCTATGGACCCCACACTTACCTTTTGGTCACTGTGGTGATGGGGCTTTAGGCCCCATGGCCACACTGTTCAAGAGGTGCATCAGCTATGGACCCCACACTTACCTTTTGGTCACTGTGGTGATGGGGCTTTAGGCCCCATGGCCACAATGTTCAAGAGGTGCATCAGCTATGGACCCCACACTTACCTTTTGGTCACTGTGGTGATGGGGCTTTAGGCCCCATGGCCACACTGTTCAAGAGGTGCATCAGCTATGGACCCCACACTTACCTTTTGGTCACTGTGGTGATGGGGCTTTAGGCCCCATGGCCACACTGTTCAGGAGGTGCATCAGCTATGGACCCCACACTTACCTTTTGGTCACTGTGATGATGGGGTGTTCGACCCCATGGCCACAGTGGTCATGGTCTGCTTGCATTGTGGAGGCCAAACACATTTATGTGTGACACATGTGATAGTGGGTCACATTGTATGTTCAATGTCATGTTCAGTGTTGTAGGCATTTGACACAGACTACACACGCTTGTCATGGTGTTGGGGGGGATGTAATTTTCTGTCATTCCTTATGTGGGAGTATGCTGGTTGTGTCATGCATTACCCGTCCTATGAATAGGGGTGGTGGTAGTGGCAGGCATCCAGCCCCCCCTGATTAGGGGTGGTGGTAGTGGCAGGCATCCAGGCCCCCATGAGTAGGGGTGGTGGTAGTGGCAGGCATCCAGCCCCCCTGAGTAGGGGTGGTGGTAGTGGTAGGCATCCAGCCCCCCCTGAGTAGGGGTGGTGGTAGTGGTAGGCATCCATCCCCCTATGGGTGGGGATGGTAGCAGTGACAGGTATCCAGGCCCCCATGAGTAGGGGTGGTGGTAGTGGTAGGCATCCAGCCCCCCCTGAGTAGGGGTGGTGGTAGTGGCAGGCATCCAGCCCCCCCTGAGTAGGGGTGGTGGTAGTGGTAGGCATCCAGCCCCCTGAGTAGTGGTGGTGGTAGTGGCAGGCATCCAGCCCCCCTGAGTAGGGGTGGTGGTATTATTATTATTATTAGTGCATTTTATAGAGCGCACGGCTACCTCCAGCGGAAGTGTCCCGGCGCTAACGGTAGGTGCAGATTGCATACAGGGACTGAGGAATTCCACAAGTGTTCTAGGTTAGGCTGAAGAGCCAAGTTTTCAAGGCCTTTCTAAACAAGGGCTCTGTCTTCGCCTTTCGAAGGTGGACTGGCATGGAGTTCCACAGCGAGGCGGTTTTTACTGCAAAAGCCCGACCCCCCATCCTGGCCTTTTTAAAGCGCGGGATCACCATTAGGTCCTGATGATTAGACCTCAGAGATCTTGATTGGTGATATCTCCGAAGTCTATGCTTCAGATATTGGGGGCCACCGTCACTAATAGATCTAAAGGCCAGTATCAGTGCCTTAAACTCGATCCATCTCTTGATCGGGAGCCAATGAAGGCTTCGCAGGTGAGGAGAGATGTGATGGCGAAGAGGCACATTTCTTATTAGCCTGGCTGCAGCATTTTGTATGATCTGCAGTTTTCTTAGCAGGTAATCCGGGAGCCCCAGATAGAGACTGTTAGCGTAGTCCAGTTGGGAGGTTACAAGCGCATGGACCACATTTTTCCTGTAATTCATTGGTAATAAATGCAGGAATTTGCGTAGACTTTTTAATTTCCAGAAACACGCGGAAGAAACTTTACAAACTTGAGCACTACCTGATAGGCTGGAATCAAATCGGAAGCCTAGGTTCCTAGCTGAGCTCACCGGGTTAGGAGGGGGTTAAGCTCAGCCGGCCACCAGAGTTCAGATGCGGGAGGAGAGGGTTGGTTAAAAAACAGTACCTCTGTTTTATCAGTATTCAACTTCATGCAATTATTTGTCATCCATGCTAAGATTGTGCGCAGACAGAGTTTAAAATTCATGAAGGCTGCCTCCGTGTGTTCTTTAAAAGAGAAGACAAGCTGAGTATCATCAGCGTACGAGACCACCTTCACACCACACTGTTCAATCAGTGTGGAGAGAGGGGTCAAGTACACATTGAAGAGGGTGGAGCTGAGCGCTGAGCCCTGTGGGACCCCGCAGCTAATAGATCTGGTAGCCGAAGTAAATGGACGCAGTAACACATTTTGAGACCGGCCCTCTAAGAAGGTGCGGAACCAGTTTAAAACAGTACCCTTCACACCTAGGGACTCAAGTCTCTCTAGTAGGATCTGGTGTGACACAGTGTCAAAGGCTGCGGACAAGTCCAACAGCACTAACATTGCACATCTGCCCTGGTCTACCGTTTCCCGTATGGTTTCCGCCACTTCCAGGAGGGCCGTTTCTGTGCTATATCCCTTCCTAAAACCCAACTGGGAGTCGTGGAGAAGATGGTTGTTCTCCAGGAACTCCGATAGTTGCATTTGGACGACCTTTTCCAGCACTTTGGCCGGAGCCGGGAGGAGAGAGATAGGTCTAAAAAAATTTAGATCTGATGGGTCCGCATCTTCTTTCTTTAGAATTGGTTGGACATAAGCCGTTTTCCATGGCACAGGGAAAATACCCAGGCTCAGGGAAGCGTTCCATACTGCATTTAAGACGGGGTTGAGCCGTAGAGCCAGGAGTTTAAAAAAGCTGGCTGGACAACGGTCGGTCGGGGCACCCGATTTAATTTTACTTAATTCCATCAAAGAGGTCGCTGTACCTAATGGGTGGAATTCCGACCAAATGTTGGAAAGGTTGGAATTGTCGACTTTAGCTGATGACGTAGAGATCCCAGCTAAAGGGAAAGAGGAGTAGATTTTCTGGATCTTGTCATGAAAAAACCTGGAAAGATCTTCACAGAGGGAGGCTGAAGGGGAGATAGTGCTTTTCAAGGCTAACGGCTTCAAAAAGCCCTGAACAATCTTGAACACTTCTTTAGTCGAATTATCTGAAGTTTTAATCTGGTTAGCAACATAATCCCTGATCGTATTACGTTTTAAGATGTGAAATTTCTTTAATGCGAGTTTATATCTGTATTTGGCGTCGGGGTGATAGTATTTCCTCCATGTACGCTCCAATTGCTTACATAAACTTTTCTCCAGCCTAAGTTCAGTGCTGAACCAGGGGTAGAGGGATTTTTCTGGACAGTTTCGTGATTTTAAGTGGAGCAACTTTGTCCAAAGCAAGTGTAATCCAGTTATTAAAAAGAGAGGCATCTTGACTGGGCTCTCCCGTCAAAACTGGGACTGTATCATGTAACACATGATCAATGGCATCCGATGTAACCTTCCTCCAGTTTCTTCTCATTTCGGGTGTAGAACTGACCTGATTATTATTGGAAGGAGTGGTCAAGTGAAAAGGGACTAAAAAGTGGTCTGACCAGGTCAGTGGGAGAGGAGAGTCCACTCTTAAAGAGGAAATGTTGGTAAAAATAAGGTCCAACATATGGCCAGCCACGTGTGTCGGGGCTGACACTTTTTGAACCAAGTTCAACCCTTCAAGGGTGTGTAGTAATTGAGCGGCTAATGGGCATATGTCATTGTCCATATGGACATTGAAATCTCCGAGAATAGTGCAATTTGCATATTTTAAAGAGAGGTCAGCAATGATGTTATATAGTGCAGACCACTGGTAGTGGTAGGCATCCATCCCCCCCTCAGTAGGGGTGGTGGTAGTGGCAGGCATCCAGCCCCCCCTGAGTAGGGGTGGTGGTAGTGGTAGGCATCCATCCCCCTATGGGTGGGGATGGTAGCAGTGACAGGCATCCAGGCCCCCATGAGTAGGGGTGGTGGTAGTGGTAGGCATCCAGCCCCCTGAGTAGGGGTGGTGGTAGTGGCAGGCATCCAGCCCCCTGAGTAGGGGTGGTGGTAGTGGTAGGCATCCAGCCCCCCTGAGTAGGGGTGGTGGTAGTGGCAGGCATCCAGCCCCCTGAGTAGGGGTGGTGGTAGTGGTAGGCATCCATCCCCCTCAGTAGGGGTGGTGGTAGTGGCAGGCATCCAGCCCCCTGAGTAGTGGTGGTGGTAGTGGTAGGCATCCATCCCCCTATGGGTGGGGATGGTAGTAGTGATAGGCATCCAGGCCCCCATGAGTAGGGGTGGTGGTAGTGGCAGGCATCCAGCCCCCTGAGTAGGGGTGGTGGTAGTGGTAGGCATCCAGCCCCCTGAGTAGGGGTGGTGGTAGTGGCAGGCATCCAGCCCCCCTGAGTAGGGGTGGTGGTAGTGGTAGGCATCCATCCCCCTCAGTAGGGGTGGTGGTAGTGGCAGGCATCCAGCCCACCCTGAGTAGGGGTGGTGGTAGTGGTAGGCATCCATCCACTATGGGTGGGGATGGTAGTAGTGATAGGCATCCAGGCCCCCATGAGTAGGGGTGGTGGTAGTGGTAGGCATCCAGCCCCCTATGGGTGGGGATGGTAGTAGTGACAGGCATCCAGGCCCCCATGAGTAGGGGTGGTGGTAGTGGCAGGCATCCAGCCCCCTGAGTAGGGGTGGTGGTAGTGGCAGGCATCCAGCCCCCTGAGTAGGGGTGGTGGTAGTGGTAGGCATCCATCCCCCTCAGTAGGGATGGTGGTAGTGGCAGGCATCCAGCCCCCTGAGTAGGGGTGGTGGTAGTGGTAGGCATCCATCCCCCTATGGGTGGGGATGGTAGTAGTGATAGGCATCCAGGCCCCCATGAGTAGGGGTGGTGATAGTGGTAGGCATCCAGCCCCCTATGGGTGGGGATGGTAGTAGTGACAGGCATCCAGGCCCCCATGAGTAGGGGTGGTGGTAGTGACAGGCATCCAGCCCCCTGAGTAGGGGTGGTGGTAGTGGTAGGCATCCAGCCCCCTGAGTAGGGGTGGTGGTAGTGGCAGGCATCCAGGCCCCCATGAGTAGGGGTGGTGGTAGTGGCAGAGCATCCAGCCCCCCTGAGTAGGGGTGGTGGTAGTGGTAGGCATCCATTCCCCTATGGGTGGGGATGGTAGTAGTGACAGGCATCCAGGCCCCCATGAGTAGGGGTGGTGGTAGTGGTAGGCATCCAGCCCCCTATGGGTGGGGATGGTAGTAGTGACAGGCATCCAGGTCCCCATGAGTAGGGGTGGTGGTAGTGGTAGGCATCCATCCCCCTATGGGTGGGGATGGTAGTAGTGACAGGCATCCAGGTCCCCATGAGTAGGGGTGGTGGTAGTGGTAGGCATCCAGCCCCCCCTGGGTAAGGGTGGTGGTAGTGGTAGGCATCCATCCCCCCTGAGAAGGGGTGGTGGTAGTGGCCGGCATCCAGCCCCCCCTGAGTAGGGGTGGTAGTAGTGGTAGGCATCCATCCCCCTATGGGTGTGTATGGCATTGGTGATGCCCATACCACCCCTATGGTTGTGCTGTTGCTAGTGTACGTCATTTGTGCATCCCTATGTGTGTGTGACATATTTTGGGTACGTGTAGTTTGTTTGTATTGTTGGTGTTTGACTTACCGTCTGCGCCGTACGCGTCCGTACCGGTCCCGGTAATAGATGTAGAGTATAGGTAGGACCTGCGCGATGGGATTCATGGTTGGGTCGTCTCGTTCGGGTTTCTCGTGTCTTCGACTCGTACTCGTCGCTGGCTTGTTCGTCTCGTAGCCGTGGATCGTCTTGTGGCACGAAACGGAGCTTATGTGCGGCTCTCCCGGATGCTGAAACGTGCCGGACGTAGCGACTGGTTCGGCGCGTACGGAGCGCGCATCGTACTAGTCCGGCCAGAAGGTGCTGTGTATTTGGTTCCATGCGACTCGATTCGGCGTTTACGGATCCGGCTCGGGCGGGGAACAGGAGCTGGATTGGGTGAGTACGGCTCGCTCGGGAAATGGGTTGTTATACGCATCGTACTTGTTCGTCCGGACGGGTGTACGAATCGGTCGGGAAACACGCATTCGGCTGGGTTTTTTTCCGGACAAATACTGTTAGGTGCCCTACCGGCCGAGATCGGAATCGACCCCTTAATCATTTGTCTTCACACTTTCACAACACTTTGCTAAGTGTCTCTTCTTGCCAGAATTCTTTTTTTAAAGCAATTATCGTGGAATGCTCTTTGTCAGTGGCCATGTGACCCGGATTCCCACAGCTGTAACATGCCCCTCTGAGGTTGTGAGATTACTTGACATTAGAGAAATCAGAGAGATTTGGTATCCATGCTCTTAAAAGTAGATGTAGAGGATTTCTCCTTATTCAATTTAGCTATGAATGCAAAAGAGTGCTTACATTTGTTAGCTGTTGTTATTACTTCAGCTAATGAAGGATCATTATATAGACACATTTCTCCACTGACTCTGTCATTTTCACATTTTAACATACACTGATCACAAACTCTCTTGTCAAAGCTGTCACCAAAATTACAAGTAGCTGCAAGTTTAGGAAGAGCAGCGGTATATTCCTTGATCGTCTCATTATGTTTTTGTACACGCGTCCCAAAATGAAATCTTCCTAACACCATTGAAAGTTTTGGTAGATAATGAACGATGAGGGGGGAACAATGGGGGCTCAAATAAAAACAAAGTCGGAGCACAAGGTGTAAGGATGTGGGGTCTTGATCCACTACATGACAAGGTGACTAGCAAACGAGGGCACGTTGAGCAACGTGCCAGCAGGTACTGTAATACAGTGGTTTAGATAGAGATAATCAGGCCTGTGAAATGAGTTGTTGAACCTCAGGTAAGGGAAAGAGGGATCAGGAAAAGGTGTCCTCATCTGCAATTGTGGCAACTTGGAAATCAGAGTATCCCAATCGGCTGCAATTGGCCGCTGGTGCAACCCTCTGGCTTCCTCTCTATGGAGGGCTACAATTTCAACCTCCACCCATTCCTTGCAAGACCAGCACCAAGTGGTGCTGAGGGGGGATGAGGGTTCTTCCAATAAGTGGCAATCGTTTTTTTACAAGCGACAGCACCAAGTTAAGGAAGCGGGAGGCTACGTTGTGTTTCTTCGGCCCTGTTATCTGCCTAATCTAACCACCCCCATCAAAAGTGAAACTCCAGCAACCCAGTGATCAGCTAGAGTCGTCTCAGCGCCAATGTACAATAGTTGCGAAGAGAAAGACAATCCCAGGAAATATGTTTAAATCAGCTCCCCGCGAGGCACATCTAGCACAGGAGTCCGATGCCCCAGGAATTATCCCTTTAATACGCACTTGTGTGTGTGTAAGGTAAGCCCTGTGGAGGATATCATATTATATAAGTTTCAACAAGCATTATGGAAGACTTGGTGTGGGAATTCTTCTGCCCAAGCCCATTCTTTCTTATGACAGGCCCTGTCACATTCACTTTCCCAGGTTTCCTATGTGGCTGACAGCAGAACCCGTGTGTGATTAACCAAGGCCCTATTGAGCCACGTGACAAGCCTGCAACCCATTTCCATGGTGTGTAAGGAGTTCATCAGTTCATGCATGGGTGGTTCTGTGTCCGCTATGGACCAGATTCATCTGAGGGTATTTGTTATCAGGCCATAAGTAAGGAACTGGCAGTGTTCCATCAGATCTAGGAACTGCAAAAGGCGCCCATCCCGAAATAGATCACCCAGAGTTGTTATGCCAGCCTGGTCCCAGAGGGATAACTCGCAACTCACCAAATGTCCCGGCGACCTGGGTGAACCTAGCAGCAGTATCGCATGGACATATGGTGCAACGGATTTAGTAACCCAAAGGCCTCTATCCCGGTAGTGTGACTCTACCGAGACAAGGTGGGGAAGGTTTGTACGAAGAGGGACTGCCGGGACTGAGAGCACCAGAATGTCTTTAAAGGGTGAGAGATGGTACAACAGTACACATCTCATCCAGGGAAAGCCCGCAAGCCAACCACTGGAGCTGGGCAGCCAGGTAATAATATTCAAAGTTAGGGGCACCAAACCCATCTTGTTCCACTGGAAAGTGCAGCTTGGACAAAGCGATTCGGCGACAAGACCCTTGCGCTATGAATTCTCTGAGGCGTCTATCTTAAGCTCAGAACAATTTCCAGGAAAGGAACACAAGAGGATTTTGGAAAGTGGTATAAGAGTAGAGGCAGCATCACCATCCTGGTCACTGCTATGCGCCCCATGACGGACAGCAGGAGTGTTCGCCAGAATGCAACTGGTGCATGAAAGGATGCAACCGCTGAAGTCAGATTCCTGTCAAAGAGGTCTGAGTTGGAACGAAAGATACGAATGCCCAAATAACGGAAGGAATCTCCGTCCCAACTAATTCATCTTCCAGGGTAAAGTGTCGGAGAGGTGTCGCAGGATGGAGTGGGCACAAACAGGACTTGTTCCAGCTGACTCTTAGACCCGACTCTGCTCCAAACTTCACAAGAAGGAGGGTGATATGAGAATGGTTGTAAAACGTCTTTGAAGTAAACTAATATGTAATCCACGTTCAACGAGATTAAGTGGAGTCTGTCCAGGAGGGGGATACCCAGGTTTCTCCGCTCATGCGTACCAAGATTGCTGGAGGATTCCATGGCAAGCGCAAGCAGAAGAGGGGTCAACCCTGTCTGGTGCCACTGTGCACCCGAATCGGCACTGATATGTGCCCCTGGAAATGGGTACAGGTCATTGGGTCTTCCTATAGGAGCCAGACCATTCATATCATGTGGGCTCTAAATCCAAAACCGTATAGAACCAGGAAAAAGTAGTCCCAGTGCAGCATGTCAAATGCTTTTCCATGTCTAGTTCAATGGCAGCTGCCGTAGGCCATGTGGGGTGCACAACATCCATAATTCTATACAGCCGTCGAATGTTCAGGGCGGTCTTCCTCCCGAGAACAAATCCATTCTGGTCGGCGTGTACTAGGTGTGGAATAACCCATTGGTTTCTAGTAGCCAGAATTTTACTGAGGATCTCATAGTATAGTATATATATATATATATATATTGAAGCGTGTGGGAAAATATATATATATATATATATGTATATATATATATATATATATATATATATATACATATATATATATATATATATTTCTCCACTTTACCGAACCGTTTGGTTGGCATATTAAAGGACGGCACTCGCAGGAATTCTTTTTTAAAGTAGTTTTAATGTGCTGGAACCCCCCTATTAGGATTACAAGATTTTGGATTTTGAATGCTCATGATTTAAAATCCTTAAAGTGTTTAACATAACTACTACTAATAGTAAAGTTTCCTGGAATTCTGAATGTCTACAGTCACCTCTCTTGACAAATATTGTTTTTCAAGACATACCTCTTAACCTCCAGGCCATGAGGTAAAGACAGCCTAATATCTTTTAGGAGAGTTGAGGATATTGTAGTAGAAATGGATCTAGGGGCAGATGAAATGGAGGTAGAATTGTCAACTTGGGAAGCCAAGAGAACCAATGGCGCCGTGCCTAGTAAGGCTCCACTAATATGCTTCCAAATCTTCTTCAATACCTTGGGGAGGAAGGGAATTAGAGGATAGCACAAAGGAGACCTTTGGGCCATTTAAAGGCTAGGCTATCCACCCCCATGCTTCCTGGCACCATATCGCTTTACAAAATTGGGGACTCTAAGTTAACACTTCGGTTTCAAAGAGGTCCAGCCAAGGATGACCCAGTGTCTGCTGTATCAATCTGATTTTTTTCTGTGATAGGTGGAAGGATACTCTTACAGGTGATTAGCTGTGCTCTACAAATTCACATAGCATAGCATGAAGGAAATGTTCTGCTCAGCTGATCTTCAGAACTGTTCTCCACCCATGGAATGTATGCTGCTTGTAGGGATTCCATCTGACATACTGTCCAAGCACAAATCTTCCTTGCGTACTGAGGGAAATTCTGACATTTTGTGCCCCCTTGATGGTTTATATATGTTTTTGCTAACAGACTGTCTGTGCTCACTAGAACATCTTTTCCTTTTAAGAGGCAAACTGCTGGGGGGGGAAACTCCTGGAGATAAAACAATATCACTAAAACTTCCCACACATCGGAAGACCTCATACATTGGGGCTCAGACCGTTTCTCCTGTACCTCTTTATCGAGGAGAAATACACCTCATTCATCTTGCTGGCATCGCTAGTTAAAACTTCCTGTGAATGGGGAGCTAGATATATGCCCTTCTGAAAGTTCTTTGGCAGTACCACCAACCTAAAGCATTGCTCATCTCTTGATTCA
Source organism: Calotriton arnoldi (assembly GCA_963921515.1). Classification (NCBI taxonomy): domain Eukaryota; kingdom Metazoa; phylum Chordata; class Amphibia; order Caudata; family Salamandridae; genus Calotriton; species Calotriton arnoldi. Next base: position 1,065,738 of record CAWUFW010000752.1, read on the forward strand.
CAGGGATTCATCTCATGCAATCCTGAGACGCTGGGGGTGGGATCAATGATGGAGTAAAGATGTTACCAATGGTTTTATATACTATAGTAGTGGCTGCCATCAAACCCTGCATTTGTAATCACTCCCTTGCTGAGGTGCTTTGTAGTGCTAGAAGATGTGATAGCAGTCCCTGTAAAGGTAAATGTCTGTTCCCTTGAAGAAAGAAATATCCCACTTCAGCCTGACACCGGGCTCCAATGACTACTCTTTCCTTCTCTGGCTATACATGTGACTTGCATAAGCTCACAAGAACAGTCAGTTCCTGATGTCTTCAGAACAACTCTTGGGTATCCAATTCTGCCTTTGAAAAACAGGAAGCAAGTATTAACCAATCATCCAGTTACAGATAAATATGAATACCTTCCAGCTGAAAAGATGCTAGCACAGGGGCAAGTGCTTTAATGAAGATCTTCGGGACAGATAATTGTCAGTACGGTAAGACCCAGAACTGGTAAAGATTCATCCCCACTGCAAATCTCAGGAATCATTGATATTGTGAATGTATGGGAATATGAAAAGAGGCATCCGGGTGATTGATTGCCATCAACAATTCTCCATACTTATTTACTCTCTTTTAAACTAAAACCAGTCAAAAGATCCATCTGATTTAGGAATGAGAAACAAGAGTGAGTTTAACCCTTGACCTTTATTATCCTGAGATACTAGGATGATTGCCTGCTTGATGAGAAGAGCCTGCATACCTTATAACATGGCTTGTGACTTCGTCTGATCCCTTAGAATAGGTGTATTCCTATACTGTGATTCTTCTGGAGGGCTCCAAAACTCTGTGGAGCCTCCATCTTTCACTAATTCTAGAACCCATCTGTCCGTTCATGCATGAGCGTGCCATACAGCTTAGAAGGGAATCTGTAGGATTCACCATGATTTATGCTCTTGGCAAAGTCCAAGGTCTTCCCCTGCAGTGTAATTTCTGCAGTACACTGGACAGGGCAAACTACACATGGTGCCTACACACAGCAGGGCTGCCACAGACACATGCAGGATGTTACCATTCCATGCTCCCCATGTAGGTAGGCAACGCTCACTGCTAGGACAGAGCATCATCATATTTTCAGCTCTACCATCTTACTGACACTGCATCACCCTGACAGGGCTAGGACACCTCCATACCCAAATGATAGGCCTACAACAACAAGGTTTCTCAATAGGATGTATAAGTCAGTATTCTCTATTCAAAGTGGATCTCATGCTGAGGGCAGAAACTTGGGTCACCTTTTCTTACCTCAATGCAACGCTTCTCTTCCTCTTACTAAGCTCTAGACATTGAGCCCTCAATTATGGGGTTTTAGCGTAGGACAACGCAGCAAGTCACCCTGCTGCACTGCCCTATGTCAAAGTGGAAGGGGAGGATTGCACCATACGGTGCATTCCTGTCCTTTCCATCTGCTTTGGTGCCGTTTCAGCAGCCTAGCGACAAGGCAGGCACCCTTGCACCATCGTGCAAGGTTGTCTGTAGGATTGTTTAAGTGCAAGAAGGGGCACCTTCTTGCACAGAAACAATCCATAGAGGCATTTTTCCTCTTTCTTTATGGGCTTCAGAATGCAGCACACATAGTAAGAGGAACAAACAAGGAGAAATAAAGATATTTCTCCTCGTTATGCCTGCCCTGGGCAGGCGTAAAATGTTGATGCATTCCCAGGTTTACAAGTCCTTGTAAATCTGGGAATGCGTAAAAACCCATGGAAGTTGCGTGGGAACACCCACCTTAATGACCAGGGAATGCCTCCCTCGCGCAGAGTAAGGCAACACAGTGATTTGTGCTGTGCTGCCTTACTCAAGCTTTATGAGGCCACTCCAAGCCACGCAATGTGGCTTTGCATGGCTTCATCAATCTGACTCAGAGCATTGCGTCACGCATGCAGCACTTTGTGTGGTGCAAACGTGATGCAAGGCTCTCATAAATATGCCCCTCACTGTTTAAAATGTACGTAAACATAAGCATAATGTTTATTGTTTCATTCTCCATTAAACTGGTGATGTCATGTGCGTTTGTGTAATATTTATTGCAGTCCAAGGTAACCTTGTGTGGCTGCTATTAGATGATTTAATTAAATGATTTCTCTGTCAGCTATTTCTGAAACTCTGAGAGCTATTTCCTTTCTTAGTGTGATGATTCAAGATATCTTTTAAGGCACTTGACAAAAAATGTTAACCTAGTGAGAAGATGCTAATAATAATAATTCAGGGACTGCATCACTGGTGTAATTCTCTTGAAGGTGAGGGGCATAGTGCCAGATGACAGGTGAGAGATTGCTTCTTGCTTCACAGTGAGTGGGTGGGTGAACTGGAAAAAGGTGTTTAGTGTATACAATCCAGAGAAAGAAGTATTCTTCGAGGAGGCTGGTGTATTCAATTGCTGGCTAATGTTACAATATCAAGAAACATACAACCAAGACCCTTACATACCTACTGTGCAGAAGTAGTGATATACATGAATTGTTTGCAGTACACAGACAGAGATACTATGTATATTATTCATAAGTGTACATAATTTGATACAATTCATGCTTTCAAAAGTCAAATACATTGATGCAAACCTCATCAATAATCAATAGAAATACAAATGTTAAAAAGATTTGTGTCCTTGCTGCATCTGTAATCCAGCATCCAAAGTCTTAATGATAGTACTTGGTCAAATGGTAGTGTACAGTTTATTTGCATGTTTCGGTGGTCTCAAAAACTTGTCAGAAGCCACCTTCTTCAGGACACAAAACCGATGTCACAATTATAGGTATAGATTTCACACACTGTTATAAATTTGGGGTTTAATAAAGCTAATGGTCGATAATCAAACAGGCTTTCTTTACATGAGTAGACCTTGTGATTTTACAAGCTAACATCAAACTGTCACAACGTTATCGGACATATTTATTTGTGCCACAAATGAACTTTAACTTTATAGTATGCGTACAACTAAAGAAGCAAGCCACAGGTACAGGCTGAGATGGGTGGGCTGCAGTACAACACACATACAAGACACTGTTGGGCACTCTAGGAGCAGAGGAAAAACACATTTTATGTCAGGTAGATGTTATGGAATTCAGGCTTTGTACAGGGAGCAGAACTAGTTGTTAAAACACAGAGGTACAATATGTGGGACACAGGACAACATTAATTGAGACATCTCCATCCTACCCTGTTTCTAGTGGTAGTAATTACGTAATGGGCACAAAAGACGCTTAAACTTCCCTCAGAAGTCAAGACTAACCTGGTCGCTCTTCTCTAGGATCAGCAGCCTGTCAATCAAGGTCATCAGGGTTCTAACATGAATGCTACTAGCATAATCCAGCCGAATTAGTATAATTCCTGTAATGATCGAAGTGTATTTCTTAAATTCTTGAAGGCTCAATTCCTTGCAAGACGCACAACTAGCTGGCAACTTTTGAGTTTGTTATTTTTGTAATCGAAGATTACCCTATAGTTCCAAGCCTTATATACCTGCATGGGTTTTGGTCACTCACTTGGTATTGCAGCCCTTGTATATTATATCTCATTAAATGTAACAACCCCACTAAGATGTAATATACAATCAGAGATAAAACCTTTCTCTGCTACCCGCCATTTACATCAGGTCAGTAAACTGGCACAAAATGGCTGCCTCTCCCTTAAATTCCTGTAGTCCATAATCAGAAAGGAAGGGGCATCAAGTGACTGCTTGTCATTTTATAAATATGGTACCATCGTTGCCACAGTGCAGTTCCAGTTTTGAGTGTTTTCGGCTTGGCTGGAGCCCAGGAGAAGCGTGAGTTTCTCTTTACAGCAGGCTTAATTTAAACAGAATATTGTGTCTCGATGTCCTGTATTTGACAGCAGTGATGACGCTGTGCATTCCAAAACACAGGGGGGGCTTATTTACAAGCCCCTTGCCCCATACCTCATTTTTCCCATATTAAAAATGACGCAAAAGTGGCGCAAGGCGCTTGTAAATAAGCCCCCCCCCCCCCCGAGTTTTTTATAGAGACTACAGGGGCCGTGGAAATGTGTGGACATCACTCATCGTCCTGGTCAGTCGCACGTGTTCCCCGAACGTCATTCAACAACATTCTCTTCGGCGCAGTCCGTTTACTGTTTCTCTGGCGTTTCGGTGATCGTGGTGGCTCCGTTCCCAACGCTCCTTATCGGTAGCTGTCGCACCATTATTATTGTGTGATATAGTGATAGAAAGAATATGGACGCAGTAAATAACATTCCTCCTTTTTTTTTTTTTTAAGATAAAGCGCCCACTCGCTTTATCCTCTGGATTATTCGATCGCTTAGGGTATGGTACATACATTCATCATCTACGATAAATATTGACACTAGCACGAGCGAGAAGTGCATGCTACTGCATACCCACACACTGAATATTCAAGAGGGACAGGACAAGGATGCTTTTAAAAGAGAAATATCCGGAATACTGTTCCGAGCCATTCATTTCAAGAGTGGATACACTGTTTTCGACTTTTCCGTTCAATTTGCTTTCAGAAACGGTTGAATACTTAAGGACAGGCTACTGTATCACACCAGTGACCAGTCGACTCATGAGTCGGTCAATATTTGGGGTAGTAATATGGCATCCAGTAAATGCCGACCCTCAGTGTGCGGTATTTACTGGCGGTGACATTACCAGGCTTCCTAGCCGCACTTTGGGATACCAGAGACTTTCCTCTGTTGTGGGATGGAAAACTCAGAATGTTGCGTTACCCATCTGAGCCTGACTCCGGATTAAAGGCTTCTTGGAAAGAGGGTCCCAGTCCAGGGCTATAAGTAGTATTCCGGATTTACCCAGCCAAGTGATATTCATTATAAAATATACAAGAACGCGCGCACTTTACCGATATATATTTGTAGTAGAAGCTCATGTGTGATATGCTGTATTTACTCTACTCGCTTGGAATACTTTTTATCAGATTGGCTTGCATGCGGGCAGCTGGCAGAAGCACACGGGCTCTCTAGATTCGCATTAATCATTGTGGAGTCATTTCAGGACCAACAACAGTCAGCGAGCCAAGAATTTTCCACACCAGCTTAAATGATTTACCAATTAAGGCATTGTGAGCTCCCCCCAGCTGCATGAAGGGGTAACTGGCATAAAATGGAGATTAGAGTAACATGGCTCAAGGCAGGAGCTGCTCAGGCAGGATCATAGCTAATCCTCTTTGGATGAAAGTATGTTCCTGTGCTACTGGAACATGGACCCGCAAAATGTGATCGAGAGCCTGTTTGACCGGAGAGATCTTGCCAGCATTTCCTTCCATTTCTGTCTCCTGGCCACCTGACTGCTTCAACAATTCTTGCAGTGGCAGAATCTGCGCTCCCATGCACAATGGGAGATGTGTGCAGTAAAGGTGATGGAGATTAAGGGCCTTATTATGTTATGTTATGTTATGTTATTTAGGCTTTTAAAGCGCACTTATACCCAAGGGTGTCCTGGCGCTGAGCACTGTCTAACTGGTATCCCTCTGCACCTGAGCTTATACGGTGAACAACCACGTTTTTAGCCCCTTCCTGAAAGAAAGGAGATCCGTGGAGATCCTGAGATGCATTGGAAGGTTGTTCCAGGCATTGGTGGCACCTAGGATAAAGCTCCTGCCACCCAAATTGGCCTTCTTTGCTCTTGGAACAATCACTCGCTTTGCTTCCATGGAGTGCAGCATTATGGGTTTGGCGGTGCAGGAGCTGGACCGCCCCGCTCCCGCACTGCAAAACCCATGTTTGAGCCGCCCACCAGATTAGGAGTTTTCTGCTGTCTGGCGGGCTGTTCTTTGGCGTTCCCACTGCGGTGCCTATAAAATAGGCCCCGCAATGGGAACGTCAAAATCTGTACCTGCATGGCATGGACTGCTGCAGTCCATGCCGTGCAGGCAGGTATTGGGGTGCATGCACACATGGGGGCACATGTTGTGCTGTGTGCATCCACATGGCGCAGAGGCACAAGGGGGCCCTATGGCCTCCTTTTTTTCCTCACCGCCACCTTTTCATGGCGGTCGCACTGCCATTAAAAGTGTGAAGGTGAGGAAACTCATAAAATGCTTGGCGGGACCACAGCGGTGCCGCCAAGCATATTATGGCCTCAAAACCGCTGCGCCACTGCCAGGGATCTCTGATTCCTGACAGTTGCAGTGGTCCCAGGGCGGTCCGACCACCAGACTCGCAGACAAGCTGAATCAGGGAAACGTGGAGCATCTCTTACTGGCCTACTCCTGACAGTGGAAGCTATCTAAACTAGATTATTGGCCCGATGTCTCTGTCACAAATGTGTCAGAATACCCTGCCCGCCAAAGCCTCTCCCCGCTCGCTCTATTTGAGTTGGGTGGACAGTCAGTTTTCAGAAAGCGCTGCCCCGGGTGACTCCTCCACCAGAAAACGTACTCCGATGGCTTGACGGAATAGGGACTGATGGAGTAAGGACATCGACCACCCACACTATTTAGAGCAGACGATTTGATGTCTTTTATATCTGTCCGCCATTGCCAGGAAAATCGAAGCACTCATGGATAGGAAAAAAAATGGCGCCCCTTCCCATCATCCTGAGAGGAAACTTTCAGGGTCTGTGGGTCGTTAGTTTTTTGTTTTTCCAGAAACAAACTCTCACTTCAAGAGTTTATTTCTGAAAAGCAAAAATGTTTGTTGACCCACATGCTAACATAAAAAGGCTTTCCACCAGACTTGATTCGCCTTCAGAGCAACCGTGGTTCCTCTGAAGGCACATGGATCACCAGCTGGGCTGGCAGTGATCTGGTTGTATGACTAAACCACGCATGGAATTATATCGCATGCCTTAACAACGCTGTCTTTACCACGACCGCGTCCTTACTACGCATACCTTTACCACAAATATCGTTGTAAAGGCATGAATGGTAATGGCATATGTGTTGTAAAGATTACAACCAAGCCCCCCGCTCTGAGACCTAGCCCTGAAAAAAAAACCACCCCCAGCCCTAAAAGCACCCAGCCCACATGCTGAGCCTTGAAAGCGACCCCCCCCCAGGCCTAACAACAAACCCAATCACAGCCCTAAAAACACCCTAGCCCCCCCACCCTGAGCCCTAAACCCAGCTTCCAGCCCTAAAAACTATCCCGACCCCCTGCCCTGAGCCCTAAAACCCAGCCCTAAAAAATACCCCAACCCCAGACCTAAAAATACCCCAGCCTCCCACCCTAAGCTCTAAAACCAGTCCCTAGCCCTAAAAATGTCCCCGACCCCCCTGCCCTTAGCCCTAAAACCCGACCCCAGCCAAAAAACTACTCTGACCCCCAGCCCCACTCACCAAGCCATGGCCTGATCCTTCCTGTTCCTTCCGTTCTCCCCACCGCCAATCCACTCTGAATCTAGAGCGCTGACTGCCTTTACCACGCATATGCTTGGTAAAGGCATATTTGTGGTAAAGGCAAGCATGGTAACGCTTGCATGGCAACAGAAAGCGGTATTCCACCCGCGTTGTAAATGCCGTTTCCTGTGATCTCTAAATATGACTGAATTCTGTCCATCAGGATGACAGACTTAAAGTTCTCTGCCACTTTGACAGACAGAGTAAAGATTGCCATACTTTAAAGAAGGCCCTATATTTCCCATGGGAATTTACACTTTGATTTTCAAACTAGAGTAATGGGAACAGGCCTGCCAATGGAGCTGTTTCTGTTTTATTGTGTTTGAATGATTACATTTATGCAATGAAGAGATGATTTGTGAACTCTGATGCAGGGTGCTGATATTTAAGCATCGGATTCCTCGTATGGTGCCTCCAGTTGTGTGCTACCTTTATGTTCCCTTGACTTGCACAAGTTAAGCAAGCTCTTCGCCAGCCTTCTCTACTTGTGAAGCAGCCCAGCTCTTCACAGTGAACCACATAGCACCATCTCATGGCACTTACCTGTAAGCACTCAGGAAATCTGTGGAAATTGGCGGAATTATTATCAGATTAGTGCTGGGGAAAATGTATAGTAAGGGGAGAATCTAAAACATGTGCAGAAAACTGGTGAAATATGATGTTCATATTTATCAGTTCAATGCCAAAACAAATCAAGCTAACTACGCCAAAATGCACGTAATCGCCGTATTTATCTGTTACCAACAAACCAGAATGATGGAAATCAGTGTTAGTGAAATGGGTAGTGTCTCTGCTCAACATGCAGACTTGTACCGCCTGAAGCTCCTTGTCTGCTCTAACATTTTTCATGAATGTACACTCTTTTTTTGGCATTTTTTATAAGGAGATCCCAACACAGAAGATGTGAATATGTGTTTGCCAATATTACGTGTAATAATGTGCACTGTGTAAACATGTGTAGTGCTCACCTCTCAGTGTCCTAAAGTCCAGACTCTACACCCTTCCATATCTTGCCTCAGCCACCATTGGTATCCTTGTGCCCCTAATAGCAAGCCAGTGTTTTCTATATTGAGTCTCATGAGCAGGGCCACTGGAATTATGAGATTGTGCGGCCGCTGTGATTTTCGCATAAATATAGATTTATCGTACCTGACACATAATCCATAATTTGCTGCATAATCTGCAGATTTTAACAAACAAAAATGTTGTTTCTAGCTCAAACAGTTCAAAAGTTACTAAAAAGGCAGCGGCTCGTGTTGCAGCGCAGTGAAGACCCTTTGCAAAGCTGGACTTATCACCTTTTTCTCGCCAATTTCTATATTTGGGTATTAAAGTGGCACTAATGAGATGCAACCAATACCCAGACAGTGTTACCAAGTTTAAAATGACAAAATAATGAAGCAATACTATTACAAAATGTGCTGCATTATACTGCATAATTTGCCTTTTCTTGCAGCATAATTTACTTAACCCTGCCACATAATTTGGCGCTCTCCTGCTGCCAAATTCCAGCGGCCCTGCTCATGAGACAGGAGCAAACCTGCAGCGGGTGATGAAGTAACCCCACCTGGCGGCTCCATTACAGATACTTACAATGCAAGTGCCCACTCAGCCCTGCTGCCAAAAGTAGAAATGAGTACCTTGCTCTGAAGAAGTCTGAATTGTAAATGTATGCTGATAGCTACTGTCATCTGTTTGGCTTCAGTCAGTCATTGCCTCTTCTTTACTAATGCTCTTGCAAGGGGTCACTGCCTGGAAATTGAGACAGGTTTAGAAAATCTGCAGAAAATGTTCAAAATAGCAAAACATTTGTGTGACATGAAAAAAAGCATTCAAATCTGTTGGAAATGTCGAAACTTTATGGAATTAAAAAAAAACGAGTTTCTTGTAGAGCCGTCTGCAACATCCCTGTCTGCTTGTGGCAAGTTATGTGCTGTCTCTGACAGTGGTCTCACAATTTGGTAGGCGAGCAGGTATTTAACAGACTGCACATAGAGGATTTTTATATAAGGGACTATGACCATATGATTTTATAAAAAGGAAGTGTTTGGAAGGTTGTCCCCGTTACCCTTCTTCATGATCTTTTGATTGGCTGCAACTTTTACTATTTACCTATCTTTGATTAAAAGAGATGGAAGAGTTGAAAAACTCACCAAAACAGGGAGCAGGACCAATGCTTCAGCTGTCAGCCCCCCTTCCAAGATTTTGGAGCACAGTACTTCAGGGGGGTAGTAGTTGTTACATTGAACCATTGCACACAGACTCCACAACATACCTTAACTCCTGCATGCACACACGCATACAGCAACAGGTCAACTGCAAATTAAGTTGCAGCAAGCAAGAAATTTAGACAAAGGCGTACATTAAGACCTGTGGCACAATGGAGCATGTCCCAAAGTCTTAGGGGCCGATTTCGATCTTGTAAGGAAGGGCTCCGAACGGGATCCGCAGTGTGCGAGTCCGATTCGGAGCCCATGTTTCCAACCGAATCATTTACGAACGCGAAGCTATCCGTCGGACTCGTACGGGGGGCTGTCCTAGCGAGATCGGAATCAGCCCCTAAATGTTTGATCGGATTACCATTGTTGCTCCTATTATTAATGTGGTCCGTAAAAGTGAATTTCTTATGAGATGCCCAGATCTCAGATTCTTTCCTAGTCTATGTTTAATTAGACTGCCATTATTAGTCCATCACGTTGTGATGTTGGTATTGCTTCTTCAGCCTAGTTATATGCTTAAGTTTTTATGATAGTCTAGACTTACATTCATGTCTCAACACAGTGCTGTGTATGCAGTGTGGTTGTTTTTGTCTGCGATTGAAGGGAGTCTGATAACACATCGCATCCTCATTGCTTACTCAATTTTGATGTTGAGATTTTCAATGCACAGTTTTGGGAGCTCTAAACCTGTAAATAATTTCTCATGATTCATGAGCAAACGTTTAGCCTTCAGTTTGCTAGATCCCTTACAAGCTTTCCTATCTCTTTTTAGGTTTTGCCTGCCACAGTGCTTAAAAAATCTGTTGTAAACAAAAAAAGCTTCATCTTCATCAATAAACTTTATTTCGCATTTGAAGATAAAATGCATAAAAGTACATAGAATAAAATTCATTTCCTACATATAAGACGATAAAAAGTATTACAGTGCAATCCAAGATCATCTGATTTGAGTGGAGTTGTAGAGTTATTTAAAAACAAGAACATTTGATTTGTGTTAATAGTTAGATTCTAAAAAACAGCATATGACTTATTTTCTAATAGCACTCAAGTACCTATGCTACCTTGTATCAGCCGCCTTAAGTAAAACATTTCAGATTAAAAGAATGTACCAAACTTTCATTGGAAGGCATAGCCACAAAATCACTTTCATTATAAACCAGATTTGTAATAAACCTGAGATTTCAAAAGGGATAATATAACTTGTCTTGTTAGAATTTGATTATGAATCTCACAGGTGCTAAACATACAGGGCTTATTCTAATCATGGGCAGTCCTTGTAATGCAGTCATCGCGCCGATCCCCTTGTTAAATTGTTAATATATTTACAGCCCCACACGTTTTTACAGCTGCCAGTAAATAAGAGGCAGTTACGTAGCATACAAATGGGGTTTCAAGTTGTTGAAGGACAAATAGTGCCTCCTTAAAATAACGCAGATTAAATTTTCGCACGAAAGACATAATAAACTTTTTCCGTTCTGTGGCATAAAAAGAACAAAACAATAATATGTGCAAAGTAGATTGTTTTGACTTTCCATCACAGGGACAGAGGGATAGATGTCTTAATGAATATACATTTGAGGGGTAACCCAGCATAAGCAGTATGTAGTTCAAACGAAATCTCGTCAGAATAAAACGATGCCAGGAGTTCTCTACAAAGGAAAGGCATGAAAAGGAGCCATGTTGTACATCCGGTAAATCTTGATATATCAGTACTGTGCTTTTCCCTTTGTGGCTTTCCCATCTGTCCCTTATGCTTTTTACCATGAAAATTTCAATCAGCTTACTTTTAGGAAAGCTTTCGCACAGCGTTGGTGTAGTGTACAAGTGCTCCAAACCCAGCGAGATGAGGGATTCTCTGACGTAAGATATCCTCGGACTTGTAAGGGCATATTCTAACTTCATCACATCTCTTAAAATCATTTGATTTAGTGGTATTGTATTGTATTGTATTGTAATTGCATTTATATAGCGCTTACTACCCCTGACGAGGCGTCGAAGCGCTTTTTCGGCGAGTAGCACGCTACTCCGGGACCCATAGAGGATTAGTGTTGAATTAGTATAGTGAAACATGCAAGTACATTTTAAGTGGTGGATAGGTTAGTCAGTTATTTGGATTTGGAATGATAGCAGAAGGATAGAGGAGGAAAAAAGGTTTGTATTTATATAGCGCTTGTTACCCCTGATGGGGTGTTGAAGCACGCTACTCCGGAAGCCCATAAAGGATTAGTAGTGAATTAATATGGTGAAATATGAAAGTAATTTCAGTGGTGGATATTAGTCAGTTATTTGGGGTGAGAAGGATAGCGGAGGGATAAAAAGGGAAGAAAGGTTTGCATTCATATAGCACTTGTTACCCCTGATGGGTGTTGAAGCGCTTTTCTGGCGAGTAGCACGCCACTCCGGAACCCATTAGGATTAGTGTTGAAAATTAGTATAGTAAAATATGAAGTAATTTGAGTAGTGGATATGTTATTCAGTTATTTGGGTAGAGAAGGGTAGGTGGCGGGATAGAAGAGGGAAAGAGGTTTGCATTTATATAGCGCTTGCTACCCCTGATGGGGTTTTGAAGCGGAAGTATCACGCTACTCTGGAACCCATAAGTATTAGTGTAGTAGAGAGAGTAGAGTAGAGTAGTAGAGAGAAGTTTGAGATGAGTCAGAAGGTTGGGCTAGAAGATATATTGAGAGAAATATAGGCTGAGAAATAGGGTAGTGCCTTGGAAATGCTAAATTAGAAGAAAGTGATAAATATATAGATCCATAAGGTACCGTTTTACGTTTTCAAATTGATAGCCACAGTAAAAGTGGAGCCATTTTAATAGTATCACAATTAAGAGGGAAATCTAGTTCTTTGTGGGATGTAAAATTTGGGCAAGCTCCTGGGACAGACAATATTCTTTCCCAAATTTGTCTTCCAACATTTGTAGTCCCCCCACATCTACTGTTCCCCAGATTGCTGCCCCATATGTGGCTATCGATTTTGCTTTCGTGAGATAGACTTTAACCATTTCTTGAATGGGTTTGCCTCCCAGTCTTTTTGAAAATCTGACAATTCCCGCTATGCTCCTGCCTAGATGGTTTATTCAGTTTTGGACCATCTCTTTCGGACACTGAGATAGCTAAATTGATCTACTTGTTCAATATTATTCCCATCTAGGTAAAAACTTGGCAACTTCTTTGGATTTCCACCTACAGTCATAATAAAGGATTTCTTCTTATTAACCTTGAGGTCCAGGTCAGCCATAAAGGCCGCACATTGTTCTATAGGTGTTTGAAGGGCCCGAGGGGTACGAGCCAATAGAACAGCGTCATCTGCATATAATAGGGTCGGAAGGGGAGTTACCTCTACATTTGGAGCATCTTTAGTCTTTTCAATCAGGGCCTTGTTTAGATTGTTCGTATAGAGAGCAAATTAAAAGGGGGAAAGTACACAGCCCTGTCTAACTCCTTTCTCTATTTTGAAAGGTTTGGTACACTCCCCTTCGATCCCATAACGAACTGTGGCTGTTGCACCTGTGTAGAGTTGTCTTATGAAATCAGTTATCGATTTTTCTACTCCCATAGCCTCCATGATGGCCCACAATGTGCTATGTGCTAAACAGTCAAATGCGGCAGACAGGTCCATGAATGCCATGTATAGACGACCTGTCTTTGCGATTGTATATTTTGCCGCTATTAAGGTCAAGTTCAGGCATTGATCGAGGGTGCCCCTCCCTTTCTTAAAGCCATACTGAACTTCAGCCAGGAGCTTCTTTTCCTCAACCCAATTCTCGAGCCTGTTCAGTAGAACCCGGCCCATGAGTTTTGCCGTACTATCTATCAATGATATGGAGCGGTAATTAGCAGGATTGGACGGTTCCCCTTTTTTATAGACTGGTATTATTAGTGAGTGCTTCCATGAGGGTAGTGGCCCTTTTTTAGCTATCGAATTAAAAACAAAAGTCAATAAGGGGGACCATAATTCTATGTTCGCAAGAAAAGCAACCACCGGGATCCCATCTGGCCCTGCAGCTTTCAGGGGGGGAGACTGAGAGAGAGCGAGCTCAATTTCTTCTAGATTAAAAGACATAAAAGTTATATCCTTAAAAGGGCAGATTTCCTCATTAGGAGCAGGGCATTCGCCTTTTTGGAATATAGCTTGGAAATGGGTCACCCAGTTTTTCTCACTTATTTGCACATCAAGGGATGGTCCCTCCTTATCCGACCATAAAAGGGAATTAATCACAGTCCAAAAGACTTTGCTATCATTCTGGAGTGAAGCTTGCTTTAAATTGTCCCATGCCTCAGCCTTTAATTGCTTCAGCCTATTTACTCTGGCCATTTTATAGTTTAACCTTAGGGTTCGAATCAGATCTTTTTCTCTCGTTGGGTTTTTAGGGCTTTACGTAGGTTGGCTGAGGCTTCTGAGCAGGTTTTGTCAAACCAGCGTCATTCAGGAACTGTGTAGGCAGGCCTTGGACAGGTTAGTTGTAGTTTTAGATCTACTAAGATCTTTTCAAATGCTTCAACCACCTCTATGTCTTTGGTAGTGGGATCTAAGCAAAGCAGGACATCATTTTATTTAGAGGTTACAGTCTTGGTGATTAGGGTGACCTTATCAGCTTTATCCCACTTTAATGTATACCCATTTTTCCTTGCAAGAATGGGTTTGGGAGCAGAATTACTATCCTTTTTACCACCATCCCTCAAAACCATATCACATGTGAGCATCGCATGGTCACTGAATTCTGTCATTTTAACCTTGACCTCGGTAATACTATTTCTAAACTTATCATAAGTAATTACATAGTCAATCGTAGACCTGTGATCTAATTTTTGGAAAGTAGGAGCAAAGTGTAGGGTGGGGACCGTCAGGGTGGTGTCTAAAATTTGCTTATTCTTAGGTTCTAATTGCCAAGTCATCAATATAGAATTTAGGGGGTTTCCATAAGATGAATGCATAAAATGGGGTATTTCAATCAATCAGGGGTTTGTTAAAGCGCGACTACTCACCCGTAAGGGTCTCAAGCCGCTAGGGGGGGGGTGCAGGTTCCATCCATCAAGGAGGGGGTCTGTCGAAGAGCCAGGTTTTGAGGTTTCTTGCGAAGATGGGGAGTGATGTCTGTCTGAGGTGGAGCGGAAGGGCGTTCCATGCTTTGGCCGCGAGGAAGGAGAAGGAGTGGCCTCCCGATCTGGTCTTTCTGGTGCGTGGGACCACGGCGTAGGAGAGCTGGGCTGATCGTAGGGTCCTTTGGGGTGCGTGGAATTTGAGTCGGCTGTTCAGGTATGCTGGTCCGGTGCCGTGGAGGGCCTTGTGTGCGTGGGTGAGCATCTTGAAGGTGATTCTCGCCTCGACAGGGAGCCAGTGGAGTGTGCGCAGGTGCTGGGAGATGTGGCAGTGTTTTGGCAGGTTGAGGACCAGTCTTGCGGCGGCGTTCTGGATGTTCTGTAGCTTGCGGGTGAGGTTTTTGTTTATTCCGGCGTAGAGTGCGTTGCCGTAGTCGAGTCTGCTGGTGACCAGGGCATGAGTGACGGTCTTTCGGTGTTCGAGGGGATCCATTTGAAGGTCTTACGAAGGAGGCGGAGGGTGTGGAAGCAGGAAGACGAGACAGAGTTGATCTGGCGGTCCATTTTGAGCTCGGAGTCCAGGATGATTCCCAGGTTGCGTGCGTGGTCCGTGGGGGTTGGCGGGTTTCCGAGGGCGGGGGCCACCAGGTGTCGCTCCAGGCATTGGGGTTTGGGCCCATGATGAGTACTTCTGTTTTGTTGGTGTTTAGTTGTAGGCAGCTGTTTTTCATCCATTTGGCGACGGCTTCCATGCCTTCTCGAAAGTTGCGTCTGGCGGTGTTGGGCTCGTTGGATAGGGAGAGGATGAGCTGGGTGTCGTCTGCGTATGACACGATGTTGAGTCCGTAGGTTCTGACGATGGGGGCGAGTGGAGCCATGTAGACGTTGAAGAGCGTCGGGCTGAGGGAGGAGCCCTGGGGGACTCCGCAGGTGGTAGGTGTGTGGTCCGAGAGGAAAGGGGGGAGTCTGACCCGCTGCGTCCTGCCGGAGAGGAAGGAGCGGATCCTTTCGAGGGCCTTGTCCTGGATTCCTGCGTCGTAGAGTCTGCGTATTACGGTGCGGTGGGAGACTGTGTCGAACGCCGCTGATAGGTCGAGGAGGATGAGGGCTACTGTTTCTCCTTTGTCCAGTAGGGTGCGGATGTCGTCTGTTGCGGCGAGGAGGGCGGTTTCCGTACTGTGGTTTTTTCTGAAACCGGATTGGGAGGAGTCGAGGATGTTGTGTTCTTCATTGAATGTGGCGAGTTGGCTGTTGATGGCTTTCTCGATGACTTTCGCTGGGAACGGGAGCAGGGAGATGGGTCTGTAGTTTTTGAGGTCGGTGGGGTCCGCTGAGGGTTTCTTTAGGAGGGGGTTGACCTCGGCGTGTTTCCAGTCGTCGGGGAACGAGGCGGTCGCCAGGGAGCGGTTGATGGTGTGGCAGAGCATGGGTGCGATGGTGTCGGCGGCTCTGTTGAAGATGTGGTGGGGGCAGGGGTCCGTGGGGGCCCCTGAGTGGATTGACTTCATTGTCTTCAGTGTGTCTTCCGTGGTGAGGGCTGTCCAGTCGTCAATCGCTGGTTTCCGGGTGTCGGGGTGGTTGGTGAGGGTTCAGTGTGTTGGTTGTCTTCGTCGAAGTTGTCGTAGATGCTCTTGATTTTGTGGTGGAAAAAGGTGCTGAGTTTGTCGCAGAGGTCTTGTGAGGGAGGGATGTCGGTAGACTCGCTAGTGGGTTGGGCGAACTCCTTGATGATGCTGAAGAGTTCCTTGCTGCTGTGCGCGTGGGTGGAGATTCTGTCTTCAATCGCTTTTTCCTCGTTTCTCTGATGAGTTGATGGTGGGCGTTTGTGGCGGCTCTGAAGTTGTCGTGGGCTTCTGTGGATTTGGTGTTCCTCCAGGCCTTTTCGAGGCGGCGGCATGTGCTTCTGGACTCTCGAAGTTCGGTGGTAAACCATCTGGCTTTCTTGGCGCGGGTATTGTTGTTTTTCTTGAGGGGGCTATGGTGTTGGTGCTGTCCGTGATCCATCTATGCAGAGTTCGGGCTGCGGTGTTGGGGTCGTCGTTTTCCGCGATGGTTGGGGTGGAGTTGTTGAGTGAGGAGGTGAGCTGGTCGTCGGTGATTTTGGTCCAGTTTCTTCGTGGAAGCAGGTGCTGGTGTCTGTGGATGGTGGGTGTTCTGAAGGTGAAGTGGACGCAACGATGGTCGGTCCATGGGAGTTCGGTGGTGTGGCTGAAGGTGATGGAGTTTCCTGTAGTGAAGAGGGGGTCGAGGGTGTGTCCTGCTGAGTGCGTGGGCTCGGTCACGATCTGGCGCAGTCCAATGTTGTGGAGGTTGTCCAGGAGGGATGTGGTGTTGGGGTCCAGTTGGTTGTCGAGGTGGAAGTTGAGGTCTCCCAGCAGGGTGTAGTTGGTGGATGCGATGGCCTGCGGGGAGATAATGTCCGTGATGGAGTTGGCGAAGGTTCCGCGGGGTCCAGGGGGTCGGTAGATGAGGGTTCCTCGGAGGGTGGCGGTGGGGCTGGCCATTATCTTGAAGTGAAGGTGTTCCATCAGTTCTGTGGGCTTTGGTCTCCATTCTGGTCCACTATCCCACAGCTCATCTCTTGGACACTTTCTTATATTAAAATCGCCAACCCAGATAATTTGTAAGGGAGTCGGGTGGCGAAGAATTAGATTCTCAATAGCCCTATCTAGGCATTCTGTCACCAATGTGGGATTCTCAAAGTTGTTGTTGAAATAGTTTATTAGCAATAAATCCCAGTTATTATACCCTTTCTATTATTAAAATATGGAAGTAGGGAGAATTATTCCAAAATGTCAAAACTTTAAACGTGGTTGTGTTTGCTAGCATAGTAAGGATGCCCCCCTTAGCTCTACCCCCTTTCGATCGAAGAGCTGGGGTATAAAAGGACCGTAAGCCATTTAGATAGATGGGTTCCACTTCCCAAGTTTCCTGGACACATATGATCTGGAAGTTTTTTAGTTCATTCAGCCACTCCTTGTTATCCTTTTTAATATTATAGCCTGCAATGTTCCATGAGAGAAAGGAGTAGTTTAGCTCAATTCTCTATGTTACAGCTATCTCTGTCCCCTTATAAGGTGCATCCATTAATGCAACCCTACTGCCCACGGCCACTGAAACCTTGCTAATTTCTCTGGTGTCGGCACTCTCTAGATTCTTTCTGTGATACCCTGAGAAGCTAGTTGGAGTGGGTAACGAGGAGGGGCTCGCAAGTCAATCACAGGAGTCCAGGTTTTCTAATGGAAGAAATCTATTTGTAATGGGGATTGTCATGTTTTCTCTTAAGATATGCCAATTTCTGGCAGTAAAGGGTTCCATACCTGTCCTATATAGCTGTGGTCTCGGGTTATAAACTGGTCTATAAAAATATCCAAGAGGCACAGGATATATTGAGACCCTGGTGATAGCACATGGGGAAGTTGTGCTAGTAATCTCCTGCAATCTTAGCATTATCAAAGTTAAGGACAATACAATACCCATTACAGGTCTTAGGTGATTGGCCTACCCATGATGTTCTCCTAGCCATGATCAAATGGTCTTGGATATAGTGCCCCATGCTACCATGCTTGGTTAACCAGTGCCTCGCTTTGTTCATAAGTTGGGCAGTGGATTCTTCTTGTGACAAAATTTGACTGGGGCATTAACCAATATTAGGACAAAAGGGCAGGCGGCCGGTGGAAGATGTAGAGCCTGATGAATATCTTCCCCTCCTGCGCTCAGAGATAGGGCAAGGAAATTGATCCCTAGTGAGGAAGTTCCTTACTCTCTGTGCAGGTCTGACATCTGTCCCCTCCGATTCTTTTTGAGTGATAGAGAAATTAACCTCTGGGGTGGATTGAGCCCCTAAACAACTATTTCTTCAATTTAAAACCCTAGCCGAGGCATTTGTGCCCTTTACTATGGACAATGTCTCACGGGTAGGGTGATTCTTGGTAGTACTTGGCTCTTGTTTTCCCTGATTGCTTATACTAGATTCAGATACAATTGCTGGTACATTTGAGGTGAAATTCTGTTGTGAATGCATTTGTTTTGCATTTGCCTCTAAATTTCTCAAAACAAGTGAGCCATTTACCATTATATCTTGTATCTTTAACTCAATGGAGTCTAACCGTTGCCTTATAGGTTGTAAGATTAAAATCAATTTGTCAAGTAAGGTGTCTAGATTTATAGGGGACTGTGCAGCTTCCTGGATTTCTATCTGAGGTTTTGGTGTGGTCTGAATAGAAGAGATCTTTCTAGGTCTCTTAGATTTCTTAAATAGGGATTCTTTACCAAATGTGTCTTGATGTGGGGGTGTTAAATCACTACCTGAAGTTTGAATAGGGGGAACTGAACCTCCCTGGGATACACTAGGACCTTCCCCGACTCCTTTGCTGCCTTGATTCCCTTGTGGTATGCTATCAATAGTGTCATTCAATATATTGGCACTGAACAAAGTTCCTTCATCTCCAAGGGATAGACTCCTTTCAGTCAGTGCAATCTCCTTCGAGATGGCAGTAGTAGCTTTAGCCAAAAAAGAGTCGAGAGTTGTCATAGTTACCCCGTCGGAGTCCGTCACGTTAATCTTCTTTTTCCCCATTTAGGAGGCGTTCCAGTAGCTAAGAGCCTTTAAGAATCAGACGTTAGAGGGGTGGCCCAGCCTCCTCTGGGCTCCGACGGGCGTGGACAGGCCCGCCCTTGGCCATGGCTTTGCCCGGGCACGCCCCCGCCACGGGGCCGCAATATCTACAGCACCTCCGGACGGGAAGAGATGTTGTCAGAGACCGGGGATTCTCGGAGTCCGAGTTCTCCCCTGGCCCGGTCTCTGTTGCGGTAGCAGGATTCAGCTGGCGTCAGGTAAACAACTCCCCTAGGGCCATGGGGCTGCGATGTCTCTAATGAGCGCCTCCGGGCTGGAAGTGACGTTGTCGGAGACCGGGGATTCTGGGAGTCCGAGTTCTTTTCCTGGCCCGGTCTCTGTTGCGGTAGCAGGATTCAGCTGGCGTCAGGCAAAAAAAAGCTTAAAACGGGCTTATAGCCTGCTGATTACTTACCATTACTTACCAGTGGTTGGTTTAAGCATCACTCTCATTTGTGTACTTCTTATTGGTCAGCGTCTCCTGCTTGCCTCCTGAGGCTTGGAGTGTTTCTTCTGCCATGGAGCATGGACCAAATAGAGCTTCCTGTCTGCGACCAGTGTCCTTTCACTGGCCGCAGGATTCTGCAGGTACTTTTTAAATTTAGTTCATGCACTCTTATAAGAGTGCATGTGTCAGCAGTCCTTCCCCCCTCTCACTGCTATCTGTGTTTTGCTTGCTCTCTCCCGTCTCCTTCCCCACCCCTTCTACAAGTTGCTTGCCCCACCCTCCTCTCACTGTCCGTGCTCTTATTTTTTTTATTTTTTTTACAGTTTTATATACTGGCAACTCGACCTGATGGTATTGGAGCGCTTTTACAGGAGCACAAGTTACATTACACAAGGTCAGATTTATTCATTTTTTAGGCATGGGGAGATTAAGTGATATGCCCAGAACCACAGGAAGTTGAGCCACCGCTGAGACTCGTAGCTGGCTCCCCAGTTGTCGGCAGCTCTGGCTATAATGCCACATTCTCTTGCCCTGACCTCCCTCCATCATATTGCTTACCCCTCCTGCCGTCCATTTAAGTTGCACCCCTCCAGCACACCCCTCCCGTCCGGCACAAATGCTGAAAAAGTCTTGCAGGTTTGTAAATGTTACTGCTGTCCAACTCAACAGTACTCATGTTTTTAACATAGAAGGATGAAAGGCAAAACATTTTATCCTGTGACATAAAGACTGTCCAAGAACGTCTGCATCAGATGTATTAACCTGGAAAGTCAAATAAATAAAAAATGTGACAGACTTAAGCTGATAGTGCTCTAATCAATGTTATCCATTGACACGTCGTACTTGAGAACCATGTGCTTTCTTAAGTCCTCTTAAGTCAGATGTGCTCTGCATTCTTTAGTTGGGTCTTTCCTCTCACCATCATTCCCCTCACTGCCATTCCCCTCTCAGATGCCACATGTTTGGCCTGCCCCTGTAACAAGCATTGGCAAAACCAATAGGATTCGCCTATGCAAGGTCTATTGACTTTGTCAATGTTTATTTAGACATGTTGGATACAGTGCAGGCTGCTGTGCAATATGGTTTAAAATAATGAAAAAGGTGCTATGACGTAGCCAGCTTTGACCACATCATAGCGCTTTGTTTTTCTTTACTTTAAGCCATGTTGCACAGTAACTCGTGCTTCTGTGCAACATGTCTAAAAACATTAACAAAGCGAAATGCTATTTGGCTCTCTCAATGGTTTTTTAGACATATTGCACAGCAGCGCGGACTGCTGTGTAACATGGCTTGGTAACAAGATGTGGTACAAGCTGGCTGAGTCATAGCGCTTTTTTCTTTACTTTAAGCCATGTTGCATAGTAGCCAGCACTGCTTTGCAACATGTCTAAATAAACATTGATAAACCCAAGAGATCTCGTATAAGCAAAAATTATTGCCTTTGCCAATGCTTGTTTGTGTGTGTTGCGTCTCCCAGCTGATTCTAAGCCAAGAAGTTATTCACTTCTCTGACTTCTGTTGAATAATATGCCATTGATTCGACCTTTACTTTTTATACAATGCTTTTTTTCGTAATTAATTGGTCTCTTCAAATCGAATTGTTCCTAATATTATAAGCATGAACTTTTCCTAATGACAGACTCTCGTTTTTCTATGTACATGAATTATTTTTGACTTCTCGATAAGAACGTCTGCGCCGCTGCTAGTCTTCAAGCCCTGTGCTTGCCCCATGCTTTGCAAATTCACTTTTTTGGATTTATTGTTAGCTATGCAGTGGGTAGCTACAGCAATCCCTCTCTAAATTACTTCCTTTTGTTTTGCTGACAGTACACACGTACCTTTAAAACCGAGTGACAGTCCCATACATGATTTGTTGATGACGATTGTTTCCATTGCATACAAAATTGCCTATTTCTCTACACAACATTTCAAAGGTTACTTTTTGGTCCTCCTTGTGTTTTTTGGGTTATTGTCATGAGTGACATTCATTGTTAGGTCTCGCCTAGCGACGCAGCGCGAAAGCGCTGTCGCTAGCGAGATCTATTGTCACTGACTTGCTTCGGAAGGGAGACAGGAGCTGTGCACGCGCAGGCCGGACTGGAAATGTGAACGCGCCCGTGAACATGCACATACAGGCACGCGATGTGCACATCTCCTGTCCCCCTTCCGTCCTTGCAAGACTCATGCAACATCCCTTTCTTTTTTTTTATGCGCACGCGAGCTCCAAGCGCGGCGCGCTAAACACGCACAGCATGCCTCACCCCACTTACCTGCTCTTGTGGGGACTCTGCGCTGCTCCTCGGCTGGTCTCCGTCTTCAGCCGGTCACTGCAGCAACACGCGGGGCTCCGTCTTGCTCCCAGGAGCCCCGCCTAAAATCCTGCTTTGGCC
Organism: Calotriton arnoldi; assembly: GCA_963921515.1. Taxonomy (NCBI): domain Eukaryota; kingdom Metazoa; phylum Chordata; class Amphibia; order Caudata; family Salamandridae; genus Calotriton; species Calotriton arnoldi. Next base: position 1,087,829 of record CAWUFW010000752.1, read on the forward strand.
GCACCATGGGCATTCACGAAGGCGGGGTGGGCTCCCGCCGGACTTCCTCTAATGTTTTTTTTTGCTTTGGCGGCCCCGTCCCTGGGCCGCACGAGCCGCGCAGCACTTATTCAAGTGCGGCGAAGTCCGCAGGCGCCGCCACTGGGCACGAGCCGCAGGCCACGCCGATGTGCACGCTCACGGTGTGCCTACAACGCGCGCATGGCGCTGTTTCACTTTTTTAATTTATTTTGGGTTTTTGCAGAGCGCCCTGTTATCCACAACGGGGCCTTCTGGTGCTAGAAATGCTCTGGTAACTAAAGGGTAGAGCCAGCTGTTGGGTGAAAAGTCGTGTTTTCAAACTTGTTACTCCTGGTGAGGGTGCACAGGTAACATTAGCAGGCAGACATGTTGTACAATCCTCACAAATCAAAAACGAACGCTACACAAATACAGCACAGGTGGGTACAGCTATTTTCCCATTTCATTCACAATCAAACTTTGGAGCAGTCAGTTGTGTTCGGCCCACTGCGTAAGGCATTTTGAGAAGAACAAGAAAACAATACAACGCTCTAAGAAAAACATTGGTTGTGGGGATGAGCTGCTGCCGCCACAGTTTATCATGATAGCCTCCAAAACCTTTCCTATCCAGAAACACCACGGGAGGTCTGAGACGAGGATCTCCCCTTACAGAGAGTTTGTCCACAGACCCGACATGGTCTGTAATGAATACGCAGCCTGCACCAGATGCGTCGGGGGCTGGTGTATCATACTGCAGCCAAGGAGTGGGGACCGTCGCCGCTTCACATTCCTGCTCAGGAACTGCGGCTGAGGAAAGGAAGAGTTATTGCATAGGTAAGCAGATTTCCAACACCCTCTTCCCCCTCCCCCTCCCCCGGTGAGGGACAATGGCATACACAGCCAGCATGCGGAGAGTTGATGAGGGTCGTTCTGTCAACATTTGGCGACATATAACAGGGAGATCTTTAACATGTTCTCCTTTTACTTATAATTAAGCGAAATAAGTTTTACACAGGAGAACAGTAAAATAAAGCCATTTATTGCTTAAAAGGTAAATTTGTGAGGTATATGCCATCACGCGTAATTCAAGTGTGAGACTCCGGAAAATTGCTTTATTTCAGCTGTGCCCACCTAACACTGCCTCCACTTCAATATATGTCAATGGGGAAATAACTCTCCCGATATTTTTGTTAAATCTCCCTCTTTCCAAACGTTGGCATATGTTGTGTGAGCGAATACAATCCTATGAGTGAAATATGAATGTTTTAATATTTTTCGGCATGACTGGTATTTTAAAGTCCCGGCCAGTGCAAAAGTGGGCAAAATCGCCAAAAGACTCAAGTCTTTCCCCTTCTATGTACACACTTTAAACAGTAATTATAAGAAGAAAAAGCACTAAAATGTGTTCTGGACCCAAGTGATTCAATTACTGATAATTGAAGTACAAATGCAATGCAATAGATTTCGCAGTTACAACAAAGTGAACTATTGTCATTTTGCATTCCACCATTTGATTAATGCTTCACGAAGAGAAAAAAACAATAACATTTACAATGCCAATAGCTCAAAACAACGTAATTGCGAGACCTATTGCATTGTAAATGCTTGTTTTTCTGTTTGATTGCTCCAGTACATCACTGTCTCGACATTTGTTGCTGACCCAGTTACTCTATCCAAATGTTTTATTCCAGTGTTTGTATTGGATTGTGTGTTTGATTTCTTGTTATGTGTTACACACATAGTCATCACAATGCTACTTATTGCAAAGAATTGTTACTTTGTTAAAATTGATTTATCTGCCTCTTTTACTTCTTCCTAACTTCTCCTCTGTTGATTTCTAATTAATAGGTAGATGTGTTTATACATTTATCGTACACATTATAACAAACTGTTTAAGTGATTTCCTCTAGGAACACATTAGGACTCATTTATGAGAGGGTTCCATCACGTTTGCAACACGCAACATGGTAGATGCGTGACGCAAACCACTATGTCCGATTTTTTAAGCCATGCAAAGCCCCTTTGCATGGCTCTGCGTTGCTTTAAAAAATCTGGAGTAGCGCAAATGGTTGTATTGTGTAACTCTGCCCTGGGTATGCGTTCCATGGGCGTTGTGTGGGTGTTCCCAGGCAACTCCCATGGATTTTGATGCATCCCCAGATTTACAAGAACTTGTAAATTTGGGAATGCGCCAAAATCTTACACCTTCCCAAGGGAGGAGTAACGAGGAGAAATATCTCTATTTCTCCTCGTTTCTTCATCTTTCTATGTGTGCTGCATTATGGAGCACACATAGAAAGAGAAATATGCCTCCCAGAATTGTTTTTGTGTAGGAAGAAGCCCCTTCCTGCACAAAGGCAATCCTTCATGCAACATAGGCACCCTTGCACCTGGATGGTGCTGAGCATTGAGACAGCCCTTAAAAATATTAAGTCCCTTACAAAAGAAATTGAAAACCTAGAAAGAAAGATTAGTTCTGACTCAAGTATAACCAACTCCAAGTCACTCTTGGAGAAGATAGTACTTACAATCAAAGAATTTGAGGAGTTCAACTCCCATAAGAAAACAGACAAACTACAGAAAGATATTAAGAGGTACAGTAGAGAAAGAACCTACCCATATCTTCACATAGATTTTTATTTACCTCAAGGTCCTAATCAAGTCCAACGTAAAAGGGCTACCTTTTCGGACACAAATTCTGACACTGACAGCAATCAGGCTTCTGACAACTCACATAGACAGTATTACGACCAACAACCTTCAACATCCAGACAGGTTTTTTTAGGCCAGGACCGGAGAGGGTCAGGTCAGCCTAGGAGACAACGAGCAGCAAGGAGAGGATGGTACCGGAACCAGTATACACCTGGGTTCAGGCAAACACGCAACCAATATTACGAATGGTAGACCATCAGCAAACCATCCCAATTTTTAACCTGTCACAACATGTTCTTTCAGAGTCAGAAATAGGGATTTTGTCAGCTGGTCTCTCATTTGTTTCAACCAATAAAAGTGTTCTTTTTCAAACCAAGTTGGAATTATATAAATTCTTTCGCTCCATAAGACTAAAAAATGTCTTTGCCCATAATATGACAGTTACTAAGGTGGACACTACTGGTCTACATAATCGCTCAATGTTCTTTCCTACCAACACAATGGTTTCAAAAGAAGTAATTACTTTTGAGAATGCCATAATCACGGAGATAGAAAATCTGTTTAAAAAAACACCATCTGTAAAGTATAATCTCACAAGAGAAGAACAAAACTCTCCGCAATTTACAGACTCTATCTGGTACTACAATCAAACCAGCAGATAAGGGTGGAGGGATTGTCCTTTGGGACAAGGAAGCATACCGAATGGAGCTACTTAAACAACTGTCTGTTGAAACACATTATAAGAAGTTGTCAGGGAATCCATCGAATCATCTTTCTAAAATCATTTCAACTTTGAGCCGTCAAGGACTAGAAGGCGGGTGGCTTAGTGAGAAAGAGTCTTCTTTCTTAATTAATAAAACACCAACTGTACTGGTAATATACATCTTACCGAAAGTACACAAAAATGCCACAACACTGCCTGGTAGACCGATCGTCTCGGGCTGCAATTCCATTCTCAAGCCGCTAGCCCAATATGCTGACTTCTTCATCCGGCCTTTTTGCCACAGAGTCAGCTACATACATTAGGGATACCACAGCAGTGATCAATGTGGTTGACAGACATTTGTTCGATCTAGCTTGTGAACTATTGGAATCTATGGACATTGAAAGTCTATATACCAACAATCCACAGACAGAAGCGATTAACATCATTCAACAACTTTTAGAAAGCCGACCCAGACCACATAATGTTCCAACTGACTTTATCATTGAGTGTTTTAGAATTTCATTGTGTGAGAATTGTTTCTTATTTGAAAGAACATTTTATCAACAACTCAAAGGAGTTGCGATGGGGGCCGTCTATGCTCCCGACATAGCTAACATCTATGTCTCTGATTTTGAGAGTAAGTTCGTCTATGATGCCCTGAACCCATTTATGTCGAATATCTCTTGTTGGCTCAGGTATATAGATGACGTTTTCCTCATTTGGAGAGGTAGCAAAGATCTATTACTTCAATTTCATGACTGGATTAATTCCAGAAATCCACAACTTACATTCACACTAGAATGTGACAACAACTCTATGAATTTCCTAGACATTTCAATCAAAGTGGATAGTAACAACCTTTTATATACCACTCTTTATACTAAACCCACAGCAAGAAACACGCTGCTGAAATATAATAGTCATCATCCACAAGCGCTCAAGGATGGCCTACCCTTTGGGCAGTTTCTGCGCTTGCGCAGAAACTGCTCGCGCAGGGAGGATTATTTTTTGGAAGCAAAAAAACTCAAAGAAAAATTGAGACTGCGTGGCTACCCAAACAAACTTCTTAAAAAGTCATTAATAAACCAACACAACCCCAGCTAGTGTGTAACAACATTTGGAACAGCTACGAACAGTATTAAAAGAATAATCAACAAACATTGGTTTTTATTATCAGGACTCCCAGAGTTGACTCAAAAACCCGTGTTTTCCTTTAAAAGGGGTCCCAACTTGAAGGATCGACTAGTGCATGCCTATGAGACATCAGACTCACACATTGTTGATAACATGAGACAACTAATTCAGGTTGTAGGACACTTTAAATGCAACTCATGCGCAGCATGTAGTACCACCAAGACCACCAAGTGTTTTGAGTTGAATGGATATAAATATTCCATTAAACATTTCTCTAACTGCAACACAAGCAATGTGGTGTACTGTGTTCAATGCCCCTGTGGCCTTTATTATATAGGTAAAACAACTCAAACAGTGAAGAAACGAATCCTTCAACACCAATCAAGGATTCGGTGTAAAGTGGAGAATGCGCCTTTAGTTGAACATTACAGTCAGGCCAAACATTCAGAAAAGGACATGATATGGTGGGTCATAGATATAGTGAAACCTTCAATTAGGCAGATGAATGTAGACAGAAGTCTTACTTTAAAAGAAAACCAATGGATATGCCGCACTGACAGCATCTCCAAAGGTTTAAATTCAGCCAATGAATGGCACACCCTGGCCTGTATCTGCTAATTCTAATATTCTTATGTACTGATCCGCTTTTATTTCTTTATATTCTTTGCGAACATTTATGAGTTTTGCTTTATGTGAAATTGATTCAAACTGTCCAGAATGTTGGAATCAAAGATCTGTTACCATTCCATCGTATGTATATGTACTTTTCACGACTGTATAGTAGAATGCATTTCTAGACTATATTTTCAAATGATGATGTCCAGTGTAATCATGTAAACAAAAGCACTTGACATAATGATTTTATGTAGCAGACAATGTTTAAATTCATTTTCAACTTGTCCTCAAGATATACATTTTGTTAACTAATGAGGAATAGAACAAGCAAGTTGTGCTGCCACCATCTTTATACAAGAGTTAACATTGTATTTGAATTAATATCATGATGTGAAAGCTATCACAAATGTGGTTACAATCAGAAAAATTGAGTGACACAGTGTATGTTGTATATATACATTTTTGTAGTATGTGTCTAAATCTGTTTTGCCTTTCACACCTTGGGTGTTCTTCTGCCACCTTTTGACATTCTTAGTCTTCTTGTTGTATTAAGGGATTTTAAGACTAATGTAAGACGCCATAATAGATATTTTTAAATTTATGGTCATTTCGTTTTTCCATATCTTAGCGTCTCAAAAATCGACGTTAGTCCATTAAAACTACATATTATCTGATTTATATTATAACAGCATAACAGCAGAATGCACCTCGATCAGATGCGAGTAATATTAGCTATAGATCCAGTAGGATTTGGTCACTTCAAAATGGCCACCGTAGTTTTTGCGAACAACACGTTACCAGGCGAGTCCTCTCTCCACATCAGTGCTTTTTAAACTTCCGGACGGATATAAAATTGCACCCGTCTTAGCGTCCCGTGTACCGTGTATTTGCTGTGTGCGGGACTCTCTGGAGACGACGAGTCATTTACAACTCGGTAAGCGGCACGACTTCCCTTGTTTTAGATGAAACACGCCTTACTTTTAACATTGCAGTTATTTACATGTTGTCGTCTTCTCTCCCAGCTTGTGTGGAGTTTTGATTTATCGTAACTCTCTTGAACTCCGGGAAGACATTTCGGAACAAGATTCCTGCTTCCCCCGACAAAGTCGTGAGACTTAACTGCTTCCCTGACTTTGAACTGCAAAAGGGGTTTCTTTACTTTATTAATAGAGGTAAGCCAGTCCTCTATGTATCTATATATACTTTTACTGTGATACTTCTATTACAGTAGAATCTGACACACGTATTACCGATGTATCATATCATATTACCGATGTATCATAGTTACATAGCCTTGCTATGAGATATATTGAGGATTGAAAACCTAACCAATTTAGGCAAAATAAATAAATAATTAATATGTTCGTCTGCCAGCTATTAGTTCTTTTTTTATTTGAATTAAGTGTTTACCTTCTCTATGTATGTAAGTTGAATAGAGATATCAACATTTAATTCCTTCCCTCAGATCGCACCTGTTCCAGATCTTGTGCCTCGTTCCCCCACTCCTTACACTCTGACTACTTTTCCTGCCATCTCTCATGAGATTTTGTCTGTGTTATGCAGCAAAGTCAAGTCTGGCTCCCCATCTGATCCTCTCAAGCCGGCCGATGCGTTGAAAATCTTACCTGTGCTCATTCCTCCTTTGAGCCATGTGATCAACTTATCTCTCTCTACGGCTGTCGTACCGAGTACTTGGAAACACGCTAAGGTGGTTCCCCTGCTAAAAAAGCCTAACATGGATGCGGCCAAACTGGAGAGCTTCTGCCCCATCTCCCTCCTGCCCTGGGTCTCTAAACTCTCTGAGGTCTATGTCAATTCCATCTTGACGGGGTATCTGGAGGAAAATAACATACTAGACCCCTCTCAGAATGGTTTCCGTGCTGGTCACAGTAAGGAATCTGCTCTTCTTGCTGCTCTTCTTGCTGTTACCGAACATCTGAGATGGGCCTTAGATGAGGGCCGTACGTCGGCACTGATTCTGCTTGATCTCAGTGCCGCGTTCGATACAGTCTCCCATCAGATCCTGCATACCCAGCAAGCTAGGTGTCATGCTTCATCATATCAGTCTGCCCCTCGTCAGGTCGGCGCTGCAATACCTGACGGGCACCCAGACCGGGGCTCTTTATCGGGGATCTTTTGTTCCTGCCGGTGGGTGCAGTGGGGGTAAGGGTCCTAGTGTGTGTAGATGTGAGGGAATGTGAGTCTAAAATAGGTCAGTTAGTCCTAGTCAACATTTTATTCCGAAGGTAAACTGCCTAATGTAAAAGAGCGAGAGGGGCAAAGGACTAGTAGCAATGTATCTAGTGGTGTATGCCCTGCTCTCGTGTGATCACACGAGAGCAGGGCATACACCACTAGATACATTGCTACTAGTCTGGGTGCCCGTCAGGTATGGCAGCGCCGACCTGACGAGGGGCAGGCTCATATGATGAAGCATGACACCTAGCTTGCTGGGTGTGTGAGAGCCCTAGTTCCGACAAGGGGAATCCCCCCTTCTTTGTACACACTTCAGTGGTCTTCAGTGACTCACTCATCTCTACAGCTTCCTTAACCTAATCACAGAGGAACTTCGTACTCTTGTTGTACACAGCCTTCTGGGGCATGTACGCTGGACCTCGGTAAACTTGCCCCTCTGTCCCTCTCTTGTTGGATACGATCTGGATAGACACCACCCTCTGCTTTCGAACCCAAACCAAGAAGGTGGCAGGGACTTGTTTTGGGCTATTGCGAGGGCTCAAACCCCTGTTGGGCTTTTTTGATCCCCCCTGTTAGGCAGGTTATCATCCAGGCCTTGATTCTGTCAAGACTGGACTATGCCAAGAATGGACTATGCCAGTTCCCTCTATCTGGGGGTCAACCAGTTTGAGATTGTCAGACTACAAAGGGTTCAGAATGCAGCGGCTCGAGCTCTCCTTGGTCTGCCGAGGAGGTGTCCTACCTCTAATGCCATCCGCCGCCTTCATTGGCTGCCCGTGGCCAAGCGTTCAGAGTTCAAGGCCCTCTGCATTACCTTTAAAATTCTTAATTTTTCATCTCCTTGTATCCTGACTAATCTTCATACCTTCTATATCCCCTCTCGCCAACTTCGTTCCATGGGACAGAATCTTGTGGCTGTCCCCAGGGTCAGGAGGGCTCGTGCTGGTGGGCGCTCCTTTCGTGTGTTGGCCTCGAAGCTCTGGAATGCGCTCCCCATCTCCATTCGCAGTATATAAGTTCTACCTGCCTTTTCGGAAAGCTGTGAAAACATACCTCTTCCCTCCGTTACAAGCTGTCTCGTTCTGTGACTTGCTCTGCAGTTTTCTGCTCTCAGCGCTGGGAGGCCCCTTTGCTGGGGCAGCCGGGCGCTCTATAAAAATCTATAACATAACATAACATAACACCAGTATTATCCTGAACATAGAGCAGTAAGTCTTTTGCACCTGGCGACATATATGGCGGAGTCACAGTCAATCAGATATCGCCACTGTATACTGATATAACATGAGATTCAATAGTATATGACGGTTCAGGTTAGACTGAGACTTAATCCTTAACAAGCAGTGTCATCTACAATCTTAGGGTGGTATACGTGAACTATTAGACCGATTCATCCCTTATAAACCCCTCTTTCTTTTTTTGAAATAATTTAAAGTCACTTTGAGATGTATTAATAGACACTCTTGTCTCAATACCTCTAGGAGCCTATTTACAAGGCCCTCTCTGCATTTTTATTACTCGATCATTTTTGGTTCGAGATAACTACTGAATACGATTTGAGTAAGTAGTATGTCTATATTAAGTTTCTCCTGGTGATAGTTTCTGTGTCACTGAATTCATTTCCATGATTACACATGATCTTTTATGATCTTCACCATACCATCGGGTTAAGGTCTAAACCACTTATCATCGGCAAACTCTGTTTGTTGTCTTTTCCTTTTTTCTTCACACAGGTTATCTTTTCTCTTCTTTTAAATCTTTGTACATAATAGATTATTGTAAATAATTGTATATATTTTATTTATACAGGGGACTTGTTTTACAAACAACTGTATGTCCTCAAGATGGTCTGACGGATGTTATTGCCACAACAGACCGAAACGTCGACTATCACATCTATTTCCCTAACAACTAAGGCGTTTGAGGAATTGTTTTCTATCTTTGTAGATTCGTTTCCCTCTGTGTATTCTTTTGGAATAGATGTTTACACTTATGATTTGCAGGTTCATTTATGTATCCTCCATCATAGTGTTTTATTGTTTCTGAATGTACCCCTCACATTTTTGTTCCACATTAAAAATTGTGTATTTATGATATACCCGTGTTTTCTAATTGTCTTCTAATTGTTCTGTTGAACATTGATTTTGTGTACAACTACATTGATGTGTAGACTTCTGCAATGTTTAGCCACCAATTGAGGCCTAACGAATCAGTAACAAGTTTATATGAAATTTGACTAAGTTCAGTGAATAAAATCCCTTGTAGGCATCTCTACTCAATACAGGCCACCAAAAGGGCGCCAGTGCAAGGGAAAGGACAGGAATGTGCCAGATTGACTTAAAAACGGCGCATTCCTGCCCTTTCCATGTCACGCAGTGCAGCGCAGCAAGGTGACTTTCTGTGCTGCATGCATCACTTGCTCATAAATGAGTCTCTTAGTATCTGTGCCTGCACCCTTATTCTTAGAGAGGTCTGGGGTGGATCAATTTTGTACTACATACAACAGGGCACATGGTCCTGCTCACAATAACTCTCACACCATACAAAAAAGGCATGGGACAGAAAGAGACCCCGGGTGGAATAGAGAGTGTAAGCTACCTCTTCACAAACACTAAGCCATATCAGCGTAGACAGGATTGATGCACACTAAACCACCCCACTATAAGAAACAAGCATAAGAAAGGGGATGGGAATCACATAATTCAGAGTGATCACAAGTATAAAAGAAGCACAGGGAACATCCCACCACAAACCATGTGGTAAACAATATTAAGCACTAGGAGAACTTACAAAGCACACAGAGAAGGCAAGGCCAAGCCTGGGTGGCCAAACAACAGAACCAGCCCCCATTAGCTCAACATGAAAGCAGAGTCACATAACAGCCAGAGGCAGCAAGACAAGGTATACATCCCAACAGCCCCAAGCTTAGCAGAGATACAGTGAAAAGGCCATGTTCACCTGCAGCCCTTGAAAAAATAGGGCACCTACCTTTCTTAATGCGAATAGGGCTCAAGAACCGCACACAGAGCAGGCACACCCCAGTGCCTAGGGCAGAATGGGGCTCATGGAGTTAGCCCACATTCGGCTCCCAGAGGCTGTGGGGTAATCCACATCCATCGACAGAGGCCCACAGCATCATCAAGCAAGGCAACTGCAATCCCAGGTCAAGCTCCAAGCCAATCGGGGAGCCAGGAAAGAGCAGGGCAAACGCTAGAACTAGCACCACACAGCTTCCAATACCCCAGTAGGGAGGTATATGTGCACATAGTGCCAGCCATAGCTGGGCCAAATCTGCAGCAGGGGGAAGCAAGTTAAGAACTACACCACACAACAGAAACAAACTGCTGTCATAAAGAAGAAAGACCCAGAAAGGACCTAAAAGGTAAATAGAAATTCCCATCTAAAACCATAATATCACTCCTTAAGTTTGAGAAGCACTGTAGACTGATGAATTCCTCTGCTATGTGACATCGCCTGGATACCCGTAGGGTGACAGTTTGCGCTATATAAATGCGCAATACAATACAATACAATACAACCAGCAAACACAGGGTGACTGCCCCCTTTAGAAACATACCTTGAGAGAGGAGTTTAAATGTTTTTCTTTTAGGTGTCTCCATAGTAGGGACACGCCTCATGAGGTAAGACTGGTATGAGAAGTGGTGATAAAGAATTAAGAAGAGCAAATCAGAGCTGCATCTTTTGCATACTTGGGACATGATATTACAGGTAAGAGGGGTATAACCCAAGAACAATCTATTTCAAATTAATTTGGGAGCAGTAGGGCCCAGCAATAGGGAGTTGGTTTCAATAATCAGGTCGCTAATAGGACTATAACTGTATCAGCAAGACTGTGGTCCCTGAATGTTTTTGTGACAGACATTTAACCAGAGAGACTATGATTGAGGTGTATGTAGTTTGCTGAAAGGTGGCAAACTCAGATACAAGCATTGAAAATGCAATAGGTCTCGCCTTTGATTAAGTTAAAGCCATTTGCTTTGCTAATGGTATTGTATAGCAAAGCAAATGGCTTTAACTTACTGAAAGGCGAGACCTATTGCTTTTTTAATGCTTGTTCTTAGTGCGAAAGGCACCCTTGTGTCCAAAATGGACACTGGGTGAATTTTTGCTCTAAAAACAGCACTAAAGGCAGAACATGAGTAGTGAGAATGTGCTCTTGCTGTAGGATTTCCCCGCTCCCTAAAATATGCTCTTAATTATGCAAGCAGGAGTAATCATGTAATTACCAGTAAATCCACTTCAAAGAGTAACGCGTCATTTCTGAATTTACTCCGGTATAATTGAGATTCTGCTTAGTTGAACCCTGTCTCTGCCTGCCTCATCTCTATCTTTTCACACCCAATGTTTGCATTATCACTCTCTCTCCTTCGCAGGCCTCTCTTCTCACTGCTCTTGTTGTCACACCTCTTTGTTGCTCGTAGCGAGTCATCATTTCTGGTAACTCCAGTTTGTTGTCCCTCTATCAACCCGAGGCCTCCTTTCCTGTAATTCCCGTCCTTGCGCCTCCCAGGCCTCTCTTTCACTCACTCCGGTTCCCATAACTCCATTCATAGCGGGACTCATTTCCCAAAACTCCTGTTCCCAGGTGTGTTATTGTCTAGTCTACAGAGTCATATGTTCTGATTTCTAGTTCGCATCTCTTCCCGCCTCGGAGGCCTCTCTCTTCTGGTGTCCCCAGTTCGCGCTGTTCTTTCTGTCTCCCGGAGGGAGGCGGCCTCGTGTAGTAATTCGCGGGCCTCTCTTTTAGTGTCTCGTGTTCTCTCGTGTCATCCTAAGCCTGGGAGTGCTCGCTTCTCGTAAGTCCTGCCCCGGCGGCTTTTGGAGCTCTGTCAAATCCAGTCTGACATCCTCGGAATCCTCTGTTACCACCACTGCCGCCATGTCTGTACATCCCCGAGAACCTCCACTTTCTGTGCTTACTGGAATATAAGGTTTCTTCTGTGGGAATCTTTAGCACGCAATATTAAAGATCCTTTGTTAAAATAATGATGGGAGGCGCCTGTCCGAGGCACGTCAGCCACCCTTTGATGTGCCTGCGTCAGAGGGCTGCGCACTTTAAAGAGAAAACGACCTGAAACCCGCACAGGCAGCAGCTGTGAAAAGGCCTCGTGTATACCTTAGGCTAGTCCTCTGTTTACAGAGGGCATGGGGCACCTCCTGGCAAGGGCCTGCTCCGTTGTGCAACAGTTGCGGAACGGTGTGCCATCACATGTGCATACTGATGACGCTGTTCCCTCCCGCCCATACATGCGCTCACAGTCCAACCCATGGTGTGGGAGCCACCTAAGGAAACTAATAACTGTTAGTGCATGACTCACTACTGTCCGCATACACAACACTACTCTGTGCTCAGCTCATAACATCTGTAAAACCTAGATCTACTGACGAACACACGCACGCAGGCGCACATCGGGGGATGGCAGACCTGCCAACTCACAGGGTGGCATCGTGGGTCATACAATTTCAGCTCCATTCACATGGTCACCCGTTGAGGAGCCGAAATCACAGGGTGCCAGGGAGAAGACTTGAAAACAACGGCAAAACAAGGGGATGTGGCGTAACGGCCAGAGTTGCCGACAATCGAGCTGTGGAACCAGGGTCGGGTCTGGCACCAGCTCAACATCCTGTGATTTTGGGCAAATCACTTTATCTCCCCCTGCCTAGAAATGAATGTGTCTTTGTGCACGTAACTGGTATGTAAAGCGCTCCAATACCTTCGGGTCGAGTTCGCGCTATATAAAACCGCACACAAAAAAATAACAGTACTGCCTCTTTTCATTGTTGGATGGGTTGCACTGATTTTTTTCTTAAGATGCTTGCTGTTCTCGTTGGTTTTTGATTTGTGTGGATTATACTTTTGGCAGACCTTAACTATTTTCATTTTTGCTTTGTTGAAAGAGGTTTATTTCGCCAACCTTGATTTTTGTAACGGTGTTATCAGCAGGCTTTTTAATATGTCCATTGATGGAGAGGGTGTATGTTTTTTGGCATACTTTATTCACAGGGACCATTTAAAAGAGCCAAAGTTTGCTATGTGAAGCACACGCAGGGAATGGACAAACGAAAACGCTCGAGTCAAAGTCTGGGCTCCGGTGCTACTGCGCCTACTGCACTTTTGTTAGCCACGCCCCAGTCTGTTTGGTCCGTAGCCTGGCCAGCCCTCTTTGCTGCCTTGCCCTTCGCCCCATTAGGCTCTCCTTCAGCTCCTATTAATCGGAGCAGTAAGGAGGCAAATAGCGGCAGGGATTAAAAATAGCTCCGAGGGGTAATTAATAGCGCCCGGCAGACTCTGGCAGCTGGTGCTGCTGAACCGAGCCTAGGGAATCTGGGTAATGAAACCTAAGAGGGCCGGTCACGGAGTGCTGGGAACCCCGCGCTGCTCTCTGCTCGTTTGTCACGGGTCGTTGAGGGAAGCGTGTGTTTAAATACCTTCCTCTCCGCCCCTCCCCCTCTGGACAGGACTCGCGGTAATAATGACTCCTCTTTACACTGGTGCCTGCACCAGAATCGGGATCACGAGTGGTGCGCAAAAAACACAGAACCAAAAACATTTATTCAGGTAAAACTCAGAGGGATTTGCGCAAGGAAAAACTGCAATATTTATAGTTTGGAACGGGTGCAACACGCGGTATTTCTGCATAATGACTCCATTTTGACATGGGCGCTTAGAAAGGGCAGCTGATACCGCAGCTGTGGAAACAAGCAACTTTGCGGGGCTGCGCGGGGCGTGGCTTCAGCGTCGGGTCGCGCTTCCAGGCTCTCCTTTGACAAGTTCGTACGCGTGCACATCTCCTGTCCGTACGCGTGCACATCTCCTGTCCCCCTTCGGAAGAAAAATCGACGACAATAGATCTTGCAAGCGAGCAGCGCATGCGCTGCATCGCTAGGCGAGACCTACAAAGGGGTAGATTCACAAAGGTAAATATGCACATGTATATTTACTCACATGTATATGTACGTATTCCTATACCAAAGTGTAATTCTTCAGATTTTTGCTATTGACCATTTACGAGTGGAGATTTACACCTAGCTGTTGATTTGCATGTCTTCTGCCATCAAATAAGAAGGTGGAGCCTCCTACAACAGAATTTATGAGTGCAAAGTTACTACTAGTAACTTTCCACATATTGATGGAGAGCTCCGCCACCAAGGTGGAGATCTCCTTAAGGGAAAGTATAGGGAAAATTATTAAAGTTTAGTATTCTTTTAAAAAAATCATAACAATATTCAAATGTTTAATATAAATGTAAATTGATGTAACATTTGTATAATTATCTGGAAATAATAAAACAAACTGTACAGCACCTTAACTCATTAAACAAAATGAGTATGAAATGAGAAAATAATGTAAATATGCTAATTTTATATGTATATATATGTATATATATATATATATATATATATATATATATATATATATATATATTCACATTACATCCTCCGAACAAGGAGCCCCCGACCCTTCAGGGCGGCCTCTCATCAACGGGCACGGAGAAGCCCGTCACTTCACCACTTGTGAAAACAAACCACAGAGGCCCGTTTCCGGAGACAGCTGCTTTAATCAAGGAGTATGCAGCACCAATGCTTCCATTCTCCTACATGTTTCGGCACTCTGCCTTGATCACGGACAGGAAGCAGTAAGCAAAGTGCATACGTGCATGCGTTTTTAAAAGCATCATAAGTCACATGACTGATGGGGCATATATCTCCCAGAATGCATCAGGGAATACAGGTAAGTGCTGGTGTTTTATGAAAAGTTCTTAATTTACTGGCATAGATCTCACAATGCTCTCTTCCGCTTCCCGATGCACTCGATAGTTGAATGACATCCAAATGGAACACAGTCATGGAATCTCAAATTGCCAGCGTGTGCTAAAATGTTCTGACCTCCCAGTTAAAACTCCGTCTCTGGAACGATTGGTGCAGGAGGTCATCCTCACCAAATCCCTTCCAGCGCCGCTGTTTCTTTTCGCTGTGTTAGCTTTTACCTTGATAGGCGAAACAACAGTGAGTGGGTCATGCTCCAGAATCAAATCCACATCACATCCTCCGAACAAGGAGCCCCCGACCCTTCAGGGCGGCCTCTCATCAACGGGCACGGAGAAGCCCGTCACTTCACCACTTTTGAAAACAAACCACAGACGCCCGTTTCCGGAGACAGCTGCTTTAATCAAGGAGTATGCAGCACCAATGCTTCCATTCTCCTACATGTTTCGGCACTCTGCCTTGATCACGGACAGGAAGCAGTAAGCAAAGTGCATACGTGCATGCGTTTTTAAAAGCATCATAAGTCACATGACTGATGGGGCATATATCTCCCAGAATGCATCAGGGAATACAGGTAAGTGCTGGTGTTTTATATATATATATAGAGAAGAGATTAATCACTTGAAACATTGAGGAATTGTGGACCCTATACATGGACAATTACAAAGCATTATGGGTGTTGTGGTCTCAGCGATACCAGCATAGAGATGCGAAATAATTAAAACAATGTAGAAAGACTGTTGAAAGCGAAATGAAATCTTGTGCTAACACCAACGGCAGTCATTAATTGAAATGTGACATTGTTTTTTCATGGGGAGATTCGCAATGAGTTCTTTTTACGAACTGATCCACTACCACTTTAATATTAACAGGAAATGCCGGGACATCGCAGTCCTACCTCATTGTTGATGGAATTCTGTTTAAAAAGAGCAAACAGGTGTACTTTGTCAGTGGTTGCATATGACTAAGACTCGTAGAGTTGAAGCGCGTTATGCCAGAAACCTGCCGAAATAAAGAAAGAATATCTCTACACGTGTGGATGGGCCTGTTTTACACGTGCGGAAAAGTACGTGTTTCTCTTTTGGAATATGAAGGTGTGACGTGCCTGACGGGCCCCTATCCGAGAGGCTGGGCATCCCTTACGTCGGTTTTCTTTTGGATATATATATATATATATGTTTTACGTTAGGGCTCCTTCTGCCTTCCCCCGCCCTCTGCAGAGGATCGCTTAAAGCCGGCGGAGCACGCCGGACATAATTTCTATCCAAAACCACAAGTAAAGCGATCACTCAGAGATGTAGCAAACCCCAGTGGTAGATTTTATTCCAGGTTACGCGTTTCGCTCGCACAGCGAGCTTGGTCACACAGTGAATCATGGGAAAAGACTTGCATTACATAGATAATGTAAAAATCAAAAAGGACCACAACATAGGCACATACTAGTAGCCAAAATGGCATCCATTTTGAAGTGGAGTATTGTTACCTAATACAGAGCAGTGTATTACATCATACTGCCACATGACATTCATTAGTTTCTATGACGACCATCTTATGGCATAGAAACTAATGAATGTCATGTGACAATAAACTATGTTAGTGGACTCTATATCCAGCATAACAAGTTAACAGGTTAATATTTGATTATATCTGTTTATTATCACTAGGGGACCCTTGCACCACCTGGAAACGCAGTATGATGTAATACACTGCTCTGTATTAGGTAACAATACTCCACTTCAAAATGGATGCCATTTTGGCTACTAGAATGTGCCTATGTTGTGGTCCTTTTTTGATTTTTACATTATCTATGTAATGCAAGTCTTTTCCCATGATTCACTGTGTGACCAAGCTCGCTGTGCGAGCGAAACGCGTAACCTGGAATAAAATGTACCACTGGGGTTTGCTACATCTCTGAGTGATCGCTTTACTTGTGGTTTTGGATATATATATATATATATATATATATATATATATATATATATATATATATATATATATTTCAAAATCTGTGCAAATCAAGCGATCACTCGGAGGTTATGCTTACACCATTAGATGATTTATTCCAGGGTTACGCGTTTCGCTTGCACAGCAAGCTTGGTCACACAGTGATACATGGGAAAGTTTGGCAATACATAGGGTATGTAGAAATTAAAGAAGGACCATTAGGTAGAAACATAACTGCAGCCAAAATGGCATCCATCCGGGTACTAGAAGATATGAGGGCCATTGCTAATAAAGACCCCCAGTATCCAGTGGCTAGACATTTTGCTGAGTACCATCTCTCTAACAGTTCACTCCTGACTTTCTATGCGATAGAACAGATTGAACGTACAATGAGGGGAGGTAACAGAGTCCTTTAGCTGCGCAAAAAAGAATCCTGGCATATAATTAACCACCAAACCAAAAACCCTGAAGGGCTTAACCAAGACGAGGAAATGAACATTCATTTACATGAATAATGTACTGTTATAGATTACAATTTTCTTTCTTCCTGTTGTAGATATATCTTTACCTTGCATACTATTAATTTGTGCATTTGTAATCTGTTTTGATATTAGTTTTAATCCAGACTATGACATTGTTCATGGATTTTAAAGAAACTTCTTCTTTTTTCTTTTTCTACACAGGAGAAAAGGAAGGGGCAGAATCTGAGAACCACCTTCACTGCAATCCACCCCTACCCTTTTCTTCTATCAATATTGGTGGAGGGCCCGACGAGACAGATAAGAGACTTGCTTTTATTGAGTATCCTCTCTTCAGTCTTAGATTAACTTCTTTAAAAAATTTTAGGATTATGACACGTACACATATTTAATTTAATAGATTCTTTGTGGACTACCGAGTGTAGTGTTGATGTATGGGGATAGGCAAACCACATAGAGGAACGTAGGGACCCCTGGCTGGTGGTCAATCCATATAGGCATTTTGCCAGTGTTTTATTGACCATCTTGTAATTCACCCGATCTGGCAAGGATATTATACAGCCCACTGCCATGTAACATGCACCATATAGAGCAGACCGCATTTGTTACTGCAAAATAGGTCTCTCAGGCACCATGCCGAGTATAACATATGATTACTCACGGTGCCATTTAGTATGGCCCCTAAATAGTAGACCTTATGTGTTCTTACCAGGTCTTCACGGCACTATGCCGAGTAAAATAGTAAATGACTTAAGGTATCGCTAGGATTAGAATATATAATCTTGGTCAGAAACGCTACCATTGAGTAAGCGTCATAACAATAATGTGATAATGCCCTTTTGTTTTGCTTTGTTTGCTCTTGAAATTGAATTTGAAATGTATATATAATGGCTACTGCTTATTTTCTAGTATGCAGAGCAATTGATACATTAGGTCACTTTTTTTTTTGCCGAATATATTAATTTATGCGATTATAACAGGACTTTGGATACACTTTGGATAAAATTGTATGTGACTAATACACTTTATCACTGTGAGTGACTAATTTATGTTATAATATAGGTGGTAAAACTACACTCTAAAATGGATGCCATTTTGGCTGCAGTTATGTTTCTACCTAATGGTCCTTCTTTAATTTCTACATACCCTATGTATTGCCAAACTTTCCCATGTATCACTGTGTGACCAAGCTTGCTGTGCAAGCGAAACGCGTAACCCTGGAATAAATCATCTACTGGTGTAAGCATAACCTCCGAGTGATCGCTTGATTTGCACAGATTTTGAAATTCTACAGTTGGCGCGCTCCGCCAACCATTTGCGATCCTCTGCAGAGGGCGGGGGTAGGCAGAAGGAGCCCTGAACCTAAAATATATATATATATATGTATGTGTATATATATATATATAATTTTCAATCAATAATAAAAAAATACTCACGCTCACTGACATTTGTATTTGTATTTAATACTTAGTAAACTTGGTTTAAACTTATATATTTAATCAATTTAAAAACCTTTATTTTATAAAAATGTAAACTAACTTTTTAAAAATTAAGTTTCTTATTAAATTTAAAAAATAATGTTAAGAAACAATGTCTGACTAATGTCTTGCCATTGGCAGTGAGGAGGCTGGGGGGCCGATTCCGATCTCGCTAGGAAAGCCCCCCGTACGAGTCCGACGGATAGCTTCGTGTTCGTAAACGATTCGGTCGGAAACATGGGCTCCGAATCGGACTTGCACGCTGCGGATCCCGTTCGGAGCCCTTCTTTACGAGATCGGAATCGGTCCCTTAGTCAGGAAGAAGACGAATATGGACGAGTTATACAGCATTCATTTTGAAAAGTACAGCAATAATGAAACGTTAAGGGAAAACTCTAACTCCAAGAACTACAGAAATGTTTAATCTCAACAACTGGTAGCCAGTACAGTCCATTAGCAGACTTGTTCAACGTATTTGAAAAAGGGAGACAATGACAGAAAATATATTCAATCTTAGTCCTTGCACAGGGACGTTTGGAGGATAAGCATTTAAGTATGCATAGTAGGGCGCAAAATGATCAGATCAAACACTGTGCTATTAATGCTGCCAAATTAGAGTAGTTATACCAACTAGTGACACGTCTATGCTCAGGAAATATCAATTTACTGACGATTTTGACCTTCTTTAAATTGGTATTGTGAAAGCCCAGGATACTTAGGCTGGAGCAGAAGCTGTCCTTGCCCTCGCGCCCTGAAACAACCATTGGAGGTTCCGTTGCCACCACACTCTGTAGTAGGATGTTGGGAAGGGGTCATCAGGGAATATGTCATTCCAGGGAGAAGATTGTCAGTTCAACTGATCTTCCTTAAGGAACCAGTATTTCATCATTTAAGTCTTATGAGTAAATGTACTCCTTACTGTTTCTGTGTCTTCTTCCTATGTGTTTGTCTGGGTAATAAAACAGAACCAGCCGCAGTTTTGTCCTTGGGTAAAATGTGAAAATATGTCATGGAAGGGAACTAAATTTCCTACATAGATATGCATAAATTAACATACATTCATTACATATCACACAATCCCGTTTTCAACAGCCTTTGAGTCATTAAGGATCTCCCACAACCCTCCACTTATACACACCTTGATGTCTGATAATAAAGGAAACACATTTTCCTCTCAGATCTTCGAATCTTTACATATGGCAAGGGTTCCAACTGTTCTCTATATTTTTTAGCAAAAGTCTTCCCAAATGCTTCTTTAGGAATCCACTAAGTCCAAACTTCTCTACCAGAGCTTCTGGAATGTTCCACGTTCGGCCGTATTAGTGCATTATCAAGTGCTTTCAAGAAACAACCTAAGCTCCTTAGCCAGAGGCGGAAACTAACTTCTCTAAACTGCAACTCGAGTTCAAAATTGTACCACTGTTCTCACTGCAAGAATTCGAAACACAATGCTCCACAAACGTGTTGAGACAGAATATCGAGTTGGAAATGTCGACTTACACAAATATTGAGTTGGAAATATCGTGATTCAGAAATATCGACAGCAAGAATATCGTGGTCAAGAATATCGAATTTAAGGTAAGAAATACCGTTTAAAAAAATATAGAAGTCATTAATATTGTTTGCAAAAATACAGTGGTTTAAAATATCGATTTTTTAATTAGTGTTATGTATTGAGTTTATATTTTAAATGTATGTGATGTATGTTCATTTGTGTAAGTATTGTTTATGTTTTTTAATATATGTGTTACATTTTTAGTAGTTATGAATTTTATTTTAATTAAATGTAGCATTTTTTAGTTCCATAGCGGGTTATGGGTTTATACGGGAACAGGGTGGGAAGTAATTCAATTATAATAAACTAATGATTATTTTTTATTTATTTAATTTAGATTTTATAGTGTTAACTGTGGGAAGTAATTTATTTGTAATTAAATATTAATTGGTTGTTAATTAATATTAATTAATTAATTGATAATTAATTATGGTAATTGTGTAATTTTCTTTTAGGTGCGGGTTGTGGGGTTTAAGGGAGTAAAGGGTGGGAAGTAATTTATTTTTGATTAATTAATAATTAGTTGTTAATTTATATTAATTAATTGATTGAAAATTAATTATGGAAATTGTGTAATTAATTTTAGGTGCAGGTTGTGGGGTTTACAGGGTTAAAGGGTGGGAAGTAATATGTTTAATTAATGAATAATTAGTTGTTCATTTATATTAACTAATTAATTGATAATTAATTATGGTATTTGTGTGATTTTTTTTAGGTGTGGGTTGTGGGGTTTATGGGGTAAAGGGTGGGAAGTAATTTATTTTTAATTAATTCATAATTAGGGGCCAATTACGATGGCAGTCGGATGTCGACCGCCCGGCTGGCAGCGGTGCCCGCCGGACCGGCGGTGGAGATCCGCCCGCACCGCAAGCCAGGAAACCGCCGGTCCGATTAGGATGGCGGTGGTGACCGCGGGGGTGGGAAATTCCGGCCGCCGCTTTTCCACCGCTCGCCATCCGCACTCCTGCCAGGCGGGTGGAAAAGGACCGGGATAATGGTGGCGGTGCAGAGCAGGCTCCGCCGGCACGATTATGATGCCGGCGGTAGCCAGCCTTTCCGCAGCGGTCAGACCACCATGGAAAGGCATGTGGAGATTGTCTTCCGGGGGCCCGTGGCGGGCCCCCTATGTTTGGGGGGGGTGAGGGTGCCCTGGGGGGTACCCATGGCCCCCCCTACATTCCACTGTTACCAGGTGGCAGGCACTGTGCAGTGACTGCCACGTAGTGCAGGGAAATGCTGGACATGTCCATTTGGACATCGTGGCGGTGCTCGGGCAGCAGCAACCGCCGCAATGTTAAGGCCCGCGATCTGACTGCCGCGGTCGGATTTCGATCGCGGGTCATCGTAATTCGACCGGCGGTGATGCCGCGACCATGCGGGCGGTCTTTTCCCGCTACCATGGCGGTCGGGGAGGTTTTCCGACCGCCATCGTAATGACCCCCTTAGTTCCTAATTAATATTAATTAATTGATTGAAAATTAATCATGGAAATTGTGTAATTAATTTTAGGTGCTGGGTATTGGGTTCATAGGGGTAAAGGGTGGGAAGTAATTTATGTTTAATTAATTAATAAATAGTTGTTAATTTATATTAACTAATTGATAACTAATTATGGTAATTGTGTGATTTTTTTAGGTGTGGGTTGTGGGGTTTATACGGTAAAGGGTAGGAAGTAATTTATGTTTAATTAACTAATAATTTGTTGTTAATTAATATTAATTAATTAATTGGAAATTAAATATGGAATTTGTGTAATTAATTTTAGGTGTGGGTTGTGGGGTTTATAGGGGTAAAGGGTGGGAAGTCATTTATGTTTAATTAATTAAAAATTAGTTGATCATTAATATTAATTAATTAATTTATATTTAATTAGGGTATTTGTTTATATTTTTTTGTGTGTGGGTTTTATTGTTATAGGGGTACAGTGTGGGGAGTAAATTAATTTTACTTACTTTATAATTAGTTGTTAAATGCTATTATTTTTAATTGAAAATAAGGGGCTGATTACGATGGCGGTAAACCCGCCACCGACAGGCTTGTAAGGCCAATTACAGCCTGCCAGATTAGGATGGCGGGCAGTGTGCCTGGCGGGTGCAAAGCCCGTCCACGACGGGTCCGACAGAGGCAATCGTTACGATTGCCTGTCAGACCGCGCTTCATCCACAGAATGGTGGTGGTGCCTAGCAGGCACTGTCCGCCTGATCAGGATGCTGGATCCCCGCCAGGCTTTCCATGGCGGTTCAACCGCCATGGAAAGGCTGGCAGGTATGTACTTTTGGGGCCCGTTGCGGGCCCCCCTTATGCAGGGGCAGTTGGTGTGTGCACTTGGGGGGCACCCATGGTGCCCCACTACATTTCCCTGCACCATTAGGGAGGCAACGCATGGTGCCTGTCACGTAGTGCAGGGAAATGTAAACAGTGCTTTTTTTAACATTGCGGCGGGTGCTGCAGCCAGCAGCACCTGCCGGAATGTTAAACATGCCATTTGCAGCCGCCGTGTTGGCGGTCGCATCCTAATTTCATTTGCAGGACCGCCGCCTTATAGACGGGCGGTCCCCATCACCGGGACGATGGCGGACGGACTGAAGTTTGTCCGCCATCGTAATGACCCCCTAAGTTTTAATTGTGTCATTAATTTTTTTATAGTTTAATTGTAGTTGTGGGTTGTGGGGATTATAGGGGTAAAGTGTGGGAAGGTAAATCATTTTTATCAGTTTTAATTTGTTTTTAAATTAATAATATTTATTTAATTGGTAATTAATTATGTTAATTGAGGAAGTACATTTTTTTAATTTAGATGTGGGTTGTGAATTGTGTGGTGTTAAAGGGTAGGAAATAAAAAAACTAAAATATGTAAAAATTAATGTTTTTGTTTCTAAATAATTTCTAATTAAAAATATTTATTTGTTTGGAAATTATTTTTTATTTTATTTAGTATAAGATTTGTAGGTATTTGCCATAAGTATTTAACATTATAATATGGTTTTTTAAAAATTTTAATATTAAATATATTTGTATTTTAATTTGTAACATACTTATATATTTTTTAATGTATTTGTTTTTTAAATATTTATGTTGTTAAAATGTTGTTTATTTTTAATTTTGAACTGAATGGAGTGAGAATAATAATTGTTACTCCTCTGCAATCCAACACCTTCCCTACTGTTCCACTCACTGGAGTGGGAATATTGATTTTTACCCCTCCGCTATCCAACACTTTCCCTACTTTTACAATTATTGGAGTGGGAATAGTAAATTTTATCCCACCACTATCCAACATTTTCCCTACTGTTGCACTCACTGGAGTGGGAATAGTAATTTTTACCCCTCAGCTATCCATTTTCCCTACTGTTGCGCTCACTGGAGTAGGAACAGTAATTTTTACCCCTCTGCTATCCAGCACTTTCTCTACTGTTGCACTCACTGGAGTGGGAATAGTAATTTTTACCCCTCCGCTATCCAACACTTTCCCTACTGTTGCACTCACTGGAGTGGGAATAGTAATTTTTACCCCTCCGCTATCCAACACTTTCCCTACTGTTGCACTCACTGGAGTGGGAATAGTAATTTTTACCCCTCTGCTATCCAACACTTTCCCTCCTGTTGCACTCACTGGAGTGGGAATAGTAAGTTTTACCCCTCCGCTATCCAACACTTTCCCTGCTGTTGCACTCACTGGAGTGGGAATAGTAATTTTTACCCCTCCGCTATCCAACACTTTGCCTGCTGTTGCACTCACTGGAGTGGGAATAGTAATTTTTACCCCTCCGCTATCCAACACTTTCCCTACTGTTGCACTCACTGGAGTGGGAATAGTAATTTTTACCCCTCCGCTACCGAACACTTTCCCTACTGTTGCACTCACTGGAGTGGGAATAGTAATTTTTATCTGAAAGCGCTGTCCTCACGTGCTGAGGGGCTTCTCCAACTTGCACTCAGTAAAGAAATGTAAATAAATTGTCCGCTTCTCAATGAGTTCTTCTCAATTCACTTTATTGAGTTAACAAATTTCCTTTGATTATGTTAATCTTGATACAAACATGACAGTGATCCTCACTTAATGCCATAATTTAGTTTTACATATATTCGTATGCCCAATGCATTTCGGGCTGTGACCCTTCATCAGGGGCTTTAACGCTGTGATTTCATGAGTAATCTGTTCGGCAATATATTATTCACTGTGAAGATAGCCGTGCAAAAATCGTTAAAGCGTGAACAGCCTTTCCCGGTGTTTAGAGGAGTCATTGAGAAGCGGACAATTTATTTACATTTCTTTACTGAGTGCAAGTTGGAGACGCCCCTCAGCACGTGAGGACAGCGCTTTCAGATATTGT
The DNA here is from genome assembly GCA_963921515.1 of Calotriton arnoldi. Taxonomy (NCBI): domain Eukaryota; kingdom Metazoa; phylum Chordata; class Amphibia; order Caudata; family Salamandridae; genus Calotriton; species Calotriton arnoldi. Next base: position 1,112,710 of record CAWUFW010000752.1, read on the forward strand.
CTCATCCCCATACTCAGGAGGATTAACCAACCTGCACCACCTACTTTTTTTTTATATTGGTGTAAAACTAATAACAAATAGGAGTGCGCTCATCTATGCAATTGCTGGTCAATAGTAATTTTTACCCATCCGCTTTCCAATACTTTCCCTACTGTTACACTCACTGGAGTGAGAATAGTAATTTTTACCCCTCAGCTATCCAACACTTTCCCTACTTTTGCGCTCACTGGAGTGGGAAATTTAAGTTTGAAGATTTTTAAATAGTTTAATGTTTTAATTTACAATAGAATGTTTTTTTATTATTGGATTTTATGTTATTGGTACACATATATATATATATATATATATATATATATATATATATATATATATATATATATATATATATATATATAATTTTTATATAATTTTAAAATTATAAAATAAAATATAATTAATAGTTTATTAATTGTTTTATAGTAAATATATATGAATTATTATGTATGTGAGTTTAACTTTTTTAAGTTTATTTATTATAGTTTTTTAAATTTATATTAAATCTACTTTATATTTTTATATTATTTTTATTATTTAACATATTTAATATTTATTATTTTATTTTATATATATATAAAATTCGATATTTTGTACAACTATATTTTTTTCATCGATATTTTTTACTTCTATATTTTTTGCATCGATATTTTGTCAGTGAACTCTCCACAAATGTGCAATATTTATTTGTCTCTGCGCTCCAATGATCATGCCAAATTTCTCATAACAGTCTCGCAAGTCTCGACATTTCCGGTGTGACCAACAGGGGAGGCTGGCAGGTACATATATTGGTGGGGCAGGCAAATGGTTGGTGGGTGGGTGCATGCAGGCAAGGTGAGTGAGAACCGTTCATAATCTCAGCCCTCCGTAATAGCCGAAAATGCTTTCACGGTCAACGTTGACGGTATGCAAGAGTTCCCCATATAACCATTTGAGCGGCCGGCGTGGATTTGGCACACGCTGACGGCTGCTCCGAAAGACCGTGAAAGCATTTTCGGCTATTACGGAGGGCTGACCAGGAGACAGTGGGGCCGATTCCGATCTCGGCCGGTAGGGCTCCGAATCGGACTCGGCATTACCGGATCCGATTCGGAGCCCTGTTTCCCGACCGAGTCGGACGTGCGTCCGGGCGAGCGAGTACGATGCGAACGTACGCGAAATCGCCGACCGACTCGTTCGCGGGACCCAACCGCTCCGACCGACTCGCACGGACACGACTCGCACCACGCAATGGAGACGTTCCCCGGCCGGGTAAGTACGATGCGCGCCACGAGCAGTCCGACCGACTCGCGCCGTCCGGCTCGAAAGAGCAGTCGGAGCCGCACTTTGGGGGTCCGTGTCGGACCCCCCTGTACGCCTAGCTGCGCGAGTCGCACACAGGGGGGACCCATGGGTCCCCCTTACCTGTGCATGTACGCCGCGAGTCGCATCGAGGCGTACCCGCTGTAGGGGGCGCCCTTGTTTGCCTCGCACCCATTGAGTCAATGGGAGCCCGCGTACGCGTTGTACGACCGGCTCCCATTGACTTCAATGGGAGTCCGACCGAATCGAGTCCGATAGCATGCGAACGCATCGTACTCGTTCGGTCGGACTGCTAGGGTCCGATTCGGTCGGAAATCTCTCCGGTCCGGCTCGGTTGGAGAGATTTCCGGCCTGAATCGGAATCGGCCCCAGTGTTTCTGACCTGCCCAATAAGAAGTCTTGGAACAGATTATGAACGGTTCTCACTCGTGAGAGAGGTGGTTTCACCTCGTGTTTGAGGCGCGTCCAGAGGCGCTACAGACCCGGGTCTAGGATAGACGAGATCCTTTAAAGAATTTGTTATTGTTCCATTGCCCTTGTCCTGAAGCGGCAAAGAAGAATACCAAAGGCTGAAACGCGTCCGCGTCGACATTTATTACGGAGGAGTCTCTTTCAAATTTATAAGGAGTGGTTTTATAACTTTTTTGTGACACAGTAGAGCTATAGGAAAATTAGTACCTTTGCCTAAAGTGCTCACATAGACTACCTCTGAGTGTATCACCCAGAATAAATGTGTGAACACTAGTATCAATATTTTTGGGTTTTGGCAACGTAAAGTTGAGTATATGGTTCTGTATATACCTTTTTCATATGTTATTTTGTCCGTTCTTATGCTTTGTTCATAGATCGGTGCCATTGTATATGTGTGTCTTAATTAATTTGATAATATGTTTATGAAGGATTAAAAACTGAAGATAGGGTAATTGAATGTTCCCTACTCGTAAATAAAAGTCATATATTAATTCCTCCATACCAATTTCTTTTTGTACCTAACTTGATCCCATGGTAGGTGTGATTTCGCACTCAGAACCTTGTTTCCCACTAGGCCCAATGTGGCAACCCACACAGTGGGCGTCAATTCTCCCATCTGCTCTAGACTGTCAGGGGATGGTGACTCCTAGTGAGTCGATGGAAAAGTAGCCGCAAGGCCATGTGATGAGGGCCTGGGGATCAAGCCTGGGTCATACTGGAGGGAGGTGAGAAAGACTGGAGCGGGTTGAGGTTTGGGCAGCAAGAGTCTCCAGACAGGTATTAACATATCAATTATTTTTTTATTTTTTTTAGAGACACACATAATACAAAGATGAAAAAGTGTAGTCACTGACAGTTTTAGTTTGACACATGGCCACAGATTTGCCATAGACTCATTGATTGAAGTACGGTAAGCGTAGTCAATCATGCCAACATAAGGTGGCATTCCACCAATAATAGGACAGGCAGGTACAGCAGTTGAAGCCAGCAACAGAACAACCTGTCCCTGGCATGTGGTATGTAGACACAATAAGTTAATTCCAAGTGACACAGAGTGACTCACATTGTCATCTCAATAAATTGCACAGCTAGGGGCGAGAAGCCAGGCGATTCAACTACAAAAACAACCCAGTGACGAAAACAAGGAAGGGCATGTGTTGATATGTGGAGGAATGCATAATAATGGTTTAGCCATTTGTATAAAAGAAGCCCTTCCCACTGTAATGAAATTGATGTTGGAGTGATAAATTATGCTGAATTGGGGATCATTGTTGGATCCTCGACATCCCACGCCACAGCCACATCACACCCCACCTGAAAAACCTGCACTGGCTCCCAGTCGACAAGAGAATCTCCTTCAAACTCCTGATCCACGCACACAAGGCACTCCACAAAACCGGCCCAGCCTACCTCAACAGTCGACTCTCCTTCTACGTTCCCAACCGTCAGCTCCGCTCCGCCGACCTCTCCCTGGCCACCGTCCCGCGCATCCGGAGAACCACCACCGGAGGCAGATCCTTCTCTCACTGCGCCGCCAAGATCTGGAACACCCTTCCCCTCAACCTACGACAGACCCAAGACCTGCTGACCTTCAGGAGACGACTCAAGACCTGGCTATTCGGCCAGTAGCGGCAACACCCCCCCTCCTCTCCCTCAGCGCCTTGAGACCCTCGCGGGTGAGTAGTGCGCTTTACAAATCTTGTGATTGATTGATTGATTGATTGCGTTGAAGCATTTCATCATCTATTTTAGTGTAGCTTCTTATGACATTTTCGCTCTCTGCCACTTCCAATGGTCCTTCTCATATTGCATGACTGTGAATGTATTTGGAATGGGCAGGGAGAACAATTAAAAGAAGCTGACAATAGGCGTTGAAAAGGATCACTTATAATATAAATGCATGTAAACCTATGACTTGGCTAGCTGTTTTTGAAAATGTGTACAGAAATTTGCACGTTTTGTCATCATGCCACCAGTTCTGAATGGGCTCTCATAAAATATTACAGTATTTTCATTGGTGACACACCCTAAAATATTGAAATATTTCACGAGTGCACATACAGAACTCCTACAAAACCTGTGGCTTTTTAGATGTGTGTTTTGTAACGTGTGCTGTAAATTGTACCAATGCAAAAGACACACAATTGATGGACGGAATGCAGAGCAAATCAAAACATTCACCCCCAGTCAAGAGATCTGGGTTAAATCCATCATTCTTTTGCTCACCATGCCACCCCAGTTTAGACCTGGCCATATGCAAATCAGTCTTGACCCTGTGCCTCATGGGAACAGTCCAGCCCGAACTGCCAAGCCAGGTCCTCCCTGGACCGGAAACAAGCATCCTAGGACCGGTTTCGGGGTTTCACCCCTCTTCAGCCAGGATAGCTTGATTCCAGTGGCACAGTGAGCCCAGGACCCACGTCTGGGCATACCTGGCTGATGAGGGCTGAAAGCCCGAAACCGGTCCTAGGATGCTTGTTTCCAGTCCAGGGAGGACCTGGCCTGGCAGTTCGGGCTGGACTGTTCCCATTGGGCGCAGGGTCAAGACTGATTTGCATATGGCTGGGTCCAAACTGGAATGGCATGGTGAGCAAAAAAACGATGGATTTAGGCCCAGATCTCTGTACTGGGGTGAATGTACGACATTGTTCTGCATTCTGTCCATCAATTGTTGTTTTTGCATTTGTCACCCCGAGTGGGACGGGTATGCCCAGACGTGGGTCCCGTGCTCTCCATGCCACTGGAGTCAAGCTATCCTGGCTGATGAGGGCTGAAAGCCCGAAACCGGTCCTAGGATGCTTGTTTCCAGTCCAGGGAGGACCTGGCCTGGCAGTTCGGGCTGGACTGTTCCCATTGGGCGCAGGGTCAAGACTGATTTGCATATGGCTGGGTCCAAACTGGAATGGCATGGTGAGCAAAAAACGATGGATTTAGGCCCAGATCTCTGTACTGGGGTGAATGTACGACATTGTTCTGCATTCTGTCCATCAATTGTTGTTTTTGTAAATTGTACCAATAGCAGCAACCCTAAAACTCCTGTGAGAAACTGCACCGACCCCGGAATTTGATAAACATCATAAGATAAAATTGATGATGCCATTATGATAAAATATAAAACCGTAGCGATGGGGGGAGGGGAAGGGCAGCAGGACTTGACCAGTCTATATTTTTGTCACTCCCCTCCCCCACTCCTCCGCCCCTTAACATATTGTTTCTCGGATTTGTACATTTATTCATTTTAGCCATCATTTATAAAATCGTAATACACTACTGCAGCTCCTTGAGCAGACAAGAATGAATGAAAAATCTTATAAAGCGCACAAATACCCAGAGGCGTCTTGTCACTGATAGAGACGTGTGACATGTTTAAGGAGGTATAATGTCCTTGCATAGTTTAAAAAAAGAATTGCACGCTGCATAAAATACGCTGCTGCAGTCTAAAAATATGCATTACACACAGTATAGAATAGGCTGTACAGAATATAAAATAGGTTGGCGCAAAACGTACAAAAAGATTCAGGGGCAAATTTACTAACACTTTGCGCTGGGTTTACATCACAAAAGTCACGCGAACCAGCATAAAGTTTTGTGTTGGGATTTGCTTTCCAGCACAAATCCTGATCCTGAAATCCTTCGGCAAACCCGGTGTTAGACTTTCCTGTAATAATCTGCCAGGCTTTTCCAGTATTTGCTCTCTCAGTCTGACATGGGTGCACACCTGGATGAACCGCTCTCTGATCTCCTCTGTTTCATCCTGCAAGGTGCATGTGCTGGCAAGCTCCTTGAGTGGGTGTAAAATGCACAGACTCCTGTGGGTCTTGCTGAGTTTACCGTAATAAGAATCACTTGCAGTCCAGGTTGGCCATGGGTTCAAAATGACCACTGAGCACAGAATCGATTGTAGCTTTGGTAAATGGTTGACCTGCCTCAGATTGTGTGACAGCTTGCTAACACAGGACACTTCTGGTTGTCTTCTACTGCAGTGGCAGCAAAGTACATTTCCAGACGCTCCACCCACAGCTTCTACTAGGGTGAAATGGGGGCCCAGAAATGAGGAAAGTTTCAATGCCTGGTTTGGTGGCCATCGTAGTGTCTCCATCTTGCTGCTTTTCTTCTGTAGGTTTGGAGTAGGAAAACCTTTGTGGTGATAAGGGGCCCATTGGGCAAGGTGTCTTGGTGTGCGCCTGGTTAACTATTCACCTCTCCCACACTTTACGCCAACTTGTGTGGCCCTGCACTTTGGGTGACTCTGTCTCATAGTCATGGCAGTAGTTTGGCTGTCCTTAATGATCTTGGTTACCACAGTGCACAGAGATTCAGATGGGCCCTCACCATTACCATTGTTGCAGCACTTTTCTTGCAAAGGCCACCAAGCAGGTCTGGATTGGTATTTTCTACTGGGAGAGGCAGGCACAGTTCATGCTATTTGTGTTGGGCGTGTGCGAGCCTGGTCTCATGTTGCATGTGGTTATCAGCACTTCTACAGAATGAAATCTAGCACACTCTGGTGGTGTTGGAGTGGACATGGTCGACCTCTGTAGCATGGCCTGCTGCTCGATGGAGGAGGGCTGCTCCACCCTCGTGCCTCTGGTGTTGTGACTGACACTTCACCACACAACTGGTGATGAGGCCCACAAGGTAGCCTCAATTCCCAGGCACTTCCATTCACATCGGGCAATTGCATAGCTGCACAGCTACGCATGCATGGTGGCCGCAGCACAGTGGCGATAATTTGGCAGAACAATATGCCTTGGCCACAGGGGGAGCCCAGTCGCCCCTCGTCACCAAAATATGATGTTGCAGTAGGTGGCTAGGTAAAGAAAAGACAAAGACATAGCAGCTGAGTTAAATGGCATGAACCTTGTGTTCCAGGCTTGAGTACTATTTATTAGCTGCATTATCACAGAAGGTGAAACCAATAACACCCCAAACTGCAGGTCCCAGAACAATTCACCACCTTTTGGTGGCACCAGCCGAACACTACAATAATGAAATGATGGCATCAGTAAAAGCCTATGCGGACTCCCAAACAGCCTTTATAAATGCTTATTAACCATTTGCATGTATTTACATTTTTTAATGTAGCAAAGCACCTTGGACAGAAGGCCTGCTTCTTCTTTAGCTGTCTATCCCTTCTCTTGATTCACAGTACAGGGACTTCCCCCTTCCTTTTCAGCCCGAAGCAATTCAAGGACAGCATTAACTGATCAGGAGCAAGTATTGCAACAGTTCTATTAAAATTAAAATAGTGTGGAAATGTTGTTAGCAATAGATCCCGTCCCCTTCTGGGTCTTCAATATCTCTGTTCAGCTGATAATTTAAATGGGTCAGATGCATGGACCTTTTGTTTCGGGTCATGGTGCTGACTAGACCAACACTGGCTGGGTCACTCTTCTACTCTTCCTAGAAATGTTTTACCCAAATCCAATACTCGACTGATGTTTTATACCTTTTATTGTAATCTTTTGATTAATACAATAAACTTATATATTACTATATCACTACTCTTCCTGGCTTTGCCTGACACACACATGCTGCTTGGTGGGCAGCTGCAGCTTGCTCCACTACCTGCTACACGCCGGCCCTGTCTGCCGTTGCCTCCGCTGGCCCATGGTAGAAAAGGCTCACAGGTCCCCGGCAGGGGAGTCCTGCAAGCACAGCAGAGCTACCAGAAGCATAAACACTGCATTGTAAGGCTGCACCTTGAGTACCACTGGGCATGGGATGCCAAGGATGCTCTGTCCCTCTCCGGCTTGTCTCTGTGCATTCAGGGAACAGACAGTTGAGCTTGGTGACATTGAGACTGCCCGCTCTGGGCTGTTAAGATGCTACAGTGAATGACGACTGGTCAGCCTGACCCTGCTCCAAAAGCAGTGAGTGCAGCAAAGGTCTGATAAGAAATCTAATTCTCCAAGCAACAGAATAAGTTGCCTTGTCACAGTGGTTTCCCTGGGCACGTCCTAGCATTTAGAATAGCTGCCATATAAATTTCAATGAAAATTTGCTGACTTTGAGAAATAAATTCATCTGAAGAAAACTGTGGAGTCTTGGTCTCCAATTGAATCTTAGATACAACATATCATAATTAGGCACAGGGTTATAGCATTGCAGACAGTTACACCACAAAAAGGTCCTGTATTTCAGTTTGAGATAATTAATACTTCCATACAGATAAGTCTGCTTTCTGTTTCTTATGGACCCAACTTTTGACAGAAGGATCCTGATCCCTGCTTTGTGTGCAGTACTCAGATTGACCTCTTGTACACGTGAAGATAAAGCATTCGACACTTTTTACGTCAGGGAACACAATGGTTGTAGAAAAGTATATCTTTTGGTAGAGACACTGTGCCTGCATTTTTCATTACCTCAGGCAGGTTATAGAAAACTGCATTCTTCACTCCACCTGAAGGTGGCAGGAGCAAATGTTTTTGAGATGCCTACAAACATAGTGGAAGCAGGCATATGGTTATGCGACTTGTGCTGGCAGAGATTCAAGTAAAACATCAGAAAATGTGAGAATCACTTTCCTTGTAATTAGTGTAAGCAATTTGGATTAGGCAAGGAGTTGAGACCCATATCAGAGTTTGAAGTGTCCCATCATGATGTACAAACAGTATGTGACATCTGTGTTCAGTTCTCCTATTAATGTAGCAACTAATAAAGCACTTCGCATTCTCTAAACGTCATCATGAAAGAGGATTTGTGTTTCAGTTGTAGGTATAAAATAGGCGATGCAAAGAGGCAATGCAATAGATCATGTTGAACCTGTCACCTAGAGATGTCCATCAGTTGTGGATGAATGTGTATCCTGCGGCTTCCAAAATGGGGTATGTAAAATCAAGGCTCTATCCAGGTACATACCTGCCAATTACCCATAGGTTAGAATATAAGGCCCTTAAAGGCATGTCCAGTTCCTAGAAATGTTACTCTTGAAGGTGGGGAGACAAAGATGTAGTAAATAGTGCAAATGTAAGAGTCTGGTACAAATTAGGATTGAACAATAAATGATGGGTCCTCTAACTCACAAGAAGAGACAACCCCCTGCAATCCAAACCTTCCGTTCAAGCTGTCATTAATCAGGGCCTAGCTTTCTGAACAGCAGCGGCTACTCCGGTATGGCAGAGGAGCGTCGCCCCCCCTTCCAGCAGTCAAAAAATGAAATAAAATGATAGTAAATCATTAATTATTATCGTTTTATTTTTGCTCTCGCAGATAAGGCTTGGGGGCGGGGCCATTGGATGGCAGGCACTAGGGGAAGTGGTGGCACTGCTCTCAATGCACATGACGGTTTGGCCGGCCGTCCCAGGGCGGCCAAGCCATCATGCGCGCTGAAGCTCCCTCCAACCCGAACTGCGGTGCCAGGTTGTAGAGAGTAGGCAAAGGCTTCCAGTCTGACCGGAAGTGCAAATCGAGGGCGCTCAGGCCCATCCTGATGCTGCTCTCATGCATGAAAGCAGAGTCAGGATTGGCCGCAGTGGAGTCTGGGAGCCTGTGCCTGCAGTGGGGAGGAGCGCAATGCTGCAGGTGTTTTTTGGTTTTTTCTTTGTTTGTCTTGCCTTCCGCCCGTCCCCCCATTCCCCACACTCACCCCCCGGTCCGCTACTCTATCAAGACACCGGCCGCTACTGCATCTGAAACCTGTACTCGTGGCTACTGCCCTGTTATTATCTGTGTGCAGCTGATCCGCAACCACAGTTTACTTCTCCTACCACATGCAATTCAACACTGATGGAAAAAAATCCTGTTCTATAATATTTGATTCATAACCTTGTAATTTGATTGACATAAGTGCATACGTGTTTTTCAATGTCTCGCTGAGCACCTCCTATGTATTTAGGATGTAGATATTCTGCAAAATGTGACTTGAGTGATTTCATCTGCTTTCTCAGAAACGTCTTAAAACCTCAATCTATCTATTTGTATATTCAAGGATGTACCTGCTGATTTGACCTGTTGATGTTTTTTTAATAAGTGTTTATAAGGTTTGTATATTTCAAATATAAACGTGTAAGTAAAAGAGAGGAAAGGAAAGACAGGGTGTGTAGTCAGTTGAAAGGAGGAGACTTACACAGCAGGGATGAGATGAAGGTTAAAAAACGTGCACTATTACAACAGCGCCCATCTCCCATTACCCCCATCTCGCCCTCTCCCACCGTCCCCCAACCCCCACCTCGTTCAGTAATTATGGTTGTTGTCAGCGGTGGTGACACACAGGAAAAGAATCATTACAGTTTTGTTACAGATCAGTTCATATTTCCCATTTAAGAAATGTGAAAATGAGGAGCAAAACTTTTCTTCCTGTCATGAGCCTGGCGCCTCTGTCACGTGCAGCCAGAGTAGACTATGAAAACAAGGAAGGCCCCTCTGTAATCCGTCGGTCGAGCTATCTATCTACACGACCGCCGGAAACAAGTCTGAGCTGGAGCCAAGAGGACCCTCCTGTCTCATGTTTCATCAACTTAGACACACATTAAACGCATGTTCATGCTCATTTTGTCTGGTGCTGTCAGGGGATATGAAACACGTGCGCGGAGTCCGAAATTATGTCAGGTCACACCATCTTTTCTATTTCCAGCGCCAATAAAAATAGAAAAAAAACGGGTGTTGCACTTCAGTAGAAGGAATTAACCTAAGGCCTTCCAAGGGAGCTTGTCTGTTGGTGCCAAGTCAAAAGTGCTCTGCTTGTTACTTGAGCCAAGTAAGAAAAGATTATCTTCCTGTTTTGTTTTACAATAGTGCCATCTAGAGTTCTTACTGGCAATTACAGCTAGCGTGAATAAATCAGTATAGATTTTAAAACAGGGGGCGACACCTCGTGGTGGAGACCACAGTGGATTGCAGAAGTGAGAGTTACATTTGTGAAAAATAAGCAAATGTCGGAGCCCGCCGGTGCTGCCCAGGAGAGCCGGCCTTAGGCATAAGCGTGCTAGGCCCAAGCCCCGGGCGCCAATATTCCGAGGGGTGCAGCAGGGAGCTGCCTGACTTAATGTCATGCAAACAGCAGCTCGTCCATCCAACTTGGTCTCAATCGCATACATGCATAGCTGCCAAGGTTTCAGATTGCCTATGTGTGACATTTTCTTATTTGTAATGTAATTATGAGTGACATTCAACGACTATGAGTGACACCTTCTCGCGAGCAAAGTCAAGCAATGAAGACGAGGGAAACACATAAATATCAGAAATTACACCCATTTGAGCAACGAGAAACTCTAAGAAAATCTTAAAACTGCTACAAAGCACCAGGAATGGAAGGGCACTCTGAGAACCAACTGTATCAAACAGGACGGTGAGGCCAGACTGCCTGCAAATGAGCCTCATGTTCCATAACGCCCACAGCTGCGAAGTTTTCAGATTGCTTATGTGTCATTTCAATGGTTCCAGTGTACTTATGAGATTCAACTGCCAAATGTGTGATACTTAAGTGACACTTTTGCATGAGTAAAACCAAGCACTGAAGTGTACGGAAAGGCATAAATATCAGAAATTAGACTTTTGAGAAATGAGAAGTTCTAAAAGTATCCGCTTCCACACTCTCACAGACAATGTCCCCATTGCACAGATTAGTAAATGCTCTCTTGCTGGACTCACCTGTGCTACGAGAAGTCCTCCTTGCAGTTCAAGACTGAGGCTGAGAGCTTCTTTGGTCCATGATTTTAGACAGGAGAGCAAGAGTGCTTGCTGACAGTGCTCCTGTAGTCTGTAAGTGGCTGCAGCTCGCAGTCTCTGCTTTGGTGCTTTGCGTTTACTTTCAAAACGAAACAACTTGCGCAGGTGTTATTCCAGCAAGGGGAAGTAGAGCCTCACCATGGACTTTGTTGTTCCTATCAGCATTATGATATAAGTCAGTCATGTTCCATTTAGCCCTGTCTTTTGTATACTGACAAGGCTTACAGCTTATTTGGCATTTAGAGGGTCAAATAGTATTATTGCATTATGCTGGTCTTTAGAATTAAATGTTTTACTATGAAATGCTGGCACGAATGCTCCAGAGTTATATCGCTTCTGCTGGGTGTCCATGACGTCTCACACTGATTCTTAGGCTGCACTTGCCTGGTTGTAGCACACTTCCCTAGCACCACACAGGGGGCCGGAGTTGGCAGGATTTTAGAAAATTAGAAACATCTTAATGGCAGCACGAGTCGACAAGAGTTGAGCAACTGTTTTCTTAGGATTCATTCCGGAAGGCTAGCCCAGGTGACAGAAATGACTTTCTGGGGGTCGGGCCTGCAGGATTTTGAATTAAAATTAAAAACACCCTGGTTGCTAAAATGACGCTGACCCTGTCTATGCCGGCTAGCACACGGTGCACTACTAGTGAGGTTTGGCTCACACCGTGTGGACGTACCAGAGTTGCAAGTCCTACTCAGATTGGTTGTATAGAGCCCGAGGCCTTGTGAAGAAGGGCTGATGTCAAGATTTTCCCTTCTTCCTCGGAGTCCCAGATGGGATCGAACTGGTGGCACAGGGGCACCGGACACTGTGAGACAGGGCGTGAGCAGAGCTGTAACAGGCTCTCGGCACGTATGCTCGTGACGCTTTAAAATTAAATATAATTAGGATTTACGTTACCTGTGAGTAGACTCTGGCAGAGTGAGCCATGGTACCGCAGACAAGCTTATGAGAGGCTGCAGGCCCCAAACTCGACTCTGGCAGCTACGGTCCGGACTCAATAAGCGGGGCTGCAAGCACCTGTTAACTCTCTCTCCAGGACTGCAGCGGCAGCAGGTCCAACTCCGGTCCAGACTCCACAGCACCTTGATGAGAGGCTGCAGCACGCACCATACAGGCCGGCAGTGCGAGCAGCGGCGCGCTCCACTCCAGCCAATCTTTAAGAAACTGATAACTGGCGCCCGTTCACCTCGAGCCGAGTGGCCCGCCTTATATAATAAGTCCTGTCTCAGCATTGGGCAAAGAGCAGCGCACACTGAGCTATTCATGCCGCGGACAGGACATTGCCCGCCGGCCCGGGGCGGCCTCCAGTCGAGTCCCCGCTTCTGATCCGACCTCACTTCCTTCCAGGACCACCAGGATGTGAGGTCACATCCCCCTGCGGCGCCACAGCCAGTACGCAACCACTGCTGAGGGCAGGCCCCGCCCAACTGTCTCGGTATTGGGCACAGGACTGCCTTGGCTGGGTGACCTCAGGCCTGGCTGTAGTGAGTGACTCAGCCGCGCCGCGGGAGGGAATTTCAATGCACAGCATGAGCAGGGCTGATGCATTGTAGCAGAGCAGTACTGTAGATCATTAACTGTATACTGACTGAGCCTGTGCTGGTGGCAGCGCCCGGGCTGGCAAGTCTGCGGGGAGTAGCAGAGCCGGCGCGGGTGTCACAGGCCGGCGTGCGCACTAAGCAGCCTGGCGTTGCCAGTTAATCAGCGCTGTTACAGCAGAGAGACATTGGCATTAAAATGCGTGACAATGCATTTCAGTGCGGTGATGCGGAACACCACACTGAAATGCGTTAGAGTCACGCCTGATGCGTGATACTTGTCAGACCTGTACATGCAAACATTGTAGAAGAGGAAAGTGGGGGATTTTAGAAAAATAATCGGGAGATTGTTTGTCTCCCATTGACTTCTACCGAGGCCTGAATCAGTTCTACTGTCATGTAAGAAATTAAGGGGGAGATTTACAAAGATTTTGCGCTGTGTTTGCGTCACAAAAATGACGCAAATCGGCGCAAAATCTTTTTTCTCAATTTACTTTCCAGCACTAAACTTGTTTAGCTTTGGAAATAACTGAAAAGTAATGCGAACATTACTTTGCCCCATGTTGGGGGGCATACCGAGGGTGGTGCATGGGCGTTCCCATGCAGCCACCCAAGGTTTCTCATGCTAAACCAAATGTACTAAATAAAGTAGATTGGGTTTAGTGTGAGAAAACAGCGCCCTTTTCAAGCAGGCGCAAGGACGGGGAAATGCTTTCATTTCTCTTTCCTTTTCCGACTTTGTATGTGTGCTGCACTTTACAGCACACATACAAAGTGGGAAAATGGTTAAAGTGAGTCTGTGCATAGTGTTTTGTACTGGAAGGGTTCCTTCCAGTACAAAACCTATGCTAGACTCACGGAGACACCCTTGCACCATGGCATAAAGGTGTCTCCGTGGCGCACGGCAGCTGATTTTCAGCGCCTGCGCTAGTGAGAGGGGAGGAGAGTGCCTTATTTTAGTAAATAGGGCGCTCTCCTCCTCTCTCCTTTTCACGTAGCGCAGCATTTGCAGCTGCTGCTGTGCACTATGTGAAAAAATAGTAAATCTGCCCCTTAGTGTGCTGCTGCAAGATCGGATAACAGTAACGCAGATACATGATTTTTTCCCTTACCTGTCGGGAGCGCGGAGAAAGCGCGGGCAGAGAGTCTGTGACAAAAATGTTGTGAACTGGCCTGCATGAACAGTTTACTGGCAGTGAATACTACGAGTCTCACTATGCCAGTCCCAGCTGCAGTCCGCCGAGGAATTGGGTTTTTGAATGCAGGAATCAGGAGGCAGGAGACTAGCCTTGAAATCAGTAGTCTCCCACTTGAATCAGGAGGGTTGGCAAGTATACAATCGGTCCAGTTAAAGACTTTGTAATTGGCCCTTAATGTACCTCAGCGTCACTGCTAGCACCTCATCAACCCCCTGCCCTCCTCCCATCAGCCTCACACCCGGGGCCCCACAACAAACACCAAGGGCCTCATTTATGAGGTTTTAACATAGGGCAGCGCCACAAAGAATCTTGCTGTGCTGCCCTACGTCAAAACAAAAGGGCAAGAATGTGTCGTATCTATGAGATGCAGTGCATTTCTGTCCTTTTCCCCCGAGCTGGCACACAATAGGGTTCCATTCAGGCATCTATGCACCATGGTGCAAGGGTGCCTGCGTTGCGGGGCTGATTGATTTTGTGCAGGAAGGGACACCTTCCTGCACAAAATAAATCATTTCAGGCAATTTCATCTTTCTATTTGTGCTGCAGAATGTAGCACACATAGAAAAAGGAAAAACCGAGGAGAAATTAAAACATTTCTCCTCGTTGCGCCTCCCTAACACCACCCCTGGGGTAGCATTAGATTCTGATGCATTACCAGGTTTACGATTTCTCGTAAATCTGGGAATGCTTCAGATTCCATGGGTGTTGTGTAGGAACACCCACAGCAACACCCATGGAGCGCACCTTTCACACAGTGTTCTGCGTGAAAGGGGCACATATTTACAAGGCCATGAAAAGCCAAGTAAAGTGGCTTTACGTAGCCTTGTAAATATGCTGGGACACATTGCGCCACCGGAACGTCAAAAAAGTGACGTTCCGGCGGCGCAAAAGTGCTTTCCGCCCAGAGTGCTGTCCTGGTCAATCTGATTTAGAGCTGGTCCTGCTGCCCAACGTCAGCCAACGTCAGACAACGCTACCAAGGCTGCTTATAACGATTCCACCTCATGTCTCTTTTGTGAACCACCATGCTCTCCGTGCCCCTTTATCTCACTCTCGCAGGTTCTTTTTCACCCATGCTTTCTCTATGTCATTGCTTGCCTGTCTTTTTCCCAATTCTTTCCTCCTTTTTCTGGCTTTCCTTCTCTTGTTCTAGATCAAACTCCTTTGATGAAGAATAAGTCTGTGGCCCAAAAACGAGTGCTGGTGGGCCCAACCTGCAAACACCAGCACTATTCAGCAACTTTAGCACTATTCCAGGTGTATCTGTGATTGCGTCTAATGTCACAAATTCTCTTTTTATTGAGTCTAACAGTGTGAATTGACGTGGTTTATTTTTTTACATTTAAAAAGGCATGCACTTGCAAAGTCTTTTTGCAGAAATAAATCAATAATTTGTCAAGAGAGCCACTGTTTTTCATGGGGCAGTAAGGGGGTAAATGCTACAAAAATGCAAACGTCTAATGCTATTTAAGACCTAAAATTATTATCCAACGGGCAACAGGACTGGTGGGGTGTTAATTAGAGAACAGTCCCCTGCAGTCAGAAGCAAGAAAAACCAAAAGTATACAAATATATATATTTATGTTTATAAAGGAAAATTGGGTTTTGACTTTGTTATTTTACAACTGTCATTTCTCTAACAACGTTATTAATAGAACATTTTGTATGGCAGTATAATTCTCATTTTTGTGCTGCTGATCATATGTAGAGTGATATTTTAGCTACTTACCAGTAATTCCATACTCTGGGGGAGATTTACAAAAAAGTCATGCAACGCAGCGCAGCCCCCGCGAGGCTGCGCTGAGTTGCGCGACAGGGAGGGAGCAGGAGAGCGCCATATCTTCAGAGTTATGGCTCTCTCCTCCCCTTTCCCTTGCGCTGGCGCTGATTTCAGTGGCTGTGCGCCATGCACACACCTTAGCGCCATAGTGCAAGGGTGTGTGCATGAGTCTAGCATAGGTTTTGTACAGGAAGGGTACCCCTCTTGTACAAAATACTATGCCTAGACACGATGGGAAGCTGTTCCCACTTTGTATACATGCTGCACAGTGCAGCATGCATGCATGCAAAGTCGGAAAATCACTGAGAAATGAAAGCATTTCTCCTGTTAGCGCCTCCTTTGAAGGGTCGTTAACTTTTGGCACAAAACCATGTCTACATATCTTTGTAAATATTTTTTTTGCGTCAAATGGCATGGGTAGTTGCATGGGAGCGCCCATGTTCCACCCATGTAATGCCCCCTCGGTGCTAAGTAATGCAAAGCAGTGTTTCGCGCTGCTTTGGGCTACTTTGAGGGTGCTTACCAGTGCAAAACAAGTGACGCCGACTTGGAAGACAGAGTACTCTCCGTTGAATATCTAGTCTCTTCAAATAGTTGGGACGAATCTTCAACCCATCGATAAGAATACTATCCTTTGAATATCCAGTGTCGTTGTCTTAGGACTTGCTAATCTATTGGGCATTAATTTGCTTTGATGAAAGTTTCTTAGTGCTTCAGATACAGATATCACAATCTCAATCTTTTTTTGGAAATAAGTGATCGCGCCCTGAGGAATTCTTGGGTGAATGCCCAAATAAGACGAAACACGTGTTGGCTTTTGTGGCTATCTGTTGTTGAGAAAAAGATTGTGAGAACTGAAGTACTCATCTGACAAGATCTGGCATAATAAATCAAGAAGAACATTGGAGAAGACCACTGTGTGGATTTATTGTTGGCGTTAATATATGAGTATTGCTCGGGACATTGATTCTGTTTTGCATGTCATATGTGTGTAGACATTGTCTGCACTCATTTAACAACGCTGGGTGGTCGTTGTTCAATGCCCTTGTGAGCATTCTCATACATGAATGAATTGAATTAATTGTGCTAACACACTCAGTTATATCAAATTGCGCAATCAGTACCCCACCACCTGTTAACCTTCTAGTTTGCAAATTAGCATTTGTCCAATTTGTTAGGTAAGGCAAAACATTGCTCCACACCATAACGGGCGGCTTCAACTACTTGGGTATGTTTATCTCAAGGCATGTTTAAAGATGCTGGAATATCAGCATGGCCCCACTGGTCATTCGGTTCCAAGACGGTATGCAGACCTGGGACAGACTTCCCCTTTCAATTAACAGCATTATTTAAAATGATCCTCCTCTCCAAACTGCTGTGTATGCTGCAACATCACCCATAATCTCCATCGGAACTTCTTTAAGACACTGCATCCAAATATAAGAACTTTTTTGTGGTCTGAGAAGATACCAAAAGTCTTGCTTAATAAATGTGTGACGTCAGTATCTGAGAAAAAACTGGGTGTGCTGAATATTCCTCTCTACTACTGGGCAGACCAGCTGTTCCCAATGAATGAATGGTACTTCAAAGCTAGAGAAGGCCCAACCCACAGATTAGAGATTGCCATACTGAGCGGCCCCAAAATGCTACACCTGCTCTATGGCTCAGCTCTTCCTCACCTGCTTCCTCTCCTCCTCACCCACACCAAAGTGACCTTGGCCAGCTGGCATAATGCATTGAGATGGATAAGGTGGGAAGGTACACTCATGAGGGAGATTCCTTTATGGCAGGGGAAGTAGCTTAAACACGCAGCTAAAGTGAAGGGCTTCTGTCCTTGGGATCATGTAGGAATTTCCAAAACTGGGGACATATTGCCAGGCAACAACATGAAGTCATTTAAAGAACTGAAAGAGCAAAACACCGTAGACAACAATCATTAAAACGGTTATTCCCAGGTGCGACAAGCACACAAGCACAAGAGACCCACAATGACGGCCTCTCAGCCCAGTAACAAACTTTAACCTAATTGAAGCAAAGCTGACTATTGAGCATATTGAGAGAAAATGGGTCTCCCAAATATACAGTCCATGGTAGCTAACTCTCCTGAACACCTGCAGGCCTTAATGGAGGAATGGGAAAAGGACTTAGGCCCAGTGGTAGAGGCCAAGTGTACAAAGGCAAAGATGGTGCCCCAGACCCAGCCAGTTTTGCTCCACCTTTGGCTGATATAATGGAAATACTTTCATAGAGTGTATTATACCCCAGAGAGGCCGGGGAGGATGAGAGGAGGCAAGGGTCTGAGCTGCTCTAAATGTGAGAGATCGGCAAGTACATAGCTGGACCGTACATGGGAGTGCCCAATTACAAAGAGTACTGGATGCACATCCACAATATCCTGGTCAAGGTAAAAATGAGGCCAGCAGACAAAGACCCCCAACATTGCAATTTTAGGAACTGGATGAGTTGGTAGGGCTAAGGAGTACAAGGGCACTGGTGGGAGTAGACCTTTTGGCAAAGCGACACTTTGTCCCTCATTGGAGTACAGGCATGGCATCCCAAAAGCTGAGTGGCTCAGTGGAATGGACAGCTGTGCCCAGGCTGAAGAGATTGTATATAAGAGTAGACACTGCCTACAGAAACATGAGAAGTCTTAGGAACCCAAGCTAGACTATTCTGTGGTCGACACTATGAGACAGAGGTGGGGGATAATTACATAGACAACAACATCAAACCCAAATAGATAGAAGACTGATTATATGTGCTAAGTGTATCTAATAATCTAAATCTACACATTGGTCTGTGAACAAATGTTCATTTGTTGAAATTAAAACAATAAAAGGATTTGACAAAAAGAAAAAAGAAATCCCCTGGTTGTACTAAATGGATGATCTTTTGAGGCAGTGCATCCCCCATGTTTTTATTTTATATCTAATGCAAAATGCTCCAGTGAAGGTTTCCACTAGAAACAAGATAGTATAAACCCCTGATTGTCTCTCTTTCTGAGGAACAGGTACAATCGCCTTCTTGTGAAGTAGATCAATAATACCATTCAACAAACTTCCTTGTTTGATCTAGCCTCTAGGGAAGGGAATAGAGACGATGCCTGAATCTGGAAGTATGTGTACAAAGTTGATATAACAGCTTACTGAACTATACCCAACATCCACTGGTCTCATACAGTGCATTCTCTAATTGACAAAAGGTCTCAGATATCTCCTCATACCAGATCTGGGTGCTCAACTGCACCACATTTCGCAGGATCGCTGCTGTTTGATGCTCCTGGAGGACCACCCTGGGCTGACTTCTTTTCAGATTGAAAGCCCTTCCAGTGGGAAAGTCTAGAAGACTCATAGCCTCTCTTACCAGTAGCTAGGATATCCATATGTGAAGATGATGTTCCCTTAGCCATGAAGAGTAAAGCATGCTTCAAGTGCCTAATTGATTTTATTGATACCCACACAGGAACGGCCCGTGCAAGAAAGAGCGGTGAGGTGGGGTGGGACGGAGTCGACAGATGGCGACGAGGGAAAATAAAATTTAAAAAAAAGAAAAACACTTACCTTGCGCTCGCCACATCGCCGACTTGGCAATGCGGCGAGCGCAAGGTAAGTGGCTTTCTTTTTTTTTCATTTTATTTTCCCTTGTCGTCTGTCGACCACCGCCCCTCCCTGCCTTACCGCTCTTACCCGCACGGGTCGCTCCTGTATCTACACAGTTTTTGTCAGATACAAGGAATCTTTAATAAATCATTTTCTTCTGTAGCTTCCGCCTTCCAGTCTCTCCTCTATATGTGCGTTCGTGCAACTACTGCAGCTCATGCAGGCATGAATTCCATCACATGAGGTATCTGAAGGGAAACTAGCTTGTTGCTCCATTTTCTCCCCATTAGCAATGCAATCTTTCCCTTCCACCATTGTTCATTCTAGATTCTCAAAGTCTTTTTCTAAAGACTGTTTCTAGCACTGGAGGGATCTGCATCTTCCAAGGAGGTGGATGGGGAAGAGTTAGACTCACGACTCTTTAAATTCCTGGAACTTTGGGCCAGATGTACAAACATTAGGAATACCGATTTCCTAATTGCGATTCTCAATTAGGAAATCGGTGTTCTTAATGTATGAATCTATTTTGAGTTTCATTAGTGATTCCAAGTGGGTCGCAAATTTGTTCTACCTCATGTATATTAATGAGGTAGGTCGCAATTTGCGATCCATTATGAATCGGAGCCATTACAGGGATGGTGGCCTGCAGAGGTCAGCAGATCACCATGTCTGTGATTACTTTTTAATAAAGCAATCTTTGTTTTGTTTAAATGCAGCCCGTTTTCCTTGAAGGAAAACAGGAGGAGTTTAAAAAGAAAAAAATTAACTTTGCAGTTTAATTTTTTAAGAATGCAGTGTCGTAGAGTCCAGTAGTGTGGAGTGGTGCAGAGAGGAGTGACGTAGAGGACAGTGGTGCAGAGTAGAATAGAGTGGCATAGAGTGCAGTGACATAGAGTACAGTGGTGTAGAGTGATGTAGCGTGCAGTGGCGTGGAGTGCACTGGTGCAAAGTAGTTGGTGTAGGTGCAGTGGGTTGGGTGGATTGGTTTTGAGTAAAGTAGTGTAGAGTGCATTGGCATAGATGGGCAGTGGTTTTGAGCACAGTGGCATAACAGACTTCAGTGGAGTAGAGTGGTGTAGAGTGCAGTGGCATTGAGTAGATTGCTTCAAAGCAGAGTGGAGTGGTGCAGGGTACAATATAGTGGCGCAGGGTAGAGCACAGTGGCATAGAGTGGTGTAGAGTAGAGTTGCACAGCATTGTTTGCAGTGGTGTGGAGTGGCGCATAGTGGATAGAGTGGCATAGAGTGCAGTGGCATAGAGGAGATTGTTTCAGAGTTGAGTAAAGTGGTGTAGAGTGAAGCGGTGCAGGTTAGCAGGCTAGAGCGGAGTGCTATAGCGTATTGGCATAGAGTGGAGTGGTGTGGAGTGCTGCAGAGTGGAGTGGCCTAGACTGGGTGGTGTAGAGTGCAGTAGTGCACAGTAGATTAGAGTGGTGTGTAGTGTACTGGCGTAGAGTGCAGTAGAGTGGCGTAGAGTGGTGCACAGTAGAGTAAAGTGATGCAGAGTACAGTGGCATAGAGTTCAGTGGCAGAGAGTGCAGTGCTGCAGAGTAGAGTGTTGTAGAGTGCAGTGGTGTAGAGTGGCATAGATTGCATTGGTGTAGAGTGCCATTGTATAGAGTGGTGCAGAATAAAGTGTCAACATTTAACGGTGTAGAGTGGCGTAGAGTGCAGTGGCGTACAGAGCAGTGATGCAGAGTAGATTGGTATAGAGTGCAGTGGCGAGTGTATTGGTTTTGAGTAAAGTGGTGTAGAGAGCTTTGGTGTAGAGTGCAGTGGCATAGAGTGTAGCGTGTAAAATTGAGGGCGTAGTGTGGAGTGGTGTAGAGTGGATTGGCACAGAGTGGTATAAAGTGGCGAAGACTGCAGTGGCTTAGAGTAAATTGTTTCAGAGTAGAGTGAAGTGGTGTACAGTGGAGTGGTTTGGAGTACAGTGTTGTAGAGTGGATTAGAGTGGTTTACAGTGGATTGTCATAGAGTACATTGGCGTAGAGTGGAGCGATGCAGAGTGGAGTGGGGTAGAGTTCAGTGGCAGAGAGAGCAGTGTTGCAGAGTAGAGTGACGTAGAATGAAGTAGCATAGGGTGGAGTGGTGCAGAGTAAAGTGGTGCAGGGTAGAGTGCAGTGGCATAAGATTGTAGTGATGCAGAGTAGAGAGGTTTAGAGTGCATTGGCATAGAGTGGTGCAGTGGTGTAGAGTGTAGTATCATAGAGTGCAGCAGAGTGGCGTAGAATGCATTGGCGTAGAGTGCAGTGGGGTAGAGTGCAGTCATGCAGAGTAGTGTCGTAGAGTGCAGTGTCATGGAGTTCAGTATCATAGAGTGCAGTGGTGTAGAGAGCTGCAGGGCAGAGTGGTGCCGAGTAGAGTGGTACAGAGAGCAGTGACATAGAGTACAGTGGTGCAG
Source organism: Calotriton arnoldi (assembly GCA_963921515.1). Lineage (NCBI taxonomy): Eukaryota > Metazoa > Chordata > Amphibia > Caudata > Salamandridae > Calotriton > Calotriton arnoldi. The sequence goes on from CAWUFW010000752.1 coordinate 1,134,710, forward strand.
AGTAGAATAGAGTGTAGTACAGTGCAGTGACATAGAGCGCAATGGTATTAAGTGTCCTAGCGCACAGTGACATAGAGTGAAGTGGCATAGAGTAGAATGTTGCAGAGTATAGTGGTGTAAAGTGCAGTGGTGCAAAGCAGTGGTGTAGGGTGCATTGGTTTTGAGTAAAGTGGTGCAGAGTGAATTGGTGTAGAGTGCAGTGGTTTAGAGTAGACTGGCTTAGCGTAGAGTGCAGTGGCATAGAGTGGTGCAGCGTATAGTGCAATCGCGTAGAGTGGAGTGGCACAGAGAGGCATAGAGTGGAGTGATTCATAGTGCAGTGGCGTAGAGTAGATTGTTTCAGAGTAGAGTGAAGTGGAGTGGGGTGGTACAGGATAGAGTATGGTGGTGCAGGACAGTGTGGAGCAGCATAGAGTAGTGGCATAGAGTGCAGTGACATAGAATAGAGTAGCATCTAGTACAGTGGCGTAGTGATGATTTCAGTGGCTGGAGTGGAACACAGTGGAGTAGAGTGGTGGAAAGTGCAGTGGCATAGAGAGCAGTGGAGTAAAGTAGATTGTTTCAGAGTAGAGTGAAGTGGTGTAGAGTGAAGTGGTGCAGGGTAGAGTGGCATGGTATAGAGTAGTGACAGAGTGCATTGGAGTAGAGTGCAGTGTTGCAGAGTGTAGTGGTGTAGAGTGCAGTGACGAAGATTGCAGTTGTGCATAGTAGAGTGGAGTAGAGTGCACTAGCATAGAGTAGAGTGATGCACAGTAGAGTAGAGAGGCTTAGAGTGAAGTGGCATAGAGTGCAGTGTCAGAGTGCAGTGGTGCACAGTAGATTAGAGTGGCACAGAGGGCATTGGCGTAGAGTGCAGAAAAGTAACATAGAGTGGTGCAGAGTAGAGTTCAGTGCATAGAGTAGATTGGAGCAAAGTAGAGTGGCAGAGAGTTCAGTGGCAGAGAGTGTAGTGCTGCAGAGTAGAGCGGCATAGAGTGCATTGGTGTTTGTGCAGTGGCATACCGTGGTGCAGAGTAAAGTGACTTATAGTGCAATGGTGTAGAGAAGAGTGGCATAGAGTGCAGTGGCATAAAATAGAGTCTAGTATCGTACAGTGCAGTGGTGCAGAGTAGATTGGCATAGAGTGCAGTGGTGTAGAGTGAATTGGTTTGGAACATTGGCGTAGAGTGCTGTGGCATGGTGTGGAGTGGCGTGGTGTGAAGTGGCACAGAGTGCGATAGAGTGGCATAAACTACAAAGACAGGGTAAACTGTTTCAGAGTAGAGTGAAATGGAGCAGACCGCAGTGGTACAGAGTAGAATGTTGTAGAGTGCAGTGGCGCAGAGTAGATTAAAGTGGCGCAGAGTGCAGTGGCATAGAGTGCAGTGGCATAGAGTGCAGTGGCGTAGAATTCAGTTGCGTAGGGTTCAGTGGCGTACTACACACTGCATAAACAATAATGAGTGGAAATGTCATCACCCAATGTATTGATTTAAAAGTTTGGGCAACGGGAGGGACGAACTCGAGTTGGACAGCCTACAGCAAATAAAGCCTGAAAATAGAAACCCAGAAAATGTGAGTTACAAACCATAAAGCCAATAGTAAGCAAAGGGCGGAATGCATTCCTAGGTCAACTTTCTGAATGTCCCCAAGAGGTCTTTAGCAAACCAGACAGCTCTGCTGTCTGTAGGCTGTGACCTAAAAAGTGGTGAGTGGAATGTTTGAATTAATATCAGCAACTGGTAATTACTCAGGGCCGCATCCCAGTTGATTGCTACTTTGTGCACCATGCCACCTCAGTATGGACCCAGCCATATGCAAATCTGTATTGACCCTGTTCCAATAGGAGCAGTCCAGCCCAAACTGCTAGTCCAGGTCCTCCCTGTACCAAAACGCAAGCAACCCAAGACCAGTTTCTCCTGATTGGGGCTTGTCAGTCAGATATAACTTGGTTGTGTGAGCATGGGACCCACATCTAGGCATAGCCGTGGCACTAAAGTATACAAAAAAGTGATGGATGGAGTGCTTGAATTATTCTCAGCCACTGGTAATTACTCTGGGCCACAACTCAGTCCATTATATTGCACACCATGCCACCTCAGTTTAGACCAAGCCACATGCAAATCAGTCTTGACCCTGCTCCAAAAGGAAAAGTTCAGCCCAAACTGCCAGGGCAGACTCTCCCTAAACCGAAACACAGGCAGCCCAAGACCGGTTTCAACCTTATTGGGTCTCCTCAGTAGAGTGTAACTTAGTTCCAGTTGCATAGTGAGCGCAGACCCATGTCTTGGCATACCCTTCGCACCTAGGGTGTCAAAAAAAAGTGATGGATGGAATGCTTGAATTAATCTCAGCCACTGGTAATTACTCAGGCCGCATCCCAGTCCATCATTATTTTGTACACCATGCCACCTCAATTTGGTCCCATCTATATGTAAATCAGTCTTGACCCAGCCTTAACTGCCAGGCCAGGTCCTCTCTGAATCATAGCACAAGCAACCCAGACCAGTTTTACCCTGAATGGGGCTCGTCAGTCAGGTGTAGCACTGTGAGCATGGACCCATGTCTCCACATACCCTTTGCACTATGCCACCTCAGAATGGCCGCCATATATACATACGCTTTGTTTGTATCTTGCAGGACTTCTTCACTTTCGATTGTGCATTACGATGAGTTTCCTTCCGGTATGTTTAAATACGATTCTGTTTGTATTGGTAATTGACATTGAAAAAGGCGTTGTTTGCCGAAACACGTCTGGCACTTTTCATGCTTGCCAAATAAACCCTTTACTTTAAATTTCCCCTATTGAGTGCCTCTTAGTTTGTCCACAGTAGGGTGGATCGTACTTTGTGATCTATATATATATATATATATATATATATATCATGTGATCAAGGGCTCTGTGAAGCCCGAAACGCGTCATGGCGGCCAATGCACGAAAAATAAAATAACGCAGCACAAAGAAAGTGGTGTCCGTTCCGTTTTTCCTTGGCAAGACAAGAAGGAGAAGGAGTTTCGGAAAGAAAAAAAAAATATATATATATATATATATATTATCCACCAAGTTTGTCCCAGACGAAGGGCACACTTTCACACAGCTGGTGCGCGCTGCGGGCCGGACTCACCTCGAACATAAATTATCCACCAATTCAAGAAAGCGCTGCACTCTTCCAGGGGGTTGTTTAAATCGGTTTATTTATGCCATGGAACTTCTCCTTCCCTCACCAACGCGTTTCGACCAGCAGGTCTTGATCACGGTGCAACAATTAGTCCCTCTACCATTTCTAATATTTATACCTCTTGCCCAGCTAGCATATTAGGTGCATTCTGGGTCAGGTAGTTTTTTACAAAAACACCCAAAATCGTGTGAAAGCAAAAGCTATTAAAGTGCAACTCAAAAATAAAATACTGCTATTTCTTGAATTGGTGGATAATATATATATATATATATATATATATATATATATATATATATATATATATATATATATATATATATATCCAAAACACCCCGTCACTGCTCAAACCTTGTCGGAAGGGACGTTATAGTTAGTTGGAGATTTCACTCGTACAAAACCAGAGAAATTCCACCGTTATAGTTAGTTCAGCTAACTATAACTCGCGCCCCCGCAATGCACTGCTGATGACGTCACATATTACATCATTCATGACATGGTCAGTGACATCACTGATGACATCACTGATGACATCTCAAATGACATCACTGATGTCCGAGGTCAGCTCCTGTCTTGAAAGTTTCGGGGTGATTTGCGAAGCGGGGGCCAAGAAAAAAGGGGGGTCTCAAAACGCGTTTTCCCCATGTTATTTTCCATAGGAAACTTTAGATACGGCTACAGCCCGAACTGCTGAACGGAATTATACCAAATTTGGCAAAAAGGTAGCCCTTGGTTCAGAAAGGGTCCTTTTTGTTAAATGGTGTAAATCCATTCAGTAGTTGCTGAGAAATTCAAAAAATAAAATTTTCGATATCTAGGGACGCGGTGGATTCGCGAACCCTCCCGACCACGAGCTTCACTGTGATTGGCTGCCAACACTCCAAACCAGGAAGTGTTGGCAGCCACCTTGTGACTCGGTAGAACAGAGTCACAAGAAAACAGTAGAAAAAACGTTAAAAAACAAGAAAAGGGGGCAGGGTAGAAACACCCTGACCCCCTAGGCCTGCTCAGGGGGTCCCACAAGGACCCCCAGGGCCAAAAAGCATCCCGAGCGTCTGCCTGACGCGTTTCAGGGCCTTTCGCCTCTTCCTCATAGGCAAACCGGACATGCACAATTGACTTTAGGCTCCCACAATCCTCTGCATGCTAACTACTTTTACTGGCCTCAGGTGTGCCTCCCAGATGGGTCTGTCCGTTTCGATGCATGCTGGGAATTGTGGTTCATTAATGCCGATTTCTACCCTCCAGTGGGTTATGTGCATCCAGAAAATTAAAAGGATAAATCCATTGCCCTCCAGTGGGCCTCAGAATGAAATGCCGGTTTCACGTTCACTGCTCTGACATGCCGCACCAGGATTAAAGCATTTTTCACTTCCTGACGGCCCCATTCATTCTTTAGGGGGTGCAGCTCTCCACGGCCGGAGCTGTCGTGTATCATGTTTCCATACGTTGCCCTGTAATTGAGAGCGCACTCCATGTCAGATGATTTTCCAAATCATTTAATTGCAAAGAAACAGGCATGTCATCCCGAGCGTCATCTCCTTCTGCCTGACGCGTTTCAGGGCCTCTCGCCCCTTTCTCATAGGCAAACCGGACATGCACAATTGACTTTAGGCTCCCACAATCCTCTGCATGCTAAATACTTTTACTGGCCTCAGGTGTGCCTCCCAGATGGGTCTGTCCCTTTCGATGCATGCTGGGAATTGTGGTTCATTAATGTCGATTTCTACCCTCCAGTGGGTTATGTGCATCCGGAAAATTAAAAGGATCAATCCATTGCCCTCCAGTGGGCCTCAGAATGAAATGCCGGTTTCACGTTCACTGCTCTGACATGCCGCACCAGGATTGAAGCATTTTTCACTTCCTGACGGCCCCATTCATTCTTTAGGGGGTGCAGCTCTCCACGGCCGGAGCTGCCGTGTATCATGTTTCCATACGTTGCCCTGTAATTGAGAGCGCACTCCATGTCAGATGATTTTCCAAATCATTTAATTGCAAAGAAACAGGCATGTCATCCCGAGCGTCATCTCCTTCTGCCTGACGCGTTTCAGGGCCTCTCGCCCCTTCCTCATAGGTAAACTGGACATGCACAATTGACTTTAGGCTCCCACAATTCTCTGCATGCTAAATACTTTTACTGGCCTCAGGTGTGCCTCCCAGATGGGTCTGTCCATTTTGATGCATGCTGGGAATTGTGGTTCATTAATGCCAATTTCTACCCTCCAGTGGGTTATGTGCATCCGGAAAATTAAAAGGATCAATCCGTTGCCCTCCAGTGGGCCTCAGAATGAAATGCCGGTTTCACGTTCACTGCTCTGACATGCCGCACCAGGATTAAAGCATTTTTCACTTCCTGACGGCCCCATTCATTCTTTAGGGGGTGCAGCTCTCCACGGCCGGAGCTGCCGTGTATCATGTTTCCATACGTTGCCCTGTAATTGAGAGCGCACTCCATGTCAGATGATTTTCCAAATCATTTAATTGCAAAGAAACAGGCATGTCATCCCGAGCGTCATCTCCTTCTGCCTGACGCGTTTCAGGGCCTCTTGCCCTTTCCTCATAGGGAAACCGGACATGCACAGTTGACTTTAGGCTCCCACAATCCTCTGCATGCTAAATACTTTTACTGGCCTCAGGTGTGCCTCCCAGATGGGTCTGTCCCTTTCGATGCATGCTGGGAATTGTGGTTCATTAATGTCGATTTCTACCCTCCAGTGGGTTATGTGCTTCCGGAAAATTAAAAGGATCAATCCATTGCCCTCCAGTGGGCCTCAGAATGAAATGCCGGTTTCACGTTCACTGCTCTGACATGCTGCACCAGGATTGAAGCATTTTTCACTTCCTGACGGCCCCATTCATTCTTTAGGGGGTGCAGCTCTCCACGGCCGGAGCTGCCGTGTATCATGTTTCCATACGTTGCCCTGTAATTGAGAGCGCACTCCATGTCATATGATTTTCCAAACCATTTAATTGCAAAGAAACAGGCATGTCATCCTGAGCTTCATCTCCTTCTACCTGACACGTTTCAGGGCCTCTCGCCCCTTCCTCATAGGCAAACCGGACATGCACAATTGACTTTAGGCTCACACAATCCTCTGCATGCTAAATACTATTACTGGCCTCAGGTGTGCCTCCCAGATGGGTCTGTCCGTTTTGATGTATGCTGGGAATTGTGGTTCATTAATGCCGATTTCTACCCTCCAGTGGGTTATGTGCAACCGGAAAAGTAAAAGGATCAATCCATTGCCCTCCAGTGGGCCTCAGAATAAAATGCTGGTTTCACGTTCACTGCTCTGACATGCCGCACCAGGATTAAAGCATTTTTCACTTCCTGACGGCGCCATTCATTCTTTAGGGGGTGCAGCTCTCCACGGACGGAGCTGCACCATGTTTCCATACGTTGCCCTGTAATTGAGAGCGCACTCCATGTCGGAACCACAATTCCCAACATGCATCGAAATGGACAGAACCATCTGGGAGGCACACCTGAGGCCAGTAAAAGTATTTTTCCTCCCTGGGCTGATTTCGGCCCCAGGGACCCTATCCTCCGGGGCCCAGCGACATTTTCAGGGGGAGCACGGCCACCCTCCCCGGGTTGCTTTTGGCCTCAGGGAACCCATCCCCGAGGCCGGATTAATTTTTTTAAGAGGTAGTGGGGGCACGTGTCTCCACTCTATGGGCAGTTTTTGGCCCTGGGGACCCCATCTCCTGGGGCTGTCAAATTAAGTAAAGGGAGGAGGGTCACCCAGCCCCCCCCTCTCCCAGAGCCATTAGTGGCCCAGAGGACCCCACCACCCTGGGGTTGGCACCGTAGCTATATCCTGGAGAGCCCACTCCGGGACATAGCGTTTTCCCTGTCTTCACCGGCACAGGCAGGGGAAACCTGTGTTTGCTCGCGATTGACAGGAGTATTTTTGAATCTCCTGCCAAGCAGGAGCAAACACCATGTCTGCTTTTAGTGGGCGTGAGCTTTAAAAATGCTCCAGTCCGTGGAATGTGTGGTGCACATTTATTGATGTGGGCCCTCAGGGATGGGGTCCCCGGGCTGTTAACGGTTTGGGAAGGGGGGCTGCGTGGCCAATTACCCTTTATTTAAAGGAGTGGCCTTGGGAGATGGGGTCCCCAGGGCCTAACAAGGCTCAGGGAGGGGTGCCACGTGACACCCCTCCCCTTTATTAAAAAACAGCGGCCCTAGGGGCTGGGGTCCCCATGGCCTAATAAGGCTCAGGTATGGGTGCTATGCAAGCCCCCTACCCTTTATTTTGAGTAGTTGCCCTGGGGGATGAGGTCCCCAGAGCCTAATAAGGATCAGTGAGGTGGGCCACGTCCCCCCCCCTCTCCTTTAAAATAAATAAGGCTCTGGGGATGAGGTCCCCAAGGCCCAATGAGGCTCGGGGTGTGGACCCAAATGCGTCCCCCACCCCTTTAAAATATATATGGCCCTGGGGGAAGGGCCCCCCAGGCCAAAATAGGTTTGGGGAGGGGGCCATGTAGCCTCCGTCCCCTTTAAAAATAAAAAGGCCATGGGCGGTGGGTTCCCCAGGGCCAGACCTTGTGGCCTTGCTTCAGCCGTGCATGGCAGGAGGTTGGATTTTGGTATGTAATTAAATATTACTTTACATTAAAAAAACTAGAAATTCACTGGAAAAAACAAGGGTTAAAGTAACGTTATAGTTAGGTGAAATGTTCAGTAACAACCTAATGTTTTAAATTCTAAAAAACACAGAAATTCACCAGATATAGATATCTCAAGTGCCTACAACTAGTGCTCTAAGGTAACTCTAAGGTGCTTGTTTGTTATATGGGTAGGTTTGTATTACAATATAATACTTGTAATGTAAACCTGCTCTCCTCTGTAGTGCCTGTTTGTTATATGCGTAGGTTTGTATTACAATACAGTACTTTTGATGTAAACCTGCTCTCCTCTATAGTGTTTCTTTGGCTTATAAAGCCAGTGCAAACGCCCATGTTCCCACCCCTAACCTTAAACCTACGACTTGGAAAATCTGCCATTCTGCTCGGTTTTCCACTGCTCTAAGTGCACCGCGCTTAGAAAGTTCCATTTATTTGTAAAACATGGTGTCCCATCTACGAACACAAATGCATTTCTTTGTGCACATAAGGCTCACCTGGATGTGCAAAAATGTTTGTGACTCGAGCTCTTGTGCACGTCCTTGGCAAGGAGTATGGTATTTTTGAGGGCCATAATGCAAAATGAAGGGCCTCCCCTGCAGAATGTGAAGAGGAGCCCTTTAGTCCCCCATCTCTAACGGATATTAGTTGGCCCCGTGAAGCTTTTGGGGGGGAGGGCTTTACCCCCAGTGGATGCAGGGGCCTGCCTTACGCCCCTGTATTCCATCCCTTACAATGTGTGTAATATCCTTGATCTTTGCCTTGTGAGCACTCTATAAACATGTGACCTCACCAGGGGAGATTCGCGGATATTGTGAGACGAGGATTGCAGAGTTTACAGGAAGCTCTGTGCGTTTAAAGGAATAGGAGATGCTTTCAAGGGAGACATTATCCATGAGTATTTTATTTCCAGTTTCCAAATTCCTGCAAATTCAGTATAAAAACAACATCCTGCAACGTTGACTGTAGCTGGATGTAATGTTGTCATCACTCGGACTATAACTGCGTCACGGTTGATTAGGGAAAATTATGGATTAGTCAGGGAAATATGTCAAATGTCTGCCAAGAGAGGGCACGAATTTATGGGAAGGCTTCCGCGTGCTTAGTGTAATCCTTGAACTTTCATTCTGAAACATTTATATCCGGTTTCCAAAACCTCCCTGCATCCGGTGGGATTCTCGGATCTACGCATCCGCTCTTTTCGGTTATTGACCTGCCTCCCTGATAGCAGAAAACTGAAGCGAAGCAAATTTGATTTTCTTTTTTTCCTTTTAGATCCATTTATAGCGTATACCTAGAGGCTTATTTACAAGAGGCCTGCGCCATCGGAGTGTCACTTTTTTTGATGCTCTGGTGGCGCAGGCCTCTCAATCATATACGCAAAGCCACCCTGCGTGGCTTTGCACGGCCTCATAGATATTTGCGCTGCCTTGCCTTTCTCTGCGTCAAGGAGGTGTTTCATGGGCGTTGCTGTGGGTGTTCCCACGCAACACCCATGAATTTTGACGCTGCCCCAGATTTACAAAATCAAGTAAACCTGGTGCAGCGCCAAAACCTCACGCTGCCCTAGAGCAGGTGCACCGAGCAGAAATGTTTTTATTTCTCCTCGTTTTTTTCCTCTTTCTATGTGTGCTACATTTTGCAGCACACATTGAATGAGGAAAATGCCTCTCAGGATTGTTTTGGGCAGGAAGGTGCCCCTCCCTGCACAAAAACAATCCTGCCTGCAATGGAGGCACCCTTGCACCATGGTGCAAGGGTGCCTACGTTGGCACTAGGCAGCAAATTGTGCACCAGTGCAGGGGTAAAGGACAGGAATGCACAGTATTTCATAAATTACTATGCATTTCATATTGGCATAGAGCAGCGCAGCAAGAATACTTGAGGCGCTGCCATACACCAATTCCTTGTAAATGAGGCCCCTAGTGTCAAGAAACAACACAGCACAATACAGAGAACACTAATAAAAATACTTACATGTATCCTTGTAATTACATGTTAATACATGAAGGTTAAAAGGTCATAAGATCCAGGGTTAGGGGTAAGGAGAAAGTGGGGTCATTAACAAAAAATGGGGGTGGATGGAATGTTTTGTGGAGGATCTGAGAATAAAGCCCTAAAGGGCCCATCCAGGGTTCAGTGCAAGGGGGAGTCTCAGGAAGTAGGTGACCAAAGATGGTCAGATGACTATGAGCCCAAAGCACCCTGGCTGCTCAGAGTTTGCTGGTGACAAGATGGCTGATGGACTGCAGGCGCGGCCACATGACATAAAGGGACGTGTATGCCCAAAGCCAGAGGTTCGCAGAACATCTTTGCTCCCTCAAAGCAAAGAAAATAAACCCTGAAAAAGTCAATATGACTGGCTTATTTTAGGTGTAGATGCTTTTCTTTGTATTGGACACATATTGTTGTGTGACTTGTTTGGATGTACAGTCAAAAAAACAAACATACAGGCACCTTTAAGCACACAGAAAATATCCAAATAAGCATATACATACACACAGGCAACACAATAGGGACACACAAGGAGAATACGTGGATGTTGGTCGGGTGCATGGATGGATTGATGGCTGTGTGGTTGGATAGAAAGATAAATAGGTAGGTAGCTAGCTGAGGACGCATATAATGGGGGGTGGCTGGATAGATGGATGGATGGGCATGCTTGCATGGCTGGATGGATGCAAGTGTGGCAGGGTGGATGGATGAATGCTTGGGTGTGGGTAGGTAGATGAATGGATATGTGTTTTGATGTGGGTGGATGGATGTGTGCTTACCTAATAGTATGTGTGGGATATCTAGGGATGATTGAATGGATACACAAGTGTGGGTTGACATGTGTGGACAGAAGAATGTAGGTGAAAAGAAAACTAGATGAGTGCAAGAGTGGTTATTTTGGGTTACAGTTATCTGCTAGTAACAATAAGTGCCCTATTCAGGAAGATAAATGTGGTCATAAAGTTAAGTTTACAACCAAATTTACCCTTTTTACATCTGTCTGGAATTCATAGAGGGATTCTTGGCAAGCATAAATGCATTTACTGCAGAGAATTTCTTCGACACAAGTGGGGAGAAATCTGCAGTACTAAATCCCCCTAAAGGTTTGGTAAGTGGAAATTCCAAGGTGTGGTTTGCTTTGGAAGTTTAGGAACACCCACACACATGTAGATTTGTGGGCATTCACAAACTTTTCTCAGACTCCTTTCTACCAGCTGAGGGCTGGAGTAACTCCCCTTACCGCAAGGAAAGAGGAATAGATCAACACCAGACTTCTGGGGCCTTTCACCATGGGGAAAAATATTTTCCCTGCAGAGAATTTTTTTTCAATTTGCACATGATGCTTCACTCCGCCTGCACAGAGTTCTGTGCTTTAGGAGACATTCCCAGAAGTATGCATAGAAGCCTGAATACAGCGCTCCAGATGTATTTCTGGCAAAGTTTGTAAATTCCCAAAAAAGTCAAGGTACATTCAGGCAAAGATCTAAATCTCCACACAGACTTTTACTTAGGGCCTTAATTTTCTGAATACGGCCTTAAGTGTTTTATGAACAAGAATTTAAATCTTCTCTGACACTTGGTTTTACTAACACAAGCTTACCAGTTGATTTCATGAGCCCTGCTTGGACAGCATTCCAAACTTTATTGCCTATGGGCTAATTTCTCAGACTGTCTGCCATGCACTCTGCATTCGTATTGCTCCCACTGTCCTTTGTAGTGACACACAAAAAGTGCTAGTAATTACATAGTGAGTTAGTAAGACTCCACCATAGGGGTTTACAAAGAATGCTCATTGTGGATTTATTGTCTTCAGATATCTAGTGACCCTTTGTTAAATAAAGTGCTTTTACACAAGGCCTTCTAGACAATAGGCCCAACCAGTCGCAAAAAGTGATATCCCATTTTGTCCTGGCAGACAATGCCCTATGATCTAGCAAATCCGCCCAAATCTGCCCAGCAGAAAGTATGACAGATAAAATATGGCGGAAGAACACTGGCAACCTATGGAGAACAAAGAGAGAACAAGGAGGGAATAACATGGAACAAGAAGAATCCAAACAGCCAACCACAGATTCTAGACAGGGCTAAAGACTTAGAAAAGGCTTCAACCACGAAAGCAAATTACAATTCATCCCACTGAAATCCGCAAGCGACAGAGGTTATTGGGTGAGCAGAACATAGACAAACAGACCCAGAACCTCAAGATCTAGCACTCAGGCAATACAGGTCAACCAAAGTGATTGTCACTCAGTAATGCTGATGCCAACTAGGGCTGGTCCCTTTCGCTGCTTCTATTTCTGGTTCACACCTCATTGACACTTTCTGAGGTGGGCAACTGCCTATCCTCAAACACAAATGATGCATGAAGGGAGCGGATCATGTTTCACATGTACCTAGATAACATATCCAGCAAAAAGAACAGTACAACACTAATTCCATTTGTGCAAAGAATCCAACCTTTACAGACAAATAGATGGAGCCTGGGAAGGGGAAATGATTTTTTGATGGGAGGGGGTGACTTGGGCATCTTTAGCTATTTGTAGAGGAAAATACAGGAATTCCATCCTGTATGCTCTAGAAATGCATCATTAAGCTTGCCCCTCAGTACCTATGCACCAAGATTAAATAACTGATGGCTCAGAGGCTCTTAAAAACAGAGTGTGCAAACGGTCCTGTGAGAAAGCATGACAATTTGGATCATAAAGTGAAGGAAGGCGACTTGCGTTATGGAGGAAAATAAGGCATTGCCTTTGTTGTTGATGACCAGGGCATAAGGAAAATGGAGCTCACACCCTGGCAGGCCCCATCAATCAGCACTCATGGTGGCAACGTCAGTGTAGTGAGTGGACTAGCAGGTATGGTGAAGTCCATACCCAGAGCTCTCAAGTTTCCAGGACCCTTGCATGAGTAGCTCATCCAGTCCAGGTTTTTGCTTGGCATTCCATGATTGTTTAGCCCATTATAAATTTAGGACTACAAGACCTAGAATGCAAAGCAAAAACCTGAACTTGATGAACAACTTACACATGCACCTAGAACACTTTAAAGCTTTGCAAACCCTGCTTTCCTAAAGCATGTTTGATGACAACACAAAGGAACAGGTTGAGTCTTTTTAGTAGACTGTTCTTTGAACCTTGGAGACCAGGAGGTCCGATGGGTAGTTATGGGGATGTTTTTTGCAGAGAAGAGGGATGCTATCCTGAATTTAGAGCCAGCGCAGTTCAAACAAAGAACTTATATAAACAAGGTTTTATTAAAGAGATTTAAACTGATACCTTACAACTACCTTCAGAAATTAATGGATAGCTGAAGGCCCCAGACTGGAGAGGATTGGATGATTGCCTCTTTGAAAGCACTCGATGGCTGAGTGAAAGGCAGTCAGGTGACTGCATAAGCCAAATAATATATTTTGATTATGAAGGATCACATTTTCACTAAATATTTTCCAGAATTGTACCAGTGGACACCAAGCTCCCTTACTTCAGAGTACTTGGGACAAAAGCCAAGCTATGGATCATTATTACTTGATGTTAATATCAACAAATGTGCAATAACAAATTACTGAAAGGACAGAGTGTACGACTAAGGGGACATCAATAGTGCCTTACAACTGGGTCTATATCAATGAATCTCAGGGTACAGCTCTATAATCCTCAGCACGCTTAGACAACCAGACTTTCAAAGCCGGTCAGCCCCAGTGCAATTTCATCTTTTCTTTGTGGAAGCCTCTAATACTTCTGGGCTTTTACATCCTTTTATGGATTTCAGTCTTGGAGATCTGCATGAGGTCCATGTCCTCCATATTGAGGTAGTTGAAACAGATAATAATTCTTCAATGCAGAGTGCATATAGAAATGGGGCCCACATCTCCACACCCCAGTGAGTGCCCCAGCTAATCAACTTTATGATCAGGAGAATTAGATTCAATTCCAGAAGAGAGTATATCTAGAAATATAAAGTCCATGACTATCTCGAGCGACATGTCCTACTGCTTGCCAGGGTGTAGTGATGGGCTTATAGTAACTTACTGGCCAGCACAGCTTTGGCAGATAGTTATTAATGGTGAATTCCCATTTTCCCGGAGGGGCTCAGTGGTGAAACCAATTTTTTTTTAAAGTTTATTGGGATAATCCGTCATGCGACCACCTGATCTCTTTGATTCATAGCGCAGCAAACATTCTACATAACCTGGTTCTTCTGCCTGTTTCTGAATAGCCTCTAATAATCAATGTAATCAGTGTATCCTTCTGGAGCAGGATGGATTCCAAAAGGGATGCACTACTATTGATCACTGCTTTGCACTGCTAGAAGTTACCTAGAGGTCTATGGAACAAACACAAACATTATACAGCTATTTCATAGAATTTAGAGTGGCCTTCGGCAGAGTGGATAGGGCCAACCTTTGCACTAAGTTAAAAAATAGAGGATATTATAGATTCTATTATCAGTTCTACAATTATTCCACTCTGAAAACTGACTGCAAGTGGAGCTCACAAGTAAAGGGAAGTTATGGAATAAGATTCCTACCCATAATGGGTTGAAGCCAAGCTGCTTACTTGCTCCTTTGTTTTCTTTACCTATTTATTGTATCTGCCAAGCTCAGGCTAATTCTTTTTCTCCCAAGATTGGGCTCCTACATGTTGGCACTTTATTATTTGCTGATGACCTGGAAATGCTCTGTGTTACACCACCTGGCTAACATTTAGTTGAAATGAAGTCGGTATAGATGTGTTTTCAACAGTTCCAGAGGTTAAGGAGATCTAGCTGTTATCTGAGTTCTGGCTCTGAGTTCCACAATTTGGTTGTGTTCTTTGACATCCCAGTGTCATAGATTTCCATTAGTAATATAATTCCAGGAATATTCAATTGCATAACTCATTCCTCCTACAAATAGGCAGCAGTTGTTCACTGACACCTGTGGAAATGTGACTACAGTGACCACCTCACTCCAAGTCATTACGGACACTGTCTTCAGTCCTGAACTTTTTACCTACAAATCATTATTTTCAGGTGTTTTAGTCTAATTAGATCAATGGAAGCAAAACAAGAGCACAACACCCTTGATGCATTAGCTTGCCACAAAAAATACCAGGACGGGAAACAGTCTTGGTAATGACCTATCACTCACTCTAAATGTGGTGCAAAACGTCTTCTGTGCCCGTTATATTAATTCTCTCGCTTCACCATGGTGGAAATAGGTTTCCTTTGGAGAAACCTCTGCCCATAACCCCATGGTCATTTCCTCTCAATTCTCACTCTGACAGCGCATTTAATATTGCCCTTGAATGTATTCAGTTTGGGAAAGTACTTCAAGAGTTTTGGTAATTATCCACAAACGTAGGATTTTGCGAGGGGTTGCAAGTTTTTACAGGTGGTGCCACCTAGAAACCCCCTCAATCTGCCCCTAAGAGTAGATTTTCTCACACAGAATTTCCATCACACTTGCAGCACAGCAGATATAGAAAACGTTTAAGAATCGAGCCCTTATTGTGCCACCATGCCCACCACACACTTTCCTGCTATTTTGCCAGCAGTAGACGGACAGCTGCGTGTTGTTTGCATTACTTTAGATACTGGTCTGTGAAATCTACCAGTGAAAGCAATAGGATTTAAACGGATTTGTGTGTGAATTTTGGCATCGTGTTTTATTCGTCTGCGGGGATTGGTCCACTCTTCCTTCGCAGAAGCAGAGCGTCTCATAAATTGTGTTGAAAGTGCTGTGATGGGATTGTCGCACATTTATCGGTTTTGGTATTTACACTGATGTGCTACTAATGCACTTATAAAGAGATAATATTATATTTGTAAAGCATAAATGCTTGGCCTTGTAAAAAAAAAAAAAAAGCCTGTGTGTGAGAGTGAGAGAGAGAGATTGAGATATAGAGCTCGAGAGAGAGAGAGAGAGAGAAAGAGACATTTGTTTGCACTCGTCACTGTCTCCATGTTTGTGGCCAGCAGGCCAGATGGGACTCTTCCCTCCTTGCCAGGCTTTCAGAGGAGCTGAGGCAACAGCCTGTGAATGTTTCTCGGTTTATGAAGTCGTTTCCCCGTAATTACAGCGGGTCAAACGCCCTCTGCGCATCATCCACCGACCACCGTCTCCAGTTTAAACACTATTAGGATCAAAGCATTTCAACCACCCCAGTATGTCGTTTATTTTTTCTGGTTTATACTCTGGATACACTGTGGAACATCTTCGGAACACAGCAGTAGGTTTCCAAGCAACTGATTAAGATCAGACAAACTATTCCAGGCTTTTTAAACTTTTCACTTCGTATTGTTTTTACTTTCTCTCTGCCCGCCAGTCTCTTTCTCTGTCTCGTTCTTGCAATTTCATTTCCTGTCTTTTAGTTTCATATTTTTATTTCTCTCTCTTCTTTCTCCCTTTTCGACCTCCCAGTTCAACTCGTTTCTTTAACTTGTTTTTCTTGCTGGCCGTCTTGAGCACATCCTTTCTGCTCTGTTATATCTCTCCATCTTTCATTCTATATTCCATCTCCCATTTCTGTTTCTCCAAGGTGTTTCTCTCCTACTCTTTTTTTTTGCTCCTCTTCCCTTCATTTTTCTTTCCACTAACTCTTTATTCCCTTCTATTTTGTGTAATTGCTGTCCAATCTTTTCTCTCCTTTTTCATGCATATAAGTTCTCTCTATGTGTGGCCAAGTAACCTCATTACAGGGTTGGAGGAAGTCTCTATGTGTTGGCTGTGGGAGTCACAGGCCAAACTGTGATTGCAGGTTTTTTCTGAAAAAACAGTAGCTCCACTATTTTACAATTCACATTTTGCCAGGTAGAGCATCTCACCAGCTCGAACCCAGGAAATATGGATGAGGAAAAAGTGTTGGTATTCATTGAATAACCGCTTCCACAGTTAGTCCCCATTCACTGTGACTTAACTCATAGTTGGTAGAGAGTCCCAAACCTAGGAATTACCAGTCTCCGCGTCTTAGTCATTCCGAGCTGCATGACTTCGAGCCTGATTACTGGTCCACTCATGATGGCGGCCTGTGGGTCCAGTTTAGAGGAGAGTGACTGTGGACAATCAAACAAAATCACAGTGGATATGCTAACTCCCCAGTAAAATATTAAACCTATGCTTGTGGTAATGAGGACATTTTTCACTATGATAAACCCTCAAGGACTATCTTATGCTGCATCTTGGACAAACATTCTGCCAAAATCTCAACAAATATATCAGAATTAGCTGGACAATTGTCATAGGATGTGGAATGTAAATAAAAGCGAAATATCTATTGATAAGAGATACAGTTCCAAAGTCTGCAGATGTCCCCATTCAAAGTAAATCCTCCAGCAAAATTGCTCCTTTTGCTATCAGCTGGAAAATTTAGCTCTACCACATTATCGTGGTCGAAAACACTAAATTAGACACATTTTCCACTAATGTGGCGACAAAGGTCTGCCGTCTTAGACCAAAAGGAGAGGAGAGGTTGATGCAGTCCATCTCTTTTCCTCCCTGTGTTAATCCTATTCCCAAGTGTAATGTTCCAGATAGATCTTATATCTACATTGATCACGTTGTTTTGTTTCTTATTCTAGTGGTACCGAGAATACTTTATTCGGGATGCAAGACCCCTCACCCACCTAGGTGTTATGCTTCTTCATTGGGCCCTGCTTCACGCTAGGCAGGTGGTGCACCCTCATACAGTGGCCCTTGGTGAGATCTTTCCCCTGCCCTTTTTTAGTGAAAGTGAGATGAGTGTGATAGTGGGTGTGATAAAAAATAAAATTGCCTGTAGAGACCACTGTAACTCCACTTTTATTGACTGTCCCGTGATCTACAGCAAAATTGAAAGCAAAGGAACCAATTGAACTTTAGTTGTTTATTGATTCTATAAGCTGGTCTACATGTTTCATGCTTATCTGCCTACCTAGGTCAAGTGGCATTTCTTCAGGAGCAAAACTCAGGAACCCTGCTATCTAGGCGAATAGCTTCAGCTGAAGATGTCCTTAAGCTAATTATAACAACATGAGTGCAATCACTCCATTGAGTGGGCCACACAAAATGGAACTCATGTGATCACGTATCTCTGTCCTGACAAAATAAGAGACAAAACAATATTAATATGGTTAACAGAGACAAAAACACGTATATTGTTGTGACAAATTGCTATTTGCTGACCCACTTTCAACTATGCGAAACCGTCACTACATGTGGCTGTTATGCCTAGACGTGGGTCACTTGCTCACTGTGCCACTGGACCCAAGGTGCTTCCGAATGAAGAGTACCAGATAGATCGAAACCGGTCTTGGGTTGCTTGTTTTCTGGTTCATGGAGGGACTGGACTGGCAGTTTGGACTGCACGGTTCCTATTGGGACAGGACCAAGGCAGATTTGCATAAGGCTAAGTGTAATCTGAGATGGCATGGGCCCAAAAACTGTTGGCCATAGATGTGGCCCAAGTAATTACCAGTGGCTGAAATTAATTCAAGCATTCCATCCATCACTTTTTGGTATTTTTCACTGTCATGCCCTAAGTGCGATGGGAATGCCCCGACATGGGTTCTATGCTCACAAGGCACCTGACTGAAGAGGCCCAAAATAGGCCAGAACTGGTCTTGGATTGCTTATGTTCCAGTTCAGAAAGGACACAGTTTGGAAGTCTGAGCTGAACTGCTCCTATTGGGGCAGGAACAAGGCAGGACGAGGCTGATTTGCATATGGCTGGGTCTTATCTGAGGTGTCATGGCGGGCAAAAAAAATGATGGACTGCCACGTGATCTCGAGTAAATACAAGTGGCTGAAATTAATTCAAGCAATCCATCTATCACTTTTTTGTATTTTCCATTAACAATATATGTGACGCAGTAATATAGTGATTTATAACACATATTAGAAGGTTTTAGGAACTTCTGATGTAATCTAGCACCTCAAACACACTTGTAGTGATTACACAGCAGGATTCTTTTATCAAAATAACAATAGGATCCTGTGAACAATGACATTCTAGGGGGATGGATTGAGAGATCTTCACGATCTTTGTAAGCATTTAGGTCTCAATTCCTTTACTTTTAGTTTTGTATATAGACTCTTGTTGGACCTGGCTCTTTTTGCAGGGTAATCAGCAAACATTTTGCCTTCCTCTGCCTATTTTTCTGACCTTCTTTTTGTTGGCTTTAGCACTCTTGGCACTTTGCCACTGCTTATCAGTGCTAAAGTGCATATGCTCTCTCTTCTAAAACATTGTATGATTGGTTTTCCCATGATTTTCATATTTGATTTACCAATAAGTCCCTAGTCCTGTGCACTACATGTACCCATGGCCTGTAAATCAAATCCTACTAGTGGGTCTAAAGCACTGATTGTGCCACCTCCATGAGTACCCTTCAAATGTGTATCAAGCCTGCCACTGCAGAGCCTGTGTGTGCAGTTTTAAACTGCCATGCCAACCTGGCAAGTTCACCTACTTGCCAGGTCCAAACCTCCCCTTTTGCTACATGTAAGTCACCCCTAGGGTAAGCCCTAAATATCCCCAGGGGCAGGGTGCAATCTATTTAAAAGGTAGGAGATGTAATTTGAGTTTTACATGTCCTGATAGTGGAAAACTGCTAAATTCGTTTTTCACTACAGCAAGGTCCATCTATCCCTTAGGTTAGCATTGGAGCTGCTTTGTAACACTTTATAAGTGTAACTTCCAATTGGGAGCAGATGGAAAATTGAAGTTTGGTGTCTCTGGACTCACAATTTAAAAACATCTTTTAGTGAAGTTGATTTTTCAATTGCAGGTCTGAAAATGCCACTTTTAGACATTTTCCTACTTTAACCATTCTGTGCCTCTGCCTGTCCCTAGAATACACGTCTGGGTCAGGGTGACAACTGGGCTTTGTGAATTCACTCTAGACAGTCACACACAAAGGGAGCTAAGGTGTGCCCTTCATATCCTGGTGGCCCATCACCAGGCTGATGAGTCTTCCTGGGCTAGAGTGGTGGTAGGAGTTGACACTTGCACCTAAATAGGCTGTGTCTATCCCCACACAAAGAGCTGCATACCCCCCTGTAGTGTGTCTGGAGCCATTACAAAGACCTTTCTTTGAAGTCTCCCTACTTCAAAGGCTAAAATGGGTATACGTACTGGACCTCTGACACCATATACTCAGAACACTTCTGGACTGAGTACATCCTGCCAGGAAGAAGAGCTGCCATACTGCCAGGAGGGACTGCGGCTTTGCTGTGTTGGCTTGCTGTCTGCTGCTTCTTCTCTGGGAGTGAGAGGACTGGACTTTGCTCTCTGCATCCTGCTGTCTAATGTTTCTCCAAGGGCTTGAGTTGAGCTTGCCTCCTGTTGGAAGTCTCAGGGACATCAAACACTTCAGCTGCAGCACCTAGGCTCCTCTGGTGAGAGCACGACTCTGTCAAGTGGTGCCAAATCCAGTTCCTGGGCCCTTAAAAGTGAGTTTTGGTGCTAAAAAAAGAAGAAACAAGCACATCGTCTTCGAGCTTGATTTCGGAACCCGTGCCGCTCTTTGACATTGTGCTGCTGGGTCCCTTCTGCCAACAAGAGTCTAACAACCCTTGTCAAAGGACCTAAATGCACCATTAAATGTTTCAAGATTGCTACGGTACGACAACCTTTGTTCTAGTTTCCCAGTTGCCCTGTGTGCAGGGGAGCACAGGGGGAGGGGTTGAGATCTGCAAAAATGTCACAAAGCACACGTATGGTTTCTGCCCAATACCATTTGCTGAAAACTGCACTGAGTTTGCTCCTAGAGGCAGATGATGGGTTAAGTGTGCCAAGCATTGCTGTAAAGTCAAAGTTTGGGTGTTCAGTTAATACATGTACTAGGATCTGGTGACAACCATACGTTGGACACAGTTCAGCAGGACACCAGTTACTGCTCCAACTAGTCATCAGAGTCAAACTCAGAAACAGTGGGACTAATAGTGCCAGAAATGGGCTAGCCTTAGCAGTTAATCTATCTGAGTTACCAAACTCAGAGATCTTGAGTAGCAGGGGCCACCACTGGACCTGGGGCACACAATGAACTCAAATGTGCTGAGTACCAAAAGGAAACATTTCTAACCATTTAATTTATGGAACTATATTAGCTCGATTGATGGTTCAAACAGTTATGGAATCATCTCAACCGTTCCAGCCAATAGCACACTGTTTTAAGGTCTATTGCAAAAGGGAAGTAGCCTTATGATTCCACCATCCAAAAAAGAGGTGGTATGAGCTCCAACAAAATGGAGGAATGGGATGGGCTCGGTCATGGGAATTCAGCATCACTACACTTACAGGTGAGAACTGTATCTTGTTGATCTTTGACCTTCTGACATAGAGTAGGAACTAAATATAATATATCCTCAATTTGGTTCTGGGTAATAGGGCTGTAAATTCTTTGTTCCTCCTATGAGGCTATGTTCCTTGAAATGACTTTCACCTTGATTATCATCACCAAGGCTTGGCTTCTTGCACTGGGCAGTGCAGCTTCCTCTTCTTCCAGGCAAGTCGCATCAACCATGCTTGCTGTTGAGTTGTAGGATTTTCCACTGCTGTTGGGAAAGAGCAATTGTTAGAGTTCTGCTGCTAGTCAGATATTCTTCATGCAGTAGAGTTCCAGAATTCTAGATATTTACAACCCTCTTGTTTGAGACATCTAAAAGTGGGGCCTCTGGCTGGATGCTAGACTTATCAGGTCGTAGTCATAACTAAAGTAGATGGCATATTGTTATGTTAATCAAATTTGTAGATGGCACTATCACCCAGGAGGGTATTGTGGTGCTGAGCAGGTGTGCGTCTAGCCATAACTAGGGCGTAATGGGAGTACTCGAAAAACCCAGTCTTCAGCTTCTTGTGGAATTCAAGAAGTGAGGAGGTGGCTGTTATATGTAGCGGCAGGCTGTTCCACACTGTAGGAGAGTTGAAGAAGACGACTCACCCGCCGGATCTAGCTTTCCGTATGCGTGGGATGTGTGCAAGCAGGAGTCCAGACAAGCGAAGGTGTCTGGAAAGTTTGTGAAAGAAGATGCGATTGTTGAGTTATGCTGGGTCAGTTGTCATGTGGTTTGTGGCCTCATGGTCTGCCTTGCTAAGTTGGCTTAGGCCTGACTGCCATGGTGCCTTTTTTGCGCACGTTACTTGGTGCCTTTGTTTTTCCAGCCTCTGCCCGGCTATTTTAGAACTGTCTGCATTTCTGCCTTTCACCTTTTCTCCTGTTCCCTTTGGGTTACGTCTGCACAACATGTACAAGGCCGAAAAACAACGTCCCTTGTTCTTGCTGATCTGGCCAGTCCCTCGCACTTAGAGATAACACTAAGTACAGCTGCACTGGAGAAATTTGTGTGCTTTTAATATTGTGATTTCACTGTTAGAGGGACTTGGAGAAAAACCTTTCCAGAGAGAAGAGCTGTGCTTGTCTGATGATGTAAACCTTGCATCTAGATATTGAGGTATGGGGGTTCGCCTGACAATGCCCAGAGGTCTTCTGTTTTTATAATAAACTAGCTACTAGCACGGGGAGGGTGGTATGGTCATTTAGCCCTATATCCACTGCTTTATGAAATGCTTTCCCCGTTTGTATTCTATGGAATTGTAACTATGCTTATTATTTTATCCTTATGCATTATGCTGATAGTACTGGCACGTGTACTGTATCTTAGAGCACGGTAGTTGAAATAAACATTTTAAACTATACAGTGTCTCTTATTACGCACGTTGTGGACAAGTATGAGTGAGTTATGAAAGGGTGTCCTTGCTCCCGCGAGTCCTGAGAGAGAGAGAGAGACCATGTTCTGGGTTGTCTAATCATTGGTAGCATCGTTGCGAATGAGACGCTAAAGCTAGTCGGATTGGGATTGTGGGTACTAAGGTGCATGGTTGGTTCACCACTATACTCCGAGGGCCTGATTCACAGAACTAACTTATGTCAAAAACGTAAAGTTAGTACTTTTTGGTATTCACAGAATACACTTACTCATTTTGGTATTCACAGAATGAACTTACTCATTTCGGTATTCACAGAAGTTAGTAGTCCTAACTTCAGGACTCCTAAATGCCTTCTGTGAATACCGAAAGTCTTAAAGTTAGGATTTTTTTCAGTTTAGGAGTAGTAAAGTTAGGAGTCCTAACTTTACTACTCCTAAACTGAGAAAAATCCTAACTTTAAGACTTTCGGTATTCACAGAAGGCATTTAGGAGTCCTAAAGTTAGGAGTCCTAACTTCTGTGAATACTGAAATGAGTAAGTTCATTCTGTGAATACCAAAATGAGTAAGTGTATTCTGTGAATACCAAAAAGTACTAACTTTACGTTTTTGACGTAAGTTAGTTCTGTGAATCAGGCCCCGAGGTCCTATTATCCTGTGCATAGCTCTGTGTATGTGCAGAATCCCTACAACATGGCGCCCAATGTGGGGCTGCTTATCTGTGAGACGCTTGAGTAGTACTTGTGCTTGTCCACAGCACCCTTCGCAGACACTTCCGTAAGGCGTGTGTGAGGGTGATACCTCCTATATTGACGTTTTTATAGGTTCTTTCAAGCTTGAAGTTGTTAAAAGGTTTTTAAATAAAACCCTATATTGTGCTGCCTCATATTAGGTTGTCGAATATTGTTAGACTTAGATGGCTGTCCAAATTACGGCACATAGCCGCGCAGCGCTCCGGGCACACTTGACAGTGTATGGAGTGCCTGACGCGGGTGTCGATCTGATCTTTGTGGTACAAGCGGATCCAGCTTACCACTTTGAGGTGTTTTACTCTTGGGTCACCTTTCCGGCGGTGGATGGGACGGATAATGTGTTCCATGAATATACAGCCACCGCTGTTCCTAATCTCTATAGACCTTATAGGAATCTTGAAGTACCGCTCACGGCATGGCAACACCGTGTTTGGTTTGATGGCGCCCTCCCCCAACCGGTTACCTCGGTTCGTTTAGGCCCCTTATCGATTGAAGGGGCCACTTGGCCTGTTTTGGCTGGGTATACCCCACATCCGCGTTATATGACGCTTGCAGTCGCTGAACTGCGTAATTTGCATTAGTCTTTGATACGTGTGCATAGAGCTTTAGTACAGTTTGTTACAGGCAACATCCAGGGAGCCCCGCCTGGAGTTGCAGCTCATCCAGCTGGAGCAGGCGGTGCAACCATAAGTCCCGTCATGGTTAATTCGGTGATGGGCAAGCGCCCACAAAATAAGGACGATTTGCCTTATTGGCTTGCAGAAAAATTTGACCAGCTGGAGGCAGTTTTTCCAAATACTTCTCCTGTGGAAAAACACAGGATTCTGATGATTAGTTTGCCAAAAGACTTGATCCCCGAGTTGGCAGAATGCAACAACTGGGGTAAGGTTTCCGCAGCAGTATATGCAAAGTGTTTCGGCACTCCTTCCATGACGGTTCTCCCCTCTGTAATTAAACGAGTGCAGGATGAGCATGGCCCTGAAGCGGCTGTGGAATTAGGGATGAGACTGGTGGGAGTGTTCGACGTAGTAGCTGATTTGATCCTTGCGAATGTCAAGGGCGATGCAGTTAACTTTCAAATAGCTAATGCTTTGGCTTTGATCCCAGAACCGGACAAGCCGCGCGAATTACCGAAAATGATTGCACAGGCTTACAAAACAATTGGCCGCAATAGCCTGGGAGTTAAGCCTTTTGCTAAACCGCAAACACAATCGCAACAACAACCAAAAACTCAATCTGAGAAAGATGAGAAACCGTTCTTTACTAAAAAGAGCTGGAGGTTGAAAAAACAGGGTAAGCAACAGAAGAAGCCGGGGTCGCGAGGCGCATCCCCGGTTTCCGTCTCTTCCGAACACACTTATGATTTGCGCGATAGGGCGAGAATTAAATCTCCAGAGAGATTTCAAGTCCCTGATTCGCGTTCTCCTCGTTCTTCACAGGCACCATCGACCTCCCAGACAGGTGGAGGAGAACACCAGGATAGAGGCAGGGGTCGAGAGGCTCCACAGGGACGAGACCAACCTTGACAACAAGTCCGAGGGAAACCAGAAGAATTCCAACGCTCTCGCCCACAGTTTCAGAAGAAGAAGGTTGCAGCTGTAACAGCGAGGTATGCCACAGACGGTGAGAACGAGACTCCTGAATTGGACGTGGGCAGTGACGCTCCTAGACAGCGCCGCGGAAGTTACCATAGTGCGGGAGGCACTACGTCCTCATGTGGAGGCGACAGCAACTGACACATTCATTACTGTCGAGACAGCAGACACCAGAGTGGCACCCCCTGACAGACTATATAATATTGTCATTCAAATTGAAGGTGACATACAGCGTGTTATTAAAGGGATTTTTTGGGAGGATCTGACCTCTTCTTATGACATTCTGTTGGCAGAGGCGGATTGGCCGCCCCCGTTCGTACTTGCTGCGCGTAGAGGGGAGGAGGTAATCCTTCTGAGCTTTTCTCGTCATGTCCCCAAGGGCAAAGCGGAGGCTCTCGCAGCTGAATGGGCTGTGTCCCTGGCTCTAGCGTTATACCGCAACCATGTGGGCTGGGATGAAGACTCTCCCCCCGATGATATTCCTTTGCGGTCGCTGCCACAGCCACAACCCCAATATCCCATCAAGCGGGAAGCTAAAGGTCCCGTTTCCGAAATTCTGACACAGTTGGAATATCAAGGAGTAATTGAAACATGCATGTCACCCATGAATAATCCCCTTTTCGCGGTTTCTAAACCCGACAGATCATACCGCTTAGTTTTGGATTACCGACATTTGAACTCCCATTGTCGGACCTTTGCGGTACAAAACACACACAGTACTGCGCTTGTAGACAGCCTTGTTCGTAAAAAATATAAAACGACACTTGACCTATCCAATGGATTTTACACGCACAACTTGTCCCCGGAGTGTAGCCAATGGAGCGCTTTTACCTCCGGTGGTAAACATATCAAATTCCGGCGTTTACCCATGGGCTACAAGAACAGTCCAGGCGTATTCGCCGCCCGTGTTGTCTCTTTGTTGGACAGCATAGATCCAGATGCGTGTTCGTACGTCGATGATATCTATCTGACAGACGATGAATTATACCCGCATCATACCCGAGTGGACCGCATTATTCTTGAATTCGCGGTTTTAGGTTACAAATTTAACTTTGCCAAATCTCACATTGCTGAATTTACTGTTTTGTTTTCGGGCTATGAGCTCAACAATGAAGGTAAGGGCTTAGCCCCCCATTTTTTGGAGAAATGCGCACTCTTGTGCCCTCCAACCACTCTGAAGAAGCTTCAGTCTTTACTGGGTTTTCTAAACTTCGGGCGTACTTACATTCCCGAATATGCCTAGCGTATCAAGCCACTTTATGCCTTGATACAACCTAACTTTTCGAAGTCATGCTGGCTTCCCGAGCATTCTTCTATACTGCAGTCTTTGCAGTCAGATCTACTTGAATCTAAATTCTTGTTGACTCGTGACAACCACACAAACCTGGTGATTAGAATCATTCCGGGGGCAGTGGGTTTCACGTACTTAACCTTTAACGAAGGTGACACAGTACCGATTGCATACAAGTCACATCTGTACACTTCCGCGGAAATGCGCTTCTCCTCTGTTGAGAAAGTTTTGACTGCAGGGCAAATGGCGATTCTAAAGGAACGCGCACTGGCACAGGGAAAACGCATTCTGGTGGTAACACCATATCCTGCCCTGGAGGCAGTGACGAAAGCAAGTGTTCCGAACTCTAAGGCTTTGCACCCCCATTGGATACAATGGGCTACCTCTCTGACGTCCCCGGATGTCACTTTTATCTTTGATTCTTCTCTTCAGACACAGGAGTTTTTACAGTATGAATTCGTTCATCCTCCTCCTCTGTCTTTGCTATCGCTTGAGGAATACGAATGTATTATCTATGCCGATGGTTCGGCACAACCGGCCACTGGTTCCAAGCATGCTTATTCAGCAGCATGTGCTATTGTTGCAGGTACCATGGTGAATGGTGAGTTCAAATCTACTGTAGTGCACACTCAGGCACTAGGAGACA
The DNA here is from genome assembly GCA_963921515.1 of Calotriton arnoldi. NCBI lineage: Eukaryota > Metazoa > Chordata > Amphibia > Caudata > Salamandridae > Calotriton > Calotriton arnoldi. Next base: position 1,161,439 of record CAWUFW010000752.1, read on the forward strand.
GTACTGCACAATTGGCCGAGCTGCGCGCTTTAGTGCTCGCGCTTGAGTTTGCAAATCCGGATGTGACCACTCTTATTGTGTGCGATTCTTACTACTGTGTTCAGTCTTACAATGACAATCTATTCTTTTGGTCGCAAAACGACTAACAGGGATGCAAAAGGTAGCACAATTAAGCATAAAATGCTTTGGGTTCGAGTGGCAGATTTGAAACAACGTCTGCCACTCACACAGGTGATTCACACTCTTGGCCACCAGCGTGTGGGCGCACACGCTGTCGGTAACGGTTTGGCGGACGAAGCTGCCAAATCAGCAGTAGCCACGTGCTCAGTCGCAGCAGTTACAAGATCCATGACTAAAATAGATAATGATATTTTAGCAGCTATTGCTGCAACAAAGGAAGGTGCTAATTACCCTAGGGGTTTCCCTTCCAAATATTCTTATCAGTTAGGTCCCGAACAGGCTCCTTACGTAAAAATTCCAGACGTTGGTGATCAGCTGATTCCCAACGCGGACCGCAGACTTTCCTTGATAACGGCCGCACACGAAGGCATGGCTTTGGCTCATGCTGGCGTGTCTGCGACGGTGTCCATCTTGCAGCAGCGTTACTGGTGGCGTGGTTTATACAAACAAACCCGTACTTATGTGCTTTCTTGTGACGTTTGTCAGCAGATTAAGCCTTCCACGGTTACACGACCACCACAAACCCCGCACTGCATTTCTAACAGACCTTTTGGGTGTGTTTACCTGGATCACTGCGGTCCATTTTCTTCTGACACTGCATATAAGTACATCTTAGTTGCAGTGGATTCGTGCACACGTTTCATCTGGGTTTGGCCACAACGGAGTGCTGACGCTCGAAATGTCATAAGGGATTTGCGTGTCTTTGTGGGAATTTTCGCCTGTGGCACCTTCCATTCTGACCAAGGTCCGGCGTTTGCCTCTAAGGCGTACAAGGACGCAATGGGTTCACTGGGGGTGCGGGTGAAATTTTCGTCTCCATATCGGCCTGAGGGCAATTCGATTGTTGAACGAATGAACCGTGACTTAAAGCAATCCTTGACAGCTAGAGTCTTAGGTACTGGCAGGAACTGGCTGGCCCACTTGTATACCGTACAACGTGCACTTAATAATCTCCCTAGAAGACCTCTGGGTGGGCGGACCCCATACGAAATGCTCTTTGGCATACGAATGTTTGTGCCCGACCTTGATGGTCTAGACATGGCGGCACAATCCGCAATCTTTGATGTAGATAACCATTCTACTATGTTACAGGACTTACAAGAAGCCCGAGACAAACTTGCAATCGAACATTTACCTTCAGCCACAGACGCTGCGCTGCAGATTACGGTTGCCGGCTGGCTTCCGAAGGTTGGAGATTTGGTCCGAGAGAAGGTGGAGAACAAAAAAGAATTCGGCCCCTCTTATTGTGCACCAGTTCCAGTCCTTGGCTTGAAGGGAACTCGTACAGTCATCTTACCACCGCTTCCTGGTCGCAAAGAGAACAGATACATCTCAGTGGAAAATGTCAAGCTACAACATTTGGCCGATCCTGAATAGTGTAACACCAGCGGTCTCTTGTCCAGTCATTTCCCGGACAAATGTTTGTGGCCCTCCAGCCCGAACGGTCACTGATGTTGCTATCGAGATGGTAGATTTGCCTGATCGCTTGCTCGACGACCCGGACTCCCCCTGCAACAAGGAGACTGAGTATACCTACCCCGCCAACGAGTCGGTGGCTCACCTACCAACAACGCCACTGAGCCCAACACGTTATTCCTTTGACTCGGATTCCACCTCATCACTTGTCCCGTCCAAATTCAGTGTTTTTGTATCCTGGTTCAGAGACAATTTTTTGATTCCTCCCTGGACATACATCTGGTTGGTACTATTCCTCATTTTTCTGTTCATGTCCATTGGCTTTGTCACAGTGTTTTTTCTACTCCTCAATGGTCACTATTTACCAGAACGCTCTGCAGTGAACTGTGTCGCTGGAACTTTGGCTCCACATTCTTCATCTCACATCATGAAGCGTGACCACTCATTTGTGAACATTTTAGCTTTCCCAGTCGCTGATGGCATTGTATGGGATGCAGTAAATTTCCAAATTCATGGACCGACCGAGATTATTAATGTACCAAATGTCCTCCGTGTTTCAATGGGTGATGTCGTTAAAAGTAATATTCATTCTGACGATTGGGATGTGCATGCAGTTGAATCATTATTTACTGATTTGAAATATTATGCTGCTTTTAATGCTGAAGATTTGTACATGAATTCTGCAAGTTATGCCGATTTGTATTGTTACCAGCATTGGGGCAACCACTTTGTCCATAAACCAAGTGCACTGCGGGGTCCTTTTAACTACACCCAATGGGAGCATTGTCCAACCCCTTTGCCAGGTAGCTCCCAGACTCTTAGAAATAAGTTTACTTACTTTACAGACTTTGATAGACGAACCCTGGGTCCTATTATTTTAAATTAAACACTTCATCCACACAGAAAATCATGTTGACCCACACCAAATTGTTATATTCGGGTACCTTTTTGAACGCCTTAGCTGTGGGTGGTTATGAGTACTGGCAGGACACCATTGACTTAAAATCTATTTGGGGGACCAAATCATGGCAGGTGCAAGGCACAGAAGCCTTGCATCGTGCTTGCCTTATCCCCGCCCAAATTTTATTTTTAAATAATACCATCTATCAGACTACGTGTTGGGGTTTGGCTACTTCCAAACAATTGAATGCACCTTCCATTCCTGTATTGTCTTCAGCTCCCAACACAAGCTTGCATTTCAATGTTTCCCTTACAGATTTGCAAGCTTTGTTTCAGAACAAATCATTTAATATCTCCACGTTTGTTCAGTCACCCTGGTTGGCTTGGCCGACGGCAGCAGATGCCTGCCAACTGCGTTTTCATGACTCAGCTCCTGGGTACAAATAGGATAGGCCAGACCCGAGGTTTTCTGACTCTCGTACTGTTACAACATATTCTGTTGGTAAATTATGTAAACAATGGTTGCAGCACTCTTCTTTAGATGCTGTAAAACAGCATTTATCCCTCCTATCAGGCAACATTGATCTGTCCGATTTTGTTCTGGGGCCTCGTGGCCCTCGACCTAAGAGATTCATTTATGAGACTTACAATGAACTCTGGAAGCTTTCGCAAATTGAAGCTGCTTCCCGTCTACGGGAAATAGATCAAGCAAATTTAGAAAAGGTGCTTGCTGTTGTTGACAATAGTATTAATACCCTGTCTTCCCGCATTTACACGTTAGAGAATATTGTTTCCTCTGTTGTTGATATTGTACAAGATGATGTTTCTGTGTTGTATCATGGTCAGAATCAATTGCGTTCAGTGATGCAGTTTGCATGGACTTTGCAAACACTTAAAATGGGTAAAGTTCCTTGGCACTTTTTGAACACCTCTGCCTTATTTCTGCCTTTTAATTTAACTGACAAACAGCAGTTCATGTCCATGAAAGATGCAGCTTACACTCTGTTACATATCGAGAAAATAGAGCCCTTACCATTCTCTGTGGCGGAATTGGATTCTGCCGTGTGGCTAGTTCACGGGGTTATCGCCTTGCCTTTTTCTTTGTTTGAATTTAGTTCGTGCATGAAACATTATCCTGTGGGCAGTTTTCAGCCCTTGGGCAGTGCCTTCCTGAATGAACTTTGGTCCCTGCCTTTCATGTATAAATGCCTGAGGGACGGAAAGGAAGTTTTTCTCACTGGGGAGTCATGCGATTCTACTGTGGGTCATTCCCTTATTTGCAAAAACATTAAATTGCACGGAGCTTGTAACGTTTCGGCTCCGAATCTTGCTTGTGTTTTAAAGGGCATTCCTGCTCCTGCTATTTCTCCTACTTTCACTGTGCTTGCAAATGGTAGCTATCTGCTTCTGAATAATCAGGACTGCTGTGGCATGCTGGCCAGCATACCCTATATTGTTACAGTTTCCCACAGGGTTGTCTGCTGCAAAAATATGCTTTTTCCTCCCCCGCACGACATCATAGATAGTTCCATTTGGTCTTCCATTCCTACTTTGAAGGCGGATTTCAATAAATTGAGCAGAATAAAGGCACTATTATTGAACCAGGAGGTTATGCTCACATCCGCCCGGGAGACATTCATCCTCCAGGTGGCTAGTACCCACAGTGAAATACAGGCCCTTTTGAACACTAACCTCCCACAACATTTCGGTGAACTGATTCACCGTGTTTTTAATGCATCACGCACCGAAGGTCTGGTGCACTTTTTTAAAGTTGTGGGCTCTGGCCTTGTAACCTCCTTTCAAACTATCTTTGGTGTAATACCGGCTTTTATTCATTCCATTTTTTCCAGCGGCTTTCCGTTGATCCTCGCCTTAGCGGCTGGTATATTGCTTTTGGTCTGTTTACTACGCAATGGCTGCACTTCCTTGGGCCCTTCTCGACCCAAGTCGACTCCAGATGCTCCGTGAGCGCATCCTCGCTGGCTTCGGCATCCTGCCATTGGCGACACTCAGTGTGTCCTATAGACTTTCCTTTTGCTTTGCGTATTTCACTTGCGTGCAACCTGTGATGTCTTGCATCAGATGTCCTTTCTCGTGGTCCTTGGATTATTGCCTCTCCAATACGTCTCTGTCTCGACCGGATTTTGTCCTGCTGGTGGGTCCCTTAGAGGCCCATGAACGGGACTGTTCCGGTGCAGGCTACATGGCGCGTGCGGCTGCACTGGGGATTTTGGCACAATGGGATATCTGGGCGGCTGCTCAGAATCTCCTACAACGAAGTTAAATTGAGTATCACGCAAGGTGTCCCGCAATGCTGTTCGCTGCTCCCTCTTGCGAGGAACATGACTGCAGTTTTGATTTATTGGACTGGATGGCGTCGCTTTTTTCTGACGATTCCAACGATGTCCTCTTAGAAGGTGTGGCATTTTCCTGCACTTACACTCTGTTGGATTAAAGGGGCCTTCGCTTTCAGCGACCTGCCTCACTGGACTTTTTTTTTATTATGCACTTATTTTATTTTTTTCTCTCCCATTCATTGTCCTTCATGGGGACTATTCCAAACAGACGTTTCTGTTCTACTCCTTCAATTTGAACTCTGTCTTCGTCCTATGTCTTCGCCAATGGACTGACCAGGGGAGGGTGTCATGTGGTTTGTGGCCTCATGGTCTGCCTTGCTAAGTTGGCTTAGGCCTGACTGCCATGGTGCCTTTTTTGCGCACGTTACTTGGTGCCTTTGTTTTTCCAGCCTCTGCTTCTGCCCGGCTATTTTAGAACTGTCTGCATTTCTGCCTTTCACCTTTTCTCCTGTTCCCTTTGGGTTACCTCTGCACAACATGTACAAGGTCGAAAAACAACGTCCCTTGTTCTTGCTGATCTGGCCAGTCCCTCGCACTTAGACATAACACTAAGTACAGCTGCACTGGAGAAATTTGTGTGCTTTTAATATTGTGATTTCACTGTTAGAGGGACTTGGAGAAAAACCTTTCCAGAGAGAAGAGCTGTGCTTGTCTGATGATGTAAACCTTGCATCTAGATATTGAGTTATGGGGGTTCGCCTGACAATGCCCAGAGGTCTTCTGTTTTTATAATAAACTAGCTACTAGCACGGGGAGGGTGGTATGGTCATTTAGCCCTATATCCACTGCTTTATGAAATGCTTTCCCCGTTTGTATTCTATGGAATTGTAACTATGCTTATTATTTTATCCTTATGCATTATGCTGATAGTACTGGCACGTATACTGTATCTTAGAGCACGGTAGTTGAAATAAACATTTTAAACTATACAGTGTCTCTTATTACGCACGTTGTGGACAGGTATGAGTGAGTTATGAAAGGGTGTCCTTGCTCCCGCGAGTCCTGAGAGAGAGAGAGAGTCCGTGTTCTGGGTTGTCTAATCATTGGTAGCATCGTTGCTAATGAGACGCTAAAGCTAGTCGGATTGGGATTGTGGGTACTAAGGTGCATGGTTGGTTCACCACTATACTCCGAGGTCCTATTATCCTGTGCATAGCTCTGTGTATGTGCAGGATCCCTACAACACAGTGTTATGTAGTGCCTTGAAAGTGTGGTTGAGGAGTTTGAATTGTGCTCATTTGTTCATGAGGAGCTCCTTAAGGTGTGGTAGGATGTGATGTGATTGTGGCGTGGAAGGTTGAGAGTGATTCTGGCTGACAGGTTCGGAATGGTCTGCAACCTTCTGGTGAGTCTTTTGTTGATCCCGGCATAGAAAGTGTTCCCACAGTTCAGCTTCCTTGTGGCGAGGGTGGGACTGATGGTTTTCTAGGTGCTGATAGGGAGCCATTCGAAAATCTTCTTCAGCATCTTCAGGGTATTGAAGCATGCAGTGATGACGGTGTGACTTGGGCGGTAATGTTGAGTTTGCTGTTGTTGACAATCCTGAGATTCTTGTCATGGGTGGTGGGAGTGGGTGTTTGTCCTAGCTCTGTTGGGCACCAGGTGGAGTCACATAGTGAAGTACTCTTCCCAAAGATTATGATTTCGGACTTTTCAGTGATTAGCTTCAGACAGGTGGTCTTCATCCAGCGACTTGATCTGGGCACTGGGCATCTTGTTCATGGAGGAGAGAATGAGGTGAGTCTCGTCAACGTTGGAGATGACACTGATTTTGTGAGAGCAGATGATGCTGACGTGACAAATCATTTATGCGTTGAAGAGGGTCGGGCTCAGGAAGGATCTTTTCAGGACCCTGCAAATGAGGTCACAGGCATCCGAGGGGTACAGTGCAGGGCTGACTGATTGGGTGTCATGATCTGCCATGCCATGACTCACAATCCACTCAGAAATGGGCAGTATGCACTCAGTCATAAGCACTATGCACCTTACAATGCCACCAAAACACTATGAACTCAGTCATAAGCACTATTCACCATACAATACCACCAGTCCACTCTGCCATAGCCATTGGTTGGCCGAAGTTACATTCACCACCTGTGAACCCTGCAACAATGGTCAGTGGTATTATCTCAACCCCTTGAACACTTGCTATTGCTTTCGGATTTATGGGCCTCTGTGCCATATTTCCTGCATAATGCTTCTGCTGCACATGGCATGAGGCTCACTGCATGCTTGATTGTAACCACTGAGAGTTCCTGAAATTTCATAAGATCTCGGCAAATCTCTGTGGCCATCATGGGTGTGGTCGTTTTTAAACTGCACCCTGGAAATGAGGCCTGCTTTGTCTCGAGATTGTCAGTGTGGAAGGATCTCCACATCAGCTTTGCAGACTCACCTACGTTTTGACCAGAACTCCAGCATCCAGAAAGAATCACGATCTGTTCAGGCCTCCGCACCAAACAAGGAAACTTCAACTTCACCGTGCAAAGAAAAGGCGAGAAGTTATGGCAAGTAAACAACATGGTACAGAGTTGAAATCCAACAGTATTTGTGCATGAGAGAAGTTAGAACACTCACAGATTTGGGAGAATTTCCTAAAGACTTAAAGCTAAAACTCAAGGATTGTTAAAGTATTTGTTCAAGGAACTAAGAACTGTTTTTAGTGTGACTAATCAAGAGCATGAGAACAACACTTTTGAAGGAACAACTGAAACCTACCAGAGATCTCCTCTGAAGAATCTGATACCAAGTGCTTAAGGTACAATAGTACACCTAATTGTGATTGTGTGTAAGAACATGTAATTGGTGGAATGTTTATATATGTATATGTGTTATAGAAATCAAGTAAGGAAACCCTGGAGAGAGGGACTTCTAAGACAGAGACAACCCAAACCACGATTGTTCCCCAAGTGAAGAAGTTATTCACTATACAACGTGACTCCAGTGCATCGCCAGTTGATCGCAGGTAGATGGTCTACTATGAGGCATTGGGAAAATTCTAGAAAAACAAGAGGTAGGCATAACATTCATGAAACTTGTTGCGTGTTTAAAGTACCCGGCTTTCCAAGAATGGAGGACCATGCTCCCAACAACAAGACCCACTTCCCTAGTGTCTTTCTTGTTCTCTTCCATATTCACAAGTAGGAAGGTAGAGTTTAAAGAGTCAGTCCATATTGCCTTTGTCAAGCCATGGTGTGGACCATCCAAGTAAGAGTCAGCACCGTTAGTTCCAAGATGGGATTCTTCCATTCGAAAAGGAGCAGATCTATCGAAGTGTGTGTCCTTGGATTCACTTGTTCTGAAGGCATTGGAAGAGGATGGGGTGGGGGATCACGTCAAACACTGTAGAGAGGTCCAGGAGCATGAGGGGCTCAATGTCTCCTTCATCCAGAGTCATCTGTGGCAGCGGTGAGGGCAATTTCCATGCTGTGGTTGGGTCTGAAACCAGACTGATTGGTGTTGAGGAGTTGATGTTCATTGAGGTATTCGTAGAGGCATTTTCTCTAAGATCTTAGCCGGCAATGGTAGCAGGGAGTTTGGTCTGTAGTTGGCAATGGTTGAAAAAAAAAAAAGATGAATAAAAATTAATATATTTTTTGCACATTTGAGTATGGCAAGACTGATTTCTGTGGGACAGCCCATTGTGAGCCCTGTGTTGGCCATCAGATAAATAGATATAGGTCTGACAGGAGTATTGGTTCATGTAATTTTTCTTGGGTCTGTGGAGGGCTTCTTCAGCAATGAGAGGAGAGTTGTGTGTATATAAGCATCTGGGAAGGTCATAGAAGAGGTGGAGTTGTTTAGAATAAGTGTGAGCATGGCGCTGACGGGTTGCAGTCCTCTGGATTAGGCATGGTGGGGGATGGACTTCATGGCAGCTGAAGTTTCTTCTGGGGTGATGATGGAGTATGTGGTTAGCATTTGTTATTTGGATAAGATGGGGAGGCATTGGGAGAGATTTGTCGGTCCAGTTGCAGGTTCAAGTTGCTGTAAATGGCAGTGATTTTGTTGCTGAAAAATTGAGAGGGATTGCTGCAAAGGTCCTGCGATGGGGTGATCGAGTTGAAGGCAACTGCTGGTGAGGTGAAATCCTCCATAATGGTGAAGATTTCTTTACTTCTGTGGGTGCTGGCATCAATGCGGTCCAGCAGAGTAGTGCGCTTGGTAATTCGGATCATTTAGTGGTAGCATCTCAAGGCAGCGTTTGTATTGTCCAGGCTCATTTTCAGACTTTCTTCCAGCTTTTAAACTGAGTGGAAGTGCAAGCTCTTACCCTGTTGAAGAAAGTTTACATTTCCAAACAGTGATTTCCAGATAGTCCGTGGGAGAGCATACCAGGGCAGCATCCATGCAGATGGAGCATCATACAAATCAAACACCTTGAGGTTGAGTGTGCTTATATCCAGGAAGATCTTCATTCAGAGCTGCCAAGCAACAAAAAACAGTTTTGATCAGTTTTCCTGTTCAGGCACAGTTCTGAAAACCAGATATGGTTGGTGTTTTTTAGGCATACCCCCAGAGGCTGAGATAAAGATAGTGACACCAGAATGAGTATATCCTGTGTATTAACTCATCATCTAGTGATGCTTGCAACTTCTGATCCCAGAGGACACATTTCATAGGACACTCATTACCCATTCCTAACACATATAAGACCAAACATTTAACATAGGGAGGCAAAAGACCACACTTGTGGTAAAATTAATGTATTTTACCTAGAGAAGATGCATGGACTTCTCTCTCATGAAAACAGACAGCAAAGCCTGTGCCCATCACTAAAATCTCAGATGCCAACATCCATCAGTCTCCTCAAAGCCTGGTGAGGGTGCAATAGCCACCTCTCTACTGTGGGTGAAGGTACATTGTTATTCCGGCAGAGGTATTTACTCTTTCAATGGATTCCACAAACATACATGGCACATCTTCACTGAGCTCAGAGATGTTGAGTTATCCCAAGAAAACCAAGAGGGTCGGTCAGATAGTTAAACCACAGTGCTTAAAGACACACTTGTCCAAAATGTGCAGGTGTCTATGTCCTAACACGGCACATGCATACTATTCTCACAGACAATACTGAATACCCACTGCAGCTATGGCTTCTGGCCAGAATACCTCAACCAGCAACATCACAAGATGTGCAACAGAATATGAGTTAGAAAACAGGAAATGAAGGCTCTGTCTCATTGCTACAATTATTTTAGACTGCAGACAAAACAAGCTGACAGGGACACCCTAAAAGGGTATCAAACCAAACCAGAGGTAGTTGGAAGCCACCTTACGAGACCTTACCGTTGTGTATTATGCAATCCTACAAAGCCCTTAGTACATTAATTAGAGAAGGACAACATTTCATTAAAGCTGATGCTTACTACATAGGTGAAAAAAAGTGCTAGTAATATTAAAATGCAGGAGGTATGGAAGAGGTGAAAAGGCAGGTCGCCTTTTGGCATTCCAGCTGCTGTAAAGGGAATTGCATATCGCAGTAGCTGCAATTTGTGGTGAAACTCATGAGATAATAACATACCTGATAGATATTACAAATACATTTGCTTCATGCTATAGGAGTTTATTCCATTTTCATTATATGGACAGTATACAGCTGGAGGAAAACTCCTAAAAAATACTTGGGCCCTAATTAGGAGTTTGGTGGTCTGATGGACCGTCAAACCCGTGGTGGGAGTTCGGCTGCCACCGCACTGGTGGTACGACAGCTGCATTACGAGTATGGTGGTCGGACGGCCAATGGACCGCCGCAACCGCCAGGGACCTGTGATTCCTCAGTGGTGACACGGTGCTCTGGGGCAGCAATATGCTGGCAGTGTCGCTGCTGCACCGCCAACCATATTCTGAGTTTCCAGCCCTGCACACTTTACATGGCGGTGAGGCTGCCATGAAAAGTGTGGTGGTCAGGGAACTAAGGGGGCCCTACAGGGTTCCCAGTTGCCCTGGTGTATGGGGGTGCATGCAGGGGGGCACAAGTTGTGCCCCCCTGTATGTATGCACCCCTGTTCCTGCACAGCATGGACTGCACCAGTCCATGTCGTGCAGGAACTTGCTTTGGCAGTCCCACGGCGATGCCGTGCTAAGGCTCACATATGAGCCTTAGCACTGTACCGGCGTGGGACCGGCAAAGCCGTGGGACCGGCAAAGCACTGCCTGCAGACCAGGAGAAAACTCCTAATCTGGCAGGCAGTCAGGTGTCGTGTCAGCCCACTCCCACACTGCCAAGCTCATAATCAGGCCCTTTGTCAGATGTAGGACAGAAGCTGTGGAATGGAGAGATCACTAAAGAGGAGATCCCTCAAGTCATAGAAAATCCTTCGACCTGCAAAGGCTGGGGTGAAGATGGCTTCCCTAATGAATTCTTTATAGCAGGTAAAGATCTTTTAGTATGAGAGAGAATTACTCTTTCAACAGCAGTCCAAACAGTTATATACAAGAGAATGGGGGTTTAATATCACCCACCAAAGTAAAACAACACCTTTCACTAAAATATGACTCAAAATGCCACAGACAGATGTGGTTAAAAGTTGATTCTTTATTTCTTGCTTGAATATAGCAATTGGACATGGACACAGTCAACACGTTTTATCCCTATTCGTTGGGACTTCTTCAGGGCATAAATTGCAACTGATGCATCAAGAATATCCAAATGAGTAGTTCAATGAAATGTATTCTCTCTGCATAGGCATCTTCCATGTTTGCACACACCCAAGAGGAGTAGAGACAGTAAAAAGGAAATGGACTCAGTGGTGGCACGTGCACAGTGTGAAAATACTGCCCTCACTCACAAAGTTATGACATGCTTCATCATCAGGCTTTGCTGCAGTACACCCCCGCGCACACCAACACCTGGGGTGGAGCAAAAGGGAGAGGAAGACAATACAAACATGTAAACTATACAAACATTTAAAGCCAAATCATAATGGGATCATCGAAAGAAAAGTGCAGTGGAGGTTGAAACTAGCTCGGAGGTATCCCTATTCAAAATGTATTCCTGGACCCTCCGGCCAGGGTTAAAAACGTGAAGGATGGTGGTGACAGGAAAGAGTAAGGAAATCCTGCACCCCTCCTTACCTCCTGTATGTCAACATGTTTCTGCCGTATCCGTGCCCACAGTTATAGCTCACACGGCTTTCATCAGGACCTTTCTTGATCTTCCATGTTTGCCCACATGGGTGGAAACACAGATACTCATAATTTTACACATGGAATGGTAAAGAATTAAGTTAGCCAATAAAGTAATATAGATTAAGCTTTTATAGCGAACCGAATCAATCTGATACATTTAACAAAGGCCATGGAAGGAAATCTACTACATCTTTAAAGGCTGTACCAAACACAGCCAAGCAGCATTATTTTTTCAAGTTTCTTTTTATTGACATTTATTAATAGTACAAGTAGCAACTCAAATGAATCCATAAAAGAAAAGCAGCACATCCTAAAAATAGCACTCCTCCCCATATTGACCAACAAGAACCTTACAATCATCCGTTTCATGTTGACTAACCCAGCACACCCTCCCCCCGTTACCCCTGCGTCCCGCTGACCACAACTACTGTGCGTTTCCTTCTACTGAACTGTGGTCTAACCACCATTCATAGCAACCTTTCAATGCCTTAATCTGATGCTATTACACCTAGTGGTGGAACTAAATTCTACCTCCCCTAGACTCCCAATTCCCTTAACCAGGCAGCCTTATTGTGGTTTAGATATGGATACATACATTGCATAATTTTAAATATTAGAATTCATTCATCCTGTTTGGCAAACATTTTATCTCACCTTTGACTGTAAAATAGATTCACCCTCTTGAAGTAAGGAAAATGATAGGACTATGGCTTCACTTCCTGTGACATCACTCCATATAACGTTATTCAGCATTACCTACGCACATTACCTATTCTAACGAGCCCCTCCCCCCCACTGTTTTTTAGGTTGAGCTTCGATCGACCTCTTATATCTATTCTGTGGGGTTTGGCAAACCCACCAATTGCCATTGGTTACTATCTGTGGCATTCAGAAATGCTGGCTTCTTATTGGTGCATTTCGGTAAAAGTCCCTCCTTTGTGTGTTTAGCTCTCTTTCCGGCGATTTCACTCAGAGAACATTTTGGTTGGCCAACCCACAGTACAGCGTGTGATGGCCTCTCTTCCCTCCTCCCATCTGGCTATTGCAGGTCAGGCGGTGTTTTTTTTTTGTTTGTAGTTTTACATAGCGCAAACTCAAACCGAAGGTATTGGAGCGCTTTACATGAGTGCCAGTTACATTACACAAGGGCAGAGAAGTGAGAGTAAGTGATTTGCCCACAATCACCGGATGTTGAGCCAAGGCTAGTTTTCTCTTTTTTTTATTTTGCAGATCACCCCCTGCGTCTGTAACTGGGGACTCTCTGTGAGATTATGCGATGGGGAGTTATTTTCGCCTCTGTAACCGGAGCGGCGGCATTGCATCACAGAATTTGTACCGATTGTGCGCTCCTTCCGTGGATCACTTTTCTTTCCTCGTTTAACCATTCTTCTACCCACCTGTCCGTGTGGTTCCTCTTCTTCCACCCACTGACCTTGTGGCTTATTCCCCTCCCACCTGCCTGTCCATTTCGCTTCTTCCTCTTCACCCCGTTTTGTTCTGCATTTCTCCTTCCGTGTTGCTTCTACACTGGTTTTAATTTCAGGGTCCGTGATTTTCTTAACACTTCATTCACAGCATATGCCTCCGCCATGTTCAAATAATGTCAGCACTACACTTCACCCAGGGCTTTAAGTGGGCCGGGTCCAAGCTGGTGCTGAGACGGGTCCCTATCGGGGTCTACGTTTTTGCCCTCACCCTCAGGGTGGAAAAAAAAAATTGTAACTCCTCAGCAGTTCACGGTTTTAAAAGTCATTTCTTTTTTTTTTTGCAATTCTATATAACGCAAACTCGGCCCAAATGTATTGAAGCGTTTTACATGGGCACCAGTTACATTACACAAAGACAGCATTCATGTTATTTTTGGTAGGAACAGGGATCAGAAGCTTGTCCAGAAGCATAGAATGGTGAGCCAACGCCATGACTCGTGCCTGCTTCCCGCTTGCTCCAAAGTCGGCAACTCTAGCCTTATGCCACAACTTTGCCCGCAAGAACTAAACCATTTTCAATATTAAATACAACGAAGCTATAGTTGTTTGTTACTTATCTTCTGCAACCAACAACTATTGACAAAGCCAATAGTCCTTGCTTGTTGTAGGTGTAATCTGACTTGTCTTATATAGCTGAATGCAATGACAGATGTAGCAAAATACCAGCCAGACGGCACACTATGCTGAGCACAGATTTTTAGCTTAAGACTTTTAAGCCGCGCCCTTAATTTCGTCGTTCACTTCTATATTTGTGTAACTTGCTGAGCCATCTTACCCAACAATCTTTTCCCACCTCCCTCATTGCAGGCCTGTGTTTATCCCAAGTATTTTATCAAGGTGCCTTCCAGTTTTGTGGCTGATGCCATTAATAATTACTTTACTGCTTTTTACTCGTGCTTCTGTGATTAAAAAAAATATATATATATAATAATCACCGAAAGTCGTTGGATCTTCCCTGTGTTGTGGTGATTACCATCACCTGGGGATGCTAAAAACATACATGTGAGTGAACCTACGTTACAGTAATGTGCGATAATGTGCTGCATCGCTAAATACTTATAAGGTCCCAAAGGCGAGACCGATTGCATTGCAAATGCTTGTTTTATTACTTGTGCCCTGTGGATGCGGTAGAAATGGGCGATAAAGCTAATGCAAGTCTAAATATTTCCACCATAATGTATGTGTAGCTGTCCACGAGGACCACAGTAGTGTGCTGTAGGCCTGGGGATGGCAGCTTGGAGCAGCCTAGCAGCTGTTTTCTATGGTCACTTTCTCAATTGCAGTGTTTCCTCTTTGAGTTTGCCACATTCTGTGCAGTTCACTCAGGACGCACCACATCTAAACAGTTCGAAGTGCAGTCCTTTTACAAAACACAGCAAGATAAACATCAAAATGAAAGGTTGGGTTTCTCTAATATCCAAATGCAGGCAAGCATGGTGATTTATGAGGGTTCGAAGCAGTCTTGTGACCTCTGAGGCGCACCAGGCGCGCCCTTGGCTCGCATGAGCTGTTGTTTCGGGCACTGTGTTAACACCTCCCTCACCAACACTCAATGTGCCAGTAAGACATTCATCACTCTGGTGTGTAATGAAAGAGGGGCCTGGCCCGGGCCCACGGCTTTATGTGTGTTTGTATAAAGCTTTCTCTACTCTCTAATTACACAGGGGTATATTTTGCGTTTGTTTTTTGTTTGGTCGGAAAGCTTTTAAACATCCCTCTTTGTGCCAGGGAAGCCACATTTTTGGAGAAATTCTCAAACCGAACGTACATGGAGTTGGAAATCTACCTCGTCTCCATATGTTTTTTAACACATTTTAAGAAAAGGCAATGGAAATAAAACGATGTACACCTATAATTACCACTTATCCACAGTCATTTCCCCAGTGGTTGTCGTGACTGATAAGACATGAGGTTTTACCTGGCAAAAAAGTCTGTGAGTTAAATGCTCGCCACTGAGACATGCGGTGACCTGCGGGTCATGACTTCGAATCGAGGCAAGGCCAGTTCAGCGTTCCAAGGCTGGTAGTTGAATATTCCTAAACTGGGTAATAATTGCACCTAATTTCAAATGAATCTTCCTATGACTTCTGTCCTTTCTTAACTTAAAAAACATACTTCGGATATCTTCGTGGAAAGTCCATAAAAGCGGAAACCACTAGCTTAAACGAATACCTGCGTTATAATGAAGAGACAAAGACATGTTAATGATTATTGCTCTGAGGACAGACTCAGTGGGCGAAAGGCAAAAGATAAATTTCCTTCAGAAAGGCTGATTCACAAAAAGTAACAGAAAATATATTAGGCCTGGGTGGTGTTGACAAAATAAACTCTGCCGCGCTCTGTGGAGTTTCGCAAGCGGTGGAGTGAGGTAAGTCACGCTGCTTGCTCTGATTTTTAGCACCGGGCAATTCTCCTGCGATGTAAAATCAGCGCGAATGGCACCACGTGCAGTGCAAGAGGGTGCAGCTTCTTTCTGCCACTCGAGTATGAGCAGCAGGTTTCTCATCGCGAGCGGTAGCGACCTGCCGTGACCACCCGCATTGAGAAATCTTGCCGGGAGGTGGTCCAGCGCTGGATTTTCCTTGCTCATGCTCACCAACTTAACACTGGCGAGGCTCGAGAGAGGAAAAACTCCGCTACACGCCACTCCGCAGAGTTTTTCGGAACTCCAAGCTCTACGTGGAGTGGGAATAACTCTGCATACTCCGCGAACAGAGCAGAGTTTACCGCCCAGGCCTAAAATATATCCCTGCAGATTTTATCATACATTTAGAGTTTCCACAGCTCCTAGTGGGAATCTGTGACAGTTGAAATAGTGAAATTATTTTGTCAATTCCAAGTTACTCACGTACATTTCCATTCAGGCATATGTAAATGTACATTGTGTGCAATTACACATACTTAAATGTAACGCTAAACTACATTTACACTTTTTTCTCCACACACAACAATTTTAGGAGTGATCAATCCAAATTTCCAGCCCCAAACACGTATTTACTGTCACCCTTAATAGAAGAAATTTAGCAGCATATTTGGAGTAAGGTGATATTTTGTCGAGGTTTACGAACACACAAAAAGTGCACGTTGGTTGATAGTAACCAACTTTTGTATGCCTTCCCACCTCTAAGCGGCCACTCTCCACTCCGTGAGATCCTTACCTCCCATGTCATATTTCTCCATACTGGTATAACATTAGATGTGAGTAAATTTCATTTTCCCAAGTTTTGGGAACAGGAATACAAAACATGAATTTGCATTTCTAAATGCAGCTACTTCTCATCTAAATTAGACTTATGTGCACAGATAGATTTGTAAATTGTGTCCGTTTTGTTACTCCTATGCATGGCTCAAATTACCAACTTCCTTGGAATTCAAAAACTGCCTGATTCACAACAAATAAAGTCGGAAGTGTATTCTTACAAACCTACTCCTGTGTTTGGGGCAAATTTCTCAATCTCTGCAAAATTCACAACAAATAATTCTAGTAGTGCTCGTGGAAATTATCACCTCTCACAATTCCCCTAGAGTACTCACAGGAGTAGACATTTACGCATTCAAAAATGTAGCAAGCCTATATTTCCGAAGGGGTACTGTTTGAGGAAAGTGTATTTGCACGTAAAACTTTTTTTTTTCATTCCCAGGGTAAATAATTATTCTCCTTGGAAGAACACCTTCAATTACAACCCTCTAAATTTCAGCTGTTTCCCTCCCATTTCTCACCCTGAAAGAGATTTACTCCTGCCCTTGCCTGGAGTAAAACTCCCATAACTATTCCCTTTTATGAGATTTACACAAGTGTAAAAGTAAACCATACTGGTGTAATTTCACATGTGCGTAAATTCATTGATGAGCTCAAATTGATATTTTGTGAATCAGAACGCTCAATCTGAACTAATAAATGCTGCAATTAAGACATGGATGGGGATCCTCTGGTCTTAAACTGATATCATTAAGGTGTTTGGAGTGAGTACGAAATGAGCAGAGGTCCCAGTTTCTTTATTTTGATGTTGTAAGTAAGGAATACAAACCATGAACATCTCTAGTTTGGTTTGTAAAGAGGGACTGCTGAGGTATTAATTGTGACATAACATTTAAAGAGATGATGTATCCTGCATTTTTTATCATTACCATTGGGGAGCCAATTTGATTACTGAGAGGGTCCTTTACACTCTTGGGGGCAGCAGCGTCCTGGTTCACACTCCCAGCAGTACGACTGCTTGCCATATTTGAAGATCCGCGCCTACCTAACAGGGATCTCCCTTGACCCAAGCAGTCCTTCTTGGTAACTTTGTTATGGGTTTGCAAACCTTGTTCTGAATGATCCCAATGTTGGCGAATACCAAAAACTTGGCCAAACAAGAGAGGCAGCAGCAGTTGAAAACAGAGGAACGGTAAAGGATCCACTCTGAGAATCAACTGAAAAGAGCCTTGGAGTTAAGGAACGTGCAGTGTTGTACTCTGGAAGATACGCCTATCTCCTAGTTCGGAGTTAGGTAGTGGTGGGCTCTCAGAATTTGGATATCTCACAAGTTGGATGCACTACCAATTCAAGGTCAGTGACTCTACTGGCAGGGAGGACCAGCCTTGACAATGGAGTGGGAAGACCTCAGTTTGATCTACACAAACAACAGTGTTTTGACCCTTAGGAAACAAAGGGTCACATGCTGGAACACTTAGGCCCTCTCAATACAGCTAGAGTGAAAGCATACCTCTTCTAAACCTATGCATGAAAGCAGGGTCAAAGAAAAATCCCAAAAGTAAAAGATGGTGCAAAGTCACCACTCAGTTTACCTGCATTTGCAACTGTACATTCATGAAGCAGACCTTCTCCAATCTCTAGTGGAAGAGATGGTGTCTATGTGCTGTGTCTACATCTCTAGATTCCTTAGGCTGACTGGGAGCTTCAAGGCAAGCAAGGTGAGTCACATAATGGGCTAACAGAACTTCAACTGGGTCTTCAGGATTGTTCCCTGTCAAGAGTAAATGTGTGACATTCTGGAAAAACAACAGCAGGGTCAACACAGGTCAGAGTCAACACGCTGAAGGGAAAATCCACCTTATATGTCCAAATCATGGTATTCAGTCAGGATTCCACTGCCATTTAGATTCAGTGGATCTCTAATAAATCAAACATTTAACTAATAATGTTGGGGAAGAATTATCTCCCTCGGTGAGGCTTTTTGTAAGGTCTGTCTTTGCACTCTTCCCAGAATGCACTGTGGTGGACATGACATGCATGCAGGTGACCTTGTATAACCTCTGGGAGATTGTTTTGTTGAGAAATCTTATGTATTCCCCTAACACAGGTACTAGAGACAAAGAAAACAGGAGAAAATTGAGATGTGGTACGGCCTGTCCTTGTTGCTCTCTGAGGGCAACGTCCACGCTCCAGCTTGCAATCGCTATTCTTGCAAATATAACCATATTTGCAATCAGACAAAGGGAATCATAACAGATGCACTGCCAGCGATCTCAAACTGTCTCCTGTACTCACACATTCAAAGTTCATGAACATTGTTGAAAAAACTATTCACAAACACTAGCAAACAATTATTTATTTATTTTATTTATTTATGCAATTTATATAGCGCACAACTACCCTGGGGTGTCTCGGCGCTGTGGAGTTAAGGTAAGCAGCTGAATTAGATGACTACTGGTTGAAGAGCCAGGTTTTTACTTGTTTCCTAAATGTCAAAAGGGTGGGACTGGTTTTGATATGGAGGGGGAGGGTATTCCACAGTCTAGATGCGGCAACTGTAAATCGTCTATCTCCCCAGGATGTTTTCTTTGTGCGAGGAATAGTCAATAGGTGGGCTGAGGAAGAGCGCAAGGGTCTGTTGGGGGTGTATGGGCAAAGTACTTTTTTTAGGAACTCAGGTCCAGTGTTGTTGATTGCTTTATATGCGATGCACAATGCCTTAAATTACACCAGTAAAGAAATAAATATGAAGGCCCTTCTGCCCCATGCTGCTTCAGTTAATTTAGAAGGGTGAAAGGGTCACTAGGCATCACAGTAAATGTATCCTAAATGTAACACACTGCCAGCAGCTGGGGTGGGGAGACCATTGTTGGTTTGCCTCAACTCTGGTACACAAAGGTATTGTTTGTAAACTGGGCCCATAAATCCAACTGCAGTAAATATGTCATCTGTGAGGGTACAGCAACATTTTGCATTGTAAATCCTCAGGCTATTTATGCATAACTCAGAATGAGGCTGTCAGGAAATCTACGCGATGGTTCACCTATCTACAGAATTGCTCACAACGGATCAAATTGGGTGATTTACTATCAAGCTCGTCCCCAATCAGACTTGAAGTCCCTCAAGGACCCACCATCTCCCCAACACCTTTCAGTTGTTATGTGGAACCACTGATGGAGATCCTCAAGCTAGTAAACCTTGTGTACCACATGTATGTGGATGACACTCAGCTATTCTTAAAGATATCCTCCCCCCTTCTGGACAGATGTATTTTCCCGCCTAGACGAAATGGTAGAGATAGACCCTGACCTGACCCCCCTCCCGGCTTTCCTGGGTTATGTGCTGTCAGGAATTCCCGTCTCACAGGAAACAGAATGACCTGTTTTATTTGTCAACATCCCTATGGTGGTCAAGTCAGTCATATAGCTGTGTGTGTTTAGGACCAGACTTTACCCATTGTATTTTGATTTTGTTGATTCTGTTTCTGAAAGGACTTTGCCAGTGCTTGTTGGTTTGATGCTTGAGCTCAAGCTTATTGTTTTGTTGCTTGAGCCAATTCTTGTTGTAACATTGGTGAAGCGGGACTTGCCAATGCTTGTTGGGAAATGGGCAAGTCTAAAACATGGAAAGACCAGACAAACCAATGCGCACGTTTTTAAACACATGTCGGCACTGTTGTCATGTCTCTAGGCAACGCGGGCATCTCGACGGAGCAAAACACGTGACCAGTGGCGTTACTGAACACGTTGTTGTACGCTTCAGGCAACGCCCAGGGATTGGCTATAAATAGCCACACCCAACTATCACGCGTCGCTTGGCTTTTTGCTTCCTTCCAGCTGTGGCGTGGGAACTCCCCTGAGCCTCGCCTCCAGCAACGCGTCATCGCTTCTCCGAGGATTTCCCTTCTCATCTTCGAGCCGGCTCAAGACGAAGATAAGAACATTTAAAGATCTCCGGACGTCGCGCTAGAGCTAAGTGTTCTTGTTTGATTTCCACTTAGTCTGCATTGCGCATTTAGGTATTGGCGTTTAACATAACAACACGCTCCGTGTGCCAACAGCTTTAACTCTTTGGGGTCGATTCCGATCTCAGCCGGAAGCGCACCTAACACTATTCGTCCGGAAAAAATCCAAGCCGAACGCGTGTTTCCCGACCGATTCGAACAGTCGTCCGAACGAGCAAGTACGATGCGCATAACTGCTCAGATCCTGACCCAGCCGTACGTACCCATTCCAGCTCCTGTTCCCCGCCCGAGCCGGATCCGTAAACGCCGAATCGAGTCGCACGGAAGCAAATATACAGCACCTTCCGGCCAGACTAGTACGATGCGCCTTCCGTACGCGCCAAACCGTCGCTACGTCCGGCACGTCAGAGCATCCGGGAGAGCTGCACATAAGCTCCGATTCGCGCCACAAGATGATCCACGGCTACGAGACGAACAAGCAAGCGACGAGTACGAGTCGAAGCCACGAGAAACCCGAACGAGACGACCCAACCATGAATCCCATTGCGCAGGTCCTACCAATACTCTACATCTATTACCAGAACTGGTACGGACGCGTACAGCGCAGATGGTAAGTCAAACACCCACTACACAAACAAACGACACGTACCCGACATATGTCACACACACATAGGGATGCAGAAATGACGTACACTAGCAACAGCAGAACCATAGGGGCAGGATGGCTATCACCAATGCGATACACACCCATAGGGGGATGGATGCCTACCACTACCACAACCCCTACTCATGGGGGCCTGGATGCCTGTCACTACTACCATCCCCACTCATACGGGGATGGATGCCTACCACTAAAATCACCCCTACGAAGGGGGGCCTGGATGCCTACCACTACCACCACCCCTACTCATGGGGGCCTGGATGCCTACCACTACCACCACCCATACTCATGTGGGCCTGGATGCCTGTCACTACTACCATCCCCACTCATAGGGGGATGGATGCCTACCACTACCACCACCCCTACTCATGGGGGCCTGGATGCCTACCACTACCACCACCCCTACTCATGTGGGCCTGGATGCCTGTCACTACTACCATCCCCACTCATAGGGGGATGGATGCCTACCACTAACACCACCCCTACTCATGGGGGCCTGGATGCCTATCACTACCACCACCCCTACTCATGGGTGCCTGGATGCCTACCACTACCACCACCCCTACTCATGGGGCCCCTTTGCCTACCACTACCACCACCCCTACTCAGGGGGGCCTGCGTGCCTGTCACTACTACCATCCCCACTCATAGGGGGATGGATGCCTACCACTACCACCACCCCTACTCAGGGGGGCCTGGATGCCTACCACTACCACCACCCCTACTCATGTGGGCCTGGATGCCTGTCACTACTACCATCCCCACTCATAGGGGGATGGATGCCTACCACTAACACCACCCCTACTCATGTGGGCCTGGATGCCTGTCACTACTACCATCCCCACTCATAGGGGGATGGATGCCTACCACTAACACCACCCCTACTCGTGTGGGCCTGGATGCCTGTCACTACTACCATCCCCACTCATAGGGGGATGGATGCCTACCACTAACACCACCCCTACTCATGTGGGCCTGGATGCCTGTCACTACTACCATCCCCACTCATAGGGGGATGGATGCCTACCACTACCACCACCCCTACTCATGGGGGCCTGGATGCCTACCACTACCACCACCCCTACTCATGTGGGCCTGGATGCCTGTCACTACTACCATCCCCACTCATAGGGGGATGGATGCCTACCACTACCACCACCCCTACTCATGGGGGCCTGGATGCCTGTCACTACTACCATCCCCACTCATAGGGGGATGGATGCCTACCACTAACACCACCCCTACTCATGGGGGCCTGGATGCCTACCACTACCACCACCCCTACTCAGGGGTGCCTGGATGCCTACCACTACCACCACCCCTACTCATGGGGGCCTGGATGCCTACCACTACCACCACCCCTACTCAGGGGGGCCTGGATGCCTGTCACTACTACCATCCCCACTCATAGGGGGATGGATGCCTACCACTACCACCACCCCTACTCAGGGGTGCCTGGATGCCTTCCACTACCACCACCCCTACTCATGTGGGCCTGGATGCCTGTCACTACTACCATCCCCACTCATAGGGAGATGGATGCCTACCACTACCACCACCCCTACTCATGGGGGCCTGGATGCCTACCACTACCACCACCCCTACTCATGTGGGCCTGGATGCCTGTCACTACTACCATCCCCACTCATAGGGGGATGGATGCCTACCACTAACACCACCCCTACTCATGGGGGCCTGGATGCCTACCACTACCACCACCCCTACTCATGTGGGCCTGGATGCCTGTCACTACTACCATCCCCACTCATAGGGGGATGGATGCCTACCACTAACACCACCCCTACTCAGGGGGACCTGGATGCCTACCACTACCAGCACCCCTACTCATGGGGGCCTGGATGCCTACCACTACCACCACCCCTACTCATGTGGGCCTGGATGCCTGTCACTACTACCATCCCCACTCATAGGGGATGGATGCCTACCACTAACACCACCCCTACTCATGGGGGCCTGGATGCCTACCACTACCACCACCCCTACTCAGGGGTGCCTGGATGCCTACCACTACCACCACCCCTACTCATGGGGGCCTGGATGCCTACCACTACTACCATCCCCACTCATAGGACGGGTAATGCATGACACAACCAGCATACTCCAACATAAGGAATGTCAGAAAAGACATCACCCCAACATCATGACAAGCGTGTGTAGTCTGTGTCAAATGCCTACAACACTGAACATGACATTGAACATACAATGTGACCCCCTATCACGTGTCACACATAAATGTGTGTGGCCGCCACAATGCAAGCAGACCATGACCACTGTGGCAATGGGGTCTAAACCCCCATCATCACAGTGACCAAAATGTAAGTGTGGGGTCCATAGCTCAAGCCCAATTGAACATTGTGGCAATGGGGGTCTAAGCCCCCATCATCACAGTGACCAAAATGTAAGTGTGGGATCCATAGCTGAAGCACATTTTGAACATTGTGGCAATGGGGTCTAAACCCCCATCATCACAGTGACCAAAATGTAAGTGTGGGATCCATAGCTGAAGCACATTTTGAACATTGTGGCAATGGGGTCTAAACCCCCATCATCACAGTGACCAAAAGGTAAGTGTTGTCATGGAAAAATCTGCAACTGCCAAACAGCATGGATGATTCCTGGTCACACAACAACAAACACATCAGTGGCAAAGTAGTGCTTGTGTCCCATAGCAACATAGATTGGGTGAGGCAAACAGTGCAGTGCAAATAAGACATACCTTTGGCCATGTGCAGACAAACATCACCCATGGGGGCTGACATTGTCAACATTTATCAATTACACAATGACAGAAGTGACCATCATAATGCAGACCCACATATCTGCACCAATGGACACACAAATGTAGATATCCTGTGGAGACTGTAGATGTCAGGTGAACAAATACCATACCATGGCAGCAATGGGACATACAAACCATGATTATTGTGCTGACTGATGACCTAGGAGTCCCAGGGACAGCAGGGGAAATCCACCAAACAACATACAGCCAATGGCACACTAAAGATATGCCAATGCAGTGGTGCAGATGCACAAACAGGCAGCCTCACACTGCATATCAAACACAACAGGTGATGGGGGGTGTGCCAGTGTCCCCAGGCAACCACACAACACATGAGGAGGCCTGAATCCCAATTACACAGATGTGTATACAGTGCCACACAAAAGTAACTCATGGATCGGATTCCCCTATGTGGGCAATCAGGCATTGTTAGATGAGAGGGAGCCCAAATTACACATGTCACACAAGCTTGTAGGAACAGCAACTAACACAGCAAGAGACAGACCCCCCACAGCACTACCCCCAGGGACCCCACATTGTGGTGACACTAGCCTGCATGATAATCCCACTGTGATGACAAAGGTAGATGTCGTTCACACTGTGAACCACAGCCATGTGTCCAGAGCAACTAACTACCATCACACCTACACAAGCACAAATCAATTAGCACGGCCTGTCAGCCAAGGCCAATATGGAGGTAGGGGTCTAGCCGTGCAACAACTCACATTTGCACACACTCAACACCACACACCTTGATCTCCACCAATGTGCAGCAGTGAAGCTCACATGGACTGGTGACATTGCACATGCACCCATGACAATCCCAGGGGTGGTGGTGGGAACTAAGGTGCGAAACCCATCACACATGGCCAGTCAACAAGACTCGTGAATGTCTGACACACTGCACAGTACGCCGTACATGGGCATGACGTGAAATCCACCCCAATCAATGGGATCCCGGCCACAGTCACACAGCAATGAAGAAGCCAAGGTGACCCACAAAGAACACACATAGACAACTTCCAACATTGCAGCACTGACCCTGAGGAGTGGCAGCAGTCACACACACAACATGTCACAATCACTGAAAGCTACCACAAACTGTAAATTACATGACTTGTGTAACCAACAAGTGCCAAGGGGAATCCTGACTGTGTCCCATCTGCGTTTGCCCACATCCCCAGCCCTGACAACAAAGACAACTAGGGATGACAACCTGATGAACATTAGTTTGCCATGCACCCACATCCCGGAGAAACCAGGTCCAAGATGCTGGATGAACACAGGACAACTCAGCAAGCATCACAAACAGGAACATCCCTAGGGACACAGCCTGTGTAGGAAATGGGAAAGGAACACACACAGACATGCTCACACAACACACAACACACAACACGGGCCCAGGCAATGTCACAGGATTACACACTGCCATGAGGGCACTCCACTCCTGTTGAAGGTCCGCTGTGCCAAACCTTGTCTGTGCACGACTCAAACATGTCAGCAGAACACTCGGTCAGTGAGTCAACAACTACAACACACTGAAGGCTCTGCTCACATCAGCCTGGGTACGGGAGTGTCACGTCAGTCATCTGCATACACCCAAAACACGTGTCAAGCAAGTTGCACTGTATACACAGATGAGTCCTTCAACATTGATGTGCTAAACTGCATGTCCAGTGGAGATGGGCACACAGTCAGGGAAATAGAAACATTGAACAGTGGTAAGCCCACCAGATGTGCATCAGTGTAAGCCCAAGATGTTAATTTACAAATGCAAAACGTACATCCCTGTGTCAAATGCTGAACATTACACCCTCAGACTGCAGCAAAGGATGCTATAGATCCAGACTACATTAGGACACATATCCCATGGACCACATGGAGTCCATCACAGCAACACTTCATTTTCCTGATCTGAACACTATTACAACTGCAAATGCATGATGATACTCATCTACATCATGTACATCCAAAGAAAAACCACAAGTAAACAAAAAGAGGCTTTATTCAGCAAATGTTAAACTAAAATTTGAAGTCCAAAAGAAACTAAGGCCAATGGCCAGTCCAAATACACAGTCCCAACAGGGTGATATGTGACAACTTGTCACCCATTGCTTGCCTGCACTGGTACGGACAGGGGACATCCCCTCGGAGGGGCATACAAGGGGCAGGCCAGGCAACGCAGGGACAGGATCAGGGGATGCCAGAAGGAGGCAGTGAAGGGGTGGTGGGTGCAGGAGTGTCACTGGCAACTGCAG
Source organism: Calotriton arnoldi (assembly GCA_963921515.1). NCBI lineage: Eukaryota > Metazoa > Chordata > Amphibia > Caudata > Salamandridae > Calotriton > Calotriton arnoldi. The sequence goes on from CAWUFW010000752.1 coordinate 1,187,792, forward strand.
TGGAGGTGTCTGACTCAGTGGGGGCTGGCACCACTGTAGGGCACAAGTCAGATGGTGTGGGTGCTGCAACCACTGCAGTGGGCCGGTCAGATGGAGTGGACTGGGTCCCCACTGCAGTGCTCGAGTCAGACGGGGTGGTTGTGGACTCCACTGCAGTGCATGACTCCAAGGGAGTGGAAGGGGGGGCAGATGAGGTGGGCAGGACAGAGGGGGACCCGGTCTCCACACCAGTGGCACAAACAAGCAGAGCATCTGGTGTGGGGGTGGAAGAGCAAGTGGTAGGGGGGGAGGGCCTAAGCAGTTTGGGGATGCGGTATCGGTGTGTGGGGGAACCTGGGGCAGGGTGTGGCGGTGGAACCTGTGGAGTGGTGGCCTGGGGGATGGAGGAGAGAGACTGTGTGGTGGAGCTGCGTGGTGGTGGTGGGGTCTTGCCCTTCCTGGTCCGGGGGACTTTCGAATGGGGTCCTCAGTCTGCCTGGGGAGGGTGTCCGGGTGTGAGGGGCACTCCCTCTGTGTGTGGTGGTCGCCTCTTCCGCCTGGACTTCGTGTCAGATGTATCTGTGGGGAAGAGGCCAAGCTCACAGAGGAAGAGCTTCTGGGAGGGGGGGGTTGCAGGTGAAGCTAGGGAAGGGGTTTTGGAGGGAGAGGTATCTGAGGACTGCGGAGTGCTCGTGGATGCGTGTGTGTGTGTCTGGGCCCCATCCCCTGTGAGTGAGGTATCAGTCCCCTGACTGTGCATGCGTGTGCGTCTGGATTTTGGCTTGTGTGTCTGTGTGCTGCTTGTGTCTGTGCTGGTGCGTGCCGGTGCCGGTGTGTGTGTGCTTGGGACAGGAAGGGTGCTGGGGATTGTGGATGGGGCAGAGGTAGGAGGGGTGAGGGACTGTTGCAGGAGGGACACTGCTGCCGTCAGTGAGGAGGCCATGGACTGATTGGTCCGATGTAGGGCAGACATGCCAGATGACATGCCCTCCATGAATGACACCAGTTGTGTCAAAAGACCCGTTTGTGCATGGAGGACACTCAGCATTGATGTCTTCCCTACATGGATCTGTTTCAGCAAGTCCACAGACTCCACACTCAGGGCAGCAGGGGGGACAGAGGCAGGGGGTGCGGTGCCTGGCATGAAGGAGACACGCTCCCCTAAACGGGAGCCTCCATGGACATGTGGGATGGGAGCAGATGGGAGGGTGGAGATGGTGGTGGTGGCGGGGACAGACTAGCTTGACATTGCCTCTGGTCTGCTGACACCCGCCTCCACAAGGGAGTCCTCACTGGAAGTGCTGTTTTCCCCAGCCGAGGTGGTCGTAGCTGAGGTCTCCTCATGTCTTGTGGATCATGGCCTCCTGGATGGTCTGACCATGTTCCGCAGGCCTGGATGCCATGATGACTATTGCGCACGTTATTATTGGATGTTGTTCTTTTGCCCTTTGTTATTGCCAAGTGATTCTGCAACAGTCTGCATATTCTGTTGCTCACCTTTTCTCCTGTTCCCTTTTGGGCTCAGTCTGAACAACAGTTACAAGGTCGAATAACAACCCCTGGTTTATACTGATTTGGCCCGTCCTCGCACCTAGACATAACACTTGTACAGCTGCCATCGAGAAATTAGTGTGCTTTTAATAATGCGTTTGCTTGCTCTAAGACAGCACTTGGAGACGACCTTTCCAGAGAGAAGAGCTGTGATTGTTTGCTGATGTAGTCTTGCATCAAGGGACTGAGGTATGGGGGTTCGCTAGTCAAAGCACAAAGGTCTTCTATTATTATAATAAACTGGCTTCCAGCACGGGGAGGGTGGTAATGTTAGTTAGACATATATCCACTGCTTTATGAGATGCTTTCCCCGTTCGTATTTTATGGAGTAGTAACTATGCTGATTATATTGTTATTATGTATTATGCTACTAGTACTGACACGTGTACTGTATCTTAGAGCACGTAAGTTGAAATAAACATTTTAACCCATACAGTGTCTCTTCATAAGCATGTTGTGGACAGGTACGAATGTGACGAAAGAGTGTTCTTGCCTCTGCGAGTCCTGAGAGAGAGATACCGTGTTCTGGGTTGTCTAAGCATTGGTACATTGGTGCTAATGGGACGCTAAGGCTAGTTGGGTTGGGGTTTTGGGTGCTAAGGATTATGGTTGGCTCACCACTATATTCCGAGGTCCTATTATCCTGTGCATAGCTCTGTATGTGCAGAAACCTTATGACACTCAGTGTGGCTCCCCTCACCCTCCGTGACACTGGGTGTCTCGCTCTCCCCTGCAGTGGACCCAGTCTGGCTCTGCCGCTCCTCTTGGTCCGTGGAGCTGTCTCCTCCTGTGGCCGTGGATGTATCTGCAAACAATCAGGATAAACAGAGCAACATTAGTCACCTGTACTGACCACACACAGTAACACAGCACATCACAGAGCAAGCCCGGCCATCATTTGCTAGACATTGCAATTAGTGCTGACACTGATTTGAAGAAGCCCATTGTCTGCCTGACAGTCAGTCATGCCACACATATCCTACCTGTCCATGCACCCATCTGTCTGCTGCCAGTTGTATGCGACTAATCATATGTGCACACATGCACCACATACACAGTTGTTGGACATCCAAGAGAACATATGGAAATGTGTCACTCCAAACACATGCCATCTCCTGCCACTGACTCAGTACATGTGTCAGGAAAAGTGATGGGCAAAGTCTCTGTTGATATGCGGGTTTTGGTTCCATCACCAGACACAATGATGTCCTCATGTCCTGATAGACAATGCGACAATGGTGTGCATGCAGGACATAACACACCACTGCTGGATCACCCTTTGCGATTGGAATGTTATGGCACAGGCCTGTCTGGCAAGTCAGTCATAACTGTCTCCTGTCACAGGGGCAGTGCATACACACAACACCAGTCTGCACTGTGTCACAATCATGGAAGTTTTTGAAATGTAAGCCCTGTAGCTGACAGGTGCACATGTGCACCCCTGGCCACCCACATCATGAGGACTGAGATGATCCCACGTCAATCAAATGAGACATTTGAGTGACTGCAAACACAAATCCATACACATGAGCACTTCACCGTCTGATGGGAATGAACCAAAGCTGCCTGCACCTCAATGTTTCATACAACATCGTGCACAGTCAAGGGATCAGAGACCTATGCATTAACCTATGTGCAGATCCCATAGTCACAACTTAGATGGCTGGCCACCCCAAATTGTTAAACACTCCAGGAGTCCAAATAGCAAGGCCACACCACGGTGACACAGAGGCATACACCTGAGTGCACTCTTCACAATGCCCAATATGTATGCTGACACACGGGAGTGGGAGAACAGAGTGCCTTCGATGTACGGAGTAGGCATTACAGTCCTGGTCCATGTGCAACATGGTATTACCCTGAACACTATGCAGGTGGCTATGCATGTGTCACACACATGATGTACATACTTCTGAGGCTCCTACCTTGGTCACTGCAGCAGCATGGGTGTGTGGCACATACCCCAGACATGTGTTGAGTCAGAGCAGCAATTGGAACACATATTAAAGCCATACCCAGAGTACATGTCAGATCACAGGCATTGTGAGCAATTGTACCACCCATGCAGCCCACCACAAAGTTCCTGTAACTGATGCTGTCCCCAACTTGAACCACAGGTAACTGCAAGTACACAGTACCCAAGTGACCTAAGTCACAGACTGTAAGGGCCACACCTGTGTATCAGATGAGGAGGGGGCATGACACAAGTGAGGGACATGAGTCCAGGACGACAAGACAGTTGTTCTATGGAAGTGGAACCAGGCTAAAGGAGTGCATAGAGCATGTCAGTCATAGTACACAGTTGAGGCTAGCACTTACCCCCTCCTTGCTGCTGTCTGGCCTTCAGCTGCCCATCCAGGTCAGGGAAGACCACCGCCAGGATCCGGAGCATGTGGGGGGTCAGGGTCCGGTGTCCGCCCCTCCTGCGAGGAGGCGACAGCTTCAGCTGGACCCTTGCGATCCTCCGGGTCCAGCCCCGAAGGTCCTGCCACCTCTTCTGGCAGTTGCGGATCCTGCGCCTGTAGACCCCCACAGATCGTACTGCCCAGACGATGGTCAGCCAGATCTCCTGCTTCTGGTGGGCATCAACCTGTGAGGATGACAAAGTGAAAAGGCCATTACTACACATGCAACATTTCCGTGCATCACACAGTTGGATATACATGTTTCAATCACAGGGGCATATGATCTACACAGGAAGTGCAACTATGGCTATGAACAGTTTGCCAGCAGTTACTAAATGGTATCATTGCCTGGGAAGTCAAACCTTGTTGGAATGCACTGTTACTGCACTATACCTGTTCAGTGCATGTGACTACACACTTTGGGGATGACAACTACTCAGTGAGCATGCTAGCCACTGGTGTACACACTGTACGTCTTGCTAGTCAGACAACATGCACAATTAGTAAGGCAGTGGACAGCACACTCACCTGCTCCCCTGGTTTCCCATACAGCTTGCTGTACTGTGGAAGGAGGCTGTCCAGCAGGGCCTGGTTCTCCTCAGTGCTGAAGGCTGGGGCTCTATCCACAGTACGTGCCATTGCAGTAGCCAGAGGATGCAGAGACAGCAGCAGTGGTGGTGGCAGATGTCGTCCTGGAGCATGTAGTGCAGGCAAGTGAGCTCTCAGGGGAACAGCCAGCATTATATGTGTGCTGCAGAGGCAGATACTGTCCCATGTGTCCAAAGTGATAGGTCCAAGTCGTTTGCATCTTCTGAATCTGGCCAATCCATGGAATTGCACCACTTATACACGCCCACAGCATCCTTCAAAAATACAACTTCATGACACCCATGAATTTGCAACATTGTTGTGGGTGGCCAACTGAATTCACTGCATCCGACTCGTTTAAGCTTAGAAAACGCATCCGTTACCATGTCAGGCCAAAGCCAATGCGTGCGCACCGATCGGACCATTGCTGTACGACGCGTATTTCGAAAAACAACACGCATCCGTTCACATCATATGCAATGGCCAATGCGTGTGCACCGATCGGTCCATTGCTGTACAACGCGTATTTCGAAAAACAACACGCATCCGTCCACATCATATGCAATGGCCAATGCGTGCACACCAATCGGTCCATTGCTGTACAACGCGTATTTCGGATGACAACACGCATCCATCCCCATCATATGCAATGGCCAATGCGTGCACACCGATCGGTCCATTGCTGTACAACGCGTATTTCGAAAAACAACATGCATCCGTCCACATCATATGCAATGGCCAATGCGTGCACACCGATCGGTCCATTGCTGTACAACGCGTATTTCGGATGACAACACGCATCCGTCCACATCATATGCAATGGCCAATGCGTGCACACCGATCGGTCCATTGCTGTACAACGCGTCCCTGTACAAGTCACTCGCATATGTCACCATGGTTGTCACTGGTGAACGTATGCCAGCCACATTTACTTGGCAGGGACTCAGGGGCACACCTACAACACCACAGCCTGTCCACACTGTATCCTAAGGCATGTAAGGCTGCATTACCTGTGTGTGTATGGGGGTCAACATGTGGTTTTTTTGGTGGCACTTGGGGGCAGCCACTCCCAGGCTGTGCAAGTGTTCGTGGGGACAGAATCCTTTGTGTGTTGTGCACATGACCACTGTGATGTGCAACTGTTCAGTTCAGAGCATGTGGCATGGTCACATTTCCAGGTTGTGTATGTGTATGTCATGTCACATACACCCTGAGTCCCATGTGGGAAGGTATGTACGTCACAGGGTGACCCATTGCCACAATAGTGATGGCCCTCCACAGTCTGTGTGCATGTTGTGTTTCCGATGTCTCCGATTCCATGTGCACAATGGGAGACAGTCTCCACATCCACGTTGTTTGTGCATGGACTTTGATGTTGTGCGTGTGTGTGTCACAGACGTCCATGTCTGTCCTGCAGAGTCAACAGGGGCCACTACCTGTGGGAGTCATGGTTGTTTTGCTGACGTGTACATGATACGCCATGTCATGCCAGTGTCCATGTGGCAATACAGGGTCCCTGGGAATCTACCTGTCAATGAGCTGTGATGCCTGTGGCACATCTGTCCTCACATGTCACTGTGGTGTGTGTTTGGAACGTGACAGCAGTACATGGGTACTGTGACACAGCCTAATGATTTCCCATAGCACAACCTGGAACTTGTTGTCAACACATGTTGAACTGTGATGTTAGATGTTGGCCATGTAGGTGCCATATATGTCCATACAGAACAGCACACACATCAGGTACTTGTGTCTCGTAATGATGTATCATGTGATATTGAGTATGGTCAATGCCACATATGTGGGGTGACTGACAATCTTTCTTTCTTCACCTATGCACTGCAGGGCACCAGCTGTCCATAGACCATTCCCTGACCTTGCAACCATGGTTGAACGTGACTGCATCCGACGGTACCGCTTCAACAGGGCGCTAATTGAGGAATTGGCGGTGCGGTTGGCCCCACATTTGCAACCTGGCCGGCCATACCCTACAGCGCTGACCCCCAAGGTGAAGGTGATGGCAGCCCTACACTTCTTTGCCACCGGTACCTTTCAACACACTGTGGCGTCTGCTGGTGGGATGTCACAGACCATGTTCAGCCGTGTGCTACGCGATGTTTTGGAGGCAATGTTGAGATACCTGAACCAGTACATCTATTTCCCTAAACGTCAACAACTCGCTGACGTCAAGAATGACTTCTATGCCCTGGGGAGGATGCCACATGTCATTGGCTCCATTGATGGGACACATGTGGCTTTGGTACCACCACAGGCACATGAGCAGGCATACAGGAACAGGAAACATTACCATTCTGTCAATGCTCTGGTGGTATGTCTTGCAGATATGAGCATCTCACATGTGTGTGCCCGTTTCCCCGGTTCTGCACACGATCCCTACGTGATGAGGAGTAGTCGCATCCCGAGGATGATGTCACAGATGCAGAACCAGCGTGCCTGGCTTGTCGGTGTGTACTGACTTTGTACCATTGTGTGTGTTCTGAAATGTTGTATTCCACCCTCTTTTCCAACTCAGCTAATGTGCAATTGTCTGTATGTAGGTGACTCCGGATACCCCAACATGCCGTGGTTGCTGACACCCCTCAGGAACCCTGTGACACCAGCCCAGATGCGCTACAATGAGGCACATGGTCGGACCAGGAGAGTGATCGAGCGGACATTTGGTCTCCTGAAGAGCCGCTTCGCTGCCTAGACAAGACAGGAGGGGCCCTCCCATATGCCCCAGCAAAGGTGTGCAAGATTGTCATCGTCTGCTGCATGCTACACAACCTGGCAGTGCGGAAGGAGTTGCCTCTCATCCTGGATGACGATGACCAACATCCGCCACCTGTGGAGGATCCTGGCCTGGGCCACGATGCCAGTGATGATGATGATGATGATGAGGGTGATGTCCGCACACAGCTCATCACCAACTTCTTCAGCTGAATGTGAGTATCCAGAGATGTCATGTCAATGATGTGAGTTTGCATGATATGTGTTGGTGGTGCTCTGGTGCTGTTTGAGTGTGGCCATGTGCTACTTGACTGGATGCATGCAGCGATGTGCCCTTACAGGTAGTCTGTACTCCCCAACAGTGCTGACATGCTAACTTGGTTTTGTGTAGGTATCTTGTGACATGTATTGGGCATGAGTATTGCAGTTCTGTCCTGTTCTTCAGTGCTTTTGACTGTGTGTCATGTCTGTCCTTCACAGGGTACTTTCAGAGTTGTTTGGTCAACTCGGATCCCCCAACACCATGATTCAGCTTTCAGGGTGGAAGCAGTCGTTTCCCTACAGGTGATGTGCCACACACCCCTGGACTTTATTTCTTCTACACTTGTTGACTGTGTGGCCACTGCCACGTGGGATTACCTTGCATTTTTAGTGGAAACAACATGTTGCAAATGTGTAATAAACCTGTGCTTCACTTTGGGATGTGCGTTGTCTGTGGTCACACATCTGACTGACATTTGCTTACTGCACCTGTGGGCTAGTTAACACAGACTCTGAATAGGTGTGGTGTCTGTGCATTCCACTGTATTTCCTGGCAACATCAGTGTAGGCGATGAGTCAGATGGCCCTGGTGTGTATGTGTTGTGTAGCCCTAGTGGTGTGTCTCCCTCATATGTGTCACGTCGCCATGACTCACATGACGGTGTTGAACTTGCTGTAGCAGTTAGCATGCACAGTGTCATTTAGCAGATCATCATCTCCATGACAAAAACAACGTTGGAATCACAACAGAAGTAAGTATGGTGTATTAGTGAGTTTATTTACATACATGTGTGAGGATAGTGCACAGGATGGTGGGTGCTGTACATTGGGATTGGAATCCAAAGTTCCCAGATGAGTTGGAAGTGTTGGTAGCAGAAATGTCCTGAGTAAAGTCCACAGTCATCTGATACATTAGTCCAAATTAAACTCCCCATGTCATGTGGGAGAGTTGGGTTGCATTCGACAGGGTGAACAGTTTGCACACAAAGGAGAATTTCCAGAACAGGTGTTGGGTTCCTGGGGGATGTACATGGCCATCGGCCTCTCAGTTGTCCTTCCTCGGACGACCCCTCTTCTTTCTGGGGGACCCTCACGTGCAGGCCGCTGTGGTGCAGAGGACTCTCCACCAGAGTCATCCTCCCTCCCTGTGGCAGTTGCAGTTGTTGCGGCACCAGATGTTGTGGGCACACAGGGAGGTGTGGACATGTTGGTGCTAATCTGGCGGAGGCATGTCAATATGTCCCTCTGCACCACTGTCAGTTCTTCCAATGTGTCCCACTTGGACTCCATGCCAGACATGTGTATCTCCACACAGGACATGTGTGTCTCCACACGGGACATGTGGGAGTCCAAGCGGGCATGATGGCAGCCTGCTGCTGTTGAATGTCCTTGAGGATCCCCACTACCTGGCTGACCTCTCCGGTGCTATTATGGTACGCATCAGCAATGCATGCCAGTTGTGGGTCATCATGCAGTCCATACCCCTCTGCAAACAGCGACCTCTGCCTACCACCCCTCCCACCACCCTTGGCCACACGTGCAGGACCTGCGGTGGCACGCACAGGTGACCCTAGGCCCCCTTGGGGGTTGGTACTGGGGTTGTTGTCCGTTGCTTCACGGTGGGCTGGGGTCCCTGTGCTGTTGTCATTGAGTGTCCTTGGTCTGTCCATGTCGGCGGGGGTGGTCTGTGTGTTGGCAGATGTTGGAGGAATGGGTGCAGGGGGTGCAGATGGTGGTCCTGCTGGTGCTGCATGATGACTCACACCGGAGGTGCCAGGTTGGTCTTCGCCATCCGATGAGGGCAGAGGCTGTTCCACACCAGAGAGCTCAGGGGCCACCGGAGCCTGGGACAGGGACTCCTCCTCATCTGCTGCTGTGTCCCCATCATCACCTGTTTTTGGAAGAGACACACAATGTATGCTATGTTTCTGCAGGCATCTATGGTTCAAACACATGACAGTTGTGACTGTACCTCTGGATGCGGCCCTGTACATTGCATTGTCCTGAGTTGTCACAGTCATAGGTTGATATTGGTGTGGCTCATTGTCCTGCCAACCTGATGCATTTCAATGTGGATGTTGAGGTGTGTGCATGACCAGCATTGGTGGTATTTGGTTGACATCCGGACCTCCTTCTCCCCCAGCCCAGTTATCCCACCATGAAGCATGCCACCCTTGCAGTGGGTGCAGGTTAACTCTCAGGATGTCAGTCAGTGGTGTCCTGCTGTTGGTTGGTGCCCAGTTCCCAGCAGGGCCTGGTACTCCCCACAACAGAGCACCATTGTCAGACATCTTAGAAGTGGCTTTTCACTCCCTGTGAAGTGTGCATGCTTCAGTGTGAGCTTGCTGGGCCATGTGGGTGGGGGATGTTGAGCTGTGACTACCACTCCCATCATGCTATTGCTACACCCCCCTTCCCAGCATGCCCATACTTCCTTTCTTTTGAGTCGACTTCACTGTGTGTGAGTGTGACAGCAATGGCAAGATGGCTGACAGTGTGGTCCTGTTGTTTGTTGGTGCACAGTTCCCAGCAGGGCCTTGTGCTCCCCACAGCAGTACCCAGTGTCAGCCATCTTGTCAGTTCTTTCCACTCCCTGTGATGTGAGCATGGTTCAGAATGGTGTTGATGGGCCAATTGTGAGGGTGACCAATATCTGTGACTACCACTCCCATCATGCTATTGCCTACACCCCCTTCCCAGCATGCCCATACTTCCTTCCTTTTGAGTCGACTTCACTGTGTGTGAGTGTGACAGCAATGGCAAGATGGCTGACAGTGTGGTCCTGTTGTTTGTTGGTGCACAGTTCCCAGCAGGGCCTTGTGCGCCCCACAGCAGTACCCAGTGTCAGCCATCTTGTCATTTCTTTTCCACTCCCTGTGATGTGAGCATGGTTCAGAGTGGTGTTGATGGGCCAATTGTGAGGGTGACCAATATCTGTGACTACCACTCCCATCATGCTATTGCCAACACCCCCCTTCCCAGCATGCCCATACTTCCTTCCTTTTGAGTCGACTTCACTGTGTGTGAGTGTGACAGCAATGGCAAGATGGCTGACAGTGTGGTCCTGTTGTTTGTTGGTGCCCAGTTCCCAGCAGGGCCTTGTGCTCCCCACAGCTGAGGCCAGTGTCAGACATCTTTGAAGTGGCTTTTCACTCCCTGTAAGGTGTGCATGCTTCAGTGTGAGCTTGCTGGGCCATGTGGGTGGGGGATGTTGAGCTGTGACTACCACTCCCATCATGCTATTGCCTACACCCCCCTTCCCAGCATGCCCATACTTCCTTCCTTTTGACTCTGCTTCCCTGTGGGGTAGTGTGCCTGTGCTGACAGGATGGCTGACAGTGTTGTCCTGGCGTTTGTTTGGCTACAAGTCCCAAAAGTGTCCCTGTGCTTCACACAGCATAACACAGTGTGGTTGTTCTTTGTGGGATATTTAATTAGAGTGTGAGGCATTGCATTCTCCCAGGTGAGTTGTGTGGAGTTTGTGTTAAGGGGGTGTGTGAGAAAAGCTGCTGGTAACTATGGTCAGAGCTGTCAGTCCTCCTTCCCACCCAGCCAGATATCCCACCATGGAACGTGCTTCCATTGCAGGGAGTGCAAGTTGGCTTTCAGGATGTCAGTCAGTCCTGCTGTTGGTTGTTGCACAGTTCCCAGCAGGGCCTTGTGCTCCTCACAGCAGTACCCAGTGTCAGCCATCTTGTCAGTTCTTTTCCACTCCCTGTGATGTGAGCATGGTTCAGAGTGGTGTTGATGGGCCAATTGTGAGGGTGACCAATATCTGTGACTACAACTCCCATCATGCTATTGCCTACACTCACTTCACCAGCATACACAGAATTCCTTCCTTTCAGTGAGCTTCCCTGTGAGGTGGTGTTCTAGTGGTGGCAAAATATCTGACTGTGTTTGTTGGTTAGATTTGTGCCACTGCCTTGCTCTATTTGTTGTTAGGTTTGTACATGTCATGACACAGTTACATATCACTATGAGATAGCATGTATTGTGTTTATCTGACTAACATACACATCTTGGGATGATTATCTTTTGGTTGCTGTGGATTTGCTAAGGGTGCATGGTTTGACTATCCCCTTGACAGTGATGTGTGTGTATTGTCACACAATATTGGGTATATTGGTTGTGCGCTCATTGGTGGTAGGATGGCCCGCACCTTCTCCTCCCAGGGCCTGAGGCATACTGGTTTGGCAGGAGGGCCACTGCCGGTGCGATTACTCAAGGCGTAATCCTTCTTGAGTAGGTCCTTGACCCTCCTGCGCACATCATACCACCTGTTCTGGATGTCTTCCTTTGTGCGCAAACATGGTGATTGTGCGTTCACCCTGTCGTCGATCCTCTCCCACATGTTGGTTTTCTGCAACATGGGGGTCTGTTGGACCAATGTACCAAACAACTGTGGCTCTACCCTGAGGATCTCATCTACCAGGACTTCCAATTCACTGTCTAGGAACTTTGGATTCTTCTTTGGGGGCATGGTGATGGGTGGTGGTGGGGATTGATGTGTGTGTGAGTGTGCAAGTGAGGGTGGGTGAGTGTAGGTTTTGCTGGGTGTATGTGAGGGTGCTATTTGGGAGGTGATAATGGTGTGTGGCTTGTGTGATGGATGAGTTGTGAGTGTGTCTGTGGTTGCTGTCTGATGGTGTTCTATGCTGGCAGGTCAGTTGAATTTGCAAAGGATCATGGTAGGGATTTGTGGCCTTTATATGGGTGGAGTTGGGGGTGTGTCCTTGTTCCATGTTTTTTTCCCCTGTATTTATTGACTTTGTCATTGCTTGTTTGGCCCTTTTTTTTGTATTTTTTCCTTTGTGTTTTTTAGGCATGTAGGAGACGTTCTTCTGACCGAGTAGGATGCTGCAGTTGGCTCGTGCGGGCTTCTCCGAGTCTTTCAAGCTGTGTTTGTGATGGGTTTCATGTGCGGCGTACGCGTCGGTCGCGGAGTATTGGGTTGCTTCGGCTCGGTTTTGTATGCGTGTCGGTCGTACGGCTTGGGCTCCGTGCGACTCGGTCTGGTTTTACACGCATTGCATCGTACTGCGCGGGTCGGAGTTCGCGGGTACGTTTCTGTCGGGTTCATTCCTGGTGCGTGTCGGTAGGTTCGATTCGCGTAGTTTCCCGGCCGGATAGCTGGTTTCCGTGCGGTTCGGTCGTTCGGCTTGTGTTCCGTACGAGTCGGTCGTGATTCACATGCATTTCATCGTACTACGCGGATCGGGCAGCGCCAGTACGTGTCGGTCGGACAACATTCCCGTACCGAGTCAGTCGGTTTGTTTTACGGCCCGAATCGGAATTGGCCCCTTTGTTTCTTGAACATAATTCCTGGCAATTGGTGGCAATTGGCATCAGCATTTCATGTGTCTACAGCTTTAACCCTTTGTTTCTTGAACATAATTCTTGACATTTGGAATCAGCGTTTCTGGTTGCATCTAGGTCACGGTTAATGACTTTATTTGGTGGCTTTGAATTCTTAAGAATCCCTTCAGGCATTTGATGTGTAATTTGCTCAGAACTATTTTGTGAACATATCCAGGCGTACATGTTATGCTTAACTTTTTTATATAATCAGGTGAGATGCAAAATTATTAATAACATACTGAGTGCAAATCATGTTAAAGGATACAAAGTCTAATATGATATGAATGTTTTATGTTTCATAGAACCAGGATTTGTTATGCCATTGTGATCTTGAGAGAAACATCCTTTTATATGAATGTTGAAAGCGCCACAACACAAAGAGAGGTAATAAGTGTAACAGTACAAGATATTGTAATATTAGGAAAGGAGTTTAGGGTCTGTGTACTTACCACTCATTTTATGTGTTTTAGGTACAATCAAGATTACGTTTACCATACCGGAACCGGGATCCTGGCTGGACCAGGTGGTGGAACGTAGCAGTCTCTCTTTCTTCTCTGTTTCTCGTCCCAAATCCCCTTCCCTCTTTGGACACCTGCCAGTGCTCCTGTTATTCTCAGCAGCGCTGAGAGGTGTTCATGGAGGGTTGAGGAATAGTCATCGCCCCTGCAGACGATCCTGGATTTCAGGTGAGTGGCTGGACTCACATCTTACATAAAGCCAAGCCATAAAAAAGCAATCTACCTGGGCGATGGACTCCCCCACTGGAGACACCACCATGTCTATACAGGAATTGTCCAGGTTAGTGTTAGGATTACAACAAGAAGTCACAACATTAAAACAAGAGAACCACACGTTACACTGTGAGTTACAACAATATAAACCACGAAAAAATCCTTGGGATAACACGACCGTTAAAACCAAACCAGTGATTCAACCACAGCGCTTTACTTTCTCCCCAATGGCTACAGAAGCAGCTGGGGTTCCACCTGTAAACGTCACCGTCACTACTCCTACACCTGTTCCTTTAGCTCCCCCTGAACGTTTTTTTGGAGGCCAAACAAAATATAGTATCTTTATGAATCAGTGCCAATTGCACTTCCTTTGCAGACCTGCAGCTTTTCCTGATGACGCCTCATCTTATCTTATCTTGGAGGAACGGCAGCCATGTGGTCAATTCCATTTGTAGAACGGGATGACCCAGTACTACATAACTTTCGTCTCTTTAAAGAAACTATGCAAAAACTCTTTGCGAGACACCAATTCATACAAGCAAGTGACAACAAACTTTTGAACTTGCGTCAGGGTAATAAGGATTTATTATCCTACATTACCTCCTTCAATAAATTCATTGCAGAAACAGAATGGCCAAACGATAAAAGAACATCACTTTTTTATCGTGGTCTCCGAGATGATTTAAAAGATGTGCTTGCCCAAATCAATGATCTCCCATCTAATTGTACAGACTTCATTGATTTGGTGGTCCGGTTGGATCATCGACTGGGGGAACGAAAGAGTGAAAGAACCCGTGGGGAAATGAGCAGAGTAGTGGTTGTCAAACATGAGAAAAAGAGACACCCAATCTCATTTCTTCTTCCGATCGTACGGAACCCATGCAGATTGGAAGTGTTAGGGGACCCTTGTATAAGGACGAGAAAGACCAGAGACGTCGCCTAAATCTATGTTTATATTGTGGGAAATCCGGATATTTTGTTCGAGAATGTTTGGCAAAAAATACTTCATAAAAGCAGTCGGCTTGACTGAGTCCTCGTTCCCCGTCGTTGAGACTAAACAGTCGGAAAAATCCCTGGCCTGATAAGGACAGAGGCCCCCTTAACGAGCACAATCAGCAGTCTGGCCTCTTACCACTATTTGGGAAACACCATGACACCTGCACCACGTCATTTAACTTTGATTGTTACTTTGCTCTTTACTAACCAGATTCCAAAGGTTATCCCTATATTGTTAGATTCTGGGGCTACTGGTAACTTTGTGGACATAGGATTAGCCAAAACCTTGAATATTCCCACCATCAAGAAAGATATCCCAGAACCTGTACGGCTGTTGATGGGTCAGAATTGTCTTCTGGTTTAATTCATTACCAGACCACTCCCTTAACCATGATCTGTGCTGACGGACACACTGAGCAGATCCAATTTGATCTTATTGACACTCCTGTGTTTGGGGCCATATTGGGTATCCCATGGCTCCAATTACACAACCCAAAAATTGATTAGATCAAACGCACTGTAACTTTAGATTCTGCTCATTGTTGGCAGAAATGCTACTCAAACAAACACCAACCTGTAACACCATTGCACTGTGCCTCTACGATAGAGGTTCCAGAATTAGCGGTTGAGGAAAAAACAGAAATCTCTTTACCCAAACAATACAATGACTTTCATGATGTTTTTTCTGAACAACAGGCAACCCAATTACCACCTCATCGGTCCTATGACTGCCGTATTGATTTACTTCCTGGAGCCACCCTGCCATGCAGTCGTGTGTATGCCTTGTCAGAACCTGAGACCCAGTACCTGCGTGAATATTTGGATGATTTGTTATTAAAGGGGTTTATTAGACATTCCACCTCCCCTGTTAGTTCTCCACTCTTTTTCGTCCCAAAAAAGAATCAAGAGCTCCGTGCCTGTATTGACTATCGCGCCATAAATAAGGTGACGGTCAAAAACCGATATCCCCTCCCGTTGATTCCAGTATTATTAGATCAGGTGCGTCATTCAACCATCTTTACTAAACTGGATCTGCAAGGTGCATATCACCTGATTAGAGTTAAAGATGAGTGGAAGACCGCCTTCAGGATAAAGTTCGGTCTTTTCGAATACACAGTAATGCCCTTCGGTTTGTGCAAAGCTCCGACAGCATTTCAATTTTTATTAATGACGTGCTGCAGGACTTTCTGGACGTCTTTGTAATAGTTTACATAGACAATATCCTTATTTTTTCATCCTCAACCCAAGAACATATAGAACATGTCTGAGCTGTTTTACAGCATCTGCGAGAACATCACTTATTCGCCAAGTTGGATAAATGCGTCTTTCACGCTACCCGCATTGAATTTTTGGTTTGTGTGATCTCTCCCAATGGAATTGCTATGGATCATTCTAAAGTACAGGCCATTTTGAAATGGGAAACACCCGGATCCCTGAAAGACATCCAAAGATTTCTGGATTTCACCAATTTTTATCGGCGTTTTATTCCCCAGTTCTCTTCAGTTGTTTCACCCATTACTCACCTACTTAAAAAGGGAGTTAAATTCCATTGGTCTCCAGCAGCAGAAGAATCATTTCAAAAACTTAAAAAGGCGTTCACAGAAGCTCCAATTTTACATCACCCTGATCCATCGCAACCTTTCTATGTGGAGGCAGACGCATCCCAAATTGCTGTTGGCGGAATTTTATCCCAGAGAGATCCTGAATCAGGCCATTTATATCCTGTAGCCTACTGTTCCAAAAAACGTTTGCCTGCTGAGCAGAATTATACGATGGCTGAACGCGAGTTATTAGCCATCAATCTCGCATTTCAAGAGTGGCGACATCACTTGTTAGGGGCTCGTCACACAGTAACAATTTATTCCGATCACCGTAACCTACAATTTTACCAAAATGTCAAGGCATTAACACTACGTCAACTTCATTGGCTATTATTCTTCAACGAATTTGACTTCGTAATCACATACAGGCCTGGAAAAGAGCAGCAGAAAGCAGACACATTGTCACGACTAAATTTTCCCACCCCTGACCAAACTACAGATACACCCACTGCTATTATTCCCGAACACAAAATCATTGCTCTTTGTGCTCCAAAGACTTCTTAGTTCAGGTTCAATTAGCACAACAGAAGGACTCTGCACCTCCTCAAACCATTAAAAAGGGGGATTTGCTGTATCATGGTAATTGTTTATACATTCCCACACAGGATTTACTTGATACTATTTTGTACTGGCATCATGATGCCGCTTTAGCCGGTCATCCAGGTTAAAAAAAGAACTGTGGAATTATATCAGAGAGATTTCTGGTGGCCCACATTAATATCTGATGTTGAAAACTACGTCAAAACCTGCCCAAACAGTGTGCAATCTAAAACCTCCCATGTTGCTCCTGCAGGATTGCTACAACCAATGCCCATTCCACCTGCACCTTGACATACATGAAGTATGGATTTTGTTACCGGTTTACCTAAATCCAATGGGTTTTCCATCATATGGGTGGTAGTAGATTATTCAACTAAGATGGCACACTTTGTCCCTTTGAAACATATGCCGTCGGCAAAGGAACTAACTGACCTATTTATACAACATGTAGTAAAACTACATGGCTTACCAGCAGCCATTGTATCCGACAGGGATTCTCAGTTTGTTTCCAGGTTTTGGCGAAGTTTTTGCTCATCTATGAAAATAGATGTCTGTCTCTCCTCTGCCTATCATCCTCAGACGGATGGACAGACGGAACGATTAAATCAAACCCTTGAGCAAACACTTAAGTTACCACCTTAACTACAGAATGGGATAAGGCATTACCATTAGCGGAATTTGTGTATAATAATTCTGTCCACTCAGCTACTGGAATATCCCCTTTCTACTGTTTATTTGGATATCACCCTAGAATGCTCCCAATAGTTCAGGCATCTACCACAAGTCAGGTTCCGGCTGTCCATGATCATCACAAGCAATTAGTACAATTCCAGACACAAGCCAAACAACATCTTGTGTCATACCAACAACAAGTTAAAAAACAGGCTGATAAACACAGGTTACCTGCCACTCAATACTCAGCAGGAGACCAGGTATGGCTTTCGACAAAAAACCTGCACATTGCTGGATCCCGTAAATTAAATCCAAGATATCTTTGCCCTTTTTCCATTATCAAAATGATCAATCCTGTGACTGTCAAATTAGATCTCCCTTCAGATTATCAGATCCATCCAGTCTTTCATGTCTCTTTAATTCGGCCATACTCCCCCACCACTCGGACAGGTCCACCACCCATTAAAATACAAGGAGAATGGGAGTTTGAAGTAGCCAAGGTTTTAGATGCTAAAAGAATACGAGGAGTGTTACATTACTTATTGGCATGGAAAGGGTACGGTGTTGATGATAATTCATGGGAGCCTGACTCTTCTGTCCATGCTCCCCGTCTGGTGCGACAATTCCACCAGCAAAATCCCTCAAAATCACGACCGATACCATGACTTTTGAGAGGGAGGACTGTCAGGAATTCCCGTCTCACAGGAAACAGAATGACCTGTTTTATTTGTCAACATCCCTATGTTGGTCAAGTCAGTCATATAGCTGTGTGTGTTTAGTACCAGACTTTACCCATTGTATTTTGATTTTGTTGATTCTGTTTCTGAAAGGATTTTGCCAGTGCTTGTTGGTTTGATGCTTGAGCCCAAGCTTATTGTTTTGTTGCTTGAGCCAATGCTTGTTGTAACATTGGTGAAGCGGGACTTGCCAATGCTTGTTGGGAAATGGGCAAGTCTGAAAACATGGAAAGACAAGACAAACCAATGCGCACGTTTTTAAACACATGTCGGCACTGTTGTCATGTCTCTAGGCAACGCGGGCATCTCGGCGGAGCAAAACACGTGACCAGTGACGTTACTGAACACGTTGTTGTACGCTTTAGGCAACGCCCAGGGATTGGCTATAAATAGCCACACCTATCTATCACGCGTCGCTTGGCTTTTTGCTTCCTTCCAGCTGCGACGTGGGAACTCCCTTGAGCCTCGCCTCCAGCAACGCGTCATCGCTTCTCTGAGGATTTCCCTTCTCGTCTTCGAGCCGGCTCAAGACGAAGATAAGAACATTTAAAGACCTCCAGACGTTGGGCTAGAGCTAAGTCTTCTTGTTTTATTTCCACTTAGTCTGCATTGCGCAATTAGGTCTTGGCGTTCAACATAACAACACGCTTTGTGTGCCAACAGCTTTAACTCTTTGTTTCTTGAACATAATTCCTGGCAATTGGTGGCAATTGGCATCAGCGTTTCATGTGTCTACAGCTTTAACCCTTTGTTTCTTGAACATAATTCTTGACATTTGGAATCAGCGTTTCTGGTTGCATCTAGGTCACGGTTAATGACTTTATTTGGTGGCTCTGAATTCTTAAGAATCCCTTCAGGCATTTGATGTGTAATTTGCTCTAAACTATTTTGTGAACATATCCAGGCGTATATGTTATGCTTAACTTTTTTATATAATCAGGTGAGATGCAAAAATTATTAATAACATACTGAGTGCAAATCATGTTAAAGGATACAAAGTCTAATATGATATGAATGTTTTATGTTTCATAGAACAGTATTTTTTATGTCATAGTGATCTTGAGAGAAACATCCTTTTATATGAATGTTGAAAGCGTCACAACATAAAGAGAGGTAATAAGTGTAACATCAGTACAAGATATTGTAATATTAAGAAAGGAGTTTAGGGCCTGTGTACTTACTACGCATTTTATGTGTTTTAGGTACAATCAAGATTACGTTTACCATACCGGAACCCGGATCCTGGCTGGACCAGGTGGTGGAACGTAGCAGTCTCTCTTTCTTCTCTGTTTCTCGTCCCAAATCCCCTTCCCTCTTTGGACACCTGCCAGTGCTCCTGTTATTCTCAGCAGCGCTGAGAGGTGTTCATGGAGGGTTGAGGAACAGTCATCGCCCCTGCAGACGATCCTGGATTTCAGGTGAGTGGCTGGACTGACATCTTACATGTGCACGACCTACCAAAAGGCATCCATCAGCACACAGCAATGGCCCTCCTGCTTGCCAGATGGGAGATTGCCCTACACTGGGGGAGAAAACAAGCCCCTACTGTTAAAGACTGGTTCACGAGCTTGACTTACTGCGACTCTACCAGTGTGCTATATGCCTCTCTCTAACCCACATATTCCTGACCAAAAGATAAATGTATAGCAGCCCCCAGTAGTTATCTACTATCAGTGTCTGAGTCACTCCAACAATCTCAGCGCATGAGCGACTCAACACCTCGCCATACGCCAAACACTACCACTTCCCGCCCCCCCCCCTTGCAGCTCAACTCACCTGTGGACTCACCTCAATTCCCCACTACGTAATCCACACACTATACCCCCTACCCATGAGCCCTCACCCCCATCTCCCAAACCCCCGCTCAGGCTCCATGACTCTTGAAAATGTCACGAGATATGAGCAACTACCTATAATGTGCAACTCACCATGTTACAATTGGGAAAATATGGGGACATATGTAGAAAGAAGTGGCAGAGTGAGGCGTTAGCAGTCATGGCTTATCGCCTCACTCCGCCACTTCAGAAACGCAAGGCTGCACCATATTTACAAGAATATGGTGCAGCCTTGCATTTCCCCCTGCGCTGGCGCTACACTTAGCTGCCTAGCGCCAATGCAGGCACCCTTGCACCATAGTGCAAGGGTGCCTGCATTGAGGGGAAGATTGTTTACGTGTAGGAAGGTGTCCCTTCCTGCACATAAACAATTTTTAAATGCCGTTTTGTCACTTCTATGTGTGCTGCTTAATGCAGCACACATGGAAGTTACAAAATGTCATTTTTTTTTAAAGGATTCTTTATATGTGCAGGAAGGGACACCTTCCTACACATAAACAATCCAAGGTGTTTTGCTTTTTCCATGTGTGTTGCCCAAGGCAGCACACATGGAAAAAGCAAAAACGAGGAGAAATAAAGCATTTCTCCTCGTTTTAGCAAGTTAAGACCCAGTTTTCCCTGGTCTAAATTTTGGCAGTGCCTCCTATTTACGCCACTCTTGTAAATAGGGGGGCAGCGTCAAAATAAATGGGTGTTGCGGTGGAACGCCCACTGCAACACCCACAGCCCACCCCTTTCACGCTAAGCATAGTGTGAAAGGGGGCCTTTCACGCTAAGTGGCTTAACGCTGCCTTGTAAATAAGGCAAAGCCCCTATCGCCACAGGAACGTCCTAAAAAGTGACGTTCCTAAGGCGATAGGGGCTTGTACATATACCCCATAGTTCGATGGTTCTGTTTATTGTTTTTCATTGTTTATTTGAATCCTAAATGTGGAATCTGGCACCTGCAGTTGCCCTACAAGCGTGTACTACTCTCCTTCATTGTTTCTTCTTCCACAAAACACAAAAATCGACTTGTACTTCGTTTCCGATGTCATACACCAAGATATTGTATTCGATGCTATGCTGTTTATGCTTTGGAAGACTGTCATAATGTGATGAACGCCTGTACTATGGAAACTTATAAAAACATGTTTTTAAAAAAAAAGATATCCTCCACAGAGGATATTATCTGACTCAAAGATACCTGGCTGACATAAAACCACCAGAATCTGATCTCTCTGAAAACTGAATTCCTACTCATCTCCCTTCCCACATCTGCTTCACCTCTCATACAAGAACGGCTCAACCACCTGGATTCTCTCATATGCGAACCAGTAATCACTGAATCAATGAAACCATTGGTATAACCCTAGTTAAAAACCTCAAAATGAAAGCTCACATGGGTTTATCCAACTCAGCTTCCTCAGAAGGTGAAACGGTTTAACCCACCTTCACTTTTCAAGATCTCAGTGCAGTCCTTACTGGTAGCCAGACTAGAACTTGGATGTGTGACTTTAACGGAATGACCATAATCACGACTTGCATCACTGAAGGTGACCTTCAATGCTACAGCAAGACTGATAAAACGCTTCAATCATATCACCCCCTCTCACAAGTCTCTCCACTGAATCTCAAGCCAGGATCCTATTCAAGATAGCATTCCTGACACAGGAAGCCCGGCACTATATCGCACCCAAGTACCTAGCCCATAATCTCACTATCTCAGGAGGCAGCCTCTCCCTACAGAGTGCATGTTCCTTCTGCTGGAACCACCAAGATTAAAAAAAAGAAAAAGGAAGACCTACTCCCGCATTTTCTTCGGTTCTGCCCCCAAAATATGGAACTTTCTCCCAACTGGGATTCAGGTGAACCCATCAACCATTGCTTTCACGAAAGAGATCAAAATGATTTTATTTAAAAAATTCCTCCCAAGATGAACTTGTCAGGGTTTCATCGTGTCCTCCAGGGTCGATTCATGGACTACCAGACTCACTAGGGCACAGCATGCATTAGTTCACTCACGCACCAGAAGAACGATCTTGCACAATGAACTTTTTGTTACATATAGTTTCATGTTAGCTTTTACCTTTTTGTCGGATGTTTGATATCTAATATTATGGAACAGTTTCTGTGCTCAGCACTCTGACAGATACCCTTGGGTCATGTTCAAGCTTTATAAAACTCTCAAAATGAATGCATCATCAGATATATGCCTCTGGGGCCTGGATAAAGAACATGGCACAAACCACCCCACCTCATGTATGAGCTGAGGTTAAAGAAAGGTCTGAAAGGGACAGAAAGTCTTTAACAGTGACTTGGAATTGAAAGGATTATGTTGAGTGTGGACACCAAATTCTAAGTCTATGAAGCAACAATGATAGACATATGGTCCCAGCCTTAGCCAGGCCTGAACCTGACGTCTTCCCAGTTACTGTTTTGAGATGACTTAAGTGCATGCAAGCACAATACTAAACCTTGAGTTTTAGACTAATTAAAAATCCAGACGTTTCTCACTCCAAGACGGGGATCCGGCTCCCACTTACATAACTGACAGAGTCATTGTCTGTGGGAATATAAACAAAACTAATTTGTATCGCCTATGTGCTGTGACAAATGCACGAGTAATCTTTACCTTGATTAAGGAAATCATTCATATGGATACAGCAACTTTGGTATCGTTGTTGGCGAAGGTATTTTGGCACTTTCTATGTAATGTGTACTCGAATCATCTAAGGTCCCTCACAATGACTCAGATTTGAGACATAAATGCAAAGTTCATAAACAGATCTTTTAAAAATGTTAATCTTTTTCAAACAGGTAAAATGCGCTTCTGGCTTGTTTTTGGTGATTGCGGTGTTGCAGATACAACAAATCCAAGGTGTTCAAGCCAATGATTAAGAGAGGGGTAAAGGTAATTGATGGAAGTAAAAGGAAGCGAAACAGCAAACACACTATTAACTTAGGGGGTCATTACGATGACTGGCGGATCGCCATTCCCCTCCGCCCACATGCCATTTCCCCCCCGCCACATTACGATGGCGGAGGGGAGCCCGGCGGACGGAAAGACCGTCTGCCGGTTTTCCACCAGTCACACAGGTGACCGGGCGGAAAAGGGCTGTAATATGGTGGCGGTGTCTGCAAGACACCGCCATCCATATTATGATGACTGCGGAGATGTGCCTTTTCATGGCGGCAACGCCGCCATGGAAAGGCATACGGTCTTTTACAATGGGGGCCCATTGCGGGCCCTCGGGGGAGGGGGAGGGTGGGAGGTGCACTTGGGGGGTACCTATGGTACCCCCCTGCATTGGCATGGACAAGGTGGCAGGCACCGCGCGGTGCCTGTCACCTTGTGCATGCCAATGCATGACGTGCATTACCAGCATTGTGGCGGGCAGTGCTGTGAACACCGCCCGCCACAATGTTGGGAATAGGGGATACCACCGCCACCGTGGCGGTGGCATCCTAATACTCGCGGTGGGACCGCCGCTCCTATGGCGGATGGTCCCATTCACCGCTACGGTGGCGGGCGGGCAAATTCCGCCCGTCATCGTAATGACCTCCTTAGTTTGTTGATGCAATGGGATTAACAGACCTTTGTAGAGACAAGTACCTGCGTAAAACAACATTCGCTCATCCATCCACCAAACACAAGCTATTATCCTGCAATGTTCTACTTTCTATTACTGGCCACTCAGGGGCATCAAGTCACAGACACCCAAATACTACCAAGGGGTATGTCTGATCTGATCTAGATCTTTTGCCCTCACTTATGAAAGCAAGAATGGGGGAGAAGGGACAAAAATCCCCAGTCATGGTTATTGCCGTCAAAATTGACACCAAGGAATATTGTAACTGAATCAGGGATTGGTAGCCGCTCAACTCACCTTCTCGGAAGCATAAAGCCTTTGGTCCATGGCACGATCATAAAACTCTTAAGACACAGACAGTAATTAGGGAAGAAAAGGTTGAGGGCCTTGAGAGTTCCTTGGTGAGGGAACACAGGGAGGAACACTGAGCAGAAACCCTTCAAGGAGTTAGGAGCAGCTGTGTGTGGAGGTTAGAGAGGAAGTCAAACTGATCCACACAGCCTTGCAACAGAGTGTATACGAACATGGAGGCAAGGCAGGCAATGCCCTGCACTGGATCACAAATAGAGGTGTACAGGAAAGATATATTCAGGAGATTATGAGGCACTGGGTTGGTTTCCCCAGTTCCTCTTTCCTGATGCACAACAAAAATAATTAGCGTTATTGTACGAGGAAAGTTTGGTACTTTTTGGTCTTCTTGATGCAGGGCCAGGACACATCCACCTGCTGTAACCCTGGAGCCTTCTCTTTAGTTCTTTAGTTTAGTCATTTCACTACTTAGGTGACTGTGTTTCCTGATCTCTGATGTGTTAAAGCCAGGTCTAGATCTTTGTGAAATGTAGTCTTCTGGGACTCTGTTTGACCCAAACGCTGCACCCGGCCTGGAGGGTTGCATCCAGGAAAGTTGCGTTATTGTGGACAGATGAAATTCCTGCCATAATAACATTGCTCATAAAAAAGCTTCTATTTATAATTTGACAGCAGAGTACGCTTAATGGAAACTCAGAGCCAGATTTGCTAAGAGTTTGTACTTAGGTCATGCAAACTGACGCAAAACAGTGCAAACTATTTGCTTTCCAGTGCAAAACATGTTTTGTGCTAGAAAGGTGGTCTAGTCTCAGTGCAAACAGCATTTTCTTCTGCTGCGGGCAACTCTGTACCGGTAAGTAGACATAATATCGAAATTTTTATATCGACATACATAAATATCGACTTTAGTAAATCGCTAGTACTAAATATCGATGTTGTGTATATCGATGTTAAAAATATCGATTTTAAGTGTTTAAAATATCGAAGTATGTAATATCGACTGTTAAAATATCTTTATGTTAAAATGTCGTTTTTGTACTATTTTTTACTGTATTTATAGTTTGTTTGTAGTTTAATTATAATGTTATAAAAAATAAAATCTGTAAAATATTTTTTAGGAGCGGGATGTTGGGTTTATAGGGGATAAGGGTGGGGAATGTTTTAAAATGATTTTAATTTTAATAAATTCAAAATTTAAATTTATAATTTCTAAATATTAATTTCGAATTTAGAAAAATAATTTTTAGGAACGGGATGTTGGGTTTATAGGGGATAAGGTTGGGGAGTGTTTTAAACTAATTTATTTAAATTTATAATAAATTCGAAATTTTATTTTATAATTTAGAAAGTATAATTTCGAATTTACAAAAATATTTTTTAGGAGCGGGATGTTGGGTTTATAGGGGATAAGGGTGGGGAGTGTTTTAAAATAATTCATTTAAATTTATAATAAAATCGAAATTAAATTTTATAATTTAGAAAATATAATTTCGAATTTTGATAAAAAAAATTTAGGAGTGGGATGTTGGGTTTATAGGGGATAAGGGTGGGGAGTGTTTTATAAATTATTAAATGAAATGTAAAAGATATTTGCAGTTTATATATTCAAAATTGGTTATATTTTATTTGTATATTGCATGTATTGTTTTATAATTTTGGAGTTGTGTTTATAGGATGTAATGTTGGTTACTGTTTTATATATTTATTGAAAATATTTTTTTTTAAATATTATTTACATAAATTTCGAAAAATAATGTTTACAGTGTACATTTTTAATCAATTAATATTTATCTTTATTTCAATATTAATTATTGATAACATTTAAGAAGTTAAAAAATGTAGTATTATACTTGAAAATGATTTAATATTTCATTTAAGAATTAAAAATGTTACATTAAAAATAAAGTGAAAATGTTTGTAATATTCAATGAAAAATATTTTTAAAAAAATTAAAATGACAATTTAAAATTGAATTATTTATATTTTGGTATTTAATGTAGATATTATTTTATTTATATGTGAAAATAAAAACTTAGTAAAATATAATAATTTTTAAAAATTACCTAAAAAATTAATATTTACATTTAAATCATATAAAAAATATAACATTTATTCAATTACATAGTGTAGTAATTTTTTATAGGTGTTGTCAAATATTTGTAATTTTATGTATAGTGTAATTAGTCATATTATATAAATTTTAATATGAAAACAAAAATATATATGTAAACAGTCTGGCAACTCCTTTTAATTTACAGTAATTTCTGTGGGTATAGTTAATTAATTTTAGTGTCCAGCACCTACCTGTAATTAATAATAAATGGAGTGGGAATAGTAAATTAATAAAGTTTAGTGTGCAGCACCTACCCCTAATTAATACTAACTGGAGTGGGAATAGTAAATTAATTAAGTTTAGTGTCCAGCACCTACCCCTAATTAATACTAACTGGAGTGGGAATAGTAAATTAAATAATTTTAGTGGTAAACACTTACCCCTAATTAATATTAACTGGAGTAGGAATATTAAATTAATTAAGTTTAGTGTCCAGCATCTACCCATAATAAATGCTTACTGGAGTGAGAATAGTAAATTAAATAATTTTAGTGTCCAGCACTTACCCTGAATTAATACTAGCTGGAGTGGGAATAGTAAATTAATTAAGTTTAGTGTCCAGCACCTACCTCTAATTAATATTAACTGGAGTTGGAATAGTAAATTAATTAAGTTTAGTGTCCACCACCTACCCCTAATTAATACTAACTAGAGTGGGAATAGTAAATTATTTTAGTTTAATGTCCAGCACCTACCCCTAATTAATACTAACTGGAGTGGGAATAGTGAATTAAATAATTTAATTGTCCAGCACCTACCCTGAATTAATATTAACTGGAGTGTGAATAGTAAAATAATTAAAGTTTAGTGTCCAGCATCTACCCCTAATTAATATTAACTGCAGTTGGAATAGTAAATTAATTAAGTTTAGTCTCCAGCACCTACCCTTAATTAATACTAACTGGAGTGGGAATAGTAAATTACGTAAGTTTAGTGTCCAGCACCTACCCCTAATTAATACTAACTGGAGTGCGAATAGTAAATTACGTAAGTTTAGTGTCCAGCACCTACCCCTAATTAATACTAACTGGAGTGGGAATAGTAAATTAAATAATTTTAGTGTCCAGCACTTACTCTGAATTAATAGTAATTGGAGTGGGAATAGTAAATTATTTAAGTTTAGTGTCCAGCACCTACCCCTAATTAATACTAACTGGAGTGGGAATAGTGAATTAAATAATGTAATTGTCCAGCACCTACCCTGAATTAATATTAACTGGAGTGTGAATAGTAAAATAATTAAAGTTTAGTGTCCAGCATCTACCCCTAAATAATATTAACTGCAGTTGGAATAGTAAATTAATTAAGTTTAGTGTCCAGCACCTACCCTTAATTAATACTAACTGGAGTGGGAATAGTAAATTACGTAAGTTTAGTGTCCAGCACCTACCCCTAATTAATACTAACTGGAGTGGGAATAGTAAATTACGTAAGTTTAGTGTCCAGCATCTACCCCTAATTAATATTAACTGCAGTTGGAATAGTAAATTAATTAAGTTTAGTGTCCAGCACCAACCCCTAATTAATACTAACTGGAGTGGGAATAGTAAATTAATTAAGTTTAGTGTCCAGCACCTACCCTTAATTAATACTAACTGGAGTGGGAATAGTAAATTAATTAAGTTTAGTGTACAGCACCTACCCCTAATTAATACTAACTGGAGTGGGAATAGTAAATTAAATAATTTTAGTGTCCAGCACTTTCCCTGAATTAATACTAACTGGAGTGGGAATAGTAAATTAATTAAGTTTAGTGTCCAGCACCTACCCTAATTAATATTAACTGGAGTTGGAATAGTAAATTCAATAATTTTAGTGTCCAGCACCTACTCTGAATTAATAGTAACTGGAGTGGGAATAGTAAATTAATTAAGTTTAGTGTCCAGCACCTACCCTGAATTAATACTAACTGGAGTGGGAATAGTAAATTAATTAAGTTTAGTGTCCAGCACCTACCCTTAATTAATACTAACTGGAGTGGGAATAGTAAATTAATTAAGTTTAGTGTCCAGCACCTACCCTGAATTAAAACTAACTGGAGTGGGAATAGTAAATTAATTAAGTTTAGTGTCCAGCACCTACCCCTAATAAATACTAACTGGAGTGGGAATAGTAAATTAATTAAGTTTAGTGTCCAGCACCTACCCCTAATAAATACTAACTGGAGTGGGAATAGTAAATTACGTAAGTTTAGTGTCCAGCACCTACCCCTAATTAATACTAACTGCAGTGGGAATAGTAAATTAATTAAGTTTAGTGTCCAGCATCTACCCCTAATTAATACTAACTGGAGTGGGAATAGTAAATTAATTAAGTTTAGTGTCCAGCACCTACCCCTAATAAATACTAACTGGAGTGGGAATAGTAAATTTATTAAATTTAGTGGCCAGTACCTACCCCTAATTAATACTAACTGGAGTTGGAATAGTAAATTAATTAAGATTACTGTCCAGCACCTATCCTGTATTTATGGTAACTGAAGTTGGAATAATAATTTAGCTAAATGTGTTTTAATATGTAATTTAAAAAAATTATTATAGTTTAAAGTAGTGTAATATTATTTTTATAAGAGAGTTGTGCATGTAAAAAATTAACATTGTATATATACTTAATGAAAATATAATATTTTACACAGTATATTTATTAAAAATTAATATGTAACATTAAATGTAACATTAATAAAATGGTAGACAATAAATTAGACATTTTAATTTCTTTATTGATGTTTAAAATATTTTGAAAAGAATAAGAAATATATTTTTTATTAACAATATGTAAGATAAACAAATACATAGAGGTAGGAAATCATATTTATTTTATAAAAATAACATAGGGGCCTATTATGATGGTGGTCGGATGTCCACCGCCGGGCCGGCGGTGGACATCCGCCCGTGATCGCAAGCCAGAAATCCGCCGGTCAAATTAGGATGGCGGTGGTGACCGCGGAGGTGGGAAATTCCGACCGCCGCTTTTCCGCCGGTTGCCATCCGCACTCCTGCCTGGCGGACGGAGCGGGACCGGGATAATGTTGGCGGTGCAGAGCAGGCTCCGCCGGCAGGATTATGATGCCAGCGGTAGCCAGCCTTTCCTCAGCGGTCAGACCGCCATGGAAAGGCATGCGGAGATTGTCTTCCGGGGGCCCGTTGCGGGCCCCCAATGTTTTGGGGGGTGTGGGTGCACTGGGGGGGTACCCATGGTCACCCCCTACATTTCCATGTTCCAGGTGGCAGGCACTGTGCAGTGCCTGCCACACAGTGCAGGGAAATGCAGGACATGCTCCTTTTGACATCGCAGCAGTGCTGTGTGCATCAGCAACCGCCGCAAAGTTAAAGCCTGCGATCCGACCGCAGCGGTCGGATTTCGAGCAAGGAACATCGTAATACGACCGGCGGTTATGTCGCGGGCCTTGCAGGCGGCCTTTTTCCGTTACCATGGCGGTCGGGGAGGTTTTCCGACCGCCATCGTAATAGGCCCCATAGTTTGTACATATGTAAATTTTTACATTTAATAATTACTGAGAAAACATTTTATAACATTTGTAGTTTTTATTTAAACAGTTGTGTAAACTTTGTAATATCAGATAATGTAGTTTCACATATTTTGATATACATTTGAAAAATAATATATTTATTTATAACAGTTGTTAATTTTAGTTTGGTATTGTTAAATTTTTTTATTTATTACATATATTCGTAACATTTTACAAATATAACAGTTTTAACAATTTTATAATACAATTTTTTTATATACAGGTAGTTCCATTTTTTAAAGAAATAATACTTTTTAATTAATAATATTAATATATGGAATATTAATATTAATAATTATTATATTGTTTAATCTGTATACATTTGTTTTATAAAGTAAACAGTTTTTAATATTAAAAAATATAACAATTTTTAAAGACATGTATGTCACATTTAAATATATGGAATTATAATATTAAATATTATTTGTTAATAATATTTATTATTATAATTTTACAATACCCAAAAATTAATAATACATTTAAACAAATAATATAACAATTGTATTTTAATTAAACATGTAATTAATTTTGAGATAATGTTATAACCTTTTTTAAATAAATTGCATTTATTTTCTATGTTTAAAGCTGCCATATTTGTTTTGGGCCCTGTATTTTGTAACTGGTCGCGGTTGTTTTGGGTTATTTCGAAGGGGAGAAGGTCACGGTCGGGAGCTGCTTCGCGTCGAGGAAGGGAAGGTTAATTGTATTTATTTAAACTACATTTTTAGTTACATTTGAAGTTAGGTTGTAGTTAGTGTGTTTAGAGTTAGGTTTGGGGAGTTTTGGTGTTTTTTATGTGTACGTTAGGTTTTGACGATTTATGTATAGTTAGGTTTTGAGGCCTAGTTTAGAAATGTTAAAGTATGGTACAATATGTGTTATTATCGTGTGTGTAATGTTTGGAATATTGTTTTTTTTTTTTTCTAAGTTTGATTTTATTGAGGAAAAAACAAGAAAAATAACAGCAATAATATGAATATAATTAATCCTAGTTGACAAAAAAGTGAGCAAACAAAGTAAAAAAGTTTTTAAAAAAATGCAAAAGGATATAACTATCTAGCTGTATACTAAAGAAAAATACATCATTGAAAAAAGTGAAGAAAAGGGCAAAGAAAAAGAAACAAAAACAAGGTAAGTAATATAGAGCAATTGAAAACATCATGTTTGTTGTATGAGTTATATAACATTATAAGGAACATGTACATTGTATGGGTTATAAAACATTGTAAGCATAACAATAATACTGAAGATCATAAAAAATATGATAATAAACTTTCGGAAATAAGGAACCAACTGATCATCTGTGAGTGGGAAGGCAAGGGAAGAAACTTAAGGTGGTTTTCGTACATCATCCGATACATTTTTAGAAGCGGCAATAGAAGAGGCAGCTTGAGATAAATACGTTGTTAAGGGAGACCATAGAAGATCTCTTTTAATTGCTAGAGATATGGGAGAGACATAATTAGTATCTAGTCGATGATGAAAACACACAGCATTCCACCAGGATCTGAAGGTAACTTTATCTGCCTGCTTCCAGTTTGAAGTTATTAAATGGAATGCAATAGCTAACAGTAGGTCTAAAAGTTTAAAACTTAGTGGAGATTGAGGCCATTGGGGAGATAAAGTACCTAAAACTATACTTGTGAAAAAAAAGGGATCTGAATCTTAAAAAGTGACTTAATTTGGGACCAGACTAATTGCCATATTGAAGGACATTCAAACAACATATGCTTTAAGTCTGCAGCAGGGCAGGGACAGGACCAGCAAGTAGGGGATGTTTCTGGAGAGAAGGACGCTATGGACACTGCGGAAAATAGTATTCGATGATAAGTGAAAAAGAGGGTCTGTGTGGTATTAGCAGCCCGAGAGGTTTTGTGAAGTTTAGACCATATTTTATCCCATGTAGTAATTGGCCAATCTTGTGATAAGTCTTTTTCCCATGCCAGTTCAGTTTTTGATTTTTGCCTTTCAGAGGGAAGTAGTAATGATTTATAAATATTGGATGCTGATGGGGAATTTTCTAGGATTGAGAATAAGTGTCTGTAATTTGCAGGAAAATCAGAAGTACTAGGTAGGTTATGAAGAAACTGGATAAGAGAAGGATAGAGAAGATTATATTGCAATCTAGAGGAGGATGGTAAAGAAAATGGAGATCAGAGAAAGGAAGGGGTTGATTATCAGATAAAAGCTGAAATATCCAACGTATACCTCTAGAGTGCCAAATTTTCCAGTATATAGGACGATTACGAATCCGTAGTGAATTATAACAAATAGATTGTCGATGGAGGGAACTAGCAGAGGGATACGAAGAAGATAGAAGCGGGATCAAAAGTTTACGAGAGTGAGAAATGACAGGGGAACGCAAAGAAGCAGTGTTAGTAGTGAAAGTTAAGATCTCTGTAAACTCAAAAGGGGCAATAAGAACATTTTCCATCTTTAACCAGAGAGGAGGGTATGAAGGAAGATCCGTAGATATCCACCTAGCGGCTTGTTTTAGTGAAAAAGCGGAATGATAAGTTTTAAAGTCGGGGAATCTAAGACCTCCATTAGGCCTATCCTTCTTTAAAGAAGACAAGGCTATACGCGAAGGTTTACCTTTCCATAGGAATTTGCTCAAAGTGGAATCAATTTTCTTAAAATAGTATTGAGGAATGTGAATAGGAATCATAGAGATAATATATAATATGAGAGGGGAAAGCATCATCTTAATTGAATCTAACCGACCCCACCAAGAAAGGAAAAGGGGGTGCCAACGATTAATAGTATCATTTAATTTTTTAATAATATAATCAAAGTTTAACTTTAATGTTTCAGATAGTAAAGGTGCAAACCACAGACCTAGATATTTAATTTTAATTGGTTGCCAAGAGAAAACAGATTGCTCAAAAAGATGCTTTTGACATAGAATATTTAAAGGCAAAATGTTGAATTTATCGGCATTTAAACGATATCCTGCGAGGGCAGAAAAAGAGGTTACCTGCTGAAGAAAAGGAGCAAGAGAGGTTTCAGGATTAGAACAATATAAAAGAATATCATCAGCATAAACTGACATTTTAACCTGATGAGGACCAAATTGAAATCCTGTAATACGATCGTCCCATCTAATTTTACATAAAAAATGTTCCAATGCTATAACAAATAATAAAGGAGATAAAGGGCATCCCTGTCGTACCCCCTATGTAATGGAAAATAATCAGAAGCTTTACCGTTAACAAAAATTGAAGCCTGGGGACCTGAATATAATAAAGAAATTAAAGCAATTAATTCAGGTGGAAAACCTGCCCATTTCAGAGCATGGAACATAAGCTCCCAACCAATCCTATTGAATGCTTTCTCAGCGTCTAGGGTAATTGCGGCAATAGGGTAATCTAAGGAAGAAGGCTTGCTTAAAACATTAAAGAAGACCCGAGAATTGTCAGATGCATGTCGTCCTTTAACAAAGCCTGCTTGCTCAGGGCCAATAAGGTCGGGCAGAATAGGATCAATACGAAGTGCCAAAATGTTTGCGAAGATCTTATAATCTGTGTTAACTAAAGAAATAGGTCTATAATTCTTACAAAGAGTATGATCCCTATCCTCTTTGGGAATTAAGCAGATCAATGCTTCTTGAAACATACCGCTAGAAGAACCGTTGTCCACGAAAGATTGGAATAATAGCAAAAGATTGGGCAAAAGGAGTTTCGCAAAGTGAGCATAAAATTCAATGGTAAAGCCATCTGGTCCAGGTGCTTTCCCACGTCGTAGGACCGAAATAGCATGGGAAATATCTGCTAAAGAAATATCAATTCCCGAAGGTTCAAAATCAATGTAGCTAGATGGGGGAGAAGGAATGGAACTAAAATAGGAAAGAAGGTCCGACATATCTGGAGATGATTCAGGAGTATAAAGAAGGAGACAAATTCATTTAGAATATCCTTATCTTTGAAAATACGAGTGCCGACAGGACCTTGTAAAGATTCTATTTTTGTTCTCTCTTTCCTCACTTTTAAATAGTTAGCCAATAGTTTCCCCATTTTGTTTTGGCTCCCATAATAGCGAGAACTACTTTTCAGTAGATAATTGGAAGCTGCATCAGTAGATAATTTATTAAATGTAAGTTTAGCGTCAATGAGATTCTTCAGTGAGGATTCATTATGAGAATGATAATATGTGTATTCTAATTGTTCAATTTTATTAAGTAGTTGAGAGGATTGGACTTCTAAGGATTTTTTCTTTTGTGATACAAAATTTATAATAAAACCTCTGGCAGCTGCATTAAAAGAATCCCATACCATCACGAAAGGAGAGTCCGGGGTAGTGTTGATAGTGAAAAACTCAGAGGCAAAGGAATTGAATTTTTGACAGTAGTTAGGGTCAAGGAGTAGGGAATTATTAAAGCGCCATCTTCCTGGGTGGGGAGAAAAGGGGATAAGATCTATAACAACAAAGACAGGTGCATGGTCTGAGATGAGGATTGAACCAATTTCAGATTGAATGGCATGTTGGGCCAGGGATTTGCTTAGGAAGAGGTAATCAATACAGGATTGTGAATGGTGAGCAGCCGAATAAAAACTATATTCTCTAAGGTCAGGATGACAAAGTCGCCAAATATCAACTAACGCTTTACACCGCACTGAGGAAGCAAATTGTGATTGCATTTTTAGAGGGAACATACTTAACTTTAGAATTCCTGTCTAAAATGGGGTCGAGGATTTGATTACAATCACCACCAAATATAATGTAATCGTCATTATATATAAGTAGTTTATCAGATACTTTAGTCCAGAAAACTTTATCAACCGAAGTAGGTCCATATACATTAAAAATAACCAAATCAGAAGCTTAACAATAATCCAGCGACCTTCAGCATCAGCCTCCTTATGAACCACTGAAACATGTAATTTCTTATGACATAGAATCAAGACTCCATTTTTCTTACCCAAAGCTGGAGAATTGAACACATGACCCACCCAGCATCTCTTCAACTTGGAGGCTTCAATGTCTGAGATATGAGATTCTTGGAGCAAACCGATATCAGTTTTAAACTTTGCTAGGTGAGAGAGTACCCGTTGCCTTTTAATAGGATTGTTTGATCCTTTAATATTCCAGGTAGTGATCCGGAATGTATTTTAACGAGAAAAGTATGAACAAACAGCATGCTTACAGGAATCAGTGTTAGATTCGCTTCAAAAAAGTATAGACAAAAATACGAAAGAAATATAGCAATTGTGGTAGAAAAGGAGATTTAGAAAAGGAAAGAATAGAAGAGAAAAAATAAAAAAGAGAAAAAAAGGAGTAAAGAAGAAACTTTACAAGAAAAAACTGATACAAAAGGGATAAGATGACGAACAAAAAGACAGTACAAGTCATACAAATGACGACTGAAGGACATACCTACAAATACAAGATGAAAATGGGGAGTGACCACACCAGAAGATCACGTCGACAGCACCGGAGCTCCACCGAACTCCCGAGGAGTCATAATCAAGTACTTCAACATAAAAGGGAGACCAAATAGGTGGCGGGTTTGTAAGAACAGAACACCTGTATAAAAAGGAAGAAAGAACAACAGTATAAGAAGCAATACACTAGAAAAAGAGATAAGAGAAGAATACATAGAACGAATAGGCATTAGAACGTTACCAGAGTATAAATAAGACAAAACTAGTATATAACCAAAACAGGAAAACATCTACACATGACAGAGCATAAGTAATAATCATGTAGGTTTTGAAGTGTCCATGGCAGTAGCTCCATGATGACGAAGGAACTCTTGTAATGCCGCTGGATCCTCAAAAGTTGTAGTCTTATCTTTGTATGTGACTTTGAATATACAAGGATGTAGAAGACCAAATGTGGCATTGATAGCTCGTAATTGGGGACGTAAGTCAAGAAACTTTTTCCGACGGTCTGCCGTAACTTTAGCCACATCCTGAGAGAAAAAGAGACGATGACCTTCCCAAGCAATTTGTTTTTTGGACTTAACAGCAGATAAGACTTGTAGAAGGTCAGTGTATTGCAGGAATAACATAATGACACCACGGGGTTTTATAGAAATTTTAGGACCACGCCTGTGAGCTCTTTGAATGTTAAGAGGAGAAGTAGCAGGTAGGTCCAGGAGCTTAAGCAAAAAGGACTGAAAAAAGACAGTTGGATTGGAACCTTCAATATTTTCAGGAAGACCATAAATTCTAAGATT
Source organism: Calotriton arnoldi (assembly GCA_963921515.1). NCBI lineage: Eukaryota > Metazoa > Chordata > Amphibia > Caudata > Salamandridae > Calotriton > Calotriton arnoldi. The sequence goes on from CAWUFW010000752.1 coordinate 1,223,480, forward strand.
GTTCCTTCGATTTCGATTTTCTAAATCCTCAACTTGCTTTTTAAGCATAGATACTTCAGACTCCAGACATGAAATACAGGAGCATGAACCTTAAAGAGACTCTGTTCTTTGTTCCACAATAAGCATTCGTGAGTCCAATGAAGACCATTTGTCATTCAAAAATTGTAGAGTCTTATTAGTTTCCTCTATGAAAGGTCTTAAAGCACAAATTTCCTCAAGAATTAAGTCTATGGAGGTCGAAGAAGAATTTACTGGAGAAGGAGGATCTTTCTTCGGCCGTTTGGTGGAAATCGCAGGTAATTTGCTTGAGAGCTGCGTTTTAGGAATGGTGCCTGATGGATGGTCAGGTTTAGAAGAAGAAGTGTCATCCATGTCGCAGGAGTTGGAGTCTGAGCTTGGGCACTCAGTAGTTTTGGAAGAAGCAGAAAGTTTAAGGTTCTTCAGTCTTACCATAAAGTGACGATGGAGTTTAGTGAATAAAATATTGAACTAAACTCTTAAAGTGTACTTCCTTAATTTGTCTAGGACACTGCAGAAAAATGCAGCAAAAAAGAAAAGTCAAAGCAATGAAGGAAGCATAAGCTATACCATTGATGACGTAGAGAAATATTCAAAACACAGCAGAAGAGGTCCAATGCATTTAGAGAATAGGAGAGCTCCTTAAAAGAAACGTGGTGCAATTCAAGAAGAGCATAGGAAAGTCACACCAACAGAAGCTGTGGAATGAAGGCCATCCATACCAAGGAAAAAATTAACTTCATAGAACAAGTCGGTGAAACACAAAATGGCTGCTGTTTCAAAGGAGGCAGAATTTATCTTCACATGTCAAAAGAGAAGAGTAAAAAAGAATAGAGTCTCGCTGCAGTGTAGAGCCAGAATCCTACATCGTTGGGGTGAAATAGGGGTGAATTGCTCCCGAAGAGGCTTCCGATGGGAAACGGTGGCGCGGAGCTCCGCAGCTACGCGGCCATCCTGTTTGGCGTCTTAGCCACGCCCCCTGGAATATTGTTATATGGTGTAATATGTGTATATTTGTGTGGGTGGGAATGTTTGTGTTTTTTTACAGGTTTTGTTCGACAAAAGTTGCAGTTACCGGAAGATTGCGTTTTTTTAAATTAAGGAAGTGTACATTAGTTTTAGTAACTAATGGTTATTTTACACTTTCTTAATTTTTTGGGTTTTCATGGAGCGTTTCTTTTTTTAAAACAGTTTTTCAGGATTTTCATGGTTGACGGATTCTGGATTTATGGACCGAGGATTACTTTTTGAAACAGTTGTATTTTTTCATTTTTTGGGGGGAAACTTTTTATTCTATTTGGATTATGATCTACCTGGATTGTTTTGCAAGATGTGGAATTTTCTGTCTACAGCTACGGAAATGGTAAGTTATTTCAATTATTTATTGTGGGAGGGAAATGCAATGAAATTTACTATTGTTGTTGTTTATTTTTCAAATATCTAATTAATGTGTCTATATATATTTTTATTTATTAATAAAAATATATTAGACAAATTAAATAGTATTGTGACATTTTTTTATTTAGTATGCATTTTAATATTTGAAACAGAAATATATTATACATTTTACACTGTTTTGACAGTTTAGAGTAGGCTTTTTGCAACTATTGCTAAGTATTCTAGGCCTCTTGTTGTAGGGTATAGTCTGACTTTGTGTTGTAGGTATTCAAACATTTGTTTAGTTTGGTTGGATAGTTTAGGCCTAATTTGTGTAACAGATTGCTCTAATCTTAGCTGTTGGTAACTCTGCTCTTTTTGTAGGGAGAGTAGGAGTTTGTGTAGAGTAGGTGTACCTCGTCCTGTTGATGCTTGGAAGGCATTATGCCAACCTTCAACAGCATTGTTTGTTTTTGCCTCTTGGTTTAGTGTGCTAAGGTAGACATTCCACCATGGTATTTGGTATTTTGGTTGTCTTCTATGTCCTGATCTATGGAGTCTTCCCACCCAGGTATCTTCAAAATAGTCTAGGAGGGGACTTAATTTTTGTTCATGTTGCTGGTAGAAAGGACTTTCTATTAAAAGGTTGTAATTTTCGGCCACGTCAGTAACTGGGACGAAGGCCAGTGCAATAAGCTTTTTATTTGGTATGCGAATGAACTGTTTGTCGCATATTCAACACTAAGGGGTCATTATGATGGCGGGCGGATCGCCACCGCCCAGCCGGCGGTGGCGATCCACCCGCCATCACAACATGATTCATCCCCCGCCATATTATCATGGCGGGGGGTACCGCAGCGGAAGGAAAGTCCGTCCGCCGCATTTCCGCCTGTCGGCAATCGTCACAATTGCCGGCCGGGTGGAATTGGGCCTGAATATGGTGGCGGTGCCTAGCAGGCCCCGCCATCCATATTAGGATGGGAGGTAAACTGAGCCTTTCCATGGCGGCGATGTCGCCATGGAAAGGCTGGCGGGAATTGCTTTGGGTGCCAGTTGCGGGCCCCCGGGGGGGTGGGAGGGTGGTGGGCTGCACTTGGGAGGTACCTTTGGTACCCCCCCTGCATTGCCATGCACAAGGTGGCAGGCACCACGCGGTGCCTGCCACGTTGTGCATGGCAATGCATGACATGCCTCTTTGGCATTGCGGCGGGTGCTGCTTACAGCAGCACCCACCGCAATGTAATAGATGCAGAATGCGACCGCCAGGGTGGCGGTCGCATCCTAATTTGCGGTGCGGGACTGCCGCACCACTGGTGGCCGGTCCCAGCATTGCTAGGGTGGCGGGCGGACTGAAGTCCACCCGCCATCCTAATGGGGCCCTTAGTGTTGTTTTTTGTAGGTGTCTCCATAGACACTGATTGAAATGATAGTAACATCCCTGAATTGATGTGTGTGGGTAGCATTTTAGAATTGCAGTTATCATGGCCTGCTCAAAATCTATAATTATTTTCTGTGGAAAATAATTATTTGTTTCTTGTTTAATTTTAGTGAGTACTTCCATATATCTGGAGTTTTGTTTATTGGGTAGCAAGGCGTAGATAAAGGGGATGTTGGTATTCTGGTATAGGGCATGGACAGTGTATAGTTGATAGAATGGCTTGGGACAGATTTTAAAAGTCCCGTCCATCATCCATGTTTCTGATTGTTGAAGCTTTATTAAATTGTTTGTATTCTTTTGTCTTTGCATTTGTTGTCATAGAGAACAAAGGGTTCTTCATTATGAGTTATAGATAGTTCTGGGGGAATTACCACCTCTTCAAATGTTTTGGGAGTAGGTGTGGTAGCTGTTGTGGCTTTTTTGTGTGCAAACTATAGTTCTTTTTAATGAAGAAATAGAGGGCATTTGCCCAGTAGCATGTTTGGGTATTCTAGGCAGCATTTCTTTAAGTATTTGACTGGTAGGTTTTTGTGAGCTAGTCTAGCTTCTCTAATGTCATCAAGGGCATTTCTAACATCTATTTCAGCAACATTTGGAGGGTGGTTATGCTCCCTTGTATACAAAACAGTTGTTTCTCTAGTTGTTGCTCGACCATAACACTTATTTGAATAGTACTTGCTGCATTTCCAATTGACTTTTAGTCCAATTTGCTTTTCCTGGGTATAGACATACCCCATGTAACAAAGCAAAAATTTTCCTTTTGGGATGTTATAAATTGGGCGCCTTCTGTCATTGTGATGTGTTAAGTTCTACAACAAATGTATATCAAAATTATTAAAATGAATATTGTGCATGTTTATTTCTTAATAAATACACATTGTTATTAATATACTTACAATGTTGGTTTTCAGTTGCTTTTTTATGGAGATGTTGTTTCTTTGTTGAATCCTGTTAAGTTGTTTATTTTTCTGTTGGAAGAGTAAAACACATTTTTACTTATTTTGTTACATTTGTTCATGGGCTGGGGTGGGTGTTTGGGATGGAGTTGGGGTTTGGATGGGCGTTTTACATGATTTTGAAAAGGCATTTTGCAAAATACTTACATTACTTGTTAGATGGTTTTAGGAGCTGGTCTGTACTTTTTTGATGCTTTGAGAAAAATCTGTAGAGGAGACAAAAATTTGAAAAAGATATATATTAATTATTTGAGTAAGACAAATAGTTGTTTTTCAAGATTAGCATTATTGTTATTTTATACATGGTAATGTACTTACTTTTGAAGTTTGCAATAGGTTTTCTTTGATGAAGTCCTTGCTTCTGGTAGAAACCCGGCAGAGTTTCGGCTTTCTTATTGTTTTTGGTTTAAGGTATTAAATCAGACTACGTTTTCCTTCCTTATACAGGGTTTATTTAATTGTTTGCTTAACCTCATTGGTTTATTTTAACATTGTGTATTTTTATTGGTTGATCTTTATTGTTTTAATTGTTTTGGTAGTTGTTTTCTATATATGGAAAATGCTAATTAAGAGTCAGTTACTTTTTTTCTTCTTTTCACATGTGGAATTATTTAAATGTGTATTACATTATATGTGATGTTAAATAAACTTTGTAGTTAATGTAAATATAAAATTAAAACGGTTAATAGTGTATTTATGTTTAATGGTTTAAGATATGTTTTACTGTGTTCTAAAAATATGTTTTTGATTTTATTTTATATGCAATGTATGTTTATTTATTTTACTATATTTATGGTGTTTAATTTTGTGTGTTTTATCTATTTTTTACTTGTCGATATTTTTACAAAAACGATAATAATGCTGTCTATATTATTGTGATCGATATTTTGGACATGTATATTTTTAAAGGATGTTCGATATTTTAAATAACGATATTTATGTGTTCGATATTACTGTGATCAATAATATTGTTTTACGATATTTTGGGTTCGATATTAGTGTATTTTTTTAATTATGTATAGGGTATCGATAATAGTGTTGTCGATATTTTTGTGTCGATAAAAATGTAGGTCGATATTATGCCTGTCGAGGTTATGTCAGTGATTCCTCTGTACCACTTTGCATCAAGTGGGTGTTAGTTGGGAATAATTTGGGTAGAATAGCGCTAACAGTCAAAGTTTTTGACACAAAGCCTGACACTAAAATAGCCAAACCACACTTTGCTTCTAAAAACATCACACACAATGCATGTGTGCTGCACTCCACAGCCCATATACAACCTGTAGAATGTTTAAGAATTAGTCTAGGGATAGGATTTGTACTGGAAGGATGTGCTTCCAGTACAATCCTATGGTAGACAGCATACACATAGCTCTTCATCATGGTGCAAAGTTTGTGCGTGGCACTAGGCACCTTATTTGTGTACCAGCGCTGGGGTAATGAGTAGCACCAGGCTGTATTTAATAAACATAGATCTGTACTGCTTTCCCCCACCCATGCGCTACACCACACCAGGGCCGGACTGGGAACCAAAACCGGCCCTGCAAACCGATAGGCCAGCCCCCCGGGGGGTTTGGGGTGCAGCTGAGCTGTTTGCCAGGGCCGGTTTCAGCCGATTTTGTTACAGGGGACAATATTGCAGCTATGCTGCAAAAACGGCCCTGTAACAAAAACGGCCCCCACCCTGGCGAACCACCGGGGAAATGCCCGGTGCCCGCTACGGCCAGTCCGGCGCTGCACCTCACAGCAACAGTTGCTGCACAGCATTTTGCTAGAAAATAATAAATCTGACCTTTAGTGCGCACACATGACCTGCCCAGCATTGACCCTCGCACTCGAATGCAGTTGGTGCCAGTTAAATTGTAAAATATACTTTTTTGCCATTTTTCTCTCCTTATTTCACCTGACCTCTTCTACCTTAACCCTTTCTTTGAACCTCTCCCTAACTATACCCCTTTACGTACCTTCATCCTCTCTCTAAGTTCTCTCTACTTCACTTTTGTCTACCTCACCTTTCTCTTAAAATACCCAATATACTTCGTTCAACTTAATCTCTTTGTAGCTCTTACAACCTTGCCTCTCTCTATCTGTCTCCGCCTACAACTATGTCTGCCACTCTCAACTCTCTTTACCTAAATCCCTTGCTCCATAACTCACTGTCCTTTTTTCATCTAACTTCCCTGTAACTCTCCTCCATCTACGTCTCTTCTCACAACTAAAGTATTTAAGGAGCACTTCGAACAGTAATAAAGTGAAAACACAACACAAGAAAAAGCCCACACCAACTTAAATATAGAGAAAAAGTTTTTAATTTATTTGACACTAAAAGAACAAAAATCCAAACAGTAGAACTGGAGAGTTGCAATTTCAAAGATTTGAGTAAAAATAGTGCCTAAAAGCGCAAGCGTCAACTGTGGTTATCTGGTCGTGCCAGACCGGGACAAAGTCATAAGTTCAGGTCAACAGCGATGGAGCACGGAATGGGTACAAGGACCCAATTAGAACCAATGAACAAAGTACCTTAAATCCTGGTTTGTGGAGCGTTAAAAGATGGGATGCGAACTTCCCTCGTTGAGGATGTGTTGTGTAGTGGCGGTTCTGAAGAAGTTGAGGGGCTGCGATGCAAGGTGCTGTGTCATCAATGAGGATGCCACCGACGAGGGGCTGGCGATGCGAAGGCCAATGTCGAGGATGTCTCGTGCAGTGATAGTTCCTAAAGCACTGAGGGCTGCGATGTGAGGTCCGGCGTCGGGGATGCATCGCGCTGCGGCGGTTCCGATGCAGGTACATGGAGATGCATCATGCTGAGTGGGTTCTCCTTACAGGACCATCACTGGGCTGGCAGAGCACCTTCAGGTCTGCTACCAAGGGTCCAGGACTGGGGTGGCAACATTTGGGGGACAAGACTCACAGCAGACTGAGTCAAGGTGCAGGGTTCAAGGTGGTTGTAGCTTGTTCTGTCCTGAGGCTTCTGATCAGGAGGCCAGACAACTGGCCCTTGGAGTCACTCTGGTGGTTCTGGGTTCAGGATACAGGTTGAGTCCTTCACTCAGGCTGCAGGGCAATAGAATAGCAGTCCTTCTGGCAGAGCTGCCCAGCAGTCCTTCTGAGCCTTCCACAGGTTCAGAGGTGTACTGAAGAGTTGGGTCTGAGGGTCCAATATTTATACTTGGTGCCAGCTTTGAAGTAGGAGAAGGTTCTGGAGGTTTCCACCCCCAGAGGTATTCGAAATTTCCTGCCTCCCTGCCCTGGCCCCAGCTTGTCTGGGGGCACAAAAGACTAGTGTCAAACCCTTTGTGAGTGTGCTCTGGCAGAACCTTTGTGATGTGCAAGTATGATAGGTGACAGCTCCTCCCCCTCATCAAGTCAGAAATGGCCCATCCTGCCAACACCTATCTTACCTTTGCCTCAATGTCTGGGAGCAATACACAAAGACCAACTTCCAACTACACCTGGTCATCTGACCCAGGCTGCAGGCTGCAGGCACCAAATGGTTGGGGCAAGAAAATACCAACTTTCTAAAAGTGGCAATTTCAGAACTGTGACTTAAAATCCGACTTAACCTTTAAAGAGGGCTTTATATTACAATTCTTTAGGCATGGAACTCAACATTCCTATCTGCTCCAGATTAAAAGTCATTTCTTATTATATGTAATAAGGTAACTCAATGTTATCCTATGGGAGAGGTAGGCCTTGCAATAGTGAGAAACAAATGTAAGAGTTTTTCACTATCAGGCCATGTAAAAGTTAAAAGTACATGTCTAACTTTTTACACAGCACCCTGCCCTATGGGCTATTTAGAGCCTACCCCAGGGTGACATATGTATTAATAAGGTAACCCAATGTTATCCTATGGGAGAGGTATGCCTTGCAATGGTGAGAAACAATTGTAAGAGTTATTCACTATCAGGACATGTAAAAGTTAAAAGTACATATCTAACGTTTTACACAGCACCCTGCCCTACGGGCTATTTAGAGCCTACCCCAGGGTGACTTATATGTATTAATAAGGTAACCCAATGTTATCCTATGGGAGAGGTATGCCTTGCAATGGTGAGAAACAATTGTAAGCGTTTTTCACTATCAGGACATGTAAAAGTTAAAAGTACATATCTAACTTTTTACACTGTACCCTGCCCTATGGGCTATTTAAAGCATACCCCAGAGGTGACTTATATGTATTAAAAAGGAAGGTTTGGGCCAGGCAAAAGGTTTGTTTTGCCAGGTCAAAATGACAGTTTAAGCCGGCACACACAGACAGGCCTAAGACATGTTTAAGGGGCTACTTAAGTGGGTGGCGCAATAGGTACTGCAGGCCCACTAGTAGCATTTAATGTACAGAGCCTAGGTACATGTAGTGTCACTTTACTAGGGACTTACAAGTAAATTACATGTGTCAATTGTGTGCAAGCCAATTTGGCCATGTTTAGGTGAGAGAGCACACACACTTTAGCACTGGCTAGCAGTGGTAAAGTGCACAGACTCCTAAGGCCTACAAAAACGAGATCAGCGAAAATGGAGGTGTATGGCAAAATGTTTGGGGGAAGACACCCTGAGGCTGGCAGGTCTAATTACCTATTTCTCTACCTCTATTTTCCAACCAACATATTTTATCTCTACATGTCTTTCTTTATCTTCCTTTCTGGCTACCTCACCTTTCTCTATTTACTTCTCTCCCTACCTCACTTATCTTTCTATATCATCTCTACCTCCTTCTCCCTCTACTTCATGTCTCTCGCTATACTGTTCTACTTATGTCTCTGTCCAACATCTGCATCCTGCATCCTGCCCCATCCCATTTCTTTTGCTCTGCAGGGTTGCAGGTAACTGTTTAATCAGAGAAGTGCACACATAAAAAGAGTTAAAGAGAGGGACAAGACAGGGGAAGAGAAATGCATTCGATTTTAACCAATGGAAAGGTGAAAATCTTCAGAGTGGGCTTTGGTTTTCACTGTTGTAGCAAGAGCGCCAGTAGTGAAGGGGGATATATTTGTGAGTACAGCAATGCTATAATACCAAGCACTACGCGCATATGTGCAGTTTCAATACTGTGCATTAGTCCACTTACAAGCGAGCCTTAGCATGTTTTATCTACAGTTGGAGTAAGAAGCTGGTTATACACTGAGTAGCACATAAAAGTATGCTGTCGCAAGTAAAAAAAATTTAAATCTATACTCTAAAAAGAAATGGCTTTGTCAAAGCTTCTTCACACTTTCTTTTGGTACTATTTGGCTGACAGAAGCCAGGCAGCTTCAGCTTCCTGCCATTTTTGTATGTCCTTGTTTCTGAAGGAATAGCATACAATTCAGTTTTGTTTGGGAGAATGATGGCTTGTGAGAGTCAAAAAGGGCTAATACATTCAAGGTTGTTTCAAATAGGGGGGCCCTAAATATATCTTGCCCAGGGCCCCACAAACACTTAAAATGTCACTGGCTGTGATAAGACATCCAGTGGGAAGAGACATCTAACTGCAGGAGCGTCCAAGGCACTTGTTATGTGGATATTATTAGAGGCAGGTCTAGGGGCAGCACTAATAATTGCAGTACCAACTGACCCTGATCTAGGCTTGGCTCTCTACAAAATAATGTGATGGCCTCAGTTCCACTACAATGGAGATGGGGGGGAAGTCTAGGCAAGGGACAAGGGCAGAACCTGTAGACGCCTGATAATAACGTAGAAGGCGAAAAGAAAACGCTGCAAAGCTACTTGAGGTAGATAAACTTGGAATAACAAGCCCTACCCCTTTTCTCCTGTCTTTTGCTTTCTAGCTTGTATCCACCGCTGCTCCCTAACTCTTGAGGTTGTATATATTGTTGTCACCAGATCCGCACAAGGCCCTTTAGTAACACAGCAAATCTACTGTAGGTACTGAGACGGACCCCCTTGCTACACCCTTGAAAGCACAGGGCACGCGTTTAAGCGTCATGGACGTCGATTCATCAAAATGCCAGGGGTAGCGGAAGTGACATCACACGCCCTTGACCTTCACTTTCACTTACACATACATGCTTACACATACACACATTCACGCTTACACACACTCTAGCTCACGTAAACACACAACCCGCAAGCATACACATAATATACATTTGAAAGCATTTTTTTACTTACCTCCGCTGCCAGGGAAGGTCATATTCCAGCTAATGTACTCCATGTTTTATTATACTAATAGTGAATAAACTAATATTATTCATTATTAGTGTAATAAAAAAATGAAAGAAAATAAAGAGAGTGGAGCCCCAACCAACGTCCATAAGGACGAGCTGCCACTGTGTTCTTGGCACTGATTTTGCGCTCTCTAAAGCCAGGGGTCGCAAATGCAGTGCCTGGGGTCGCCAGGGACAAGCAAGGGGTCGCAGCTGCGACCCCTGGTGACCCCTAAATGACTTTCATGTTGAGGGTGCTCTTCAGACTAGTTCTGCAACAGTACATGACTGGCAGTGTTCACCCATTCATTTTAAGGGGAGGTGCCACACTCTTTATGTCCCGGTCCCTGGGGCAGGCTACATAAGCAGGCGCAGGGGCATAGACACTCAGCATTCTGGATGGTGCTCTGCGAATGAACCGAGGACCAGAGGAAGCCGCAGCACTGCTGCATACCCGTGCCCACCTGGTGTGAGCCCACCCATGGCCACTACTGCCGTGTATAGGTTCCAAGCCCATCACTGCAGCTCTGGCTTGCGGTAGGTGAAAGTATCAGATATAAACCCTTACATACAAATTACAAGGCCCTCGTCAGAGTATCTTTAGAAACCAGCAAAACAACATCATAAGTTGAAACCTGAGAATAGGCATCTCCAGGTAAGACAAGCACCCCAAATCCAAAAGATTGAAGTTAAGGGGAAAATAATCTGACAGACCACAAAGGGCACTACCTTGGAATGTGGCTCCACAGCAAAAAGTCCTGCCCTTCAAAAATGCCCTTTATATGGACCTGTTCAGAGAATCCTTTCCTGAATCATTTACTGATGCTGCGACTATCCGACTATCCCAATGGAAACAAAAGACGAGGTCCCTCTCACCTGCAAAACTATGCACAAACCTCTGTGGTACTAGAATATTCAATTGTGCATAAAAGCCAGGCACAGAGACTATTTTTGTACATTATGCTCCACTGCCCAACACACTGCTTGGATTCTGGCTAATACCAAATGCAAATGGTATTTCACAAAGTGGTTCAAGCAGCCAATTATATCGCAGGACATGGAATGAGGCCGTAAGATGGTACCATGTATTACAGATGGTAAGTCAAATAGGGACATCTTGGTAATTGAGGGCTAAAGCTGTCCTGGTACTTACAAGTCCGCCTTATGGCATTTGTCCCCCCCCCTCTTTCCGGTGGACTGTGAATTCCCCTCCCACCCCATGCTGGGGCCTGGCAGCACTGAAGCTGGAATGCGGTGGTTACACCGGCAGGTGCCCTGCGGGGACTGAAGACACCAGTGCAGCGACTTCAAGGTAACTTACCCTCAAAGAGACACTGAGCTCGCCTGGGCACTTTCAATGTTGCCACCAGAGCAGTGCAGGGTCAACAGTGGCACCGAGACCTGTGCAACCCCACAGGACCAGCATTCTGGACGGAGACCGAATCACTCCATCGCTCTTAGCAATGCCAGCCTGCTATCTCATAGTTAATTATTGCTTTCCCCTATTGTTGACCCCATACATATACGGTATTGTGTTGTACATAGATAAAAATAGCTGGACAATCAATTTATTAAGATTTACATTCTGTGTTACTGAGTTCTGGGTCTCTAACTCCACCCCACAGGACAAAAAAACCACATTGTAGACATGCTATTAACCGTCCTGTTAATTGTGATTTAGAGGGGCATTTTTGTAAAGTCAATTTCGCTTATCTTAGTTGCCAGGTTGTTAAGGATGGCATTCAGGTGTTATTGAGTATGTTATCTGTTTATGTTCGTTTCCATGTTGAGTGTTTATATGCGCGAGACTTTGAGGCTAAGAAACCTTTGGATTCATTGAATCATTTTCAGTTTCAACTGGAATTCTTTTTGTTCACTTTCTCAGTGACCTCACTGTCCTGTTATTACATAGACAGACACATACATTCATACATATACCCAGATACAAGCATATATAGATAAATACAGACAGGCATACAGAGATCATTCCTTCATGCGTGCATACGTGCAGACATTGGTACCGCCTCATTTTCCCACATGACATTCTTTGCTTTTCCTCCGTGTATATTTGCTCTTTTCTGGACCAGTCCAATAATGATCCTAACTCACCATGTGATTGTTAAATCATTCATAGGTCTGACCCTTCTTTTACAACCTGGGCTCCCAAATACGAAACCAAAGAGGCAGAGGCAGACAGTAGAATGAGTCAAAGTGTGGATTAACAGCCTTCTTCATAAAGCCTTTGCACATTTCTCACTGGTTTCCCCAGAAAGTTTTTAAAAAGGTCAAATATACGATTTACGCAATACTGTGTGTAAAGGACCTTTTATGGGCCTGCGGTGGCGGAACTCTTTGTTAAGAAAGAAAGGTAAAGTCACAACTCCAAGCATATGAAGCAAGAATGCTCATGCAGCCATTGCTAAGATACAGAAGTGAGGTGAAATGGGGAGATGTGCAGGCCGCGTGTGCTGTCGGTGACATCAACCAGCTCCCTTTAGAGGAAAGATGTCCACTTCAAATTGGGGATAGTGCACAAACCATGCATACAGTCCTACTGGTCTATTCACACGGTTTAGGTAACACAGAGCTTCTCACCGGTCATGTGCAGAGATCAGTTTTTGCTGTTGCAGCCCATGCTGCATTTAAATGACAACTCTGATGCATTGCCTCTGATATCCGTATATCCGTATAGGTGTGTGGAGGTCTAATCTGCAGGTATCGAGAATGTTCAATGCCAATTAGCAATGTACTACAGAAATGCAGAAACAAAATGGCTCTACGGCACACTGTGAGCATCACGCTGCATGGTGTACATCGGTGAGGCACGATAGAAAACTTCGCAACCTCAAGTCAAAACAAGCAAAGACTGAGTGCATAATTGCGAACTGCAATACGATTTTGCGAAAAAAATGGCTGCTTTCAGAAGTGTTGCAAAATCTTGGTGAAATAACTCTATTGCCTGTTCACCATCTCTCAGCAGGTGTAGTCAAGGTATTTTTGTACTAAAAATGAATCGTAGAGATATAGTCCAAAGGCAGTGTGGAATGACTCTTCTACCCTCCTTAAAAGAGTCTTTAATGCATGTTGTGTCTTAGATGCAATGGAGAACATGTTAGCCCTCAAGCTGATCCTCAGTAGCCGAAGGACATGTTGGTCTTGATTTAAAACTCAGAATAACAGAACATCAATCAACAGGATCAGAACATTCTCAGGGATTTAGGCTGTGGCAAGTCCTAGAAGTGCACTCAGGTAAGATGAACCAAGATATATGCCTACTGAGACTATGTTTTGCCTAATTAGAAATTATAGGATCTTGGGGTGCATGGGGTTGGGGGGACGGAGGGAGGGCATGGTACTCATTCAAGGGGCCCAGGTCCCAACAACTAAAGGGGTTGTCCTTCAAGGTAGTACACCTAGACTGGTGGGATGCTCTCACGCACTTGTTTGTTGCCGCATTAGTGCTAGTATTCTCCAAGACATTTTACACCATCGCAATTTGGTAAAAGATTTTCCCATCAAGCATTGAGGCTGAGCCTCTTAACACTTGGAGCCATAAAGACACATAAAAGTTAAAAAAACTTTTTAACTCTCCATCGAGCAAAGTGCAACAAAAAATGGGCGTATTATTGTTGAAGACCACATCTTAAAAGCATCATGAAGAGAAGGTTAGAAATGTCAGATGATCACCAGGGGAAGAACAGTTCATGAATCAGAATTCAGTATGTGTGTGTTGGGGGGTTCTATTCAACAAAGTAAATCGATGAATTGGGGTGGCTGGAACAATAAAGCGGGGTTAGAGGTACAGCTGATCAATGGCTTGGATGGTTGCCTGGGAGATGGATAATATTTTGGGTGAATATGTTAATTAATTGTTTCTATTGATAACGCCAGATTCCACTGTACAAATTTCTAGGAACCCTCGGTCGACTGAATCTTTTATTACCTGCTGAAAAGTGTAAAGGGGAGAAACAATACATTCGTTCCAAACATGTCATGAAGCAATTTAAGAAAACCTCGGAAAAGATCACTGACTCCGAATTCCAAGTTTAAGGGTTTATTACAAAACCAAAAATAACTGAACGTACAGACACCTCAGAACGAGGTTGCAAAAGTATAAAGGCACTAATACAAAGTCCATCCTACGAACCAATCTAATCCGATATAGCATAAAGAGAATAAGCAATTCCAGAAATACTAAACAAGCGATAACTGCACCAACATCTATATTGGTCTTCATTAGTAGCTAGAAAAGAAAACCATTAATCTGTCCCTACCCTATTCTAAAGTGACATCCCTACTTAACATCACCCAAGCAAGATCCAGAAAAAGTGTCAGCTCGTGAGGACTCCCTAAGAAGTACACTCACGTTGTAAGAACCAGTCTAAGTCTTCATTCTCAAATTGATCCCTTCCTTTACCCTCTAACAGCTCTCTCCTTCTCCCTGCAATCTCCTTCTACCTTCTGCCTCTTCCTTCTTTCTTTCTGCTCTTCTGCTCACTCTCTGCCCACTCCTCCCTCGGGGCACTGTCCCTAATACAAAATGGACTCTTAGTAACCACGCCTCCTGAAACACCTCCTCTGGCCAGGCACCTCTCGTAGGTAACTTTCCACCAAAACTTGTACTCGTTCCAGCAACGGTTGGTGTGTCCTTGGGTCTCAGGCTTCTTCAGCAGATCTTCCAATTATCAGCATTCCTGGAGACTTTGTAACCGGTTTCGTCCATACCTAACTCCTAAAACAAAAGCGTTATTTCTAACTAACGAGGATGGTGTCCTTGCACCTGCAACAGTAGCATGAGAACCGAACAACCTTGTACGCACATGAATTTCGCTGACTGTCTCTAAATGAGAGCCTCACCAGGGGAAAATACATTTCAGGCCTACATAAATCAGCTAACATAAGAAACGAATAGGCCTTTCTTAACGTGAAGGAGCAAATACTCCATCTAGGCCTTTAACATCAACTTAAACACACTTAAAATGTTACATCTGTAGGCACTACATTTCATCACGTTTAAACAATTAGTCATCTATGCGAGTGCAACTTCAACATGATGCACGTTTAAATCTACTGCATTACATTACACATATAGCTACCTCATTATGCATTTGCAATGAACATCGAAAGTTACACAATTCCTTCTAAATGCCACTTTACGGTTCTTGAATGGCTTAACATTTCATTTACCAATGATTATTACAACACGAGTTCTAACTAAGGTTAACGCACACATAAGAATATATGCGGGTACGGACTATCCATGAATATAATGTACCCCTACAATTTTCAGAATATCACTGCGCTCTATCAGTTCACCCCTCGGATGACTAGTGTCATCAACAAAATCACAACTCCCTGGAGAAAGAACCAACCTAAACAGAGCTTGTAGCCAATCTTCCCTGTCAGAACCTTTCCAGATTCTTGATATTCTCGTAATGACTGTCCTGCAGTCTAGACATCCTTACCTCTCTCTCCCTAAAGGATCTTTCGACTTGATTCGCCCTGTACCACTGATAAGCCCTCACAAAACCCCACACGCAAATCACACAGACCACGATTATAATGATAGGTCTCAGAATGTAACCAAGAATACCTTTTCCCAGGCTTGCAAACCAACTCCCCACTCTACCAAACCCTTTTCCAACTTTCTCCCAAACACCCTCTTCAGTCAGATCCTGGATCTCATGATGAATCTCAGTAATGTTACTTATATACTTCTTCAGATCTTTACTATTATCCGGTATATAAGTACAGCACTCTTGCACCTTCAGCATTTTACAGACTCCGCCCTCTTTTGCCAATAAGACATCCAAAGCAAGACAGTTCTGCATCACCATCGTCCTTATCAACAACATCTCTCCATCAACAAGCAATAGTGATTTAGCTGTATTCGTCGACAACTTGTCCACAACAGTCGCCAGCTTTCTAATCTTCACATAATTCAAAATCACTCCCAAACCTGGTATTACAACTCCAAAAATATCTCCAATCACTCCTCCTGCACTTACATCTCTCCTTACCCTAGAATGCATTCCTCCTTCCAGGAGTCCTAGCTCCTCTACATGGTAGATCTTGGGGAAAACAGCTGCCAGGTAACAAGTACCGTACCAATTGGCAGGCAATCTCACATAAGCGTTTTTCCCACATACAAAGTATACTGTTGGCACCACTTGTACCGGACCCTGCAAAAAGTTCTTCACTGACTCTTCCATGGTGAAAACATGATCACACGCACTCTGTCCCACATAAACCTTATCATAATAGGTCTGGACACGTTTCACACACAGCTTCCCTTTTTGCACCAGATCTAATGCTATAGGGCCATAGCTCCCTTTTGCTCTGTGAGCCAACTCCTCCTTTGTCCAATCTAATGGACTTTCTCCAGTGTTACGTGTTTGTGTTAGCTGTCTATATCTATCCTCTACTTGATCTACAAACTTCTTTTCTATCTCTGTTAGTGAACACGTAAGGTTATGTCTATGTGCATAAGCGGTATCTAACATTATAGTGCGTATGAAATACTTCCCAATCCTATCCTCCTGCTTATAATAATTGTACTTATTCAGGTGCTTATATGCTGGAACCTTTGAAAGCACCGCATCGTAATTGGAAAAGAAGTATTCATAATGACCTCTCCCATAAAACATGCTAAGCAACAAACTACATGAAATTCCATAAGTCAATGGAAGATGATATCTAATGCCCTCATCCACTGATGCAGGCAGTTGCATACACACATAACAGTCACTCACATCCATCGTCTCGATATATTCATATAGCAGCTTGGCATACGCATTAAGCTTAAAATGACCTCTAAACAAATCTGCATGTAATCTACGACTATTTTGATCTAGCATAGCCTTTTCAGCTCCTATGATATCCTCCTTTTTGCTAGAAGTACTGGGTGTAGGTGTCCCCTTCACTGCTACGACTTCTACCTCATGTGGAACAGTAACGGACACTATAATAACTATGACTATTAAAACTATCACTCCCACTATGGAAGCACCTATCACACACTTGGAACTTCGGTTCGGATTTCCAGACTCCATCTTCTCTCGTTACAACAGTTCAAATTAGAGGATACACAAAAGTCTCTCCTTTTCACCTCAATTCGCTGCTGAGAAACTCAAACAAAGTTCATGGAGATCCTGGAAATTCGTTCAAAGTTCAGTTCTTCTGGATTTATATACACAGTCCAAAAAGGCTTCCCTGGCCCTCTTTCTTCTTCTACTGAAAAACCCTAATTTTATTCTTCTTCCACTCGGGCCTAGGTTATCTTCTTTGAAACACCTATTTACAATGCACAGTTCATTCACAATCTACGATAAGTTCAGATCCGATTGCAGCTAAAACATGTTGCAGAATCTCAAGACGAACATGTTCATGAGGTGATGCTTCGAATCCAAACGTTGGGAAAACTAATTTATGCATTATCAGAATTCGCACCTTACTCAAAACTGGTGGTTTTGGGACCGTGATCATCAGCTCTCCTTCAACTTCGAGTCCTGGAACTATCAGTCCCACATCAATTTTCAGTAGAGGATTCCTGCTGATCACTCGCACGGGCCTCAGCCTCCCGGAACTCACTACCCCCGGCATTAGTTACTACGTAAGTCCACTCCGGGGCAGCGTATCTCTGGCAAGGCACTCTTGTCCTTCTCGACCTTCTCAGGCCTCCTTGGGCTTGCTCTTCTTCACTCACTTCTGATTCAGATGTCTCAGACACAGGGGCAAGATCTCTTTCAGGGGCCAATCGTAGATCCAGCCTTCTCTGTCTTTCAGGCCACGATTCTCTTGCTCGGTCAGCCCTTTTGCTCTCCTCTCGAACACTCTGCACACCACTTTCTTCGGCTGAGTCTGACTCTATATCACCCAAAACGTTACCTTCTTCCTCAGAGTCAATACCTGGGCTGTGTGTAGCGTAATCTGGGACACTGCGAACACTCATCAACACCAGAGGCAACGCATCAGGCCACTTCAGAGATGTAGACGAACACACTTTTGCCATCCGTGCTTTCAAAGTTCCATTAATCTGCTCTACTATCCCAGAAGCCTCTGGTCGATAGCTACAATGGTGTCTCTGATCAAAGTTTAAAGCAGCACAAAGCAATTTCATGATCTCGCTGTGGAAGTGTGTTCCTCTATCTGATTCCAATGAAGTTGGAAAACCGAACCTTGGAATCAACTCTCTCAATAATAGCTTTGCTACCGTAAGGGTGTCACACCTTCGTGTTGGATAAGCTTCCACCCATCGTGAAAAGACATATACCACCACTAGGATGTACCTCAGTCCGTTGCACCTAGGCATTTCGATAAAATCAAGCTGTATCCTATTGAAAGGTCCTCCCGACCTCCCTATGTGACTTAGTGCAACCACAGTTTTCTTTCCAGCATTCATTTGTTGACAGGTAACACACCTATGACACACTGCTTCAGCAAACGCACGAAACCGTGGATTGTACCACGTCTGTCTGAACACTCGCACCATCGCATCTCTTCCTAGATGCACAGCACCATGAATTTGCCTTGCCATCGGGCTCAATAGGTCATCTGGTAACACTGCTCGACCATCACTTGAAACCCAAATGCCAACATCCCCCTTCTCACACCCTGATCTGATCCATACATCTCTTTCCTGATCTGAAGCTCCTTCCTGCAGGCTCTTGAGTTCCTCCCAAGTGTCTGCCAAGGCTAACATCATGCTGAGCTCGGTTCTTTCTTGGCTCTCTCCAGTGTAATCTCCAGTAAATATACACCCTTGTTCAGCGCAAAAACGTGCAATTTCATCCGCATACTTATTTCCGATTGAAACAAAATCCGTCCCCCTCCCATGTGCAGCTTACTTTACCACTGCTATTTCCCTGGGACATTGCAACGCTTCTAACAGTTGTCTCACATATTCTCCATTTCTGATGGGAGATCCAGATGATGTCAAGAAACCCCTCTGAGACCATAGCTGTCCGAAATCATGAACCACACCGAACCCGTATTGGCTGTCGGTGTAGATGGTGATTCGGATCTGATCAGCTTCCAAACAGGCGCGAGTCAAGGCAATGATTTCGGCTACTTGTGCGGAGTATACTCCTTCTAGGCAAGCAGCTTCAACCACTCCAGTAATGGTACATACAGCAAACGCTGCTCTCAAATGACCCACATTGTCTCTTAAACATGAACCATCGACAAAGAAAATTTCATCAGGGTCAGACAGAGGTTCATCAACAATGTCAGGTCTCGGTTTGGTGCAAAGTTCAGTCACATCAAGACAGTCATCATCTGCATTTGGCAATGGCATCAATGTAGCAGGATTTAAAACAGAACATCTTTTCAGAGTCACATTCTCCTCGGCAAGTATGACTTGCTCGTAGCGTGTGAGTCTATTGTTTGTCAGGTGCTGTGTTTTAGTCCTTGTCATCAAAAGTTCAACAGAATGTGGAACATATACCATAAGTGGGTGACCCATAACAATGCTTTCACACCTCTCAATGCTGACACCTGTTGCAGCAATGGATTCGAGACATCCGGGCAACGCTGAAGCTACTGGATCTAAAGTAGCTGAAAAGTAGGCAACTGGTCTACGGACACCTCCATGACTCTGAGTCAGGACTGACAATGCACAACCTTCTTGATCATAACAGAACAATGAAAAGGACTTATTGTAGTCAGGCATTCCCAGAGCTGGAGCACGGCATAAGCCCTCTCTCAACTCTAAAAACGCAATCAGACAGTCATTGTCCCATGGTACCAGATCACTCACATCCTTATGCATCAGCCTCTGCAGAGGCTTCGCCTTCAGCGAGAAGTTGGGAATCCATTGGCGACAATAACCAACCATTCCCAAGAACATTCTGACTTCCCTTCTGAGTGGTAGTGTGTAGGAGAGTAGGATCTGCCTCTTATGTTGCCCCCACTTTTTTCTGATGTTTACACTGGTTTCTGGCTATAGTCTGGCTGGGTCCCTGCTAATCAGGGCCCCAGCCTCTCTGTTCTCTCTAAACGACTTGGAGTGCACTCTAGGTGCACTAGTGATTGGATACTGTGGTACCTTATGAGTCCCTAGTATATGGTACCTTAGGTACTAAGGGCATAGGTTCTTCACAGGCCTACCAGGGGCTGCAGCATGTATTATGCCACCCCTGGGAAGCAGACTAAATCTGACACCACAGGCCTGCTACTGCAGCCTGGGTGAGGTGGTGCTAGCACTCCTCACTGAGATATAGGTTCCCTAGATCTCTCCTACACACACATATAAACCTATCAGTCACCCCTACGGCAGGCCCTATCAATCCTGAGGGCAGGGTGCTTGGCTTCTGTGTGAGGGGGTGCCTCTGCCTGAGCAGGGCCCCTCTGCAGCCCTCAGAGTCCATTCTCTGGGGCTGTTTGTGGATGCGGTTAAACCATATACTTTTAAGTGCATTATATCCTCGCGGTAGAATGCTAACTTTGGAATGGCTGCATCGAAACATGTCGTGTTTGGTGTCAAACATCTTGGAATACTACCCCCCGCCAGTCCTGGCGGCGGGGGTAGCATTCCACCCTTCTAGAGGGATAGACATGTACCTACTGTGGAAATGCGGTAGAATCCTGCAGAGCCCTGGCATCACAAAATGGATGCCACCAGTCACAGACACTGGGCTGCCCTCCTGCTGATGACCAACACTCGCAGTGGAGGAAGCCCAACAATAGATATCCTATCCCAAGGGGGTGTGACCACCTTCCAGACAGGGTTTAGTGTATTGGGGCTGGGTGGGTGCACTCTTAGAGTGCTTTGAAGTCCTGCACTGGGGGAGCAGAAGGCTCCTCTGTGCATACCCCAGTTCAAACCGGCTCAGGGGCTACCTGCCCCTGCTCTGGCACGAAACTGGACAAAGGGAAGTGGGTGTAGCCGCCCACTCCCCTGACCCTCCCATAGGTAGGGTCATAGAGCTAGTCCCTCCCTTTCTTTTAGTATAAGAGGGGGAACCTGTGCATTGCACCCTAGATTTCCCTGGACGACGCTCTGAAGACGAATCCCGGACCTTCGACGTTCCACTACCTTTGGAAGACTGAAGAATCTCCCTTGGAGTCAAGGAGTGACTCCCCTGCTTGGCAGGCACCAAAAACTACAAATGACGGTCACAAACTACACCGCTCCCGCCGGAGTCCGAAGTCCCTGCAGCCCAAGAAGTGAATTTTCTGACTTCTCAAAGGCCATCGTGAGTCCCCAGCGAAGCTGAGGCCAGTGGACCCCAAGAGTGATGAGGAACCGCGACCCCTGGGTACCGTGCACTATTGTCGAGTGCAACCCCTTCACAACGTTCCACGAACTTGTGTTTTGGACCACGTGTGGTCCTAGCCTCCAGCAAGAATCTCTCTGAAGACCAGAGGCCTACCACGTCCCGAGTGACCGTGGACCCCTGTTGAGCAAATCCTCCCAAGGCGTCTTTGCGATCCCTTGCCAGCCGGCTTGTGGGTCCCCAGAAGACTTTCTAAAGAAACCAAAGGGCTTCTCTGATTGCTCCAGGCCTGCCCTGACTTACCCTCGCTGGGTGAGTCCCCCAGACCTTGCTGGTCTGCGCCATTGTCTCTTCACACTTTCCCCGAGACTTGCTGTTACCAAGGCTTGTTGGCTCCAATCGAGTCGCCAGCACCGCAGTAAGCTGCAGACATTGTGGCACATGCCGAATCCAGCTCCTGGTCATCGTCGACGCCTCCTGGACCTCGTGGCTGAAGAGTCAAGGCACCCATGAACGACCTGAATCTTGCAACGACGGTGGGCATCCATCTTCCTTGCCCCGAGTCACTGCCAAGTGACTTTGAACACTGTCCCCTCTGCTTTCAGGTCTTCCATCTTCTGAATCCAGGCTTGGATTCCTCCAGACACTTCTCCTGTCGCCGCAAGCAGCAAGTCTTCACTGGCTCCCATTGAAAACGACGCCGCGACCCGACACCAAAGAACACCTATGCACCCGGCTCCCCTGGGTGAGGTAACTTCAGCACTACGGTGCTCCTGTGGGTGTGGGCCCTTGAACTGCTTACCCTGTAAGTGACTTGCTTGTAGCTTCCCTAGAAGTGTCCTAAAATTCCTATTTTCTAAGTGCGACAATTGCGCTGACTCGTACAGGGTTCGCATCTGTGTTAGACACACCGCGTCCATCTCCTTTGTAACACTATCTAGAACTGTGTCCTTCGACTCGTACTGAGTCCGATCGGTGTTCGCCTCGAACACAAGGGGCCTGTAACATTGAGATCTCCATTGCACTGACTCGCACAAGGTTCGCGTCTGTGTTAGACACAGCGCGTCCATCTCCCTTGCAACTCTATCTGTAACCGCGTCCTTCGACTCGTACAAGGACCGATCGGTGTGTTCGCCTCGAACACGCAAGGGACCTTTAACATTGAAATCTCAATCGCGTCTGAGCGCATAGACTCGCACAGGACTCGCACCGGTGCCAGGACACCGCGTCCGTCCCCTGTGGGTCTCCTACAACTACCTGGGGTGGTTCTTGGGGGTCCCTCGATTCTAGATGCCCTAGACCTAGGTCTAGCCAAACTAAGATTGTGATATTCGATTGTGCTAAACTTAGTTTGATAACATTTGACTTGTACATATGTTCCTGACTTCTAATCTCATAAAGAGATTAGTAGAGAGTGTTTATTAATAAATACATATATATTTGATATATATACCTGTGTGGTGTCTTTTCATTTGGTGATTCAAGAGATTGTGTGGTAAAACAAGCTGCTTTACATTCCTTCAAGACTTAGCCTGAAGGCTGCTCTCCACAGCTACCACTAGGATAGCTTTCTATAAAGGTTGTCTTAAACCTATCTACCATAAGAGTCGAATTGTTCTGGTGCAAGGTGTCCACTTTAATTAGTGAACAGCATATACCAGGCCAACTTCTCACATAGGCACAGTCATGTTCATGATCGCCTCAATTCGATCTGGTGACACCTTTCTCTTGCCTTTCTCAATTCGATGACCCAAGTACTGAACTTCACTCAGACAGTACTGCAACTTGTTTGGGGACACCTTGTGTCCATTTTCCTCTAAATGATTCAGTAAGGCAATCGTGTCAATCCTACAAGCATCTTCCGTTTCTGACGCGATGAGGAGATCATCAATGTACTGCACGAGAACGGAGTTCTGCGGTAGTACAAGACTCTCGAGATTCTTCTTCAAGATCTGATTAAAGATTGATGGACTCTCTGTATACCCTTGAGGGATACAACACCACGTTAGCACACGATCTTCCGGACGGAAAGCAAATAAACATTGGCTCTCCTCGTGCAAAGGTATCGAAAAGAATGCTTGGCACAAGTCAATCACCGAAGAACCACTCGGCTTCACATGGAATCTGGAATAGTATCACTGATGGATTCGGTACCACTGGACAACACAGAACCACAATCGCGTTGACCTTTCGCAGATCTTGCACAATTCTGAATTTCCCACTTGGTTTCTGCAATCCCATAATGGATGAGTTGCATGGACTGCCCATTATCTCCTTCAGAATTCCCTGCTGAATCATGGAATCGATTACAGGTTTAATCCCTGTGATCGTCTCAGGCGACAGATTATACTGGGGTGTTCTCGGAAACTCAACATTTTGTTTGACCTGGATCTTAACTGGCTCAACACCTCTGATCAGTCCAATCTCTTCTCCTGTAAAATCCCACACATCCAATGAAACAAAGTCTCTTAAGTCAAGTGGAAGCTCTTCCACTGTTAACATAGGGTACATCTCTATACAGAAATGCTGATTTGCAACCTTGAAGGTGGCATCATCATCATTTGTCTGTAATTCCACTCCCTTGGGGTTGCAATAGATGGTACAATTCAGTTTGCACAAAAGATCACGTCCTAGCAAACAGACTGGACTTGAGTCGCACACCACAAACTGGTGTCTATCTCGGAAAGTTCCTATTCTCACAGGAATCGGCTCAGACAATGGGTTAGTCATCTTCTTATTCGCCACTCCTACTACTTGGATTGATTGTCCCGAGAGGGGTAGGTTGGGAACTACTGCAGATCTCACAGTAGAACGGGTAGCACCAGTATCAACCAAAAAGGTGGTGGGATGACCATCAACATCCGCCTCTACAAACGGTCCCTTCTGGTCTACCTCTAAGACTGCCCCAAGAGTGCAGTCTTCCTCCCCCCCTCAGGCACCGTCATGCCAACGGGTCTGAGCTGTAATCATCGCAATCTTCGAAAAGGGGCATCTGCTGGTACGTTCAATTTCCCTGTGGAATTCTCGGAGGTTGCGGAACTTGCACCTGCGGGCACAGTGTCCCCCCTGCATGGACCTGGGTCTCGTCACTGTATTGACGACCTCAGATACCTGCACCGTCTCTCCCTCTGGTTGCACTTGGTTCGCTGGATTCGATCTACACTCGCGTTTCCAATGCCCAATCTTGTGACAAAAGTGACATGCAGTTGTCTTTTTCAGTGTTGTCACATCCATCCCTGTCTTAGGGTCTATAGGTTTCCCCCTTCCCGGACCCTGCCCATTCTGGGTCCCTCCTTTAATTGTTTCCCTATCTTCTCCCTAGTGTCCCTCCACTTGACTTCCCTGTCAGCTTTTTGCATATGGACCAGCATCAGCTTATCCTTAAGCTTCCTGTGTTTCGAGTCTACTTCATCACTGCAGTACCTGGCGTACCGCAGTATTTCGTCCACCGACTTGTTCTGCTAGCAGATCAAATGCTGCTGAATCATGAAGCTGATTTCTGGTCTCAGACCCAAGACGAACTTGGAAACGAATTGTCCCATGCCTTTGGGGTCTAACGTGTCTAGCCCACTGTACTGCTTAAAGGCTTGTAAGAGCCTCTCGTAATATTCATGTACTGACTCTTTTGGTTCCTGAACAGTTCGATCTATTTTAACCCAATCAATGTCTTGAGGTGAAATTTTGGATTTCAGCCATGTAATTACTTGCTCAAACTTTTTCATAACAATTGGTGAAGGACCATTGGTAACCAAATCCCTGTCTGGTTCAGAAGTTGGCCAATCAACTGCAACTTTACAAGCTGCCCACAAATCACTTGGTACTACAATATCAAACAATGTGTTCAGGTCAACCCACAACACCTTTGAGATTTTAACGAATCGGTCGACCTGCTGGTACCACTCGACAGGCTTCTCCCTCAGCCGAGGAAATTCGTTTGTAAACACTGCCAAATCACCTCTACTCCAAGGCACATGCACATACCCTCCGTTTTGTACCTCTCGCAAAGGAAAATTTCCCACTCCTATCATCCCCCCTCCTGGAGGCGGTGTCTCTCCTACACTCTTTTTGTTGCTCTTCTTTTTGGACCATCTTTCCTCCCATTTGTCAAGCATGCTCCATGCACGTATCCCTACAATCAATTCTCGAATGTGAGTTTTCAGCCCTATCACTCTCTTCTCTTCCAGTTCCTGGTCACTGTACTGCAACCTATGACTTCCCTGCAGCATCTTAGTTTTGGACAGATCCACCTCGTGCCTCTTTGCCAGGTCTGTCAGTTTCTCATGCGCTGATCTCGCCTTGCGAGTTACATCTTTTGCTACAAACAGCAACTTGTCTGGTCCATAAAGCTCTACTCTTTCCAATGGCAGGTTCCCACTAATTATCTCATCTACCTCAGCTTTTAACCTTATCACATCCAACATCTTTGCTCTTATAGCAGTTTTAAGGGTCCCTCGACTTGATGCACCACTCGACTCTCCATTCTCATTGTCCTGATCCTCACATTGGTTCCCTTCCGCTATATTCCCTAGGACTGGTCGGCTTCCTGTATTCCCGCGATCCCAGTCTCCTGTCATCCTATCATTAGGGTTTCTCACTGGTGGTTCCCACATCCTTATGTCAGATCTTGAATCGGCCAAAGACCTTGATCTCGCCGTTCTTGCTTCTACCTGTCCTCTAGAGGAGTCTGCCGTGGCTGGCAAAGGAGTACTTGATTCCATGGGCCTCGGAAGGTGACCTATTCCACTCACTATGCCATTCCCTCCAGAGCCAGTCCCTTCTCCTGCAACCGATCGTGCTAGACTTCCATTTCCTGCCTGATCTGGGTCATATACTGACACTATGGGGCCAATGGTAACCGGTACTGTAAGAGCATCCGGTAGCCTTGTAACGACTGTAACTTCATTAGCTTCGATGCTTGTTGGTGTGTGTGTTCCCATCCCTTCTGTTCCTGTTGATATTCTTCCGACTACTCTCACACTAGGTTGAGTCTTCGAGTCTCCAGTTCCCTCTGTTGATACTGCCTTTCCCTCTACGGAATCTGGATTATATGGAGGTGGTCTTTCTGAAAGCAGTCTGTCTAGCAAGCTGTCATCTGTGTCACTATCATCTTCCTCACCCCAACTCTTCTGGGCCTCTCCTACTTTTATCATCAACGGAAATAGCCTATCCCCTTCAATAGTTTCCACCCTCCATCTCTTCTCCAATGCGTCCCATCGCGCATCCTGAAACGCCCTGATTGACTTTTTCACCCTTTCCTGACTTCTGTCTCTTTTCCTATCATGTGCTGCTCTTATCCATGCGTGTAGCGCCTCAAACTGTGTTGGTCTGGGTAAAGGTCGCAATGAAGACATCACCGTTTTCAATTGGTGCAACACTTCCAACCTGAAAGTGCCATAATGCGGAAAAGTCAATTCTCCCTCATGTTCAGTCATTTTATGCCAATTTTCGAGCCAAATTATAGTATGCAATCCCACATTCGTAGCCATATAATGGGCTGGGGTATCCTCGGGTGGAGCTTCTTCTCCCCCCCCTCCCCCCGAGTAACCACTCGTCTGTCTCCTCTACACATATCTGGTAAAACTTTAAAACATTTCATGATAATCAAAGTTTTCTTCACCAGCGCGGCTTCACACCAACCGACCTATCACAGCGCGACACTCTATGACGTCACTCTTCCTCCTCATGCAGCAGTTCCCCTCCTTTACAATTCGTCTCTCGCACACTCATGCGCCTCTCTCATACTCTGAAATAACTGTTTGTCCACCAAGCGACCGAACAGTCACTTCTCTGACTGTCTGTCCACAAAACGACCGAACAGTCTCGTAATTGTCGACCTCAACTCTGGCAACCGCCTGTCCGCGAACGACCGGACAATTGCCCCAGACTATCTGCCCACGAACGGCGGGACAGTCATGTACTTAATCGATAGGATCCAATCACTCAATGTTCCACATGCAGTAACCCACGACCTGCGTCGGTTACTCACACACTCACACACACGTTTCCCTATCACCGGTGGGTTAGTCAACGACGTCTTATGACTCCCACAATCTCTGGTCGGACAATTTCAACTCTGGGTGTCTTCTACACCACAATCTCTTATCCCGGGATATCAATAAATCAAATCTCATGGACCGCACGCGTTCGGCCCGAATCCACAATCACTCAACTCTCATTCCAACTCCGCAAGTCATCACACAATCAAAACAACACCGCAATCTAACAGACCCACATCCCTGTTCATACTCACTCCACCACGAACTGCTGTTTCCGCCGCACCGTCAATCGCCGTCGGTTTCCATCAAACGCCGTCGTCCTCCGCTCACAATCCACTGGATAACCATCACTTGGGCTCTATGGGGATTCAATGACTACCCTTCTCTACTTCTCCCCTTGCTACAGAGGTAACCATCCTCTCGCTACCAACTGATAATGCCGGATTCCACTGTACAAATTTCTAGGAACCCTCGGTCGACTGAATCTTTTATTACCTGCTGAGAAGTGTAATGGGGAGAAACAATACATTCGTTCCAAACATGTCATGAAGCAATTTAAGAAAACCTCGGAAAAGATCACCGACTCCGAATTCCAAGTTTAAGGGTTTATTGCAAAACCAAAAATAACTGAACGTACAGACACCTCAGAACGAGGTTGCAAAAGTATAAAGGCACTAATACAAAGTCCATCCTATGAACCAATCTAATCCGATATAGCATAAAGAGAATAAGCAATTCCAGAAATACTAAACAAGCGATAACTGCACCAACATCTATATTGGTCTTCATTAGTAGCTAGAAAAGAAAACCATTAATCTGTCCCTACCCTATTCTAAAGTGACATCCCTACTTAATATCACCCAAGCAAGATCCAGAAAAAGTGTAAGCTCGTGAGGACTCCCTAAGAAGTACACTCACGTTGTAAGAACCAGTCTAAGTCTTCATTCTCAAATTGACCCCTTCCTTTACCCTCTAACAGCTCTCTCCTTCTTCCTGCAATCTCCTTCTACCTTCTGCCTCTTCCTTCTTTCTGCTCTTCTGCTCACTCTCTGCCCACTCCTCCCTCGGGGCACTGTCCCTAATGCAAAATGGACACTTAGTAACCACGCCTCCTAAAACACCTCCTCTGGCCAGGCACCTCTCGTAGGTAACTTTCCACCAAAACTTGTACTCGTTCCAGCAACGGTTGGTGTGTCCTTGGGTCTCAGGCTCCTTCAGCACATCTTCCAATTATCAGCATTCCTGGAGACTTTGTAACCGGTTTCGTCCATACCTAACTCCTAAAACAAAAGCGTTATTTCTAACTAACGAGGACGGTGTCCTTGCACCTGCAACAGAAGCATGAGAACCGAACAACCTTGCACGCACATGAATTTCGCTGACTGTCTCTAAATGAGAGCCTCACCAGGGGAAAATACATTTCAGGCCTACATAAATCAGCTAACATAAGAAACAAATAGGCCTTTCTTAACGCGAAGGAGCAAATACTCCATCTAGGCCTTTAACATCAACTTAAACACATTTAAAATGTTACATCTGTAAGCACTACATTTCATCACGTTTAAACACAATTAGACATCTATGCGAGTGCAACTTCAACATGATGCACGTTTAAATCTACTGCATTACATTACACATATAGCTACCTCATTATGCATTTGCAATGAACATCGAAAGTTACACAATTCCTTCTAAATGCCACTTTACGGTTCTTGAATGGCTTAACATTTCATTTACCAATGATTATTACAACACGAGTTCTAACTAAGGTTAACGCACACATAAGAATATATGCGGGTACGGACTATCCATGAACATAATGTCCCCCTACAATTTTCAGAATATCACTGCGCTCTATCACTATGTACAATTTCTACAGGGATTTGTCATTACGAAGCATTGTAAATATCAACTATTAATATAACTGCCATTTGCTCCTCCGTGACATCAGGAGACAGAACTCGGCCCTTGTGAAGGAAGATAGTAATTCCAGGTATATTTCTATCAATGTAGTGATTCATTATAAGGACCTGGATGTATTCTGGGTGGCAGACGCCCCTCCGTGGACATTGAGAAAGGACCACAACGGTGGTGCACGTGAAGCACGGCAGCCATGTTGTAGAGGTCTGTGGCACACTTAAAGAAATTCATCCTGAAACTATAAAGTGGTAGTGGTGGTTGCCAAAGTGAAGCCAGATATATTGGGTATGTAATAAGAAAACATCTGGATGTGGATTGGACTAGGCAATATTTTTCACCGAAAAGAAAATCACCCCTTCCATACTGCTGCCCACTCTGCTAAATAATACAAATATGAAGATTGAAGTATTTTTTTTGATAGAGTATGAATGGTGACACATATGTCTATGAACAGCTTTTTGTGATGGGATAAATCATGTCCAATTGACAAAAAGAGGATAAAAACATTGACATCAAAGTACCAGCGGCATATTAGAAATTAAACTCTTACCCTAATTATAAAATATGTGTTGTAAAGCTGCTGTTTTACCCAATTTAGACTGTCCATATCACGTAACATGAGAAGACTAAACACTGCACCAACTGCACTTTTTGTACAATATTTTCTGATATTTGTGTCAATTAATTATGATGTTAATATATTAATATATTTCTTGTTGCGCACCTTCGAATATTAAACCGACTTAAGCACAAAGAACACAGATTTGTTATTCATACAAAGGAGCAAGCTTATTGTGACATTGCCGTAACAAGAACAGTCAGTTTAAAACCACTGAAGCACACAGGGGGATATTTACAAGGAGCTATCGCCACCGCAGCATCAATATTTTGACACTGAGGCAGCGTTTTTTTTGGCGTCATATTTACCAAAGTGGCTCTAAGGGCCTTTAGCGTCACTTTTTCAACCTCCAGGCCCAATTTTATTTACCGCCAGATACGGTGGCGGCAGTTATCGCTAATGATATGCAAGGTAGGTGTTCCCCCTGAAAAAGCCTAGCAAAACTGACCCAGTCGTATTCACAGCGATTTTGGGAAACGGAGCTATTTTGGAAAAACAAATGCAGAGTCCCAATAGCGGCCATTTTTTACCACTACGGAAAAGATGGCATAAAAATTATGCATGGCCACTGGTATAAAAGCTGAACATTCCCAAATCACTCTGGCAAGCTCAATGGCACCATAGACCTACTCCTACTACAGCTCGAAGCACCAAGAAGACCACCACCTCCACCATCATCACCATCACCACCACCATCATCACCACGGAGGCAACAGGAGCGGACATACCATCAGAGGATTACCCTCATTGACCTCAAGGAGGAGGAGGTCATTGCCTGTTACAGGCTCAGGAGGGAGTCCATTGTCCACCTCCTGCACCAGAGTGCACCAAGGTTGCAGCCAACATTGCAGCAGTTTACCAACATCCCTTCGCAGGCCAAGCTACCGGCTGACCTACACATGCTGGCGTCTGGAACTTTCCAACCCACCATAGCCAGAGTGGCAGGAGTATCCCAGACATCCTTCTCTAAATTCCTCTCCTCCATCCTGGATGCTATTATAAGCCTCACACCCCAGTGCCTCTTCTTCCCAACACAACGCAGCAACAACAGGAAAACAAGCAAGGCTTTTATGCAATTGCAGGATTTCCACATATGTTGGAGGCAATGGACTGCACCCATGTGCAACTTGTGCCTCTAGAGGCTACATCACACCTGTACCGCAAAAGGGAGCACACCTATTTGATGAACATGCAGGCAATTGTGGACCATTTGGGCCTCTTCATTAATGTCTTTGCAAAGTACCTGTGCAGTGCTCATGATTCCTTCATCTTCTCTTATTCCACCATCAATGAGCGCAGAATGGGACATATGGGACTGGCCTACTGGTTGGTAAGTACTTCTCAAGCACATGACAGACCATATACAGTCAATGATGTTGGACTACGATGACATATTAGTCTGGGGCTGAATGAGACAGTGCATACATAGTTGGTATCGGCCTACATACTTGTGCCATACTACATGGCATATGCGCAAAACAATCCTAAAAGTCACACATGTCGAGACCTCCTACACCACTGTGGTGATGGAGTATCACTGGTCCTGGTCCTCTGGTGGAGCAGCGCTCCAACTGATATCAATGAGGCAGTGCAAAGTCTGTCTGCATGCTGTTGCATGGCCTCAGAGGTATGCAGTAAGGCAAGACACTGCAAAGTGCAGCATTCATTCATCCTGTGTTAAGGATGTGTACCATGGGCCTTGCGGTGGCCTTTCCCATGCAACACCAATGAAGATCTCACACATTTCCACACATTCAATGTTCAGGGACCCTGGGACTGTGTGCAAATAGTGTTCCTCCCAAGGGGAGGTGAAATGAGGATACATATATACACATGTATCTTTGTCATGTCCAATTATTATGTGTCCTGCATTCCGCACAACACATAGAAGGATGAAATTGAATAGATTGTTTGCTTTTGGTGCAGGAATGTTTCCCTTTAAGCATTATGTTATTTGAGGGCACTAAGCTGACACACATGCACCATGGTGCAAGGGGGGTGTTGGTACTAGTCACTACCATGTGATGGTTCGCATACGGACAAACTGTGGATGTGCTGTATGTTAGGAATATGGCACATGCCACCCCTTCACTTTGGATGCAGGTCAGCGCTGCCAGGTGACATTCAGTGCTGCCCAGGAGCAACAGCTGCTAAATGAGGCCCTGTGCGTGCATTCAATAGTGTCAAAGAGCCTCACTAATGCAACACCATGTAAAATGCTGCATCCAAACACCCTATTGAATGAAGAGATTCCCTATCTCTAGTCTGTGTGTCCACATGTAAATCCCATGCTCATGAGGCATGTGATGTATCTGAGACCTGTGAAACTGAGAAATGTTGTCATAGATTAACCTCACAAGAGCATGTCTACAATGCAAATAAATCAAAAGAATCCACCACATGGGACTAGCAGTATAAAGGAAAGTGTGTTGAGTCATCCAAATGTGGATGCACACAGCGTTTGTTTAAATACCCCTCACACACCAAAAGGACCCTTGGTGTCATGCTTCATCATGGGGGTCTTCCCGTCCCGCTGCGGGACGGGGCGTGCTACGACCTACGGCTACGCGGGAGCACTGATATTAACAATACTATGTGTAGTGATGGGGTAGTGAGAGGAGGGGTTGAGAAAGGATACGGGTGGGTGATTAAAAAGGACCTGGCCTCATGGACTTAGAAGAAACTTTAATAGGTCATTGAGGCTGGACCTGTTAAAAAAGTGATGCGGAGAAATCCTGCCAATAATGTGCGGATGCTCCTATAGAGTCAACATGTTTCGAAGCAAAGCTTCTTCATCGGGACTAAGAAGATCCCCTCAGTATCCACTATGTTGATTTATCCCAAATGGGTGTGCTATATATACACAAAAGTGATAAAAAATAAAGAGCATAAATTATGCACTCTATACGATACCCAATAGTATCATGTAAATGTCAATTATGTAATGTAGGAGTTAATACTCCTTAAGCCTCTTGTAACGGGTGGGGGAGAAAGTCGCCAAACGTAGTTGTTAAGGTCAACCCAGTCTCGCCTTGAAATAACACCAACCCGCGGCTCCGGGTTTATTTTTTATCACTTTTGTATATATAGCACACCCATTTGGGATAAATCAACATAGTGGATACTGAGGGGATCTTCTAAGTCCTGATGAAGAAGCTTTGCTTCGAAACATGTTGACTCTATAGGAGCATCCGCACATTATTGGCAGGATTTCTCCGCATCACTTTTAACAGGTCCAGCCTCAATGACCTATTAAAGTTCCTTCTAAGTCCATGAGGCCAGGTCCTTTTAATCACCCACCCGTATCCTTTCTCGACCCCTCCTCTCACTACCCCATCACTACACATAGTATTGTTAATATCAGTGCTCCCGCGTAGCCGTAGGTCGTAGCACGCCCCTCCCGCAGCGGGACGGGAAGACCCCCATGATGAAGCATGACACCAAGGGTCCTTTTGGTGTGTGAGGGTATTTAAACAAACGCTGTGTGCATCCACATTTGGATGACTCAACAAACTTTCCTTTATACTTCTAGTCCCATGTGGTGGATTCTTTGATTTATTTACTAAGCATTAGAGGAGGATATATCCGCCACAGTGTCCGTGTGAGACACTACCTCTTCACTCCCTCCTTTTGTTATATAAATCATGTCTACAATGCTACATTACAACACTCATCACATACACACATCACATCTTATGTGCACACCGTTTTGTAGTGTACAAACCACGCTATTAGTCCTCCAAGGCTCCAGACTGTGCAGCAAAGTGTAGCCTCATGCACAAACTACATCTCCCATGACAGCCAAAAACACAGTCATCTTGGGAATAACGTGCCTGTCTTGGAGAAATTGTGCACAGTTTCTGCAAGTGCAGGCACAAAACCCTGGACACTGAATCATGTGAAAAATATGGCCTACACTGTCCACAAGCAGTGTAGCACTGTAGTGTAGCTAGTCTACCAGTTGCCCTTTACAGTGCAAGATTAACACATATCTCAAACCGCTTGTGTACTGTGGATACTGTGCACTGCCATGTGTACACTATGATGTCCCACTGTGATTTCCACTCACTATCCTTCCCATGGCAGTACACATTGAACAACATTGACTCCAAATCTCAATGCCAAATATGTGTGACTGAAGTAAGCCACATCACCTGCTCCAGCTACATGTTGTAAAATCAGACATGCATCAGTTCAGGAATGGCAATAGTAGCCAATAACAAACACAATAGATGAATGTGAGAAATGTGTCTACTCAATGGCAAATTGACTCCCCTTACTGGTGACAAATCATCACCTGCATGGCATTGGAGCTTACCAGTATGACAAATAGTAAGTGAATCACAGAGGACATCACACCTGTATGTGTAGCACAGTGTCAGTCATTTCCAATCCCTACTTGAGTGTATGCCACACAATGTCATAACACGTCTCTTACAGTAAGCAGGGTGTAAGAGTTATTCAGGACACGTAACAGAATGTACATGAATGTGGGGCCATCCCTTGTCATGACTCAACTAATTGTACACCTTATGTCTTTGCAAAGGCCAAGGATACGCTCTGCAGCCATGGGTGATGACTCTTAAAAACCCACAGACAGGGAGGCATGGCCAACCATCATGGAAGCCCGGAAGTGTTCTGGCTAGGCTCCGTTTCTCACCCGCCATAATGAGCCATACGACACACCAAAGAACATTTGTGCCGCCTAAAATATAGGCACGGGGCATGTGATGACTAGAGGACACCAGGGACCCTGAGACAACCGGCAGGAGTGGCGGTGCCTTTGAAGAATCCCGGGCTGGAGCACGGCCGCAATGGAGCAGGCCAGATGGCGTCTGCGCGCCTCGCGGGGTGATCTGCCCGGGAGGTCCGAGCTGCCCAGGGTCCTGAAAGCTGACGGGGGCTCGTTTGGAGGTCCGCAGCATCGGCCTGTCCCTCAGACCTTGGTGGGACCGAACCAGGAGAACTGTTGCCCTCGAGCTGGGCTGCAGTGCGGAGGGCCCCAACCTGCAGAGCGTGCTGAGGAGGAGCCCTATCGGCGCCACTGCCGCTCAGGTGAGAGTGCATGTGTGAGCCAGCAGGGAGAGAAGAGTCCCTGGGGTCCCCCCTACCTCCTTTTCGCGAGGCCCTGCGGGTGGGGGCCTGGGGACTCCCCCGTCATAGTGTGCTGCTGCTGACCCTAAGATGGCGCCCAGTGGGCCCGTAACAAGACGAGCTGCTTGGATGGAAGACTTAGGTGGCTGGGGAAGTCAACTTGAACCGGCGGGGGCCCGCAGAGTTGTGGTGGCGATGCGTAGGGGACCCGATCCCGTGACTGAGGCGGCCAAATCTTGGAGGTTCGTGGGGCACCACAGTGGGGGGCCTTACAGCAAGCTATAACGGATCTGCAGGAGGGGGCCGCTTCGATGCCCTAACACTCGACTATAACTGCACGGTGCCCTCTGCTCCCAGTCAAGACTCCCTAGCTGAGCACCTGCACTGACCAAGGGCGACATCGCGTTGACAGAGGCCCGCCCTTATGCTACCGAAAAAGACCCAAACCAATAGAGTCTCCAGCCACTTTGCTCCCACTGAGTCTCGGGTGGGGAAGGAAGCGGTCACCCTTGCAGAAGGCAACATGGCGCTCACCAGAGAGGACCTTCTGGAGAAGCTACATGAGTTCAAGAAGGAGCTCTGAGAGGACATCAAGGTGGATATTGGTGCCTCGTCCGACGCGTTCCGTTCGGTGGTGGATTCGAAGTTGGTCTTGATCCAGGCAGATGTGGATTCGGTGGGCAACTGCACTTTGGATTTGGAGACAAAATACCAGGAACTCGAGGAGCGACTAAAACCCCTAGAAGAGGGATCTGCCTGCTACCAGCTGCACGCCGCTCTACTGAAGTATAAAGATTGGGAGAATCGCCCCCGCAGGAACAACATAAGAGTGAGGGGCCTGAGGAAGGAAGCGAGGGGCCAGACCTGGAGGCATTCACTGTGTCCGTGTGAATTGGGTTATGTTGGCGAAACTTCACGCGCCTTGTCGACACGCTTAACTGAACATCGTTCAGCAATTCACACACAGAAACTTACTGCAACTTTAGTTAAACATTACCTTGATAAGAAACACCATGCGAGTGAAATCAGATGGCACATTTTAGAAAAAATTGAAGTGATGCAAGAACCTAAGATCACAGATATACGCAAAAGACGTGAAGTCTTTTGGATTTTTGTCTTGAAGACTCACCAAAAAGGAATGAATAATGAGATTCCGTGGGAGAATGCAATCAAATACAACACCTAGCCTTGCCTGTTCTCCCACACTAAGGGGCATATTATCAAGCGGCAGCGATAATTATCGCTGGCCGCTCTTAGCGAGATTTTTTTTATCGCTGGCAATTATCGCCATGCTATTGCTGTATTAACAACGCATAGCGCAATGGCGATAATTTCCCAGCGATAGCGGTGTTTTCCATGGAACATCGCTGGTTTTCCAGCGATGTTCCATGGAAAACGGCGATATCCTTCCTGATACGACCCTGTGGTCGTATCAGCATAATCCACCCCCATTGTTAGGTATAGGTAAGTCTGCATTTTTGCAGACGTTAGTTTTTGGCGAAAACCGCGGTTTTCGCCAAAAACTAACGTCTGCAAAAATGCGTGGGACTCCTTGTTAATATCGCGATGTACATTTCGCGATATTTAACAAAGTAGTCCGTCAGGGGTACGCCCAGTGACGCCCACTTTGCATCTCATTAGAGATGCGAAGTTAGGTGTGCTGGA
Source organism: Calotriton arnoldi (assembly GCA_963921515.1). Lineage (NCBI taxonomy): Eukaryota > Metazoa > Chordata > Amphibia > Caudata > Salamandridae > Calotriton > Calotriton arnoldi. The sequence goes on from CAWUFW010000752.1 coordinate 1,259,925, forward strand.
AACGGGCGCTAAGTCAAGGAAACACGCTCTAGCGTGTCCTTGATGATATTGCGATAATATTATCGCCGCTTTTCGCCCGAAAACGGACGCTAAAGCGGCGATAATGTTATCGCCAGCCCTTGTTAATATGCCCCTTAGTTGGCTTGTCCTAACCCTCCTTAGTACTTTACTCACTCGGTTGTTTGTTCCTTGTAGTTACGAGAATTATTTTTTCATATAGGTAAACTCTGCTTCAAAGCCTGATTTTGTCATTTCATCTAAAACATTCAACAGCTATCTTTCAGCTTCACACGCCGACTTCATGTAAGCCCACTGGTCTTAAAGTTCCAAGGTAAATTCATTACAGACGGTTTGACATTTGTCTGCCATAATTCCGAACTGAAGGTATGGCCTGATTGTATTGACATGCTTGTCTCAATACACCCTGACATGACTTTTAACATTTATGAGATCTGAAGCCTTATGTTTCTATTATCCTTGCTGATTTTAGGGACTGTCCCCATATCTGAGGATACGGCTCTATATCATCACGTTCCCAAAATTTCATCAGGTATTGGACTTTGAACCTCTGTCCTTCTATATATATTAGTTTGCATTCTGTCCGCTATTTGATTACTATTTAGCTTATAACCCTGCTTGCTTACTGTTGGCCATTTCATTAAGCATTTGGATTACTAAACGCCCTCCAGGCACTCAGAGGAAGGAATCCTCTTACCTCTCCCTTCACCTTGTGTAAGCAGAGCGTTTATTATCATTTTTACACTACAGGTCTCTGGAGTCTATCCTGTTTTCTGGCCTTTTGATGACATGTATATGTTACATCTATCTTTAATACAGATCTATCTGTTAGCTTGGCCCACGCCCTTTAAACACATTCCTCTTCTTTTTTCACGCACAGACTGGGCTGTTTTGATATATTTTTTCTGGTGGAGGTACATCATTTAATTACTGTGAATTTGAGAGATGTGTTTTACTTAATGTACCTTTCATTTTTGTAGACAATATTTTAATGTGGTTTCCTGACGAAGGCGGCACGCTCGCCGAAACGCGCGTCGATACCCCTAAAATCAGCTCCACATGTTTTAAATATTTGAATGTATGTTTATTCATTTCAAATTTCTTTTCTCCTCAATATGGCAAAGCATTTCAATGTTGTCATTGTGTTCATGTTTTAGAATAATCATCACATTGTAATGAATATTGTTAAGTATATCCATCTGTGTCTAAATTCACAAGTCCACCCCAAGAGTGTTATTGTACCCTCAGACATTTGGTCTGTATGTATAGCCAGCAACATTCATAGTTTGTTGCCTAATGTATAAGAATACCTAAAGAAGCTTTGCCACCCCCTTTTTAAAAAATATTTTGTATAAATAATAAAAAGAGATATATTTCTATTAAACGCTTGTTACATTAAGTTGTTCCTTTATAATTGTTCTATCTTAGGTATGATTTGATCCGTATCTGACCAGTTTGTTGCCTAGTGATTCTATTGTGTCAATGGCATTCATGGTGGGCCTCTTCTCCAGTGTCCTGGGAGACGATTGCCCTGAGATCAGTTTGGACCGAGTCCACAGGGTGGGCCAGCGACTGCCGGGCGATAGCAAGCGTCCAAGAGACATCGGGGCCGATTCACAGAACTAATCTGAGACAAAATCCTAAACTTACTACTTCTGGTATTCACAGAAGGCACTTACGATTTTTGGTATTCACAGAAATCACTTACGACTCCTACTTTACGTCTGCAGTCGGGCCGGAATCTCCGCACCCGGACCATACTCTCCGCACTCGGGCCGTACTCTCCGGCTCGAGCCGTAATGTCCGGCTCGGGCCCTATAAAGTGTAATCAATGGGCTGGAATGCAATTTTTACAAAAAGGAACATTAGGAATGCGTGATAAATTGTAGAGGAGGTCATGAAAAATAGTCTGGGCAGGGAAAAGGGTATGGCCAGACACTACTTCATAACCCAGAAAAGTTTGCTCCTCAAGGGGCTTCGTATATGCTCATTTAATGTCTGTGGTCTCAACAATAGGGCTAAATGACAAAGACCCGCTCAGGAGATAAGAGTAATGCGACCGGATGTGGTGTGTCTTCAAGAGACCCACATACCCTGGGGGAAGCACAGGGTTATATCAGAATTGGGTTATACTCTGCTAGCCTGCACAAAGCAAGGTACAACAACCTGAGGGGTGGCCATTCTTGCAAAATCAAATATATGCTCCGCTGGTAGAATACTTGTTGATAAGTATGGCCGCTGGGTGATTGTGGAAGGCGCAGCTGGTAGTTGTAAATTTGTAATATGCTCCGTCTATGGATCCAATATGGATGAAGCACAGATTCTGGATTTTCTCAATATGGAGCTGGCTTCCAGGCCTATACCACTGGTATTGTGTGGGGATTTCAATATTCAGCTAGAGGATACCGTTGTACGAGCTGGTAGAGATACATATAGTGGTCAGAAACCTTTGGTGTTTAGGGCCCTACAGCAACTCTTAGGTGATCATAGTTTAATCGAAGTTTGGACCAAATTAAAGCATCCAGACCCTGGCTTTACACACTACTCGTGCCCACATAAAAAATTTGCTAGACTTGACTATTTTTTTTTTATATCTAAGATACATGCATCAGAGGCTAATATACAGATCTTCCCTAGAGTCTCGTCCGACCATAATCCCCTGTTATTGGACATCCCAGTGCAAGGTCTTTCTCGTCCTTTAGGGTCCTTCTCCTTTGATAGGAAACTGCTGCTCGATGATTCCTTTGTCAGCCATACTCGGCAGTGGTTAAGTCAATTTTTGGAAATTAATCGTAACACCACTGCTTATATGGTAATCTGGGATGCATTAAAGGCAGGAGTCAGGGGGGAAACACTTAGTTTTGGTTTACATATGCAGAGAGAGCACAGGCTGTTAATGCAGAGCCTATATGAGGATCTTAGTAAGGCAGAGCAGAGTCTTAAACAATGCGTGTAGGGCAACTCTGATACCACCCTGGCACAAACTGAAGTTGCTCGGTGTATGGCCACCGGAGGCAACTGGTAAATGATTGGCAAAAAAATTAGATGGAAGGAGGCCAAGCGAGCTGTTACCGCTATTGAAGTTTCATTCAGTAGGCTGGTTGAAATACCTTCTGAGATCCTCAAAGTGTCCAGGGCATGTTTTGAAGACTTGTATACAGAGGGCCCAAAAACTGGTAAAACGGGACATGAGTCATACATACGGGATCTATACAGAAGGAATCTTAGCCCAGAAGATCGACAGTATCTGGAAGAGCCTATTACATTGGATGAGCTCGCGGAGGCTATTAATTCATTGGCAGCCGGCAAGGCTGAGGGCCCTGATAAGCTGCCTCTAGAATTTTATAAAAATTTCTTTCAAGAGTTGAAAACAGACATGTTGATAACTTTTCAGGAGGCACAAAAGGGGCAGGCTCCAGCATCTTGGGACTCAGCCAATATTGTCATCTTTAAAAAGAAAGGACTAATCCCCTACAGTACCAGGGTCTTAGACCTATTTCTTTATAAAATTGCGATGATAAACTTTACTCAAAGATTATGGCCACGCAGCTAGCGAGAGTTATTTCTTCCCTGGTGTCATCCCGGCAACAAGGCTTCATCCCAGGAAGAGGCACGGTCAACCATATTAGTAGGGTGGTCACCATGTTAGATCTGGCCAACGTTCATCAAGTTCCTTTTGGAATAGTGTTACTTGATGGCGAGAAGGCTTTTGACCATGTCTGGTGGGAATTTTTATGGGCGACTATGCGCTGGCAAGGCTTCGGGCCTGGTTTTATCAATGCAATAAGAGTTATGTATAGATCTCCTGTGGCTCAAATCTGTGCATTGGGGTTACAGTCAAATTCAATATTGATCTCCAGAGGGACTAGATAAGGTTGTCGATGCTCCCCCCTTTTGTTCGCTCTATATATTTATCCATTTCTGAATATGTTACAAAATAGCCCAATTATTATACTGGTACATCATGGACAGGAAGAGTATAAGGTGCTAGCCTATGCTGATGATGTGGCTATTGTCACCCCTGAACCAGCTGTAGCAATATCTGAGATCGAACGGCTAGCATCTCAATTTGGGCAGGGTTCTGGCTATAAATTAAACATATCCAAAACTCAGATTATCTGCACCAATCAAGCTTCTTTTAATGATTCTAGGATTACAGAGGAAGCAGTGTATCTTGGTGTTCGAATTAGAACATGTTTGGACAAAATGATGGGGCATATTAGCAAGACCGGCGATAAAATTATCATCGTTTTAGCGGCAGGAAACTGCCGCTAAAACGGCGATAATGGGCTTGCTAATATGCGTTATGGAATTCCAATAGAAGCCCAGGTTAGATGTGCAGGACATCTAACCTGGGCTTCTATTGGAATTCTATAACGCATATTAGCAAGCCCATTATCGCCGTTTTAGCGGCAGTTTCCGGTCGCTAAAACGGCGATAATTTTATCGCTGGTCTTGCTAATATGCCCCGATATCTGCTAATTGGGATCCCATGCTGAGAAAAATCAAAAGTGAGCTCGATAGAATGAAATGCTTACACCTCTCAATGGTTGGAAGGTGCAATGTATTAAAAATGAATGTGTTACCCAAGGTACTTTATTATTTTAGATCTGTACCCTTGGAGCTCAATAGAAATCAGCTTCAGAAACTGCAGTCGATCTGTAGCAGCTTTATATGGGCCCAGAGAAAACCATGCAGGGCAATGTAATATATGAGTCTACCTAGAAGCCGCGGGAGCTGGGTGGTTCCTAATTTTACATTTTATTATTGGGCATGCTTTCTCCAGCATATGCGAATCTTACTTACAGGTGAGGAAAATGGTGAGGTGGCAGAGACTCCATCTATTTATTAAATGTTGTTGGGTCCAGAGGCCAAGAGAAGTTTTTTTAAATGTCTCAAACCTAGCTATTATAAGAAGCCTTGATTTAAGGTTGTTCAAGCCGCCAGTAAAATATGGCAGCACGTCCGAAGATGTTTGCAGCTTAGTAGGATTTGTTACTATATGCCCACTTTAGCATCACTACTATTACCCTCTATTTTTTGGGATACCACTATGGTCAAATGGAGACGAAAGGGCATAGTGATATTGGGCGATTTTTTTGATAAGGATGGTGTCCTGTCTTATTCTAGTTTGGAGGAAAAATATCCTCTATTAAAAACTGATTTCTTTAAGTATTTGCAGATCCGAGACTATCTTCAGAGAAAATTAAATCAAGAAACTTTAGCCAATATGAATAAGTTGATTGAGGCAATTATAGGTTGTGGGAGGATGGGTATTCTTTATAAAGCACTTATTGACACACAAAAGGATGACCTGGAGGTCCAAAATCTCAAATGTAATGCCAGACTATCCCAAGGTGGCGAAATCCTGCAGGTGTCTCTCTCAATGGGGGAGAAGATTTTGATTTCTTCTAATCTTAAAGCACAGCATTTTAAGACTATCTTTAATCTCTACTACACTCCAGCTAAAATCCCTCAATGGGGTGGGTCAAACGAGGGAAAATGTACTCGCTGTGGGGCCGACCAAGCGGATAGCCTTCCTATGTTTTTTATGTGTCCCAAGCTGAGACGTTTAATCAGGGGGATGAAGGCCTTCTTGACTGGAATAATTGGGGCACAGATCTCTATTACACCCACAGTTATGCTCTTAGGAGTGCTATATGAGACTATGACTAGCCGGGATATGTACCAAGGCAGGTATTTGATTTCTATGGCTGTAGCAGTGGCTCGGCTAAGCATAGCCTCATTCTGGCTGCAGAATGAACCTCCTTCGTTTGAAATATGGCTAGGATGATTTTATGCCATTTGTAATCTAGAGTACAGTTTGTACTCCCTCAAAGGGTCGCAAAAACGCAGACTTGGTATAAAGATCTGGGGTGCAATGTTAGACCATATTGGATGAAGTAATAAGACATATACTGAGGAATGAAATGCTTTTGCTATATATGAGCCCGTATGTATTTCATTATGTTTAGTAAGATTGCATGAATTGCATATTACATGAGTTTTTAAGTATTAACGTTGGAATGCAATCTTGACGTTTTTCCTTTTTAGGTCGAGCCTAGAGTAGCGCGCAAGCGCTGCACTGGTGAAGACTTTATGTAGGGGCTTCAAAAAGCTGACCAGACGCTCGTGCGTCATGGCCTTTTCCTTGCAGTTACCCGCACGGCCGCCATCTGTTTCCAATTATCGTGCCCAGACGCGGGCGTGATAATTGAAAACACATGGCGGCCGTGCGGGTAACCGCAAGCAAAAGGCCATGGTGCACGAGCGTGTGGTCAGCTCAGCAGGCTGCCGTGCTCGCTCGTCCCCGCTCCTCTCTTATTTCAGTTACAATTTCAATTGGAGTCGTTCAAGATGAACCGGTAATCGGCATGGAAGCAATAAACTGGGTGAAAAAGCCCCACAGTTGCTCTATATTTTCTTTATCTTCGTGTTAAGTAGGGATCAGTAATCACACCCGTCTTCTTCTTAAACGTGCCTGTTAACTTAATGCGTAAGAGCTCTAAGACTTACAAGTGTTTCTTGGTGGCCAGGGTTTAAACCTGAAGAGCTGCGCGCTGCTCTCTCCTGGGCTCTACACTCAGCGTGGCAGTTGCTGGCAGGGCAGACATGGTTTCTAATAGTCACAGTAAAGTCACGACGCTCTGAAGCCGTGACGTCACAATAATGGATGTACAGTGCAACCAAGCTCCACGGTCATGGGCCCCCAAGAACTGCAGTGTCTGCGAACCAATGGCAAACATGTGACACTTAGCAATTAAATCCGTTCGTGTCCACTTGCTAGTTTCATTTCCAACTGTGACCGCGCGGAGCCATTTCTGCATGCACCATTGTAGGCAGGGCACAACAGTGCATGAGGAAACAGTGCTTATTTACTGGGAATTCCCCGGAGGCTTTGACTAAATGGGTCCTCGAAGTCTTCACATTGCCACGATCTTCCATCACGACAATTTCAATTTCAATAGGCACACAATTTGATACAATTTTGAACATTTCTTGGCATTTTTGACCTTTTTTTAATTGATTGCTTTATTCCTGACAGTATCGGGTTCACTAGCTTCCCCTTACCGGTGAATTTATGGCACAGTACAGTATAGCTGGTCAGCTTTTGTGACTCAGAGAAGAAACAGCGTACATCGCGTGTAACAAGGTAATATTATGGCAGCAAGCCGGGTTAAAATATAATTCAGGACTTCAGTGTTCATTCTGCAGGAGATGTGAGTGAAAGAATCAAGTTACTGCGGAAAAAAAAAACAAGGCACTGGGAACACAGGCATGGACGTCACTTCATCAAAATGCCAGGGGTAGTGGAAGTGACTTCACATGCCCCTTGAACTTCACTTACACTCACTCATACATTTGAGTATACTGATAGTCTGAGTCTGACCAATACACATGCATTCACACATACACACACACTCACACATACAAACACACTCCGCCTAGACATGCACACACATTCACACATACACTCTCACACATAAACACACTCAAAACTGCAAGCACGCACACAACATACATACATACATACATACATACATACATACAAAAGCATTTTTTTCTTACTTCAGCTGCCAGGGAAAGTCACATTCCAGCAATTTGTACTCCATTTTTTAAATAACCTAAGATTATTTGCTATTAGTATAATAAAAATTGACAAAAAACGAGGCGAGTGAAGCCCCCACCGACATCCATAAGGACCAGCTGCTTCTGTTCCTGCCACCGATTTTGCCACTGCTGGCGCTAGGGGCTGCAAAGGCAACGCCAGGGGTCACAAGGGGCATGAATGTACACAGGATCTGTGGCATGACTTGTTATACTTAATTACAGTCAGTTTTTTTTTAATGCAGGGGCAGGTCACGGTGGGATCCCAATGCACTGATTAGGAAAGGGGAGAAGGGACTCCGATTTGAAGCAGAGTAAACCAGAATCGAGGAGAAAAATGAAAATGTTCATGGCAGGGGATGCAGAAAAGTAACTGTAAAAGCACAGAATTACTTACGGAACATAAATTCCCTCCCCCCTTCAGTGCCCCCATTCCCCTACCCAGCAAGGGGTGCATGCATGATCGCCAAGGGGGTTTCTTCATTTGTGTGGTGATTATCTGCATGCGAAAATGGTACTTTCTACACCAGAATGCACACATGTAAACTTTGTGCATGTGCATTCATTGGTGCCGAAGGGTATCCGCAATCAATTGTGGCCCCTTCTGTAATAACAGTGGCTGTCTTCAGCATACAATCAGGCATAATAATGTCCTTTTGAGCTCATGCTCCAGTTTCGATAATATAGTCGTAATAAACATTTCCTATACCAATATTTTGAATGTTGCAGGAACTTGAATTAACACCAGAGACAACATTTCCTGAAATTGAAGACACAATTTGCTGTCTGGAGCTTCCACACTAATATTAAAAGAAATGTGAAACATTTTCAGTGTTAAGGTGCTTGTAAGAACGTATACATTGAAATGCTATATCAACTATAAAACAAGCATTGGCATAGCCGATAGGTCTCGCCTTTGGGACCTTATAAGTGTTTATCCATGCAACAGTTGATGTTGTTGCACCAAGGACATCAACTGTTGCATGGCTAAACACTTATAAGGTCCCAAAGGCGAGACCTATTGGCTATGCCAATGCTTGTTCTTTTTGCTCCAATCTTAACTTTTGTATAATTGTGTTATTTATTGGCTAATAATTAAAAAAAATTAAAAAAAAGGACGCTCCATCCGTAAAGACCCAAAGGAAAGTAATGGCGTTGAGAGGGAAACTCCAGGCAATTTACATTAATAGGGCAGAAAAGACCCTTTTACGCCTATAGGCTCGGGATATGATAGCAGTGACAAAATTGGAACGCTATTGCCGCGTATAAGTGTTTCCTTTTTTTGGAAAAAAAAGCAATAAAAAGAATCTGAGAAAAAACCTACAGACAGAAGCCCAGCGGAGGTACAAACATGCCCTAAGCAAGAACCGGTCCATAATTGAGCGGACATTTAGTGTACTCAAATCCTGCTTCAGGAGCCTGGATATGTCTGGGGGTCAATTGCTCTACTCACCACCAGTGGTGTGCAAAATTATTTTTGTGTGCTGCATATTGCACAATATTTATGTAAGGACAAATGTACCATGGGCTGATGGCAATGAGGAGCAGGAACCGATTGACGATGAGGAAGATGAGGAGCCTCATCGAACAGTTTCATCAGTAGCCGCAACCCGGCAGAAGGGGCATATTATCAACAATTTCTTCACAGAACCATAAATGATGTACACGACATCACAAAATGGTGACAGATGTAACTGTGTACATATATACGTAATTAAATGTATTAGCACTACTACTGTGTATGCATTTTGACTCCATAGTCACAGTGAACATCAAAACATTCACATTAACCTGCTACACAGAAAATGTATGTAGCTATGTGTAACAAACAGCATTGAACATCATCTGGTGCAAACAAAATATTGTGCATGCCAACTACCTGTAGGAAATAGTCCTCCATTGCTGCCAAAATTAACATGGTGTGGTAACGTAGATAGTGTGCTATGACTGTGTGTGTGTCTCGCATACAGCTTGCCATTTGTACTGTTGCAGGGATTCTGCTCGGAACAGAATTATGCTTGGAACCATAGAGCATCAGTATGTAGGGACTGAGTTACCATACTACCCTAGTATCTATGAGTCTGAGTCCCACTAGCTGTAGTGCCTCACTTGCCCTCCTACCCTTACCAAAGAAACAAGTGAATTGGCACCCCAGAACACAACCCTCTCAACCCTCTCAGGGATCGTGGTAACAGAACACACCTTTTCGTTCTCTCACTCGTTCATATCTACAATAAGATAACTAGGAGACACGAGGAAAGTTTAGAATATTTATTCAAACTATTGTGTTCTAAAATGCACTATACGTGACCCAATTAGAAAACAGATGCATAATAAAAATATTGTTAGCATGGCTAATAATCCATATACCATGAATAGCACTGTCATTTTATAGGATAGAGTGACCTAACCACCCTCCCCTGCTACTAAAGCTAAACGATTATATAAAAGATCCCTGGGATTGCCAGCAGACCCCGTACCGTAGCATACATAGATGGACGCTCTATATCTCAGCGGAAGCAGTGCTCTTGTGTCAGAATTCTAGTTCTATATGTGTCTGTAGCTCATGTACTCATCTATGTGATAGGCCATGTGTGCGCATAAACAACAGCTGCATTCTTGTGTTATGTCTAGTTGCTAGTGCCTGGCCAAAAAGAATACCAAGAGACATTGTTGTTTGACCTTGTTGGTGGTGTTCAGACTAAATCCCAGGAAAAGAACAGAGCGCACAAACATATGCAGGTTCTGTGTGAAAGTGCAATGTGGCACAAAAGCAAGCGTGTTTATCTAGTAACGTGTTGAAACAAATTAGGCCTACAACGTGCACAGTTAGGCTAACATAGGGAAAACTACAAGGGGCCATGCAGGAAACACACGACAGTATGGCGTCATACTTGTGGACAATAGTAGTCAATTCATAGTATGATGACTGTGAAGTGTTCTACATAGTATGTTCATGGGAACACAGTCCCAAACCTACAGTCTACATATGCTACATCAGTAACTGTATCTACATATGAAAACTATTAGGAGATCTCATATCACACATACAAATGCTACATACCGTACTTTGCCGGTGCATCAGTGCTGCATGTGAACACCCACTGTTACGCACAAGCAACACTGCCTTGATGCAGAGTATAGTTATGGCGTGATTTAGGCAGCCTTACTGTCAGCAATATGTAGGAGGTCACGCCAAGGCATGCATGGTGATCTAGCATTGCACCATCAGCATCAGTGAGAATCATGTTGGCCACAAATGATGACAACGTTACTTTCCTGTGGGGTATGACCCTTGAATATGAATGCCCTATACTCAACCAAGTCTGGGAGAAGCATTTGGGATCCATGACAGGTGGCACAAGAAATATAACAAAGCCAACAGAAGTAGGTACAGCGGACAATACAAGGGACAATGACAAGGCAAGGGAAAATACCCAGCTTATGATCCAGCAGATAATAGTGGAAAAAATTATAAGTTCTAGCAGACGGAGTAGTGCTCCAGGGCCAAATGGCCTTCCTCAAGCACTATTCAAAGATAATCCACAACATTGGGCAAAGAAACTGTCAAACTTATTCAATCATGTTTTGACGAAGGAAGAAGTCCCAGATAAATGGAGGGGTTCAATTTTGGCTCCGATTTACAAAGCGGGTCAAGCTTCGGATCCAGCTAATTATAGACTTATAGCTTTAATGGATTGTGAAGCAAAGTTTTTTGATAAATGTCTGCTGGCTGAACTAACGGCTTGGGTTGACGCCAGTAATCTACTTCCAAAGAATCAAACAGGGTTTATTAAAGGCATGGGGACGATAATTAACATTCAAATGTTAATTCTTATTATGGAAATGGCCAGGCGCCGTAGGATGAATCTTCCCTTGTGTTTTATTGATTTTAGCTCGGCTTTCGACACTGTGCATAGAAATATTCTTTGGAACAAATTAACAAAAATGGGAATTGCACCGAGTCTGTTGAGAGTGATACAATTGTTATATACCAATACTTGGACGAGAGTAAGGTTGGGACAGGGCACAGTAATGTAAAAAAAAATGATAAGGGACGGGTTGAAGCAAGGATGTGTTTTGGCCCCAACCTTATTCAACCTGTATTTAGCTGGTATTTCATCAGGGCTTAATGAAATTAATTCTCACTCCCCGTCTGTGGCAGGTTTTAACGTTTCGCATTTATTGTATGCCGATGATATTGTATTAATAAGTTACACCAAGGTGGGGTTGCAGAGATTAATTAGTGAAAGTGTACATTATGCCTTTACTCACGGGCTAAAGATTAACTTAAAAAAGACAAAAACAATGCTGGTGACTAGGGGGTTGGCTGCAAGACCAAAATTGAGAATGGAAGGTTCTGTTTTAGAAACGGTTACTGAGTATAGATATCTGGGTATTATAATAGATGCTAGGGGACGGGTAAAAATCAGTGCGCTGCACTACAGAGAAGAAATAACTCATTAATTGCAGCATTTTCCACACTCCAGAATAACTTAAAAGGGCTTTACCTTAATCCATTATTACAAATCATGTCAGTTAAACATGTTCCAACTCTCGCATATGGAGTAGAGACTTTAAGAGGATGTGCTGATAACACCATAGACAAACTAGTAACAGGGACCTACCGACGCCTGTTTAATCTTCCTCGACAAACTTCACCAGCGCAAATCCGACTTGAGTTCGGACTTAAACGACAGAACTTAAACAGCTTAGGAGCATATTTAAAATTCTGCCACAAACTTAGAAGGGATAATGACTCCTCGCTTATGACAGTGGTCTTGGAGGCAATATGTGATAGTAAACATAAGCAGGCTCATGAATATTTTAAACTGGCGATAGACACGTTCAAGGCGGAACAACTATGGGCCTTACCCCTCTCACAGGTGGCTTTTAATAAAGTTATAAATGGGTACAGTAAAAAATTGTCGTCTTTATGGGATAAAGCAGTATTGGCAAAGAGATCCCATGCGTGGACAGTTATTGCTTCGTACGGTATGTTAAAACCACAGAGCTATCTAGGAGACTCAAATAGCCAAAGGGCAAAGCTGAAGTTTATGAATCTCCGATTTGGAAATAGCCAATTTCTTGGAGACGCCCCTGCATGGAAAATGAGGAGTAGTGAGAGGATGTGTCGCCTCTGTAACAACAAGAGAGAAGATATTTGTCATATCATTTGTAGCTGCCCTGCTCTAATAGGTGAACGTAGGAGGCTGTTGAGGTCGGACTTTAATAGTCAAATGACACGAACATGTCGACAAGCAGTCATAGCCAGTTTACAAGGAGAAAGTTTGCAATTTACGGGCAGACTTTTGAAGTTTATAGAAATAGTGGAGAAGAAACTGCTTAACTGTGGACAATGAGGATTGTTTTATATATTCTTGGTTTTTATGATTTGATGAAAAATACTTTTTAATTACGTGGTTTTTTTATATAAGGAAATGGAATTGATTATGCATGAAATGTAAGAAGAATTGTACAAAGGTGTTTTAATTGTAAGTTTTTATTAACTGAACAATACATTTTTTCATTCATTCATTCATTCATTCACAAGCAACACCGCCTTGATGCAGAGTGTAGTTATGGCGTGATTTAGGCAGCCTTACTGTCAGCAATATGTAGGAGGTCACGCCAAGGCATGCATGGTGATCTAGCATTGCACCATCAGCATCAGTGAGAATCATGTTGGCCACAAATGATGACAACGTTACTTTCCTGTGGGGTATGACCCTTGAATATGAATGCCCTATACTCAACCAATCATATGGTGCCATCCATACATCCCGTTCTAGGTGGGTGCAGCCAATCGCATCACTTGCCTTCAAGAGAAAATGTAACCCTCCCAAGTTTCCCAGACTGATGCCTCCACTCTGGGACACAGCACTGATTGGCAGTAGGCTGTGCAGTCGCAGATGTGGTTGCACTGACACCATGGCAGTGCTAGTTTGTCGCATCCCTGGGGGAAGCTAACGCAATGTCAATGGGTGCTAAGACTAATTTAGCACACAGGGCACCTTTTTTAAGGTGCGCCCTTGTGCTACCAGAGGGTTTGTGCACTATGTATAGTATGATCCCTGAACATCATGAACTCACACATATGTACACTGTCAACACACATAGTAAACACATGCAAAGACAGTAAACAGGTCATCTCCACTATTCACACCAACACAGCAATCCCTGTAAATTATTACATGTATTGCACATCCCAATACACCAAAAAACAAGTTTGCCCTATTGCGTCAAAAAGACTGACGCATGACCATAAAGCATGATTTTTGCAGCTACCGCGTCAGCCGAAAATGACGCTTTCCAGCCGATGCATCAAAATAACCGCTTGGTGCCTTGTCAGGCCTTGTGTGAAAGCGACACATTGAGTGGTAGCATAAACAAAACGATGCATCAGCTGAAAACGTGAAGCATCTGCCCAGGGAAGTGTTGTTATGAATAAAGGGAAGTGATGTCATGGATCCAGCACGCTGCAAACCAGTAACTGTGAAGTTACTTTCATTTTCACGTAAAGTCACAGTTTTACTGTCTGAGCTTGGGAGTGGTTGTGTTTTGGGTGTGCTGGAGAGTGTTTTGGTGTGTTTGGAGCTGGTTTGTCGTGTCTGCTGACCCTGTCATGTCCCTCAAGTCCTTTTTTGTGCTGTTTAGTTGTCTGTTGCAGTGTATTGTCCTGTGTGCTGTCAGGTGTTTGTCTTCTGGGGTACTGTTGTCACAGGGGTAGTGATGGGTCTTTGGGGTGTCCTGTTTTGTGTGGGTGTTTATCTTTGGGTGGGATAATGCCTGGGAAGGGTAGGGCTTACCCCATGAGTGCTCAAGAGTTTGGCAGCTTCCTGAAGCTGATTACCCATTACTTGCCAAACATGGTAACCAGTGGGGGACATGTGCTCCATGGCTACGCCGTGAAGGTGCCGAAACAATGGTGGGAGAGTGTACGCCAACAGATGCTGAGGTTGTTTGGAGTAGACCGGAACATCCATCAGCTCAATCATCACTGGGCAGATGTGGTTGACAGGGAGTCTGACCTCCTCAACTACGTTGGCATCGCAGTTGGTGGAGCAGTTGGTAAATACACATGCACCCAATAATGATTTGTGGTAACATTAGGTATGGCTCACATGACGTTTTGCTCAAAATAGCCATGCCCACATGCAAAAGAGGGAAATGCTGTGGCAATAGTACTGGCACAACCTGTGCACCAGTGCTATCTGTGACACTGAGCAGGTCACATAAATGTTATTGTCCCTGTAGGTGATACAAATGAGTCCCAGGGAAGGATTGAGCTGATGCACATGCCCATCCAGACATGCTTCACAGCAAAAGTCACCGAGAGATCGTCAACGCCCAGCTGACCACATTCATCGAAGAGAACGCCATCCTCGACCCCTCCCAGTCTGGATTCCGCAGCAACTACAGCACCGAGACCGCCCTCCTCGCCGCCACCAATGACATCCGCATGCTACTCGACCAGGGCCACACTGCGGCCCTCATCCTACTAGACCTCTCCACAGCCTTCGACACCGTCTCCCACCTCACGCTCGCCGCCAGACTCCACGACGCCGTCATACGGGGTACCGCCCTCAACTGGATACGCTCCTTCCTCACCGGCAGAACCCAAAGGATCAGACTCCCACCCTTCCTCTCCGAACCCACAGAGATCAACCGCGGAGTACCCAAAGGATCCTCACTCAGCCCCACGCTCTTCAACATCTACATGGCCCCCCTCGCCACCATCGTTAGACAGCATGGGCTCCGCATAGTATCCTACGCCGACACCCAGCTCATCCTCTCCCTCACGAAGAACCCCGAAGACACCAGACTGAGCTTCCAGGAAGGAATGAAAGACGTCGCAGCCTGGATGAACTACAGCTGCCTTAAGCTCAACTCGGAGAAGACAGAGGTCCTCATCCTTGGACCCTCCTCCACCGCCTGGGACAACACCTGGTGGCCTTCCGCCCTCAGAAACCCACCCACTCCATCAGACCACGCCCGAAACCTTGGCATCATTGTAGACTCCTCCCTCACCATGACCCGTCGCCGTCGCCTCCACCTGTTTCAACTCCCTCAGCATCCTCCGCAAGACGTTCAAGTGGATCCCCCCCCGAAAGCAGAAAGACCATCACCCACGCACTCATAACTAGCAGACTGGACTACGGCAACGCTCTCTACGCCGGAATCAACAAAACCCTGCTACACAAGCTCCAAACCATCCAGAACACTGCAGCCAGACTTGTCCTCGGAACCCCACGACACGAGCACATGATCCAGCAACTACGAGACCTCCACTGGCTCCCCATCGAGAAGAGAGTAACCTTCAAGCTACTCACCCACACCTACAAATCCCTCCACAACATCGGACCCAAATACCTCAATAAAAGAGTCTCCTTCCACGTACACAAAAGGAACCTCCGCTCCGCCGACCTCGCCTTGGCAGAGACCCCGCGCATCTGCAGAACCAGAGCAGGCGGAAGAGCCTTTTCCTACGTCGCAGCAAAAACCTGGAACGAGCTCCCAGTCAACATCAGATGCTCCCCCACTCTGCACACCTTCAGGAAGAGCTTTAAGACCTGGCTCTTTGACTGATGCGGAGCTGCATCCCCCTCCCCCCCAGTGCCTTGAGACCCTCACGGGTGAGTAGCGCGCTTTATAAACCCCTGATTGATTAATTGATGACTGGCCAGGTAGTGCAGATCAGCTCCAGAGGTGCTCATTTCACAACAAGCATTTGTCAGGTACAGTTGTGATGGGCCATTACAAAACATACATTAAACATAAAGGGGCTTATTTACAACCGCTTGCACTGCTGGGATGTCACTTCTTACATTATCGAAAGTGATGCACTGGCCGCGCAATAGTCTTGTAAATAAGCTCCATAGTGATGTTCTGATGATCCGCTTTGGCATACCTCCACTGGGTAGTCACGCATTAATGAGGCCTGCCATGTCTTACACTGCTTAGCTAACTTGTGAATGTGGCAAACACATATCACTGGTCTTGAACAGCATTTCCTATGTAAAAGGTATGGCTCCTTGATGTCCACCTATGGCTACGCTGTGCTTTCACTAGCTTGCCTGACTCCATACCTCTGAATGCATAGCAAATCCTGCATGCTGCCTTTGCATGGCCTCATGGAGGTGTTATTGAGGCCAGAGCAACTGAAGCTGTCCTTACATATGATACTCCCATTGTACATGCCTCTTGTGTGAGAGGCCCAATGTATGTCAGAGGGGAGCCCACTCACATGGTACTGTATCCAAGGGTATGCCAGGCTGAATAAAACACATCTCAACATATTCCATATGTGTTATTGTTTAATTTTGCAATAAAAACTTAAGGATGCATGGATGATGTCTGAACAATATCTGGTACTCTGCAGCGCAGACAGGTATAGAACTCACCTAACTTAAGGAACAAGTATGTGTGATGTACGTAGCATACTAATTTCCTGGTATCAAAATTTAAGAGTGAATGGGTATTGCTATACCTTGCTGAGTATGGTATTTGAGTTACGTAGGTGCAGAGACTCATCAAAGTCAGCTACCATAGTGAAATATAGCAGTGATGAGGTGGATGAACTGTTTCTGCAAATTGGCCAACAGGTGCATGTTTTGGCTCATCATATATACTTACACTTCAGCCTGCCTTACCGATGTGTATCATTCAGGCATGTCAACTGTGCCGTTTGATTACTTACAATCTGAAGGGTGACATAGCCAATAGCTATGCATATGTACTGTGCTTCTGTTGTATATCATTTATGTGTTCTAAGTTTACTGATGTGTTTTACATGTTATGTCTTGTAGGTTGACCCCCAGCATGCACAGTTAGTGAGGTGGATAATTTCAAGGACCCCAACTTCACCGATGAGTGCCTTCATTAATGCTAATTGTGTAGTGCAAGGATTTAGTGTGATGTCAGATGCTTTGTGACTTGCCAGATTCAATGTGAATCCCTATCACAAATAAACTTTTGTATGATGATTTATAGGTCAGGAAAAGTGGATGTTAAGAGTTGCATGTCTATCAGCCTTTGACTACTGTCAAGGAGAATACATTGCCAATCTGGGAGGGACCACATGACAGAGGCTTGACAGAGGAGCCATGATCACAGTGCCAGTCTATGTGGAAATATGTGGTAGTGGATACAAATCTGAACATGACCGTGGTTGTGAAGAATGCATGTCAGTTGCACATGCTATGATATTGGGAGCATGTAATGAGCGGTGGCATGGTCCACGATGGACTTACAACAGTTCAGATAGGAGAGGTTTCATGTGCCTCTGTGTGATGTGAAGTTCTTATCCAGCATCCATTTTTACATTTCATACATGCCAAGTGTTCAGTATAGTTAGCAATGTGTCCTGATATGGGTCCTTGCCATTTCAGATACACTACGTTGTGAGACCATACATGTACTTTGCAGACATTGCACATCTTACTGTGGCAAATAACTATGGCATAACGGCCATTTCAGGATGCAGAAGGTGCACTAATGTTCAGTAAAGATGACATCAATCCATGGGTACCAAACAGCATTGTTCCCAAGCATACTAAGTACTGACATGTCCATACCTAAATGTGCCAAGGTGTTGCAATTGCATTGTGCAACAATTGCCTTGCCTTTGTAATTTGGCCTTAGTAAATCTGATATGATAGATAATAGGCATGTGTATGCTCACTCTAAGCTGCAAGATGAATTTAGTCTGTATGGGGTGCTACCCTTTGACTGACAGTTATCCTTATTTCTTAAACAGATAACATGACCCCAGAGCAGCTGAGAAAGCATGACCTCAGAAAGGAGCACTATTTTCACTGTTGAAGAGTCATTAAGGCACACATGGCCATGAGGAAGCAACATTAGAAGGAGACGGCTCTGGGAAAGCGGACATGCTTTCCCCTGAGACCACCAACAATGGACAAGAGAAGCTTAGGCAAAAATGGACGGTCAGGCCAAGGTACCTCCAAGGCACCAGTACCCAGCACCTCTACCAGCATACCATCCCAACCACCTGGCACCACACCTCAGGCCACAGGAGAGCCTAGCTCATTTGAGCTTGATATTAGGGAGGACCTTTCGGACCTAAAGTTGCAGGTGGCTGTGCCTGAAAATAAAATGGACCAGCCTATAACACAGCCTTATCTGTATCAACCCCTCACAGTCACCTATCCTACATTGAGAAATTAAGTTGATAATGGTAGAAAAGTGGGTACTGTAAACAGTGTTTACTCTATGGAGAGAGTTTACTCTTTCCCACACTGTTTGCAGACAGTAAAACTCTCATGAGAAATACACCACAGAGTATTAAAAAGTATCTAGTAAAAACAGTGTACACTCTGCAACACTTGTCAAAGAAGACACTATTCGCTTAAAATAACCAAGGTCTGAAGGTGCCAAAGATCATACTACCTGCAGCCTTCATTCTGCCATAGAAACGTTACATATGGACACAAGTCGTCAACTGTCATCTGCACACAGAGTTACTCTTCAATACAAAGATTTATACCATGTTTAATACCTCTACACACCTAGGATGCATTAGAAGCACATGCGTTTTGCAAAAACACCAATTAGCTGGACAGGGGCTGTACAAAATTAGGTAGAAAAGTAATATGGTAGTTACCTGCCACTATGTACACTATAAAACAAACTAATACATTCATTGGATGATATCACCAGTGTTGTCATCGGTGATATAATCAATCATATCATTTGAGATGTCATCATTGATGTCATAAATGATGTCATAGAAGATGTCATGAGTGAAGCAATATCTGAGGCCATAGTAGTGCATAGCGAGGGGACAAGTTATGATTACCTGTGCCTGCGGCCAGGCACTGTGGCCAACCCAGTCGGAGTCAACCAACCCCTTCCCCCCGCAGGAGGTCAACCCCCCCGCTGTGCACAGCCATTCGTAGTGTGCAGCATAGGCTTAGCTGTAAGCCAAGCCCATCATCCAACTTCCCACAGGCAGCCACCCAGGGGCAGCCAACCTCAGGCGGTGCACAGCCTTTGGTTATGCATGGTGTGGGGTCAACCACAGGGCCTGTCCTGGAGACAGGCCCTGCTTCCAACTCCCCACAGGCAGCCAACCACAAGCTGCGCACAGTCTTTGGCAGTGTGCAGCAGAGGGTTGGTCACAGGGCTTGCCCTACACCAGGCCCTGTGGCCAAACCTCCAGCACACATCCAACCCCACACCGAGCACAGCCTTTGGCATGCTCAGCATAGGGTTGGCCTTCAGGCCATGGGGACCCCTCCCCTGGGGACAAAACATATATATTAAGGTAAGGGGGCATGCAGCCCACCTCCCTGAGCTTTAGTAGGCCCAAGGGACCACATTCCCCGGGGTCAAATACAATTAAAAAAAGGCCACATGGCCCCCCTCCCAAAGTCTCTTGGGCCCCAGGAACTCCATCCCCGGACCCAAAATCTAATGGATCGGAGGCATGCAGCACCCCCTTCCCCCCCCAGACCTTATTAGGCTCCATGGATGCCATCCCCTGGGGCCAAAAAAAGGAGAGAGAGGCCGCCCAGCTCCCCTCTGTAGGAGAGTAGGATCTGCTTCACATGGGTACCCCCACTTTTTGCTGATGCTTCACTGTTTTTCGACTTTAGTCTGGCTGGGGCCCTGCTAATCAGAACCCCAGCCTAGCTGCTTCCTCTCTAAAATGGTTTCCATGTGCCTTAGGCACATCTCTGATTGGAATCTGGAGTGCCCTTATAAGTCCCTAGTATATGGTATACTATGTACCCAGGGCATAGGTACCTCAGAGGCCTACCAGGGGCTGCAGCATGTATTGTGCCAACCCTGGAAGGCCATCCAAAATGACACCACAGGTCTGCTACTGCAGCCTGGGTAAGGTGGTGCATGCACCCCTTACTGTGATATAGGCTACCTATATCACTACATACATACACACATATAAACCTATAAGTCACTCCTATGGCAGGCCTTATCAATCCTGAAGGCAGAGTGCGTGGTTCCTATGTGAGAGGGTGCCCCTGCATGAGCTGGGCCCCTCTGCAGCGTTCGGAGACCCTTCTCTGATGCTGTTTGTAGTGCAGCCCGACCATATACTCTTAAGCGCATTATAACCTCGCGTTAAATGCTAACTTTGGGATGGCTGCACGGAAACATGTCGTGTTTGGTGTCAAACATCTTGGAATACTACCCCCCCCCACCAGTTCTGGCGGCGGGGGTAGCATTCCACCCTTCTAGAGGGAGAGACATGTACACACCGGTATACCCGGTACTGACTTTCCAGAGCCCTGGCATCACAAAATGGATGCCGCTGCCACAGACACGAGTCTGGCCTCCTGCTGCTGACCGAAACTCCGGCAGGGGAGGCCTGGACAATAGGTTTCCTGTCCCAGGGAGGTGTAACCACCTCCCCAGACAGGATAGTGTGTATTGGGGCTGGGCGGGAGCACTCTCTGGTGCTTTGAAGTCCTGCACTGGGGGCACATTTGGTGTCCCTGTGCATACCCCAGTTCAAACCGGCTCAGGGGCTTCCAGCCCCTGCTCTGGCGCAAAACTGGACAAAGGGAAGCCCTGACCCTCCCATAGGTGGGTCCACAGAGTATGTCCAACCCCCTACCTTAGTATAAGTATGGGACCCCAGTCCTTAGGACTTTAGATTAACCTGGACGAAACTCTGACACAGAATCCTGGACCTTCGACGCTCTACTTCAAGATTAGAGGACTGAAGAATCTCCCTTGGGGTCAAGGAGTGACTCCCCTGCTTGGCAGGCACCAAAGAAGCAATTGTCCAGTCTGCATCGCTGAAGCTCCCGCTGGACACCGAAGTCTTTGCATCACCAGAGGTGGATTTCCAGACTTCCCCGAGGCTGCCCTGAGTCCCCAGCAAAGCTGAGGCCCGTAGCTGTCATGGGTAACGTGGAACCGTGACCCCTGGACACCAATCACATTTGCAAGTGCATCCTCTTCTGGGTCTCCCACGAAGTCGTGCTTTGGGCTTCGAGTAGCCCCAGCCTACAGCACCGACTGCACCAAAGATCACTGGCCTCCACTCCACGAGTGTCCTGTGAGCCAGCTCCACGTGCATTGACTCGAGGCTCCTTCATGGTTGCTAGTCTGTTGGCTAGTAGGCCCTCCCGAAGGCCAATCTTCTTCTGCTTGGGCTCCCTGGTTGCTCCAGGCGTGCCCTGACTTACCCTTGCTGGGTGAGTCCCACAGACCTTGCTGGTCTGCAACATCGTCCTTCTTCCATTTCCACGAGACTTGCCATTGCCAAGGCTTGTTGGGTCCAAGCCGGTCGCCAACACCCCTGCAATCGACAAACGTCATGGGACAGCTCGAATCCAGCTCCTGGTCATCGTCGACGCCTCCTGGACCTCGTGGCTGAAGAGTCAAGATGATCATCAACCTACCTGAAGCACTCGACATCGGTGGGCATCTGCTCATCGCCTTCCTGGTCACTGGCTAGTGACCCAGACTCTGTCCCCTCTGCTTTCAGGTTCTTCAAATCTTCGATCCACCTTTGGATCCACCCGAACACTTTCGACTTGGCCGCCAGCAGCACTTTGCAGCAGATCGCCATTGAAAGCGACGACGAAACCCGACCCCGAAAGACACCTATGCACCCGGCTCCCCTGGGTGAGGTAACTCGAGTACTCCGGTGCTCCCGTGGGTATTGACACTAGAACAGCCTAGTTCTCAAAGGGTTTGCTCCAAGTCCTCCTCTAAGTGTCCCTTTTCTTTTAAATTCCAACCGCGACTTTCCCCATAGAAGTCAACGGCGATACGCGGCTGTGTTCATACACTGCACGCGTCCCCGTGGGTCCCCTGTGTCACTACCTTGGGTGGTTCCTTGTGGTCCAAGCACTTCTACAGGCTCTAGGCCCTGTGTCTAGCTCAGTCGTGGTTCTTATACCACTTTATTGGTATATGGTTTGGTACGCCCCTAGGGCCCAAACGTGTATTTGTGTTATTACTGTAGATAACTAACTTATAACTTATGTACTTCGAACTCTAGCCTCATAAAGAGACTAGAGGGGTGTGTTTAGCAATAAATACATATATTTTGAATATATACCTGGTGTGGTCCTCTTTCATTTGGTCACTCAAGAGATTATAGACTGGTAAAACAAGCTGCTTTACATTCCTTCAAGACTTAGCCTGAAGGCTGCTCTCCATAGCTACCACTAGGATAGCTTTCAATAAAGGTTGTCTTTAACCTATCTCCAATAAGGGGTTGTTTGGACTGGTGCAAGGTGCCCACTATAATTAGTGGACAGCATATGCCAGGCCAACTTCTCACATTGGTGTGCAGCGTGTGGGATTCCAGCTTGCTATTGTTTTACCAGATAATCTCAATGGAATTGATCAACTGAAAACCACTAAGTGTACCTAAGGTACATATAAATCAAGCTTAGTATACAGTAAGTTCTACTGAACTTAGAGTTGTGTGTTAAGGGATAGCACACCCTTTCTACAACTCAAGAGAGTTTAGTAGGCCACACTAGAGTAGGTAGTGCATACACCACACCTCACTAGTAATGTCTTCAAAGCCAGGACCCAGTGAGTCCTTGCCAGAAGCCAGTGGGCTTCTTCCCTCCAAGTATGATAAACTCCCATTCTTGAAATTGAGAGCATTATGCAATACTAGGAAGTTGAAGGCAGGCAAAAGTGCCAGCACCCAACACCTCAGGGAGGTGTTACTAGCTGATGATCTCAGCAGGCCCCTAGGGTCTGAAGGGGTAGGCAGAGAGGGTGGGGCAGAAGATGAGGATGGGGTCAGGGGTGAAGAAACCCAGCCTTCCCCCCTCTGAAACTGGCCAGGAAGGTGAAAATGACCTTGTCCTGGAAAACCCAATTCCTCCTGTGGAGGAGGAGGAGGATCAGAATGACCTCCCCTTTGTCCCCCCATGAAGAATACTGAGTGTGCCCAGAAGGTCTAGATCTCCTTCTCAGGAGTCTAACCACTCTGACACCTCAATAGGGACCTCTGTCTCCTCTCATAGGAGGGAATCCTCTCATGAAAGGAGAAAGAGATTACTTCAGTATGAACAAGCCCAGCTTGAGCTCAGAAAACAGCAATTGGCTATAGACAGGGAGTCCCTAGATCTCTATAGAGAGAGAAAAAAGATGGGACTAGAGTCCCATGGTGGCAGCAATTTCCCCAGAGATAGGGAAAGGTCTTATGATTATAGAAACCTGAGCAAGATTGTCCCTCCCTACCAGAGTGGAGATGACATCCACAAATGGATAATTGCTCTAGAGAGGGCCTGTAAAGTACAGAGGGTCCCTCAGGAGCAGTGGGCAGCAATCTTGTGGCTCTCCTTTGCAGACAAAGGTAGAGATAAGCTCCTCACTGTTAGAGAGGAGGATGCTGATAATTACAAAGTCTTGAAGAGTGCTCTAATTGATGGGTTTGGCCTAACCACTGAACAATACAGGTTAAAGTTCAGAGATACCCAAAAGGCACAGAC
This sequence comes from Calotriton arnoldi, assembly GCA_963921515.1. Lineage (NCBI taxonomy): Eukaryota > Metazoa > Chordata > Amphibia > Caudata > Salamandridae > Calotriton > Calotriton arnoldi. The sequence continues at coordinate 1,284,008 of CAWUFW010000752.1, forward strand.
TCAAGACTGGGTGGACTTTGTTGATTGTTCTGCCAAGGCTCTGGAAGGTTGGTTATTGGGCAGTAAGGTATGTGACTTCACAGGATTGTACAATCTTATCATGAGGGAGCAGATCCTTAATAATTGTCAAAATCAGCTGTTGCATCAGCACCTGGTGGACTCTGATCTGACCTCTCCCCAAGCATTGGGAAAGAAGGCAGACAAATGGGTCAGAACCAGGGTGAGGCAGAAGGTACAGAACCAAGGTGGTGACCCTAAGAAGCAAGATTCGAAAAACTCTGATAAGGGTGGGGAGAAGGGTAAAGACCAAAAGTCTTCACAAGGCCCCCAAAAATCTTCTTCAGGTGGGGATTCACATTCTAACAAGGGAAGAGGCCAAAAGAAACCATGGTGCAAGGTCTGAAAGCAAAAGACCCACTGGACCAGTGATTGCACCAAGTCCAAAGACTCTACTCCAGCCCCCACCAATACTCCTAAGGCACCTGCTCCCCCTAGTGCAGTTACAATTGGTGGTGGGACTACACAAGCCAAGGGTTTAGTAGGGTTGCCCCTGGGTAAGGAGATGAGCTCTGACCTAGTCAGAGAACTCACTCAGGCTGTCCTAGTCTGTGATGGAGGCATGGATGTGACCTCCTCTGTGAGTCCCAGTAATCTGGGCAAGTACAGGCAACAGCCCTTAATCAATGGAAAAGAGGCTTTGGCATTTAGGGACACAGGGGCAAGTGTCACCATGGTGACACAAGACCTTGTGAATCCTGGGCAGATTATACTTGGTGAAATGTACCAAGTGACCAATGCTAGCAACGTCAGAACAGACCATACTCTGGCAGTTGTTAACTTCTCCTGGGGAGGGGTAACTGGCCTTAAGAAGGTTGTGGTAAGTGCAGACCTACCCGTTGAATGCTTGCTTGGCAATGACTTAGAAACTTCAGCTTGGGCAGAAGTGGAGCTCAGGACCCATGCAGAAATGCTGGGCATCCCTGCAGATGTGTTTGCTGTGACCAGGTCACAAGCCAAAATGTCTAGCACTGAACAGGCCTTGGATTCTGGAATAATGGACCAAGTGCCCTCCAAGAAGAGGAGTAGTAGGGTAAAGGCAGTGCCTTCCCCTTGGCGCAGAAGGAAGATCAGTCTCTTGAGGGGGATGATCTCAGTCCTGAGGAAGGAACTGTCCCAGAGGAGCTTGAACCTGACCAGGTTGAGTTCTTGGGGACAGGGGGCCCTTCCAGGGCAGATCTGAGCAAGGAGCAGCAGAGCTGCCCCTCTCTTGAACCCCTCAGACAGCAAGTTGCTGCCGAGGCTGCTGGGAAAGCTAGTGGTCCCCATACTGTGTATTGGGATGATGGACTCTTGTACTCAGAGTGTAGAGACCCCAAGCCTGGTGCCACCAGGAGGTTGGTTATACCTCTGAAGTTCAGGGGCTTCCTATTGACCCTAGCCCATGACATTCCCTTAGCAGGTCACCTGGGCCAGAACAAGACTTGGGACAGAATTGTCCCTCACTTTCACTGGCCCCACATGTCTGAAGACACCAAGGAGTTTTGTCGCTCCTGTGTAACCTGCCAGGCCAGTGGCAAGGCAGGTGGCACTACAAAGGCCCCCCTGATACCACTACCTGTGGTGGGGGTTCCCTTTGAAAGGGTGGGGATTGACATTGTTGGTCCCATGGATCCCCAAACAGCATCTGGGCACAGGTTTATCCTGGTGGTAGTGGATCATGCCACCAGGTACCCAGAGGCAATTCCCCTTAGGACCACTTGGCAAGAGCCCTCCTGGGAATTTTCTCAAGAGTGGGCTTCCCTAAGGAGGTTGTATCAGACAGGGGTGCTAACTTTATGTCTGGATACTTAAAAGCAATGTGGAAGGAGTGTGGAGTGACTTACAAGTTCACCACACCCTATCACCCACAATGCAATGGTTTAGTTGAGAGATTCAACAAAACCTTGAAGGGCATGATTAAAGGGCTCCCAGAAAAGCTTAGGCGAAGATGAGACATACTCTTGCCCTGCCTTTTATTTGCATACAGGGAGGTGCCTCAAAGGGGGTTGGCTACAGCCCTTTTGAACTTTTGTTTGGTCACCCTGTCAGGGGTCCATTGTGCTTGGTGAAGGAAGGATGGGAGTTACCTCTCAAGCCCCCAAAGCAAGACATAGTGGACTATGTACTTGGTCTCCGCTCCCGGATGGCTGAGTACATGAAAAGGCAACTAAAAACCTTGAGGCTAGCCAGGAACTGCAAAAGCCTGGCATGACCAAAAGGCTGTACTGACTGTTTACCAGCCAGGACAGAAGGTGTGGGTGTTGGAGCCAGTGGCCCCATCAGCTCTCCAAGACAAATGGAGTGGACCCCATACCATTGTTGAACAGAAGGGTGAGGTTACCTATTTAGTAGACCTAGGAACACCCAGGAGTCCCCACAGGGTTCTCCATGTCAACAGGTTAAAACCATATGTGGACAGGGCAGACATGGGCTTGCTCATGGCTACTGATGAGGGACAGGAGGAAGAGAGTGACCCACTCCCTGACCTGCTCTCACAGAACCCTGATGATGGGTCAGTGGATGGTGTAGCCTTGGCAGGCAGCCTCACTGCCCAGCAGCAAACTGATTGCAGACAGGTGCTCAATCAGTTCAGACACATATTCTCACTGACACCCAGTCAGACTACCTGGTGCACTCATGAAGTGGACACTGGGGACAGTCTGCCTATTAAAAATAAGATTTATAGGCAACCTGACCATGTCAGGGACTGTATCAGTACAGAAGTCCAGAAGATGTTGGATTTGGGAGTTATTGAACCCTCAGATAGCCCTTGGGCTAGTCCAGTGGTCCTTGTGCCAAAACCTCACACCAATGGTGGGAAAAGAGAGATGAGGTTTTGTGTGGACTACAGGGGTCTCAATGCAGTCACTAGGACTGATGCCCATCCAATACCTAGGGCAGATGAGCTAATAGACACTTTGGCCTCAGCCAAGTATCTAAGCACATTTGACCTGACAGCTGGCTACTGGCAGATCAGACTAGCTGATGATGCAAAGCCAAAGACAGCATTCTCAACCCCTAGTGGGCATTATCAATTTGTGGTGATGCCCTTTGGTCTGAAGAATGCACCTGCCACTTTTCAGAGGTTGGTGAATACAGTCCTTACAGGTCTGGAAGCCTATAGTGCAGCATATCTAGATGATATTGCTGTCTTTAGCTCCACCTGGGAGGATCACCTGGTCCACCTCAGAAATGTTTTGCAGGCCCTGCAGAAAGCAGGCCTGACTATCAAGTCCACCAAGTGCCAGATAGGGCAGAGTCAGGTTGTGTACCTGGGCCACCTTGTGGGTGGAGGCCAGGTTCAACCACTGCAGAGCAAGATCCAGACCATCATGGACTGGACTGCTCCAACTACCCAGACTCAGGTGAGAGCCTTTTAGGCCTGACTGGGTACTATAGGAGATTTGTCAAGGGGTATGGATCAATAGTGACACCCCTGAATGACTTAACTTCCAAGAAAATGCCCAAAAGGTTCAGTGGACAGTTAGCTGTCAAAAGGCATTTGATGACCTAAAGCAGGCCATGTGCACTGCTCCCATTCTACAGAGTCCTGATTACTCCAAGAAGTTCATTGTCCAAACAGATGCATCTGAATTGGGGGTAGGGGCTGTACTGTCACAATTGAATGATGAAGGTCAGGATCAGCCAGTAGTTTTTATTAGCAGAAGGCTGACCCCTAGAGAGAAACGTTGGTCAGCCATTGAGAGGGAGGCCTTTGCTGTGGTCTGGGCTCTGGAAGAAGTTGAGGCCATACTTGTTTGGTACTCACTTCCTTGTTCAAACAGACCATAAGCCCCTCTTATGGCTAAAACAAATGAAGGGTGAAAACCCCAAACTGCTTAGGTGGTCCATTTCCCTACAGGGGATGGACTTCACAGTGGAACATAGACCTGGGAGTAACCATGCCAATGCAGATGGACTCTCTAGGTACTTCCACTTAGAACATGAAGACTTAACTGGGCAAGGTTAGTTTAATGTCCCTACGTTTGGGGGGTTGTGTAGGAGAGTAGGATCTGCTTCACATGGGTACCCCCACTTTTTGCTGATGCTTCACTGTTTTTCGACTTTAGTCTGGCTGGGGCCCTGCTAATCAGAACCCCAGCCTAGCTGCTTCCTCTCTAAAATGGTTTCCATGTGCCTTAGGCACATCTCTGATTGGAATCTGGAGTGCCCTTATAAGTCCCTAGTATATGGTATACTATGTACCCAGGGCATAGGTACCTCAGAGGCCTACCAGGGGCTGCAGCATGTATTGTGCCACCCCTGGAAGGCCATCCAAAATGACACCACAGGTCTGCTACTGCAGCCTGGGTAAGGTGGTGCATGCACTCCTTAATGTGATATAGGCTACCTATATCACTACATACATACACACATATAAACCTATAAGTCACTCCTATGGCAGGCCTTATCAATCCTGAAGGCAGAGTGCGTGGTTCCTATGTGAGAGGGTGCCCCTGCATGAGCTGCGCCCCTCTGCATCGTTCGGAGACCCTTCTCTGATGCTGTTTGTAGTGCAGCCCGACCATATACTCTTAAGCGCATTATAACCTCGTGTTAAATGCTAACTTTGGGATGGCTGCACGGAAACATGTCGTGTTTGGTGTCAAACATCTTGGAATACTACCCCCCGCCAGTTCTGGCGGCGGGGTAGCATTCCACCCTTCTAGAGGGAGAGACATGTACACACCGGTATACCCGGTACTGACTTTCCAGAGCCCTGGCATCACAAAATGGATGCCGCTGCCACAGACACGAGTCTGGCCTCCTGCTGCTGACCGAAACTCCGGCAGGGGAGGCCTGGACAATAGGTTTCCTGTCCCAGGGAGGTGTAACCACCTCCCCAGACAGGATAGTGTGTATTGGGGCTGGGCGGGAGCACTCTCTGGTGCTTTGAAGTCCTGCACTGGGGGCACATTTGGTGTCCCTGTGCATACCCCAGTTCAAACCGGCTCAGGGGCTTCCAGCCCCTGCTCTGGCACGAAACTGGACAAAGGGAAAGGGGTGTAACCACGCCTCTGCCCTGACCGTCCCATAGGTGGGTCCACAGAGTATGTCCAACCCCCTACCTTAGTATAAGTATGGGACCCCAGTCCTTAGGACTTTAGATTAACCTGGACGAAACTCTGACACAGAATCCTGGACCTTCAACGCTCTACTTCAAGATTAGAGGACTGAAGAATCTCCCTTGGGGTCAAGGAGTGACTCCCCTGCTTGGCAGGCACCAAAGAAGCAATTGTCCGGTCTGCATCGCTGAAGCTCCCGCCGGACGCTGAAGTCTTTGCATCACCAGAGGTGGATTTCCAGACTTCCCCGAGGCTGCCCTGAGTCCCCAGCAAAGCTGAGGCCCGTAGCTGTCGTGGGTAACGTGGAACCTTGACCCCTGGACACAGATTGCATTTGCAAGTGCATCCTCTTCTGGGTCTCCCACGAAGTCGTGCTTTGGGCTCCCAGTAGCCCCAGCCTCCAGCACCGACTGCACCGAAGATCACTGGCCTCCACTCCACGAGTGTCCTGTGAGCCAGCTCCACGTGCATCGACTCGAGGCTCCTTCGCGGTCGCTAGTCCGTTGGCTAGTAGGCCCTCCCGAAGGCCAATCTTCTTCTGCTTGGGCTCCCTGGTTACTCCAGGCGTGCCCTGACTTACCCTTGCTGGGTGAGTCCCACAGACCTTGCTGGTCTGCAACATCGTCCTTCTTCCATTTCCACAAGACTTGCCGTTGCCAAGGCTTGTTGGGTCCAAGCCGGTCGCCGACACCCCTGTAATCGACAGACTTTGTGGGACAGCTCGAATCCAGCTCCTGGTCGTCGTCGACGCCTCCTGGACCTATTGGCTGAAGAGTCAAGATGACCATCAACCTACCTGAAGCACTCGACATCGGTGGGCATCTGCTCATCGCCTTCCTGGTCACTGGCTAGTGACCCAGACTCTGTCCCCTCTGCTTTCAGGTTCTTCAAATCTTCGATCCACCTTTGGATCCACCCGAACACTTTCGACTTGGCCGCCAGCAGCACTTTGCAGCAGATCACCATTGAAAGCGACGACGAAACCCGACCCCGAAAGACACCTTTGCACCCGGCTCCCCTGGGTGAGGTAACTCAAGTACTCCGGTGCTCCCGTGGGTATTGACACTAGAACAGCCTAGTTCTCAAAGGGTTTGCTCCAAGTCCTCCTCTAAGTGTCCCTTTTCTTTTAAATTCCAACCGCGACTTTCCCCATAGAAGTCAACGGCGATTTGCGGCTGTGTTCATACACTGCACGCGTCCCCCGTGGGTCCCCTGTGTCACTACCTTGGGTGGTTCCTTGTGGTCCAAGCACTTCTACAGGCTCTAGGCCCTGTGTCTAGCTCAGTCGTGGTTCTTATACCACTTTATTGGTATATGGTTTGGTTCGCCCCTAGGGCCCAAACGTGTATTTGTGCCCTAGATAACTAACTTATAACTTATGTACTTCGAATTCTAGCCTCATAAAGAGACTAGAGGGGTGTGTTTAGCAATAAATACATATATTTTGAATATATACCTGGTGTGGTCCTCTTTCATTTGGTCACTCAAGAGATTATAGACTGGTAAAACAAGCTGCTTTACATTCCTTCAAGACTTAGCCTGAAGGCTGCTCTCCATAGCTACCACTAGGATAACTTTCAATAAAGGTTGTCTTTAACCTATCTCCAATAAGGGGTTGTTTGGACTGGTGCAAGGTGCCCACTATAATTAGTGGACAGCATATGCCAGGCCAACTTCTCACACCCTCCCCCAGGCTTATTAGGTCCCGGGATCCCATCCCCCGGGGCTAAACCTATAGGCCTGGGGAACCCGGGCCCTTTTTTGTTTAAAAGGGAAGGGGGTGTGTGGCCCCCCTCCTGAGCCTTATTAGCGCCTGGAAATCCCGTCTCCTGGGGCAAAGTAATTAATAAAGGGAGGGATCCCCCAGGGCCAAAATGTTAATAAAGGGAGAGAGACCCCATCCCCTGAAGCCATAACTTTATAAAAAAAAAAAAAAAAAAAAGCAGCCGCCATTTTATTAAATATGTATGGGGAGGGGGCTCTGTAGGGCCTCCTTTCCCAGCCCATTTAGGGCCCGGGGACTTCATCCACTGGGGCCGGGTATGCCCATCCTCTGGGTCCCAATCTAATATGGGGAGGGTGGCTTCCTCAAGCTATTTTCGGCCCTGGGCAGTCTATACCTCGGGGTCAGAGTGTGCATTAAAGGGGAGGGGGCCAAGCCCCCTCTCCCAAGCTCCCTGAGGCCCTGGGGATCCCATTCCCCGGGGACGTGCTTTTTTTAAATACATTTTTTTAATTTTTATTAAAGAGGGCCCTCACCCCGAGCCAATTTTGGCCCATGACCCCCATACCCTGGGGTCGACATAATTTAAAAGTGGGTGATCCAGTGCCCACCTGGGGCACCCATCAACAACACATTGTAAGCCTGCGGGGAGAACCTCAGGACCCCAGATCCCATCCGGCTTCCCACATGCTGCATTGCTATTTATGCTGCTCCCTGTGGGCAGGAGCAATCTGTTGTTCTGTTGATGCGAGCAGGGAAACAGAACACAAGTCTGCTCCCAGTCAGCAGGACCATCTTTAGAGCTATTGCTCACTGTGAGCATACTTTGCGTTTGCTCCAATTCGGCAGGAGGTTTGAAAACGCTCCAACCAAACAAGAGTTTGAATGCCCGTGCAGGCAGGGTCACCAAAGTGTCCCTGGGGTGGGCTCCCCGGGACACAGCAAGTGAGCCAGCCCCGTATATGGGGTCCCTGGGACCATTAAAGGTTCTGGCAGGTGGGCCGCATGCCCCCCATTAAAAATTACTTTGGGCCCAAGGGATGGGGTACCAGGGGCAAAATACAGCTCAGAGAGGGGCCTCACACACCCCTCCCCATAATAATAAAATTGGGTTCTGGACGATGGGTACCTAGGTCAAAAAACGGCTCAGAGAGGAGGGGCATGTGGCCTCCTTCCCTTTATTAAAGGCATTAGGCCCCGCCGGGAACTGGGGTCCCCAAGGACAAATATTGCTTGGGCAGGGGGGCCACACGCCCCCACCCCTAAAAATCTAAATTGGGCCCCCGGTGGATGGGGTCCCTGGGGCCAAAAACGGCTCGGGAGGGGGATTCAGAATTCCCTCCCCTTAATTGGCGAATGCGGTCCCGGACTGCCATTTTGTTTTCGTTTTTTTGTCATGAGATTGTGGAAACCTTTGCCCCATGGTGGGGGGCCTCTAGTCCCCCCCCCTCATGGGGCCTAGGAGGGGCAGGGTTTCCCTACCCTGCCCCTTATATCATCTTTTTTTAAGTTCAGGACAGGGGACTAAGGGTCTATTACGATGGCGGTCGGATGACCATCCGACCGCGATCGCAACCAAGAAAACCACCGGTCTGATTAGGATGGCGGTGGTGACCGTGGCGGTGGGAAATTCCGACCGCCGCTTTTCCGCCGGTTGCCATCCGAACTCCTGCCTGGCGGACGGAAATGGACCTGGATAATGGTGGCGGTGCAGAGCAGGCTCCGCCGGCACGATTATGATGCAGGCGGTAGCCAGCCTTTCCTCAGCGGTCAGACCGCCATAAAAAAGCATGCGGAGATTGTCTTCCGGGGGCCCGTTGCGGGCCCCCGATGTTTTGGGGGGGTGGGTGCACTGGGGGGGTACCCATGGTCCCCCCCTACATTCCCCTGTACCAGGTGGCAGGCACTGTGCTGTGCCTGCCACGCAGTGCAGGGAAATGCAGGACATGCACCTTTGGACATCGCGGCGGTGCTGTGGGCAGCAGCGACCGCCGCAATGTTAAGGCCCGCAAACCGACCGCCGCGGTTGGATTTCGACCAAGGATCATCGTAATTCGACCGGCGGTAATGTCGCGGGCCATGCAGGCGGTCTTTTCCCACTACCATGGCGGTCGGGGAGGTTTTCCGACCGCCATCGTAATAGACCCCTAAGTTCCTGAGTCATGGACTAGCTGCCAGCAACATTTAAGTTGCTAGCAGTCAATCAGAGTGCTCACTGCTACGGGAGTATGACTCAAGATGGCCCAAGGGAAAAAATGCTCTCAGGGTCAATGAGAATGCTCTGTTTTTAAATTGGCGCTCCCACAAGACTCTTGCGAGCCTCTCACAGACCAACCGCCCAAATATACTAATATTTTTTAACCCTAAGTTCTCAAAAAATACTGAACGGATTTACACAAACTCACACAATCTGCGGACCAAGATCTAGCTTCCTGCCATATTTAGTGTAATTTTGTTCTGCAGTTTGTGCGGTAGCACTTCTTAAAGAAGTCTATGGAAAATGAATGGAGAGTTTGCATTTTGGAAGCCCCCTTTTATCTCAGCCTGAAAAATCACCCCGAAACTTTCCTTTCCATGCACAAACTAAGCAAACAAGAGCACGTGTTGGAAAGTTTCGTGGAGATTCATCAAATGGTGTGAAAGTTATTATCATGGAAACTATGGCCTACCTATAAATACCCAGTGGTAACCGCCACTGAGTAATATACATATATATATATATATATATATATATATATATTACTCAGTGGCGGTTGCCACTGGGTAATATATATAGGTAGGCCATCGTGAACACCACCTACCCGGGGCATCTGTAATTATGAGCGGGGGGCCTCGCAGACCCCCCAAATTTAGAAAGTGTGGGAGGGCTCCTGCCCCTCCCCACACTGCCCCGAGGACCACCACCTCGCCGGGGTAAACTTTAATTACAGGTGGGGGTCAGTTGCGGCCCCCCGGGGAACACCACCACCCCGGGGCTTTTCATACGAAGGGAGGGGGGCTGCGCGGCCCCCCTCCTAGAGCCCTCTATGGCCCTGGGGACTGCCACCCCCCAGGGCCGGCTCCAGCAATGTCCCGGGGTGCCCACCCCCGGGACATTGCAGTTTGCAATGGCAGGGCAGGAGCATTGCTCCTGCCCTGTCATTGCAAACTTCTGCTTTGCTTCGTGGAAGCGAGAGCAGGAAACCTGCTCTCGCTTCCACGAAGCAAGGCAGAATTGCTTTTGGACAAGGGGAGCTGCATGTCAGCAGCTCCCCTTGTCCAACACAATGCCGGCTCCCGCAGGAGACGGGGGCCGGCTGGGACCGCGAGGGCATTGGGGCTCCCCCCGTGGTCCCCAACGCTGAGGCCATTCTAAAGGGAATGGGGTACCCGGGGCCGAAATTTAAAAAATAAATAAATAAATAAAAACGAGGAAATGCCCCGCGGGATGGGGTCCCCGGGCCAATAATGGCCTCAGGAGGGGGACCGTGCGGCCCCCGTCCTTAAAAATAAGATTAAAAAAAAATTAAATATGTGGCCATGCCCTGGGGAATGGGGTCCCCAGGGCCCAGAAAATATTGAGAGAAGGGGGGCCACACAGCCCTCCTTCCAACCTCCCAAAAAAGGGGGAAAAATGGCATCTCGCTGGAGGCCCCGCCCCCTCCCTGCAGCACACTGCAAACGCACCTCCTGGCGCGTTGTGGGTTGGGGGATTAAGTCCTCTAGATCCTTAGAGGCCAACTAGCCCACCAGGTATCTCTAGTAAGCCCCATACAGTGGTATTGCTGAGAGGTGGTGTGAGGCCATGCCCCTTTTTACACCACTCTGTAAACGTGCCTCTTGGTGCACTGCTGGTGGGGCGATGAGGTCCTCTTGTGTCCTGAGGACCTCAGGACACAAGTGGACTTCATCCCCTGAGCAGCAGCGCGCCAGGAGGCGCGTTTGCAGAGTGGTGTAAAAATGGGGTGTGGCCTCAGACCACTTTCAGCAATCCAGCTGTGTGGGGCTTACTGGAGGTACCTGGTGAGCTAGTTGGCCCCCAGGGACCCTCAGGAGGCAAGGGAACTTCATCCCCCAACCAAGAGCGCACCAGGAGGCGCGTTTGCAGAGTGGTGGAGAAAGGGGGTGTGGCCTGTGTCCACCTGTCAGCAATCTCACTAACTGGGGCATACTGGAGGTATCAGGTAGGCTAGTTGGCCCCTAAGGACCTCCAGCAGCAAAATGGACTTTAATCCCCATCCAAGAGCATGCCAGGGAGCGCGTTTGCAGAGTGGTGGGGAAAGGGCGTGGCCTGCAATATGAACTTAGCAATCCTGCTGTGTGGAACTTACTGGAGGTAATAGGAAGGGTAGTTGGCCCCCAAGGTTGTCCTTGGGGGCCAACTACCCCTCCTGTTACCTCCACTAAGTCCCACACAGTGGGATTGCTTAAAGGTCTTCGGAGGCCACGCTCACCTTTCTCCACCACTCTGCAAACGCGCCTCCTGGCATAGTACTGGTTGGGGGATAAAGTCCACTTTACTCCTTAGGGACTTTTGGGGGCCAAGAAGCCCTCCTGGTACCTCCTGTAAGTCCTACGCAGTGGAATTCCTGAGCGCTGGTTGGAGGTCCAGCCCCCTTTCTCTACCTCTCTGCAAGCGTGACTACTAGTTAAAGAAGCATTTGCAATGTAATAGGTTTCACATTTGCGAGAGTTAGAGCTATTGGCGTTGTAAATGTAAAAGCGTTTTACTAATGTTTCTTGGAGTGGAGTGGGTGTAGGTTGTGTGTAGTGGAATTATGTGGTATGATGTACAGTCAAATTATGTGGATAGACTTTGACTTTGATGTGGATAGAAAGTATGTGGTGTTTAGTGTATAGGAATTATATAGAGTGGGATTATGTGTTTTGGAGAGTAATTATGTGGTATGGTAGTCTGTGTTGTGGAGTGGTAACCTCAGGTTTAGTCTTCCTCATTTCCATAGAAGCTAAACTATAAACTCAATGAGACAAAAAGAAGGAACCACTGAGGAGCACTTCTGGACCTAGTCAGAGGTATGAGCAGGGCCAGTGGAATTATGTGACTGTTTGGCTGCACTGACTTTCGCACAATTATACATTGTCCGCATTTGCCACATAATCCATCATCTGCTGCATAATCTGCAGATTTGAACAAAAAAACCTTGTTTCTAGCTCAAACTGCTCAAACGCTATCGAAAATGCAGCGACAAGTGTTACAGCGTGGTGGAAGGCCCTTTGCAAACCTAGAATGGTCACCTGTTACTTATTGCTAAATGTGGGTATAAAATTGGGACTAATGGTGTGCAAACCACTCTTGCTTCTTTCTGCACCTCTCTTGCCTCATTCTGTACCTCACTTGCCTCTCCCTATACCCCTCTTGCCTCTTCTGCACCCCTGTTCCCTTTTTCTGCACCCCTCCTGCCTGTTTCTGCACCTCTCTTGCCTCTTTCTACACTTCTCTTGCCTCTTTCTGCACCTTTGTTGTTTCTTTCTGCACTTCTCTTGCCTCTTTCTGCACCCCTCTTGCCTATTTCTGCACCTCTGTTACTTCTTTCTGCACTTCTCTTGCTTCTTTCTACACTGCTCTTGCCTCTTTCTGCACATTTGTTGTTTCTTTCTGCACTTCTCTTGCCTCTTTCTGCACCCCTCTTGCCTCTTTCTGCACTTCTCTTGCGTCTTTCTGCACCTCTGTTGCTTCTTTCTGCACCCCTCTTGCCTCTTTCTGCAACCCTCTTCCCTCTTTCTGCACCTCTCTTGCTTCAGTCTGCCCACCTGTTCCCTCTTTCTGCACCCCTTTTGCCTGTTGCTGCTACTCTCAGCTCTTTCTGCAGTTCTCTTGCCTCCTTCTGTACCTCTCTTGCCTCTTCCAACACTTCTCTTGCCTGTTTCTGCACCTCTCTTGCCTCTTTCTGCACCTCTCTTGCCTCTTTCTGCACCCCTTTTGCCCGTTTCTGCACCCCTCTTCCCTCTTTGTGCAACTCTCTTGCCTCTTTCTACAACTCTCTTCCCTCTTTCTGCACCACTCTTTCCTCTTTCTGTACCTCTGTTGCTTCTTTCTGCACCTCTCTTGTCTCTTTCTGCACCCTTTGTGCCTCTTTCAGCACCTCTGTTGCTTCTTTCAGCAGTTTTCTTCCTTCTTTCTGCACCCCTCCTGCCTCTTTCTGTACCCCTCTTGCCTCTTTGTGCACCTCTCCTAACCCTTTCTGCATGCCTCTTGCCTCTTTTTGCACCTCTTTTTGCACCTCTGTTGGTTCTTTCTGCACCTCTTTTGCTTCGTTCTGCACTTCACTTGCCTCTTTCTGTACCCCTCTTGCCTCTTTCTGCACCTCTGTTGGTTCTTTCTGCACTGCTCTTGCTTCTTTCTGCACCTCTGTTCCAAATTTCTGCATCCCTCTTGCCTTTTTCTGGACCGTTCTTCCCTCTTTCTGCACCTCTCTTTCCTCAGTCTGCCCACCTGTTCCCTCTTTCTGCACCCATTTTGCCTGTTTCTGCAACTCTCTTGCCTCTTTCTGCAGTTCTCTTGCCTCCTTCTGCACCTCACTTGCCTCTTTTTGCACCTCTGTTGGTTCTTTTGCACTGCTCTTGCTTTTTTCTGCACCGCTCTTGCAAATTTCCGCACCACTCTTCCCTCTTTCTGCACCCCTCTTACCTGTTTCTGCACCTCTCTTGCCTCTGTCTGCACCCCTGTTCCCTCTTTCTGTACCTCTTTTGCGTGTTTCTGCAACTCTCTTGCCTCTTTATGCAGTTCTCTTGCCTTCTTCTGCACCTCTGTTGCTTCTTTCTGCACTTCTCTTGCCTCTTTCTGCACCCGTTGCTTCATTCTGCACTTCTCATGCTTCTTTCTGCACCTGTCTTGCTTCTTTCTGCACCCCTGGTGTCTCTTTCTGCACTCGTCTTCCCTCTTTCTGCACCTCTCTTGCCTCTTTCGGCATCTCACTTGCCTCTTTTTCTGCACTTCTCTTGCTTCTTTCTACACCTCTGTTGCTTCTTTCAGCAATTCTCTTGCCTCTTTCTGTACTTCTCTTGCCTGTTTCTGCACCTCTCTTGCCTCTTTCTGCACCTCTTTTGCCTCTTTCTGCACCTCACTTGCTTCTTTCTGCACCCCTCTTGCCTCTTTCTGCACCCCTCTTCCCTCTTTCTGCCCCACTCTTGCCTCTTTCTGTACCTCTGTTGCTTGGTTCTGCACTTCTCTTGCCTCTTTCTGCACCCTTCGTGCTTCTTTCAGCACCTCGGTTGCTTCTTTCTGCACTTCTCTTGCCTCCTTCTGCACTCTGTTGCTTGTTTTTTGCAGTTCTCTTCCTCTTTCTGCACCCCTCTTGCCTCTTTCTGCACCTCTGTTGCTTCTTTCTGCACTTCTCTTGCTTCTTTCTGCACTTCTCTTGCTTCTTTCTGTACCCCTCTTGCCTCTTTCTGCACCCTTCTTCCCTCTTTCTGCACCCTTCTTCCCTCTTTCTACACCTCTCTTCCCTCTTTCTGCACCTCTCTTGCCTCTTTCTGCACCCGTTCCCTCTTTCTGCACATCTCTTGCCTGTTTCTGCAACTCTCTTGCCTCTTTCTACAGTTCTCTTGTCTCTTTCTGCACCTCTGTTGCTTCTTTCTGCACTTCTCTTGTCTCTTTCTGTACCCCTCTTGCCTCTTTCTGCACCTCTCTTGGTTTTCTTTACTGCTCTTGTTTCTTTCTTCACCTGTCTTGCAAATTTCTGCACCCCTCTTGCCTCTTTCGGCACCCCTCTTCCCTTTTTCTGCACCTCTCTTGCCTCTGTCTGCACCCCTCTTGCCTCTTTCTGCACCTCTGTTCCTTCTTTCTGCACTTCTATCGCTTCTTTCTGCACCCCTCTTGCCTCTTTCTGCACCTCTGTTGCTTCTTTCTGCACTTTTCTTGTTTCTTTCTGCACCTCTCTTGCAACTTTCTGCACCCCTCTTGCCTTTTTCTGCACCTCTCTTGGTTGTTTCTGTACTGCTCTTGTTTCTTTCTGCACCTGTCTTGCAAATTTCTGCACCCCTCTTGCCTCTTTCTGCACCCCTCTTCCCTTTTTCTGCACCTCTCTTGCCTCTGTCTGCACGCACCTCTGTTCCTTCTTTCTGCACTTCTATTGCTTCTTTCTGCACCCCTGTTGCCTCTTTCTACACCTCTTTTGCTTTTTTCTGCACTTCTCTTGCCTCTTTCTGCACCCCTCTTGCCTCTTTCTGCCCCTCTGTTGGTTCTTTCTGCACTGCTCTTGCTTCTATCTGCTACTCTCTTGCACATTTCTGCACCCCTCTTGCTTCTTTCTGCACCTTTGTTGGTTCTTTCTGTACCTCTCTTGCCTCTGTGTGCACCCCTGTTCCCTGTTTCTGCAACTCTCTTGCCTCTTTCTGCAGTTTTGCCTCTTTCTGCACCTCTGTTGCTTCCTTCTGCACTTCTCTTGCCTCTTTCAGCACCCCTCTTGCTTCTTTCTGCACTTCTCTTGCATCTTTCTACATCTCTCTTGCTTCTTCTGTACCCCTCGTGCCTCTTTCTGCACCCTTCTTCCCTTTTCCTGCATGTTTCTTCGTTCTTTCTGCACTGCTCTTGCCTCTTTGTGTACCCCTCTTGCCTCTTTCTGCACCTCTTTTGCTTATTTCTGCACTCCTCTTGCCTCTTTATGCACCCCTCTTGCCTCTTTCTGCACCTCTGTTGGTTCTTTCTGCACCCCTCTTCCCTTTTTCTGCACCTCTCTTGCCTCTGCTGCACCCCTCTTGCCTCTTTCTGCACCTCTGTTCCTTCTTTCTGCACTTCTATTGCTTCTTTCTGCACCCCTCTTGCCTCTTTCTGCACCTCTGTTGGTTCTTTCTGCACTTCTCTTGTTTCTTTCTGCACCTCTCTTGCAACTTTCTGCACCCCTCTTGCCTCTTTCGGCACCTCTCTTGGTTGTTTCTGTACTGCTCTTGTTTCTTTCTGCACCTGTCTTGCAAATTTCTGCACCCCTCTTGCCTCTTTCTGCACCCCTCTTCCCTTTTTCTGCATCTCTCTTGCCTCTGTCTGCACCCCTCTTGCCTCTTTCTGCACCTCTGTTCCTTCTTTCTGCACTTCTATTGCTTCTTTCTGCACCCCTCTTGCCTCTTTCTACACCTCTTTTGCTTTTTTCTGCACTTCTCTTGCCTCTTTCTGCACCCCTCTTGCCGCTTTCTGCCCCTCTGTTGGTTCTTTCTGCACTGCTCTTGCTTCTATCTGCTACTCTCTTGCACATTTCTGCACCCCTCTTGCTTCTTTCTGCACCTTTGTTGGTTCTTTCTGCACTTCTCTTGCCTCTTTCTGCACCCCTCTTGCTTCTTTCTGCACTTCTCTTGCTTCTTTCTACACCTCTCTTGCTTCTTCTGCACCCCTCTTGCCTCTGTGTGCACCCCTGTTCCCTCTTTGTGCACCTCGTTTGCCTGTTTCTGCAACTCTCTTGCCTCTTTCTGCAGGTTTCTTGCCTCTTTCTGCACCTCTGTTGCTTCCTTCTGCACTTCTCTTGCCTCTTTCTGCACCCCTCTTGCTTCTTTCTGCACTTCTCTTGCTTCTTTCTACAGCTCTCTTGCTTCTTCTGCACCCCTCGTGCCTCTTTCTGCACCCTTCTTCCCTTTTCCTGCACATTTCTTCATTCTTTCTGCACTGCTCTTGCCTCTTTATGTACCCCTCTTGCCTCTTTCTGCACCTCTTTTGCTTCTTTCTGCACTTCTCTTGCCTCTTTATGCACCCCTCTTGCCTCTTTCTGCACCTCTGTTGGTTCTTTCTGCACTGCTCTTGCTTCTTTCTGCACCTCTAGTGTTTCTTTCTGCACTTCTCTTGCTTCTTTCCACACCTCTCGTGCTTCTTTCTGCACCCCACTTGCTACTCTCTGCACCCTTCTTCCCTCTTTGTGCACCTCTCTTGCCTCTTTCTGCACCTCCCTTGCCTCTTTCTGCACCCCTCTAGCCTCCTACTGCACCTCTGTTGTTTCTTACTGCACTGCTCTTGCTTCTTTCTGCACCTCTCTTGCAAATTTCTGCACCCTCTTGCCTCTTTCGGCACCCCTCTTCTCTCTTTCACCTCTTCTACCTGTTTCTGCACCTCTGCTGCCTCTTTCTGAACTTCTCTTGCCTCTTTCTGTACCTCTTTTGCTTCTTTCTGCACCTCTCTTGCCTCTGTCTGCACCCCTCTTGCCTCTTTCTGCACCTCTGTTACTTCTTTCTGCACTTCTATTGCTTCTTTCTGCACCCCTCTTGCCTCTTTCTACACCTCTTTTGCTTTTTTCTGCACTTCTCTTGCCTCTTTCTGCACCCCTCTTGCCTCTTTCTGCCCCTCTGTTGGTTCTTTCTGCACTGCTCTTGCTTCTATCTGCTACTCTCTTGCACATTTCTGCACCCCTCTTGCTTCTTTCTGCACCTTTGTTGGTTCTTTCTGTACCTCTCTTGCCTCTGTGTGCACCACTGTTCCCTTTTTCTGCACCTCTCTTGCCTCTGTCTGCATGCACCCCTGTTCCCTCTTTGTGCACCTCGTTTGCCTGTTTCTGCAACTCTCTTGCCTCTTTCTGCAGTTTTGCCTCTTTCTGCACCTCTGTTGCTTCCTTCTGCACTTCTCTTGCCTCTTTCAGCACCCCTCTTGCTTCTTTCTGCACTTCTCTTGCGTCTTTCTACATCTCTCTTGCTTCTTCTGTACCCCTCGTGCCTCTTTCTGCACCCTTCTTCCCTTTTCCTGCATGTTTCTTCGTTCTTTCTGCACTGCTCTTGCCTCTTTATGTACCCCTCTTGCCTCTTTCTGCACCTCTTTTGCTTCTTTCTGCACTCCTCTTGCCTCTTTATGCACCCCTCTTGCCTCTTTCTGCACCTCTGTTGGTTCTTTCTGCACCCCTCTTCCCTTTTTCTGCACCTCTCTTGCCTCTGCTGCACCCCTCTTGCCTCTTTCTGCACCTCTGTTCCTTCTTTCTGCACTTCTATTGCTTCTTTCTGCACCCCTCTTGCCTCTTTCTGCACCTCTGTTGGTTCTTTCTGCACTTCTCTTGTTTCTTTCTGCACCTCTCTTGCAACTTTCTGCACCCCTCTTGCCTCTTTCAGCACCTCTCTTGGTTGTTTCTGTACTGCTCGTTTCTTTCTGCACCTGTCTTGCAAATTTCTGCACCCCTCTTGCCTCTTTCTGCACCCCTCTTCCCTTTTTCTGCATCTCTCTTGCCTCTGTCTGCACCCCTCTTGCCTCTTTCTGCACCTCTGTTCCTTCTTTCTGCACTTCTATTGCTTCTTTCTGCACCCCTCTTGCCTCTTTCTACACCTCTTTTGCTTTTTTCTGCACTTCTCTTGCCTCTTTCTGCACCCCTCTTGCCTCTTTCTGCCCCTCTGTTGGTTCTTTCTGCACTGCTCTTGCTTCTATCTGCTACTCTCTTGCACATTTCTGCACCCCTCTTGCTTCTTTCTGCACCTTTGTTGGTTCTTTCTGCACTTCTCTTGCCTCTTTCTGCACCCCTCTTGCTTTTTTCTGCACTTCTCTTGCTTCTTTCTACACCTCTCTTGCTTCTTCTGCACCCCTCTTGCCTCTGTGTGCACCCCTGTTCCCTCTTTGTGCACCTCGTTTGCCTGTTTCTGCAACTCTCTTGCCTCTTTCTGCAGGTTTCTTGCCTCTTTCTGCACCTCTGTTGCTTCCTCTGCACTTCTCTTGCCTCTTTCTGCACCCCTCTTGCTTCTTTCTGCACTTCTATTGCTTCTTTCTACAGCTCTCTTGCTTCTTCTGCACCCCTCGTGCCTCTTTCTGCACCCTTCTTCCCTTTTCCTGCACATTTCTTCATTCTTTCTGCACTGCTCTTGCCTCTTTATGTACCCCTCTTGCCTCTTTCTGCACCTCTTTTGCTTCTTTCTGCACTTCTCTTGCCTCTTTATGCACCCCTCTTGCCTCTTTCTGCACCTCTGTTGGTTCTTTCTGCACTGCTCTTGCTTCTTTCTGCACCTCTAGTGTTTCTTTCTGCACTTCTCTTGCTTCTTTCCACACCTCTCGTGCTTCTTTCTGCACCCCACTTGCTACTCTCTGCACCCTTCTTCCCTCTTTGTGCACCTCTCTTGCCTCTTTCTGCACCTCCCTTGCCTCTTTCTGCACCCCTCTAGCCTCCTACTGCACCTCTGTTGTTTCTTACTGCACTGCTCTTGCTTCTTTCTGCACCTCTCTTGCAAATTTCTGCACCCCTCTTGCCTCTTTCGGCACCCCTCTTCTCTCTTTCACCTCTTCTACCTGTTTCTGCACCTCTGCTGCCTCTTTCTGAACTTCTCTTGCCTCTTTCTGTACCTCTTTTGCTTCTTTCTGCACCTCTCTTGCCTCTGTCTGCACCCGTCTTGCCTCTTTCTGCACCTCTGTTACTTCTTTCTGCACTTCTATTGCTTCTTTCTGCACCCCTCTTGCCTCTTTCTACACCTCTTTTGCTTTTTCTGCACTTCTCTTGCCTCTTTCTGCACCCCTCTTGCCTCTTTCTGCCCCTCTGTTGGTTCTTTCTGCACTGCTCTTGCTTCTATCTGCTACTCTCTTGCACATTTCTGCACCCCTCTTGCTTCTTTCTGCACCTTTGTTGGTTCTTTCTGTAACTCTCTTGCCTCTGTGTGCACCACTGTTCCCTCTTTGTGCACCTCGTTTGCCTGTTTCTGCAACTCTCTTGCTTCTTTCTGCAGTTTTCTTGCCTCTTTCTGCACCTCTGTTGCTTCTTTCTGCACTTCTCTTGCTTCTTTCTACACCTCTCTTGCTTCTTCTGCACCCCTCGTGCCTCTTTCTGCACCCTTCTTCCCTTTTCCTGCACGTTTCTTTGTTCTTTCTGCACTGCTCTTGCCTCTTTATGTACCCCTCTTGCCTCTTTCTGCACCTCTTTTGCTTCTTTCTGCACTTCTCTTGCCTCTTTATGCACCCCTCTTGCCTCTTTCTGCACCTCTGTTGGTTCTTTCTGCACTGCTCTTGCTTCTTTCTGCAACTCTGTTGTTTCTTTCTGAACTTCTCTTGCTTCTTTCCATACCTCTCGTGCTTCTTTCTGCACCCCACTTGCTACTCTCTCTGCACCCTTCTTCCCTCTTTGTGCACCTCTCTTGCCTCTTTCTGCACCTCCCTTGCCTCTTTCTGCACCCCTCTAGCCTCTTTCTGCACCTCTGTTGTTTCTTACTGCACTGCTCTTGCTTCTTTCTGCACCTCTCTTGCAAATTTCTGCACCCCTCTTGCCTCTTTTGGCACCCCTCTTCTCTCTTTCACCTCTTCTGCCTGTTTCTGCACCTCTGCTGCCTCTTTCTGAACTTCTCTTGCCTCTTTCTGTACCTCTTTTGCTGCTTTCTGCACCCTCTTCCCTCTTTCTCCACCTCTAGTGCTTCTTTCTGTACTTCTCTTGCTTCTTTCTGCACCTCTTGCTTCTTTCTGCACCTCTCGCCTCTTTCTGCACCTCTCTTGCCTCTTTCTGCACACACAGGGCTACTTTTAAACTGACCTCAGGCTCAGCAGTGCAGACATGCAAGTGCAGAAAAGAGCTGCTGGCCTCTAAACTGCCATGCCCTATTGTATGCTAGGAAATTAGAGGTAGTTTTAATCCCCCTGCCCTGTTATGTACTAGGGCCTTACAGGGGAGGTCATGGCAATCACAGGGGTACCCCAACCCATAGTATACCCTAGTGCAGTGGTTCCCAAACTGTGCGCCCTGGCACCCCGGTGCGCCGTTAGTAGCAGCCAGGGGCACCGCGCACAGCTTTGGAATGTGCAAATCATGTAGTGAGCAATTTTAAAATGATGCGTCTTTTGACACCCTACCGGTCAGCCGGCGTCAGGAATCGTGGTATGGCCCAGTGTTGTATTATTATCAGACTCATGCATAGGTCTCCCCTTTTTGTCAGTTTCTGCTGAGCTCGTAATGAATCGAAGATAATTGCATTTTTTTTATTTATACCGGCAGCCTTGGCTTTGTCATCAGCCTTTCAGCAAGTGCGCCTCATTTAAATACACTCAGCTGCAGCGCAACATACTGGGGAGTTACAAGCGCCACCTGTAAAGTCCGGAATCATGGTTTGGCCCAAGAGCGCACGGCCGCCTTCCGTGTGTACGTGTTCACGTAGCCTCCGCATACGCAGGATGACTGTCGAGCATTATTGCTGCCCGTGTTTTGCAGCGCCTCTGGGGACCCTGTTCACAAGTTTCATCAAGTAGGTTGCTAGAATAACTGCAAAGACAAACTTGTGACCATTAAGCCCGTGTATTTTTAAAAGTTACATCAAGTATGTTGCTAGAATAACTGCAAAAACAAACCACCAAGACCACCAAGCCCGTGTATTTTTAAAGAGGCAATCATCTTTACCGCTTTCCTGGGGAGAGAAATGAAAAATGAAAATGTGACTGGATATTTTTGCAGTTAACCGATTTACCCCAACTGTTGAGCATATAATAAGAAACTTATATTTCTCTACATTTGTTGTTAAGAAGTACTCGATATTGGGGCAAAAAGGCAGCGCAGAGTTTTGTCTGGTTTACCTGGTAAAAGTAAACATAACACGGCCAGTCTTACCATGTCCTGGTATGTTAAATTCTGCTAAAAGCCGAGCGGGCCCATAAGATCAAGTGTGCCATATGCCTATTTTGTTTGAATGTTTCACATACAAGTGATATATAAAACGAGGAGGGCAAGGATGCTGATGCAGTAATTCCGCTCCCAAATAAAATTATGATTGTTGCAAATAATTATCTGTAATTTTTGGAAATACTGTTATTGTGACATTGACCTTGAAAAATGGTGATTTACTTCAGGAATTGCTATTACCGCGGCGCACACATTTGTGTGGCAATTTTCCATTTTCATCCGATTTCTCACCCAGACATTTCACCATTTTTAGCTCGTAAAAATGCTGGGGGATGGGTAAACGCCAACAGGAGATTATTCTGTTGAAATTGTAATCCCCATTCAGCTGGTAACTTGTGATGGCCGAATCCGTATTACCAAAGCAGAGAAAAACAGGATGGTCTTTTACCCCTCCATGCACTGACATGAAGACAGGCACAGCAGCCCGAGCTCTGCAGCACTCCGAGCCCTCACCCACCCAGCACCTCTCTGGCTTTGCAGCACTTCATGGCCTCACCCATCCAGCTTCTGTCTGGGCCTCTGGTGCTGCAGCACTCCGAGCCCTCGACCCGGGGCAGCACTGGTCTGACTGACGCTATGGCACCCCTAGCTCTCACCCCGGCCGTCATCTCTCTACCACTGGAGCAACCTAACCAGACCTAAAACCGGACCCTCAACATCTCTAGTGTTGCATTACCCCTGATAAACACCCACCCAGTCAGGCAACTCTCGCACTGCAACATCCTGACCTGAACTCTCAACAGGGCCAGCACTTCTCTAGCGCTGCAGCCCCTAGAAATCATCTTGTGCGGCACCTTCCTGGCGCTGCAGCACCCTGAACTTTCACCCAATCCAGCACCTCCCTATATCACTTTAGGAACCCTAATCATCACCTTATCCGGGTCCTCTCTAGCGCTGCAGAACCCCAAACCCTCACCCAGGTCGGCACTTCTCAGGCACTGCAGCACCCAAAACCCTCACCTAAGCCTGCACTGCTCTACACAGCCTCAGCACTCTGAGGTCCCACCTAATGCAGCACAGCAGAATCTCTCATCTCTAGGATTGCAGCAGGCATGGCCACCATCAAGGGTGGCACCTCTCTGGCATGGCAGTTTCTTGAGCTCTCAATCTAGTGCCCCAGCACCTCTGGCTCCTGCTGCCCTTCAGGCAGAAAACGAAGTACTCCCGAGGTCGGGCATACACCCCCCCCACCCACCGGTAAAACAAAAGTGACATGATGGGGAGCCACGGCCAAGTGGCAATTATGTCAAGGGAGCCACTGGTCAAAAAAGTTTGGGAACCACTGCCCTAGTGTATGTAGGTGTTCACTGTATTCTAAGTGTCTTTCAGCATAGCACTGGCTCCGGGCCTGGTTAGGCAGAGCCCAGAGTCAGTTACCACCAGTACCAGTCAGCAAAAGTTGGGGGTGCCCAGGGCACATGATGACTTTGCAACAAGGCCTCTTTCTGCACCTCTGTTGGTTCTTTCTGCATATCTCTTGCTTCTTTCTGCACCTTTCTTCCTCTTTCTGCACATGTCCTACCTCTGTAGGCATAGTTAGAAATTAGCATTTAAAAAACCTTAGAAATTCACTGAAAAAACCATAGGTTTCAGGGATGTTATAGTTAGAAATTAGCATTTAAAAAACCTTTGAAATTCACTGAAAAAACCATAGGTTTCAGGGACGTTAAGTTAGAAATTAGCATTTAGAAAACCTTAGAAATTCACTGAAAAAACCATAGGTTTCAGGGACGTTAAGTTAGAAATTAGCATTTAAAAAACCCTTAGAAATTTACTGAAAAAACCACAGGTTTCAGGGACGTTATAGTTAGTTGGACATTTCACTCATACAAAACCAGAGAAAATCGGCTGTTATAGTTAGTTGAGCTAACTATAACTCGCGCCCCCGCAATGCACTGCTGATGACATCACATATTACATCATTCATGACATGGTCAGTGACATCACCGATGACATCTCAAATGACTTCACTGATGACATCATCCACGTGATAATCTGATGCACCTCCTCACACCCTAATATAACCTTTGATACACCCACTCTAAAATACAGACTACCATTTCCGAAACCATAGACACACCAATACCAGTTGCTACATACCCACTCACTGATTCCTAGGTCTACACACACATCCACTCATTCACCCATACAGTCACTCATACATGCAGTCACTCATCAATACAGCACTATCATATGCACTCATACACCTATACAGACTCACACACCACCACTCATCCATAGAGTTACTCACACACCTAGTCAGTCATGCAAAGAATCAATCACACTCCCATTTACTCACCTATACAGTTATACACACACCACCTCACGTATTCATACAGATACTAGCATATAGTTACTCTCTTATACAATCACTGATACAAGCACACACTCATCCATACAGCCACTCTCACAATCACTCACTCTCACATATAGTCATTTATATACTCCAACACTCACATATACTGCCTTTCACATATGTAGTTACTCACACATGTACCACTGAGACATCCATTCACTCACCAACACACCCATATACAAACTCACCCACCCACACAGCCCTTCACAGATGCACTCTTGAACCCATACACCCAGTGAATCACCCACTCACACATCTATGCACAGAGTCACACACCCCCAACCCACCCACACAGATACTCAGGCACCCATACAGCTACTCAGACAAACAATCAATAACCCATATAGACACTCATGTAGCTACTCACCAACCCATGCAGCCGCTTACACACCAACTGACAGACTGATACAGACATTCACACAGTTTAGTCACTAACCCATGCATTCAGTAAGACACATTTAATCACTCACTTATACAGACAGTCACGCACCTACTAAATCATCCATTCAGACACTTATACACCCACTCATTCTTCAATACACCTTGGCATATATATATATAAAACATATTTCAACTTTACAGAAACACACAGTCACTGGATGATGTCATCAGTGGTGTCATTTGAGATGTCATAAGTGATGTCATCAGTGATGTCACTGACCATGTCATGAATGATGTAATGTGACGTCATCAGCAGTGCATTGCGGGGGCGCGAGTTATAGTTAGCTCAACTAACTATAACAGCTGAATTTCTCTGGCTTTGTATGAGTGAAATGTCCAACTAACTATAACATCCCTGAAACCTGTGGTTTTTTCAGTGGATATATATATTTATATATATAGAGATTTAGAGATATATGTATATATCTTTTTTTTTCTTCTTCTAAAAGTCTGGCAAAGTACCACTCACCACTCAGGATGGGCCGTGTTTGTGGGATTACCAGCCGCCCACTATTAATCCAAACAACGTCTCCAGTTCTAAATGGAAAACAGACCACTCCATGTTTGCTATTCCAATATTTAATTATCAGGAAGGAAGGAGAAACTGATGCATTTCGACCTTACAAAGGTCTTGATCACATGACATCTCATTGACCATTAGGCTATTTATGCAATCATGACATAACAGAGACAACATTCACAAATAGAGGGACAAAGGGCTTTTATACATGAGGTCCAGCACAAATGCCCAAATGCAATATGAAAATTAGAGTTGTGCTGTTCCTAAATAATCTAGAGTGTAGCAATATACAAAAGACAGTAGGCTACAGAGTCAAAGAGATGGGAATCCATTTCTTTGGAATATAATGCCCTCACATACCCAGTTGGGTGTCATGCTTCATCATCGGGCTGCTCCTCATCTGGCCGGTGCTGCAATGCCTGACGGGCTCCCAATGAGGGGCACTTTGGCGGAGATCTTTTTCCAAATAGCCGTTTGGTGCCGTGTGGGTGAGGGGCTTAGTGAGTGTAGATGAATGAGTGGTGTGTGATGTTTATGTGAATTAAAACAGGGTTGGGAGTACCAGCAAAAATAATTTTAATTGTGGGGTCTCCTACCCTGATTAAAATAAAAGGAAAGGCGCAATGCTAAGTTAATGTCTCAGGTGTGGCGCTCTTCCGTGTGGTTGGTCAACATGTTTCTCGCCTATTCTACAAGTGTGAGAAGTTGGCCTGGTATATGCTGTTCACTAATTAAAGTGTGTAGGAGAGTAGGATCTGCTTCACATGGGTACCCCCACTTTTTGCTGATGCTTCACTGTTTTTCGACCTTAGTCTGGCTGGGGCCCTGCTAATCAGAACCCCAGCCTAGCTGCTTCCTCTCTAAAATGGTTTCCATGTGCCTTAGGCACATCTCTGATTGGAATCTGGAGTGCCCTTATAAGTCCCTAGTATATGGTATACTATGTACCCAGGGCATAGGTACCTCAGAGGCCTACCAGGGGCTGCAGCATGTATTGTGCCACCCCTGGAAGGCCATCCAAACTGACACCACAAGTCTGCTACTGCAGCCTGGGTAAGGTGGTGCATGCACCCCTTACTGTGATATAGGCTACCTATATCACTATATACATACACACATATAAACCTATAAGTCACTCCTATGGCAGGCCTTATCAATCCTGAAGGCAGAGTGCGTGGTTCCTATGTGAGAGGGTGCCCCTGCATGACCAGGGCCCCTCTGCAGCGTTCGGAGACCCTTCTCTGATGCTGTTTGTAGTGCAGCCAGACCATATACTCTTAAGCGCATTATAACCTCGCGTTAAATGCTAACTTTGGGATGGCTGCACGGAAACATGTCGTGTTTGGTGTCAAACATCTTGGAATACTACCCCCCCCCCGCCAGTTCTGGCGGCGGGGGAAGCATTCCACCCTTCTAGAGGGAAAGACATGTACACACCGGTATGCCCGGTACTGACTTTCCAAGCCCTGGCATCACAAAATGGATGCCGCTGCCACAGACACGAGTCTGGCCTCCTGCTGCTGACCGAAAATCCGGCAGGGGAGGCCTGGACAAATAGGTTTCCTGTCCCAGGGAGGTGTGACCACCTCCCCAGACAGGATAGTGTGTATTGGGGCTGGGCGGGAGCACTCTCTGGTGCTTTGAAGTCCTGCACTGGGGGCACACTTGGTGTCCCTGTGCATACCCCAGTTCAAACTGGCTCTGGCGCAAAACTGGACAAAGGGAAAGGGGTGTAACTACCCCTCTGCCCTGACCCTCCCATAGGTGGGGTCACAGAGTATGTCCAACCCCCTACCTTAGTATAAGTAGGGGAACCCAGTCCTTAGGACTTTAGATTTACCTGGACGAAACTCTGATACAGAATCCTGGACCTTCGACGCTCTACTTCAAGATTAGAGGACTGAAGAATCTCCCTTGGGGTCAAGGAGTGACTCCCCTGCTTGGCAGGCACCAAAGAAGCAATTGTCCGGTCTGCATCGCTGAAGCTCCCGTCGGACGCCGAAGTCTTTGCATCACCAGAGGTGGATTTCCAGACTTCCCGAGGCTGCCCTGAGTGTTTGATTGGCTCAAACGTTCCGTCCATCATCCCCTTTTGTATCGCTTTGTTCGCCCTAAGTTGGCGGGGGTATGCCCAGACGTGGGTCCCTTGCTCACTTTGCCACTGGATTCAAGCAAGCCTGGCTGATGACGGCTGGAATGCCAGAAACCGGTCCTAGGATGCTTGTTTCCGGTCCAGGGAAGACATGGCTTGGCAGTTCGGGCTGGACTGTTCCCATGAGGCACAGGGTCAGACTGATTTGCATATGGCCATGTCTGAACTGGGGTGGTGGAGTGAGCTAAAGAATGATGATGGATTAAACCCAGATCAGTTGACTGGGGGTGAGTGTTTGATTGGCTCAAACGTTCCATCCATCATCCCCTTTTGTATCGCTTTGTTCGCCCTAAGTTGGCGGGGGTATGCCCAGACGTGGGTCCCTTGCTCACTTTGCCACTGGATTCAAGCAAGCCTGGCTGATGACGGCTGGAATGCCAGAAACCGGTCCTAGGATGCTTGTTTCCGGTCCAGGGAAGACATGGCTTGGCAGTTCGGGCTGGACTGTTCCCATGAGGCACAGGGTCAGACTGATTTGCATATGGCCATGTCTGAACTGGGGTGGTGGAGTGAGCTAAAGAATGATGATGGATTAAACCCAGATCAGTTGACTGGGGGTGAGTGTTTGATTGGCTCAAACGTTCCGTCCATCATCCCCTTTTGTATCGCTTTGTTCGCCCTAAGTTGGCGGGGGTATGCCCAGACGTGGGTCCCTTGCTCACTTTGCCACTGGATTCAAGCAAGCCTGGCTGATGACGGCTGGAATGCCAGAAACCGGTCCTAGGATGCTTGTTTCCGGTCCAGGGAAGACATGGCTTGGCAGTTCGGGCTGGACTGTTCCCATGAGGCACAGGGTCAGACTGATTTGCATATGGCCATGTCTGAACTGGGGTGGTGGAGTGAGCTAAAGAATGATGATGGATTAAACCCAGATCAGTTGACTGGGGGTGAGTGTTTGATTGGCTCAAACGTTCCGTCCATCATCCCCTTTTGTATCGCTTTGTTCGCCCTAAGTTGGCGGGGGTATGCCCAGACGTGGGTCCCTTGCTCACTTTGCCACTGGATTCAAGCAAGCCTGGCTGATGACGGCTGGAATGCCAGAAACCGGTCCTAGGATGCTTGTTTCCGGTCCAGGGAAGACATGGCTTGGCAGTTCGGGCTGGACTGTTCCCATGAGGCCCAGGGTCAGACTGATTTGCATATGGCCATGTCTGAACTGGGGTGGTGGAGTGAGCTAAAGAATGATGATGGATTAAACCCAGATCAGTTGACTGGGGGTGAGTGTTTGATTGGCTCAAACGTTCCGTCCATCGTCCCCTTTTGTATCGCTTTGTTCGCCCTAAGTTGGCGGGGGTATGCCCAGACGTGGGTCCCTTGCTCACTTTGCCACTGGATTCAAGCAAGCCTGGCTGATGACGGCTGGAATGCCAGAAACCGGTCCTAGGATGCTTGTTTCCGGTCCAGGGAAGACATGGCTTGGCAGTTCGGGCTGGACTGTTCCCATGAGGCACAGGGTCAGACTGATTTGCATATGGCCATGTCTGAACTGGGGTGGTGGAGTGAGCTAAAGAATGATGATGGATTAAACCCAGATCAGTTGACTGGGGGTGAGTGTTTGATTGGCTCAAGCGTTCCGTCCATCATCCCCTTTTGTATCGCTTTGTTCGCCCTAAGTTGGCGGGGGTATGCCCAGACGTGGGTCCCTTGCTCACTTTGCCACTGGATTCAAGCAAGCCTGGCTGATGACGGCTGGAATGCCAGAAACCGGTCCTAGGATGCTTGTTTCCGGTCCAGGGAAGACATGGCTTGGCAGTTCGGGCTGGACTGTTCCCATGAGGCACAGGGTCAGACTGATTTGCATATGGCCATGTCTGAACTGGGGTGGTGGAGTGAGCTAAAGAATGATGATGGATTAAACCCAGATCAGTTGACTGGGGGAGTGTTTGATTGGCTCAAGCGTTCCGTCCATCATCCCCTTTTGTATCGCTTTGTTCGCCCTAAGTTGGCGGGGGTATGCCCAGACGTGGGTCCCTTGCTCACTTTGCCACTGGATTCAAGCAAGCCTGGCTGATGACGGCTGGAATGCCAGAAACCGGTCCTAGGATGCTTGTTTCCGGTCCAGGGAAGACATGGCTTGGCAGTTCGGGCTGGACTGTTCCCATGAGGCACAGGGTCAGACTGATTTGCATATGGCCATGTCTGAACTGGGGTGGTGGAGTGAGCTAAAGAATGATGATGGATTAAACCCAGATCAGTTGACTGGGGGTGAGTGTTTGATTGGCTCAAACGTTCCGTCCATCATCCCCTTTTGTATCGCTTTGTTCGCCCTAAGTTGGCGGGGGTATGCCCAGACGTGGGTCCCTTGCTCACTTTGCCACTGGATTCAAGCAAGCCTGGCTGATGACGGCTGGAATGCCAGAAACCGGTCCTAGGATGCTTGTTTCCGGTCCAGGGAAGACATGGCTTGGCAGTTCGGGCTGGACTGTTCCCATGAGGCACAGGGTCAGACTGATTTGCATATGGCCATGTCTGAACTGGGGTGGTGGAGTGAGCTAAAGAATGATGATGGATTAAACCCAGATCAGTTGACTGGGGGTGAGTGTTTGATTGGCTCAAACGTTCCGTCCATCATCCCCTTTTGTATCGCTTTGTTCGCCCTAAGTTGGCGGGGGTATGCCCAGACGTGGGTCCCTTGCTCACTTTGCCACTGGATTCAAGCAAGCCTGGCTGATGACGGCTGGAATGCCAGAAACCGGTCCTAGGATGCTTGTTTCCGGTCCAGGGAAGACATGGCTTGGCAGTTCGGGCTGGACTGTTCCCATGAGGCACAGGGTCAGACTGATTTGCATATGGCCATGTCTGAACTGGGGTGGTGGAGTGAGCTAAAGAATGATGATGGATTAAACCCAGATCAGTTGACTGGGGGAGTGTTTGATTGGCTCAAACGTTCCGTCCATCATCCCCTTTTGTATCGCTTTGTTCGTCCTAAGTTGGCGGGGGTATGCCCAGACGTGGGTCCCTTGCTCACTTTGCCACTGGATTCAAGCAAGCCTGGCTGATGACGGCTGGAATGCCAGAAACCGGTCCTAGGATGCTTGTTTCCGGTCCAGGGAAGATATGGCTTGGCAGTTCGGGCTGGACTGTTCCCATGAGGCACAGGGTCAGACTGATTTGCATATGGCCATGTCTGAACTGGGGTGGTGGAGTGAGCTAAAGAATGATGATGGATTAAACCCAGATCAGTTGACTGGGGGTGAGTGTTTGATTGGCTCAAACGTTCCGTCCATCATCCCCTTTTGTATCGCTTTGTTCGCCCTAAGTTGGCGGGGGTATGCCCAGACGTGGGTCCCTTGCTCACTTTGCCACTGGATTCAAGCAAGCCTGGCTGATGACGGCTGGAATGCCAGAAACCGGTCCTAGGATGTTTGTTTCCGGTCCAGGGAAGACATGGCTTGGCAGTTCGGGCTGGACTGTTCCCATGAGGCACAGGGTCAGACTGATTTGCATATGGCCATGTCTGAACTGGGGTGGTGGAGTGAGCTAAAGAATGATGATGGATTAAACCCAGATCAGTTGACTGGGGGTGAGTGTTTGATTGGCTCAAACGTTCAGGCCATCATCCCCTTTTGTATCGCTTTGTTCGCCCTAAGTTGGCGGGGGTATGCCCAGACGTGGGTCCCTTGCTCACTTTGCCACTGGATTCAAGCAAGCCTGGCTGATGACGGCTGGAATGCCAGAAACCGGTCCTAGGATGCTTGTTTCCGGTCCAGGGAAGACATGGCTTGGCAGTTCGGGCTGGACTGTTCCCATGAGGCACAGGGTCAGACTGATTTGCATATGGCCATGTCTGAACTGGGGTGGTGGAGTGAGCTAAAGAATGATGATGGATTAAACCCAGATCAGTTGACTGGGGGTGAGTGTTTGATTGGCTCAAACGTTCCGTCCATCATCCCCTTTTGTATCCCCTGCTTGGCAGGCACCAAAGAAGCAATTGTCCGGTCTGCATCGCTGAAGCTCCCGTCGGACGCCGAAGTCTTTGCATCACCAGAGGTGGATTTCCAGACTTCCCGAGGCTGCCCTGAGTCCCCAGCAAAGCTGAGGCCCGTAGCTGTCGTGGGTAACGTGGAACTGTGACCCCTGGACACCGAACGCATTTGCAAGTGCATCCTCTTCTGGGTCTCCCACGAAGTCGTGCTTTGGGCTCCGAGAAGCCCCAGCCTCCAGCACCAACTGCACCGAAGATCACTGGCCTCCACCCCACGAGTGTCCTGTGAGCCAGCTCCACGTGCACCGTCTCGAGGCTCCTTCGCGGTCGCTAGTCCGTTGGCTAGTAGGCCCTCCCGAAGGCCAATCTTTTTCTGCTTGGCTCCCTGGTTGCTCCAGGTGTGCCCTGACTTATCCTCGCTGGGTGAGTCCCCCAGACCTTGCTGGTCTGCAACATCGTCCTTCTTCGATTTCCACGAGACTTGCCGTTGCCAAGGCTTGTTGGGTCCAATCCGGTCGCCGACACCCCTGCAATCGACAGACGTCGTGGGACAGCTCGAATCCAGCTCCTGGTTGTCGTCGACGCCTCCTGGACCTCGTGGCTGAAGAGTCAAGATGACCATCAACCTACCTGAAGCACTCGACATCGGTGGGCATCTGCTCATCGCCTTCCTGGTCACTGGCTAGTGACCCAGACTCTGTACCCTCTGCTTTCAGGTTCTTCAGATCTTCGATCCACCTTTGGATCCACCCGAACACTTTCGACTTGGTCGCCAGCAGCACTTTGCAGCAGATCGCCATAGAAAGCGACGACGAAACCCGACCCCGAAAGACACCTATGCACCCGGCTCCCCTGGGTGAGGTAACTCGAGTACTCCGGTGCTCCCGTGGGTAGACACACTAAAACAGCCTAGTTCTCAAAGGGTTTGCTCCAAGTCCTCCTCTAAGTGTCCCTTTTCTTTTAAATTCTAATCGCGACTTTCCCCATAGAAGTTAACGGTGGGTCGCGGTTGTGTTCATACACTGCATGCGTCCCCCGTGGGTCCCCTGTGTCACTGCCTTGGGTGGTTCCTTGTGGTCCAAGCACTTCTACAGGCTCTAGGCCTTGTGTCTAGCTCAGTCGTGGTTCTTATACCACTTTATTGGTATATGGTTTGGTACGCCCCTGGGGCTCAAACGTGTATTTGTGCTATTACTGTAGATAACTAACTCGTAACGTATGTACTTCGAACTCTAGCCTCATAAAGAGACTAGAGGGGTGTGTTTAGTAATAAATACATATATTTTGAATATATACCTGGTGTGGTCCTCTTTCATTTGGTCACTCAAGAGATTATAGACTGATAAAACAAGCTGCTTTACATTCCTTCAAGACTTAGCCTGAAGGCTGCTCTCCATAGCTACCACTAGGATAGCTTTCAATAAAGGTTGTCTTTAACCTATTTCCAATAAGGGGTTGTTTGGACTGGTGCAAGGTGCCCACTATAATTAGTGGACAGCATATGCCAGGCCAACTTCTCACATTGGTGTGCAGCGTGTGGGATTCCAGCTTGCTATTGTTTTACCAGATAATCTCAATTGAATTGATCAACTGAAAACCACTAAGGGTACCTAAGGTACATATAAATCAAGCTTAGTAATACAGTAAGTTCTACTGAACTTAGAGTTGTGTGTTAAGGGACAGCACACCCTTTCTACAACTCAAGAGAGTTTAGTAGGCCACACTAGAGTAGGTAGTGCATACACCACACCTCACTAGTGATGTCTTCAAAGCCAGGACCCAGTGAGTCCTTGCCAGAAGCCAGTGGGCTTCTTCCCTCCAAGTATGATAAACTCCCATTCTTGGAATTGAGAGCCTTATGCACTACTAGGAAGTTGAAGACAGGCAAAAGTGCCAGCACCCAACACCTCAGGGAGGTGTTACTAGCTGATGATCTCAGCAGGCCCCTAGGGTCTGAAGGGGTAGGCAAAGAGGGTGGGGCAGAAGATGAGGAAGGGGCCAGGGGTGAAGAAACCCAGGCCCCCCCCTCTGAAACTGGCCAGGAAGGTGAAAATGACCTTGTCCTGGAAAATCCAATTCCTCCTGTGGAGGAGGAGGAGGGAGAGGATCAGACTGACCTCCCTTTGTCCCTCCAGGAAGAGTTCTGAGTGTGCCCAGAAGGTCTAGGTCTCCTTCTCAGGAGTCTAACCACTCTGACACCTCAATAGGGACCTCTGTCTCCTCTCATAGGAGGGAATCCTCTCATGAGAGGAGAAAGAGACTGATTCAATATGAGCAAGCTCAACTTGAACTCAGGAAACAGCAATTGGCTATAGACAGGGAGTCCCTAGATCTCTATAGAGAGAGACAAAAGTTGGGACTAGAGTCCCATGGTGGCAGCAGTTTCCCCAAAGATAGGGAAAGGTCTTATGACCATAGAAACCTGAGCAAGATTGTCCCTCCCTACCAGAGTGGGGATGATATCCACAAATGGATAACTGCTCTAGAGAGGGCCTGTAAAGTACAGAGGGTCCCTCAGGAGCAGTGGGCAGCAATCTTGTGGCTCTCCTTTGCAGACAAAGGTAGAGACAAGCTCCTCACTGTTAGGGAGGAGGATGCTGATAATTACAAAGTCTTGAAGAGTGCTCTAATTAATGGGTTTGGCCTAACCACTGAACAACACAGGTTAAAGTTCAGGGATACCCAAAAAGCACAGACTCAAGACTGGGTGGACTTTGTTGATTGTTCTGCCAAGGCTCTGGAAGGTTGGTTATTGGGCAGTAAGGTATGTGACTTCACAGGATTGTACAATCTGATAATGAGGGAGCAGATTCTTAATAACTGTCAAAATCAGCTGTTGCATCAGCACCTGGTAGACTCTGATCTGACCTCTCCCCAAGAATTGGGAAAGAAGGCAGACAAATGAGTCAGGACCAGGGTGAAGCAGAAGGTACAGAACCAAGGTGGTGACCCTAAGAAGCAAGATTCGAAAACCTCTGATAAGGGTGGGGAGAAGGGTAAAGATCAAAAGTCTTCACAAGGCCCCCAAAAATCTTCTTCAGGTGGGGATTCACAGTCTACCAAAGGGAAAGGCCAAAGAAAACCATGGTGCAAGGTCTGTAAGCAAAAGACCCACTGGACCGGTGATTGCACCAAGTCCAAAGACTCGACTCCAGCCCCCACCAATGCCCCTAAGGCACCTGCTCCCCCTAGTGCAGCTACAGTTGGTGGTGGGACCACACAAGCCAAGGGTTTAGTAGGGTTGACCCTGGGTAAAGAGATGAGCTCTGACCTAGTCAGAGAACTCACTCAGGCTGTCCTAGTCTGTGATGGAGGCATGGATATGACCTCCTCTGTGAGTCCCAGTAATCTGGGCAAGTACAGACAACAGCCTTTGATCAATGGAAGAGAGGCTTTGGCATTTAGGGACACAGGGGCAAGTGTCACCATGGTGACACAAGACCTTGTGAATCCTGGGCAGATAATACTTGGTGAAATGTACCAAGTGACCAATGCTAGCAACGTCAGAACAGACCATACTCTGGCAGTTGTTAACTTCTCCTGGGGAGGGGTAACTGGCCTTAAGAAGGTTGTGGTAAGTGCAGACCTACCCGTTGAATGCTTGCTTGGCAATGACTTAGAAACTTCAGCTTGGGCAGAAGTGGAGCTCAGGACCCATGCAGAAATGCTGGGGATCCCTGCAGATGTGTTTGCTGTGACCAGGTCACAAGCCAAAATGTCTAGCACTGAACAGGCCTTGGATTCTGGAATAATGGACCAAGTGCCTTCCAAGAAGAGGAGTAGTAGGGTAAAGGCAGTGCCTTCCCCTTGGCTCAGAAGGAAGATCAGTCCCCTGAGGGGGATGATCTCAGTCCTGAGGAAGGAACTGTCCCAGAGGAGCTTGAACCTGAACAGGTTGAGTTCTTGGGGACAGGGGGACCTTCCAGGGCAGATCTGAGCCAGGAGCAGCAGAGCTGCCCCTCTCTTGAACCCCTCAGACAGCAAGCTGCTGCTGAGGCTGCTGGGAAAGCTAGTGGTCCCCATACTGTGTATTGGGATGATGGACTCTTGTACTCAGAGTGTAGAGACCCCAAGCCTGGTGCTACCAGGAGGTTGGTTATACCTCTGAAGTTCAGGGGCTTCCTATTGACCCTAGCCCATGATATTCCCTTAGCAGGTCACCTGGGCCAGAACAAGACTTGGGACAGAATTGTCCCTCACTTTCACTGGCCCCACATGTCTGAAGACACCAAGGAGTTTTGTCGCTCCTGTGTAACCTGCCAGGCCAGTGGCAAGGCAGGTGGCACTACAAAGGCCCCCTGATACCACTACCTGTGGTGGGGGTTCCCTTTGAAAGGGTGGGGATTGACATTGTTGGTCCCATGGATCCCCAAACAGCATCTGGGCACAGGTTTATCCTGGTGGTAGTGGATCATGCCACCAGGTACCCAGAGGCTATACCCCTTAGGACCACTACAGCACCTGTGGTGGCAAGGGCCCTCCTGGGAATTTTCTCAAGAGTGGGCTTCCTAAGGAGGTTGTATCAGACAGGGGTGCAAACTTTATGTCTGGATACTTAAAAGCAATGTGGAAGGAGTGTGGAGTGACTTACAAGTTCACCACACCCTAACACCCACAATGCAATGGTTTAGTTGAGAGATTCAACAAAACCTTGAAGGGCATGATTAAAGGGCTCCCAGAAAAGCTTAGGCGAAGATGGGACATACTCTTTCCCTGCCTTTTATTTGCGTACAGGGAGGTGCCTCAAAAGGGGGTTGGCTACAGCCCCTTTGAACTTTTGTTTGGTCACCCTGTCAGGGGTCCACTGTGCTTGGTGAAGGAAGGATGGGAGTTACCTCTCAAGCCCCCAAAGCAAGACATAGTGGACTACGTACTTGATCTCCGCTCCCGGATGGCTGAGTATATGAAAAAGGCAACTAAAAACCTTGAGGCTAGCCAGGAACTTCAAAAGGCCTTGCATGACCAAAGGCTGTACTGACTGTTTATCAGCCAGGACAGAAGGTGTGGGTGTTGGAGCCAGTGGCCCCATCAGCTCTCCAAGACAAATGGAGTGGACCCCATACCATTGTTGAGCAGAAGGGTGAGGTTACCTACTTAGTAGACCTAGGAACACCCAGGAGTCCCACAGGGTTCTCCATGTCAACAGGTTAAAGCCATATGTGGACAGGGCAGACATGGGCTTGCTCATGGCTACTGATGAGGGACAGGAGGAAGAGAGTGACCCACTCCCTGACCTGCTCTCACAGAACCCTGGTGATGGGTCAGTGGATGGTGTAGCCTTGGCAGGCAGCCTCACTACCCAGCAACAGACTGATTGCAGACAGGTGCTCAATCAGTTCAGACACATATTCTCACTGACACCCAGTCAGACTACCTGGTGCACTCATGAAGTGGACACTGGGGACAGTCTGCCTATTAAAAATAATATTTAAAGGCAACCTGACCATGTCAGGGACTGTATCAGGACAGGAGTCCAGAAGATGTTGGATTTGGGAGTTATTGAACCCTCAGATAGCCCTTGAAGCTAGTCCAGTGGTCCTTGTGCCAAAACCTCACACCAGTGGTGGGAAAAGAGAGATGAGGTTTTGTGTGGACTACAGGGGTCTCAATGCAGTCACTAGGACTGATGCCCATCCAATACCAAGGGCAGATGAGCTAATAGACACTTTGGCCTCAGCCAAGTATCTAAGCACATTTGACCTGACAGCTGGCTACTGGCAGATCATACTAGCTGATGATGCAAAGCCAAAGACAGCATTCTCAACCCCTAGTGGGCATTATCAATTTGTGGTGATGCCCTTTGGTCTGAAGAATGCACCTGCCACTTTTCAGAGGTTGGTGAATACAGTCCTTACAGGTCTGGAAGCCTATAGTGCAGCATATCTAGATGATATTGCTGTCTTTAGCTCCACCTGGGAGGATCACCTGGTCCACCTCAGAAATGTTTTACAGGCCCTGCAGAAAGCAGGCCTGACTATCAAGGCCACCAAGTGCCAGATAGGGCAGAGTCAGGTTGTGTACCTGGGCCACCTTGTGGGTGGAGGCCAGGTTCAACCACTGCAGAGCAAGATCCAGACCATCATGGACTGGACTGCTCCAACTACCCAGACTCAGGTGAGAGCCTTCTTAGGCCTGACTGGGTACTATAGGAGATTTGTCAAGGGGTATGGATCAATAGTGACACCCCTGAATGACTTAACTTCCAAGAAAATGCCCAAAAAGGTTCAGTGGACAGTTAGCTGTCAAAAGGCATTTGATGACCTGAAGCAGGCCATATGCACTGCTCCCATTCTACAGAGTCCTGATTACTCCAAGAAGTTCATTGTTCAAACTGATGCATCTGAATTGGGGGTAGGGGCTGTACTGTCACAATTGAATGATGAAGGTCAGGATCAGCCAGTAGCTTTCATTAGCAGAAGGCTGACCCCTAGAGAGAAACGTTGGTCAGCCATTGAGAGGGAGGCCTTTGCTGTGGTCTGGGCTCTGAAGAAGTTGAGGCCATACTTGTTTGGTACTCACTTCCTTGTTCAAACAGACCATAAGCCCTTCTTATGGCTAAAACAAATGAAGGGTGAAAACCCCAAACTGCTTAGGTGGTCCATTTCCCTACAGGGGATGGACTTCACAGTGGAACATAGACCTGGGAGTAACCATGCCAATGCAGATGGACTCTCTAGGTACTTCCACTTAGAACATGAAGACTTAACTGGGCAAGGTTAGTTTAATGTCCCTACGTTTGGGGGGGGGGTTGTGTAGGAGAGTAGGATCTGCTTCACATGGGTACCCCCACTTTTTGCTGATGCTTCACTGTTTTTCGATCTTAGTCTGGCTGGGGCGCTGCTAATCAGAACCCCAGCCTAGCTGCTTCCTCTCTAAAATGGTTTCCATGTGCCTTAGGCACATCTCTGATTGGAATCTGGAGTGCCCTTATAAGTCCCTAGTATATGGTATACTATGTACCCAGGGCATAGGTACCTCAGAGGCCTACCAGGGGCTGCAGCATGTATTGTGCCACCCCTGGAAGGCCATCCAAACTGACACCACAGGTCTGCTACTGCAGCCTGGGTAAGGTGGTGCATGCACCCCTTACTGTGATATAGGCTACCTATATCACTATATACATACACACATATAAACCTATAAGTCACTCCTATGGCAGGCCTTATCAATCCTGAAGGCAGAGTGCGTGGTTCCTATGTGAGAGGGTGCCCCTGCATGAGCAGGGCCCCTCTGCAGCGTTCAGAGACCCTTCTCTGATGCTGTTTGTAGTGCAACCTGACCATATACTCTTAAGCGCATTATAACCTCGCGTTAAATGCTAACTTTGGGATGGCTGCACGGAAACATGTCGTGTTTGGTGTCAAACATCTTGGAATACTACCCCCCCCGCCAGTTCTGGGGGCGGGGGTAGCATTCCACCCTTCTAGAGGGAAAGACATGTACACACCGGTATGCCCGGTACTGACTTTCCAAGCCCTGGCATCACAAAATGGATGCCGCAGACACAAGTCTGGCCTCCTGCTGCTGACCGAAACTCCGGCAGGGGAGGCCTGCACAATAGGTTTCCTGTCCCAGGGAGGTGTGACCACCTCCCCAGACAGGATAGTGTGTATTGGGGCTGGGCGGGAGCACTCTCTGGTGCTTTGAAGTCCTGCACTGGGGGCACACTTGGTGTCCCTGTGCATACCCCAGTTCAAACCGGCTCAGGGGCTTCCAGCCCTGCTCTGGCGCAAAACTGGACAAAGGGAAAGGGGTGTAACCACCCCTCTGCCCTGACCCTCCCATAGGTGGGGTCACAGAGTATGTCCAACCCCCTACCTTAGTATAAGTAGGGGAACCCAGTCCTTAGGACTTTAGATTTACCTGGACGAAACTCTGATACAGAATCCTGGACCTTCGACGCTCTACTTCAAGATTAGAGGACTGAAGAATCTCCCTTGGGGTCAAGGAGTGACTCCCCTGCTTGGCAGGCACCAAAGAAGCAATTGTCCGGTCTGCATCGCTGAAGCTCCCGTCGGACGCCAAAGTCTTTTCATCACCAGAGGTGGATTTCCAGACTTCCCCGAGGCTGCCCTGAGTTCAATCAATCAATCAATCAATCACAGAATTTGTAGAGCGCACTACTTACCCGCGAGGGTCTCAAGGCGCTTGGGAGAGGGAAGGGGGGGGGGGGGATGCTGCTACTGGTCGAACAGCCAGGTCTTGAGTAGCCTCCTGAAGGTCAGCAGGTCTTGGGTCTGTCGTAGGCTTAGGGGAAGGGTGTTCCAGGTCTTGGCGGCGAGGTGTGAGAAGGATCTGCCGCCGGCGGTTGTTCTTCGAATGCGAGGGACGGTGGCGAGGGAGAGGTCGGCGGAGCGGAGCTGGCGGTTGGGGACGTAGAAGAAGAGTCGTCTGTTGAGGTAGGCTGGGCCAGTTTTGTGGAGTGCCTTGTGTGCGTGGATGAGGAGTTTGAAGGTGATCCTCCTGTCGACGGGGAGCCAGTGCAGGTTCCTCAAATGGGGGTGATGTGGCTGTGGCGTGGTACGTCGAGGATCAGTCGTGCGGAGGCGTTTTGTATGCGTTGCAGTCGCTTGATGAGCTTGGCCGGGGCTCCCGCGTGAGGGCGTTCCCATAGTCCAGTCTGCTACTGACGAGGGCCTGGGTGACTGTTCTTCTTGTGTCTGTCGGGATCCACCTGTAGATCTTGCGAAGCATGCGGAGGGTGTTGAAGCAGGAGGAGACGA
This sequence comes from Calotriton arnoldi, assembly GCA_963921515.1. Taxonomy (NCBI): domain Eukaryota; kingdom Metazoa; phylum Chordata; class Amphibia; order Caudata; family Salamandridae; genus Calotriton; species Calotriton arnoldi. The sequence continues at coordinate 1,323,487 of CAWUFW010000752.1, forward strand.
CTGCGTTGACTTGCTTGGCCATGGAGAGCATTGAGTCGAGGATGACTCCCAGGTTGCGTGCGTGGTCGGTGGGTGCCGGGGCTGCTCCCAGCGTCGTTGGCCACCAGGAGTCGTCCCAGGCTGAGGGGTTGGAGCCGAGGATGAGGACCTCCGTTTTGTCCGTGTTCAGCTTTAGTCGGCTGATCTTCATCCAATCGGCGACGGCCTTCATTCCTTCGTGGAGATTGGCTTTGGCAGCGAGGGGGTCCTTGGTGAGGAGAGGATCAGTTGAGTGTCGTCGGCGTAGGAGATAATGTTGAGGTCGTGTTGTCTGGCGATGCGTGCGAGCGGGGCCATGTAGATGTTGAACAGTGTTGGGCTGAGGGACGATCCCTGGAGTACGCCGCAGATGATCTCGGAGGCTTCGGATCGGAAAGGTGGGAGGCGGACTCTCTGGGTTCTGCCGTCGAGGAAGGAGGTGGTCCATTCCAGGGCCTTGTCTCGGATCCCTGCGTCGTGGAGGCGTGCGCGTAGAGTGCGGTGGCAGACAGTGTCGAAGGCAGCGGAGAGGTCCAGCAGGATGAGGGCTGCGGACTCACCATTGTCCAGCAGGATCCTGATGTCGTCGGTGGCGGCGATGAGGGCAGTCTCAGTGCTGTGGTTGCTGCGGAACCCCGATTGGGATGGGTCCAGGATGCTGTTTTCTTCGAGGTATCGGGTTAGCTGTTTGTTGACGATCTTCTCGATGACCTTGGCTGGGAACGGAAGCAGAGAGATGGGCCGGAAGTTCTTGAGGTCTCTCGGGTCCGCCTTGGGTTTTTGAGTAGGGCGTTGATCTCTGTGTGTTTCCAGCTCTCTGGGAAGGTCGCGGTCTCGAAGGAGAGATTGATGACGTTGCACAGGTGGGGTGCGATGGAGCTGCTGGCTTTGTTGAAGATGATGGTGCGGGAAAGGGTCTGACGGGGAGCCGGAGTGTATTGTGCTCATGGTCTTGATGGTGTCCTCGATGTTCACGCTGGTCCAGGCTGGCAGGGGGTCGTGGTCGATGGTGTGTGGCGGGTCTGGTGCATCGATCTTAGTTGGGGCTGTCAGGGTGTTGAAGCTGTCGTGGATGTCGGCGATCTTGCGGTGAAAGAAGGTGGCGAGGGAATCGCACAGAGGTTGCGACGGCGGGATGTCGTTGGTGTTGGAGTTGGGATTGGAGAGTTCCTTCACGATGTTGAAAAGTTCCCAGCAAAGCTGAGGCCCGTAGCTATCGTGGGTAACGTGGAACCGTGACCCCTGGACACCGAACGCATTTGCAAGTGCATCCTCTTTTGGGTCTCCCACGAAGTCGTGCTTTGGGCTCCGAGTAGCCCCAGCCTCCAGCACCAACTGCACCGAAGATCACTGGCCTCCACTCCACGAGTGTCCTGTGAGCCAGCTCCACGTGCACCGTCTCGAGGCTCCTTCGCGGTCGCTAGTCCGTTGGCTAGTAGGCCCTCCCGAAGGCCAATCTTTTTCTGCTTGGGCTCCCTGGTTGCTCCAGTTGTGCCCTGACTTATCTTCGCTGGGTGAGTCCCCCAGACCTTGCTGGTCTGCAACATCGTCCTTCGATTTCCATGAGACTTGCCGTTGCCAAGGCTTGTTGGGTCCAATCCGGTCGCCGACACCCCTGCAATCGACAGACGTTGTGGGACAGCTCAAATCCAGCTCCTGGTTGTCGTCGACGCCTCCTGGACCTCGTGGCTGAAGAGTCAAGACGACCGTCAACCTACCTGAAGCACTCGACATCGGTGGGCATCTGCTCATCGCCTTCCTGGTCACTGACTAGTGACCCAGACTCTGTCCCCTCTGCTTTCAGGTTCTTCAGATCTTCGATCCACCTTTGGATCCACCTGAACACTTTCGACTTGGTCGCCAGCAGCACTTTGCAGCAGATCGCCATAGAAAGCGACGACGAAACCCGACCCCGAAAGACACCTATGCACCTGGCTCCCCTGGGTGAGGTAACTCGAGTACTCCGGTGCTCCCGTGGGTATAGACACTAGAACAGCCTAGTTCTCAAAGGGTTTGCTCCAAGTCCTCCTCTAAGTGTCCCTTTTCTTTTAAATTCTAATCGCGACTTTCCCCATAGAAGTTAACGGTGGGTCGCGGTTGTGTTCATACACTGCACGCGTCCCCCGTGGGTCCCCTGTGTCACTGCCTTGGGTGGTTCCTTGTGGTCCAAGCACTTCTACAAGCTCTAGGCCTTGTGTCTAGCTCAGTCGTGGTTCTTATACCACTTTATTGGTATATGGTTTGGTACGCCCCTGGGGCTCAAACGTGTATTTGTGCTATTACTGTAGATAACTAACTCATAACGTATGTACTTCGAACTCTAGCCTCATAAAGAGACTAGAGGGGTGTGTTTAGTAATAAATACATATATTTTGAATATATACCTGGTGTGGTCCTCTTTCATTTGGTCACTCAAGAGATTATAGACTGGTAAAACAAGCTGCTTTACATTCCTTCAAGACTTAGCCTGAAGGCTGCTCTCCATAGCTACCACTAGGATAGCTTTCAATAAAGGTTGTCTTTAACCTATCTCCAATAAGGGGTTGTTTGGACTGGTGCAAGGTGCCCACTATAATTAGTGGACAGCATATGCCAGGCCAACTTCTCACAAAGTGGACACCTTGCACCAGAACAATTCGACTCTTATGGTAGATAGGTTTAAGACAACCTTTATAGAAAGCTATCCTAGTGGTAGCTGTGGAGAGCAGCCTTCAGGCTAAGTCTTGAAGGAATGTAAAGCAGCTTGTTTTACCACACAATCTCTTGAATCACCAAATGAAAAGACACCACACAGGTATATATATCAAATATATATGTATTTATTAATAAACACTTTCTACTAATCTCTTTATGAGATTAGAGGATCAGGAACATATGTACAAGTCAAATATTATCAGGATAAGTTTAGCACAATTGAATATTACAATCTTAGTTTGCTAGACCTAGGTCTAGGGCATCTAGAATCGAGGGACCCCCAAGAACCACCCCAGGTAGTTGTAGGAGACCCACAGGGGACGGACGCGGTGACCTGGCACCGATGCGAATCCTGTACGAGTCTATGCACTCAGACGCGATTGAGATATCAATGTTCAAGGTCCCTTGCGTGTTCGAGGCGAACACACCGATCGGACTCAGTACGAGTCGAAGGATTCGGTCTACAGATAGGATTTGCAAGGGAGTCGGACGCGGTGTGTCTAACACAGACGCGAACCAGGTACGAGTCAGTGCGAGAATCGCACGGGGAAAGTAAGAGTTTTAGGATACTTCTGGTGGACCTACAAGCAAGTCACTTACAGGGTAAGTAGTTCGAGGGCCCACACCCACAGGAGCACCGGAGTGCTGGAGTTACCTCACCCAGGGAAGCCGGGTGCACAGGTGTCCTTTGGTGTCGGGTCGCGGCGTCGTTTTCAATGGCGAACAAAGAAGACTTGCTGCTTGTGATGGTGTGAAGAAGTGTCCGGTGGAATCCAAGCCTGGATTCGGTGGAAGGATGACCTGAAAGCAGAGGGGACAGTGTTCAAAGTCACTTGGCAGTGACTCGGGGCAAGGAAGATGAATGCCCACCGTCGTCGCAGGGTTCAGGTCGTTCACGGTTGCCTTGACTCTTCAGCCACGAGGTCCAGGAGGCATCGACGACGACCAGGAGCTGGATTCGGCGTGTCCGACGATGTCTGCGGCTTACTGCGCTGTCGGTGACTCGATCAGAGCCAACAAGCCTTGGTAACAGCAAGTCTCGGGGAAAGTATGAAGAGGCAATGGCGCAGACCAGCAAGGTCTGTGGAACTCACCCAGCGACGGTAAGTCAGGGCAGGCCTGGAGCAACTAGGGGAGCCCTTTGGTTTCTTTGGAAAGTCTTCTGGGGACCCACAAGCCGGCTGGCAAGGGATTGCAAAGACGCCTCGGGAGGATTCTCTCACAGGGGCCCACGGTCACTCGGGACGTGGTAGGCCGCTGATCTTAGGAGGGATTCCTGCTGGAGGCTGGGACCACACGTGGTCCAAAGCACAAGTTCGTGGAACGTTGTGAGGGGTTGCACTTGACAATAGTGCACGGTACCCAGGGGTCGCGGTTCCTCGTTACTCTTGGGGTCCACTGGCCTCAGCTTCACTGGGGACTCACGATGGCCTTTGAGAAGTCAGGAAATCCACTTCTTGGGCTGCAGGGACTTCGGACTCCGGCGGGAGCAGCGTAGTTTGCGACTGTCGTTTGTAGTTTTGGTGCCTGCCAAGCAGGGAGTCACTCCTTGACTCCAAGGGAGATTCTTCAGTCTTCCAAAGGTAGTGGAACGTCGAAGGTCCGGGATTCTTCTTGTAGAGCGTCGTCCAGGGAAATCTAGGGTGCAATGCACAGGTTCCCCCTCTTATACTAAAAGGAGGGGAGGGACTAGCTCTATGACCCTACCTATGGGAGGGTCAGGGGAGTGGGTGGCTACACCCACTTCCCTTTGTCCAGTTTCGCGCCAGAGCAGGGACAGGTAGCCCCTGAGCCGGTTTGAACTGGCATATGCACAGAGGAGCCTTCTGCTCCCCCAGTGCAGGACTTCAAAGCACTCTAAGAGTGCACCCACCCAGCCCCAATACACTAAACCCTGTCTGGGAGGTGGTCACACCCCCTTGGGACAGGATATCTATTGTTGGGCTCCCTCCACTGCGAGTGTTGGTCATCAGCAGGAGGGCAGCCCAGTGTCTGTGACTGGTGGCATCCATTTTGTGATGCCAGGGCTCTGTCAGGATTCTACCGCGTTTCCACAGTAGGTACATGTCTACCCCTCTAGAAGGGTGGAATGCTACCCCCGCCGCCAGGACTGGCAGGGGGGTAGTATTCCAAGGTGTTTGACACCAAACACGACATGTTTCGATGCAGCCATTCCAAAGTTAGCATTTTACCGCGAGGATATAATGCACTTAAAAGTATATGGTTTAACCGCATCCACAAACAGCACCAGAGAATGGACTCTGAGAGCTGCAGAGGGGCCCTGCTCAGGCAGAGGCACCCCCTCACATAGAAGCCAAGCACCCTGCCCTCAGGATTGATAGGGCCTGCCTTAGGGGTGACTGATAGGGTTATATGTGTGTGCAGGAGAGATATAGGGAACCTATATCTCAGTGAGGGGTGCTAGCACTTCCTCACTCAGGCTGCAGTAGCAGGCCTGTGGTGTCAGATTTAGTCTGCTTCCCAGAAGTGGCATAAGACATGCTGCAGCCCCTGGTGGGCCTGTGAAGTACCTATGCCCTTGGTACCATTTACTAGGGACTCATAAGGTACCACAGTATCCAATCACTAGTGCACCTAGAGTGCACTCCAAATCGTTTAGAGAGAACAGAGAGGCTGGGGCCCTGATTAGCAGGGTCCCAGCCTGACTATAGCCAGAAACCAGTGTAAACATCAGAAAAAAAGTGGGGGCAACATAAGAGGCAGATCCTACTCTCCTACACAACCTCCCCCAAACGCAGGGACACTAAACTAACCTTGACCAGTTGAGTCTTCGTGTTCAAAGTGGAAATACCTTGAGAGTCCATCTGCATTGGCATGTTGGGTCCCAGGTCTATGTTCCACTGTATAGTCCATCCCCTGTAGGGAAATGGACCACCTCAAAAGTTTTGGGTTTTCTCCTTTCATTTGTTTAAGCCATAGGAGGGGCTTGTGGTCGGTCTGAACTATGAAGTGAGTACCAAACAAGTATGGCCTCAGCTTCTTCAGGGCCCATACCACAGCAAAGGCCTCCCTCTCTATAGCTGACCAACGTTTCTCTCTAGGGGTCAGCCTTCTGCTAATAAAAGCTACTGGCTGGTCTTGACCTTCATCATTCAGTTGAGACAGTACAGCTCCCACACCCAGCTCAGAAGCATCTGTTTGGACAATGAACTTTTTGGTGTAGTCTGGACTCTGTAAGATGGGGGCAGTGCACATGGCCTGCTTTAGGTCTTCAAATGCCTTTTGACAGCTAGCTGTCCACTGAACCTTTTTGGCATTTTCTTTGAGGTCAGATCATTCAAGGGGGTCACTATAGATCCATATCCCTTGACAAACCTCTTATAGTATCCAGATAGGCCTAAGAAGGCTCTCACCTGTGTCTGGGTGGTTGGAGCAACCCATTCCATTATGGTCTGGATCTTGCTCTGTAAAGGCTGAACCTGGCCTCCACCTACAAGGTGGCCCAGGTACACAACCTGACTCTGCCCTATCTGGCACTTAGTGGCCTTGATAGTGAGGCCTGCCTTTTGCAGGGCCTCCAAAACATTCCTGAGGTGGACCAGGTGATCCTGCCAGGAGGAACTAAAGACAGCAATATCATCTAGATAAGCTGAGCAATAAGTTTCCAACCCTGTCAGAACTTTATTCACCAACCTCTGAAAAGTGGCAGGTGCATTTTTCAATCCAAAGGGCATCACCACAAAGTGGTAGTGCCCACCAGGAGTCGAAAATGCTGTCTTGGCTTTTGCATCATCAGCTAATCTGATCTGCCAGTAGCCAGCTGTTAGGTCAAACGTGCTTAGACACTTGGCTGAGGCCAAAGTATCAATCAGCTCATCTGCCCTTGGTATGGGATAGGCATCAGTCCTAGTGACTGCATTGAGGCCTCTGTAGTCTACACAAAACCTCATTTCTTTCTTACCACCCTGGGTATGAGGCTTGGGTACCAGGACTACTGGACTAGCCCAAGGGCTATCTGAAGGCTCAATTACACCTAGCTCCAACATTTTCTGGACTTCAGTCCTGATACAGTCCCTGACATGGTCAGGTTGCCTGTAGATTTTATTCTTGACAGGCAGACTGTCTCCAGTGTCCACCTCGTGGGTGCACCAGGAAGTCTGACTAGGGGTCAGGCTAAACATATGTCTGTACTGTTGCAGAACTTGTCTGCACTCAGTTTGCTGATGGTCAGTGAGGCTGCTTGCCAAAGCAACACCATCTACTGACCCATCATCAGGGTTCTGAGAGAGCAGGTCAGGGAGAGGGTCACTCTCCTCCTCCTGGTCCTCATCAGTTGCCATGAGCAAGCCCTTATCAGCCCTGTCAACATATGGCTTTAATCTGTTGACATGGAGCACCCTCAGGGGGCTCCTGGGAGTTCCAAGATTCACCAGATAGGTGACTTCTCCCTTCTGTTCAACTATTGTATGGGGGCCACTCCACTTGTCCTGGAGGGCTGCTGGGGCCACAGGCTCCAACACCCACACTTTCTGTCCTGGCTGGTATACAGTCAGTACAGCCTTTTGGTCATGCCAAGCTTTTTGTAATTCTTGGCTGGCCTCCAGGTTTTGGTTGCCTTTTTCATGTACTCAGCCATCCGGGAGCGGAGACCAAGTACATAGTCCATCACATCTTGTTTGGGGGGCTTGAGAGGTAACTCCCAGCCCTCTTTTACCAAACACAATGGACCTCTCACAGGATGCCCAAACAGAAGCTCAAATGGGCTGTAGCCAACCCCCTTCTGTGGAACCTCTCTGTAGGCAAACAACAGGCAAGGAAGAAGAAGGTCCCATTTCCGCCTAAGCTTCTCTGGGAGTCCTTTAATCATTCCTTTCAAGGTTTTGTTGAAGCGTTCAACTAAACCATTGCATTGTGGGTGATAGGGGGTGGTGAACTTGTAAGTTACACCACACTCCTTCCACATTGCTTTTAGATACCCTGACATGAAGTTGGTACCTCTGTCAGAAATGACCTCCTTTGGAAAACCCACTCTGGAGAAGACTCCAATGAGGGCTCTTGCCACCACAGGGGCTGTGGTGGTCCTCAGAGGAATTGCTTCTGGGTACCTGGTGGCATGATCCACTACCACCAGGATAAACCTGTGCCCAGATGCAGTTTGAGGGTCAAGGGACCAACAATGTCAATCCCTACCCTTTCAAAGGTACCCCCACCACCGGTAGTGGTATCAGGGGGCCTTTGTTGTGCCACCTGCCTTACCACTGGCTTGGCATGTGACACAGGAGCGACAAAACTCCTTTGTGTCCTCTGACATATGTGGCCAATGAAAATGTGGAACAAGCCTGTCCCAGGTCTTGTTTTGGCCCAAGTGTCCTGCTAAAGGGATATCATGTGCTAAGGTCAAGAGGAACCCCTAAACTTCTGAGGTATTACCAACCTCCTGGTGGCTCCAGGGGCTGGGTCTCTACCTTCAGAATATAGGAGTCCCTCATCCCAGTAAACTTTATGGGACCCACTAGCACTCCCAGCAGCCTCAGCAGCAGCCTGCTGTCTGAGGGGTTCAAGAGAGGGGCAGCACTGTTGCTCCTTCCTCAGATCTTCCCTAGAAGGGCCCCCTGCCCCCAAGAGCTCAACCTGATCAGGCTCAAGTCCCTCTGGGGCAGTTCCTTCTTCAGGATCTGCTTCACCTCCCTCTGGGGGTGAATCCGTGATCTGAGACAGAGGGAAGGCACTGCCTTTACCCTACTGCTCCTCCTCTTGGGAAGCATCTGGTCCATTGTTCCAGGATCCAGAGCTGGTTCAGTGTCATGCATTCTTGCTTGTGACCTGGTCACAGCAAATACCTCTGCAGGGATGCCCAACATCTCAGCATGAGTCCATAACTCTACTTCAGACCAGGCTGAAGTCTCTAGATCATTGCCCAATAGACCTTCGACAGCGAGGTCTGCACTGACTACAACCTTCTTGAGGCCAGTTACCCCTCCCCAGGAGAAATTCACAACTGCCAGACTATGGTTGGTCTTGGTGTTGCTTGCATTGGTCACCTGGTACATTTCGCCCAGGATGATCTGTCCAGGGTCCACAAGATCCTCTGCCACCATGGTGACACTAGCACCTGTGTCCCTAACTGCCAAAGCCTGTTTGCCATTTATTACAGGCTGCTGTTTGTATTTGCCCAGATTACTGGGACTCACTAGGAAGGACATATTAAGGTCTCCCTCACAAATCAGCATTGCCTGAGTGGGCACTCTGACTAGGTCATAGTCCACTTCAGAACCCAGGGTCAACCCTACTAAACCCTTTGTCTGTGTACCACCTCCACCAGTAGCTGAACTAGGGGGAACAGTTGCCTTAGGGGCAGGAGTGGTGGTGGTTTGGTCTTTGGACTTGTTACAGTCAGAAGTCCAGTGCCCTTTCTGTTTACAGAATTTGCACCAGGGCTTCTTTTGGCCTTTTCCCTTGTTGGACTGTGACTCCCCACCAGATGCAGATTTTTGGGGCCCTTGTGAAGACTTCTGGTCTTTTGACTTATCCCCACCTTTCTCAGAGCCCTTAGGATCTTGCTTCTTGGTGTCACCCCCTTGGTTCTGGGGTTTCTGCCTCACCCTGGTTCTGACCCACTTGTCTGCCTTCTTTCCCAATTCTTGGGGAGAGGTCAGATCCGAGTCCACCAGGTACTGATGCAACAACTGGTTCTGGCAATTATTAAGGATTTGTTCTCTCATCATCAGATTATACAATCCCTTGAAATCAGTAACCCTACTGCCAACCAGCCAACCCTCCAGAGCCTTGGTTGCACAATCAACAAAGTCAGTCCAGTCCTGAGTCTGTGCCTTCTGGGTGTCTCTGAACTTTAACCTGTACTGTTCAGTGGTTAAGCCAAACCCATCTATCAGTGCACTCTTCAGGACTTCATAATCATCAGCATCCTCTTCTCTAACAGTGAGGAGCTTGTCTCTACCTTTATCTGAAAAGGAGAGCCACAAGATTGCTGCCCACTGTTTCTGGGGGACCTGCTGTACTCTACAGGCCCTCTCCATAGCAGTTATCCACTTGTGGATATCATCCCCACTCTGGTAGGGAGGAACAACCTTGCTCAGGTTCCTATGGTCTGGAATAGATTTTCTGCCTCTAGGGACACTGTTGCTGCCACCAAGGGGTTCTAACCCCTCTCGTCGAGAAGTTCTCTGGATCTCCAGGGCTTCTCTATCCAGTGCCAACTGCTTGGTTCTGAGGGCAACTCTTGCTTCCTCATACTGCAGCAGTTTGCACATTCTTTCAGAGGAGGTCTCTCTTATGGGAAAGTATGAGTTCCTCTGGTGGACAAATTCTCTGCCAGAGTGATAAGAGTGCTCAGATTCCCTGGAAGGGGACCTATGCCTCTCATCCACTCTGTCAGTTCTCTTAGGGAGAATTCCTCTGTCCTTTTCAGGCCCCTTGAGGCCTGGCCCTTCAATCACAGAGTCCTGGTCATTCGGATTTTCATCGTCTGACCCAGATACTGTAATTGACCCACCCACTGATTCAGACCCATTGGCTCCTAGAGCCAATCTAAGATCATCTGCTGTCAGCAGATCTATCAGGTGCAGGGTTGAGGGACTCTGTCCTAGTCTCAGGTGTCTTTCAACACACATGGCTCTCAAGTCAGAGAAAGCCATGTCCTTGTACTGAGGCTGAGTGGATCCACTGGTTCCACCCTTTAAGGACATTCTAGTGTTGTGCAGTGTTGTACTACCTACACTAGTTTGTGGCCTACTGATCCTAGCTTGAGCTGTAGAAAGGGTGTGCTATCCCTTGGCACACAGCTCTAAGTTCAGTAGAACTTATCAATACTAAGCTTGACTTTATATGTACCTTAAGTACCTATAGTGGTTTTCAGTTAGTAATTCAAATAGAGATTTTCTGGTAAAACAATAGCAAGCTGGAATCCCACACGCTGCCCACCAATGTGAGAAGTTGGCCTGGTATATGCTGTTCACTAATTAAAGTGGACACCTTGCACCAGAACAATTCGACTCTTATGGTAGATAGGTTTAAGACAACCTTTATAGAAAGCTATCCTAGTGGTAGCTGTGGAGAGCAGCCTTCAGGCTAAGTCTTGAAGGAATGTAAAGCAGCTTGTTTTACCACACAATCTCTTGAATCACCAAATGAAAAGACACCACACAGGTATATATATCAAATATATATGTATTTATTAATAAACACTCTCTACTAATCTCTTTATGAGATTAGAGGATTCAGGAACATATGTACAAGTCAAATATTATCAAGATAAGTTTAGCACAATTGAATATTACAATCTTAGTTTGCTAGACCTAGGTCTAGGGCATCTAGAATCGAGGGACCCCCAAGAACCACCCCAGGTAGTTGTAGGAGACCCACAGGGGACGGACGCGGTGACCTGGCACCGATGCGAATCCTGTACGAGTCTATGCACTCAGACGCGATTGAGATATCAATGTTCAAGGTCCCTTGCGTGTTCGAGGCGAACACACCGATCGGACTCTGTACGAGTCGAAGGATTCGGTCTACAGATAGGATTTGCAAGGGAGTCGGTCGCGGTGTGTCTAACACAGACGCGAACCAGGTACGAGTCAGTGCGAGAATCGCACGGGGAAAGTAAGAGTTTTAGGATACTTCTGGTGGACCTACAAGCAAGTCACTTACAGGGTAAGTAGTTTGAGGGCCCACACCCACAGGAGCGCCAGAGTGCTGGAGTTACCTCACCCAGGGAAGCCGGGTGCACAGGTGTCCTTTGGTGTCGGGTCGCGGCGTCGTTTTCAATGGCGAACAAAGAAGACTTGCTGCTTGTGATGGTGTGAAGAAGTGTCCGGTGGAATCCAAGCCTGGATTCGGTGGAAGGATGACCTGAAAGCAGAGGGAACAGTGTTCAAAGTCACTTGGCAGTGACTCGGGGCAAGGAAGATGAATGCCCACCGTCGTCGCAGGGTTCAGGTCGTTCACGGTTGCCTTGACTCTTCAGCCACGAGGTCCAGGAGGCGTCGACGATGACCAGGAGCTGGATTCGGTGTGTTCCACAATGTCTGCGGCTTACTGCGGTGTCGGTGACTCGATCGGAGCCAACAAGCCTTGGTAACAGCAAGTCTCGGGGAAAGTATGAAGAGGCAATGGCGCAGACCAGCAAGGTCTGTGGAACTCACCCAGCGAGGGTAAGTCAGGGCAGGCCTGGAGCAACCAGGGGAGCCCTTTGGTTTCTTTGGAAAGTCTTCTGAGGACCCTCAAGCCAGCTGTCAAGGGATCGCAAAGATGCCTTGGGAGGATTCTCTCACAGGGGTCCACAGTCACTCAGGACTTGGTAGGCCTCTGATCTTAGGAGGGATTCCTGATGGACGCTGGGACCACACGTGGTCCAAAGCATAAGTTCGTGGAACGTTGTGAGGAGTTGCACTCGACAATAGTACACGATACCCAGGTGTCGCGGTTCCTCGTTACTCTTGGGATCCACTGGCCTCAGCTTCGCTGGGGACTCACGATGGCCTTTGAGAAGTCAGGAAATCCACTTCTTGGGCTGCAGAGACTTCGGACTCCGGCGGGAGCGGCGTAGTTTGCGACCGTCATTTGTAGTTTTTGGTGCCTGCCAAACAGGGGAGTCACTCCTTGACTCCAAGGGAGATTCTTCAGTCTTCCAAAGGTAGTGGAACGTCGAAGGTCCAGGATTCTTCTTGTAGAGCGTCGTCCAGGGAAATCTAGGGTGCAATGCACAGGTTCCCCCTCTTATACTAAAAGGAGGGGAGGGACTAGCTCTATGACCCTACCTATGGGAGGGTCAGGGGAGTGGGTGGCTACACCCACTTCCCTTTGTCCAGTTTCGCGCCAGAGCAGGGACAGGTAGCCCCTGAGCCGGTTTGAACTGGCATATGCACAGAGGAGCCTTCTGCTCCCCCAGTGCAGGACTTCAAAGCACTCTAAGAGTGCACCCACCCACCCCAATACACTAAACCCTGTCTGGGAGGTGGTCACACCCCCTTGGGACAGGATATCTATTGTTGGGCTCCCTCCACTGCGAGTGTTGGTCATCAGCAGGAGGGCAGCCCAGTGTCTGTGACTGGTGGCATCCATTTTGTGATGCCAGGGCTCTGTCAGGATTCTACCGCGTTTCCACAGTAGGTACATGTCTACCCCTCTAGAAGGGTGGAATGCTACCTCCGCCACCAGGACTGGCGGGGGGGTAGTATTCCAAGGTGTTTGACACCAAACACGACATGTTTCGATGCAGCCATTCCAAAGTTAGCATTTTACCGCGAGGATATAATGCACTTAAAAGTATATGGTTTAACCGCATCCACAAACAGCACCAGAGAATGGACTCTGAGAGCTGCAGAGGGTCCCTGCTCAGGCAGAGGCACCCCCTCACATAGAAGCCAAGCACCCTGCTCTCAGGATTGATAGGGCCTGCCTTAGGGGTGACTGATAGGGTTATATGTGTGTGCAGGAGAGATATAGGGAACCTATATCTCAGTGAGGAGTGCTAGCACTTCCTCACTCAGGCTGCAGTAGCAGGCCTGTGGTGTCAGATTTAGTCTGCTTCCCAGGGGTGGCATAAGACATGCTGCAGCCCCTGGTAGGCCTGTGAAGTACCTATGCCCTTGGTACCTGGGGTACCATTTACTAGGGACTCATAAGGTACCACAGTATCCAATCACTAGTGCACCTAGAGTGCACTCCAAATCGTTTAGAGAGAACAGAGAGACTGGGGCCCTGATTAGCAGGGTCCCAGACTGACTATAGCCAGAAACCAGTGTAAACATCAGAAAAAAAGTGGGGGCAACATAAGAGGCAGATCCTACTCTCCTACTACAAGTCTAGAGGCGATTCGTCAGGACCTAAAGTTAAAAAACTATCTACACTAAGGTGGACCGAAAAAACAATAATGAACTAATGATAGAGGTTTATGCCACCATGACTTACTCTGTCTAATGACTGGTAGTACTGGTTCTACCTATTATGGAGAGAAAATCACATATTAATGCATGATATCAAACCAATAATACGAGTATCAAACACTACTGTCCTGTTCCTTGTGTGTCTAATTCACAGCACACAGTGGTGAGGTGTTACAGGCATATATATACCAGGTGCCAAATGTTATTGTGGTCACATTATGTCTCATGTATGTAGTGACCAAATCAGTGTATTAAAAACCCAAAACTGCAGAAAGAGCACAAGACTCACCCTATTTGGGATATACTACTGCTTCATCAATCCCCGGCTTCATCAATCCCCGGCTTCATCAATCCCCGGCTTCATCGGGGATTGATGAAGCAGTAGTATATCCCAAATAGGGTGAGTCTTGTGCTCTTTCTGCAGTTTTGGGTTTTTAATACACTGATTTGGTCACTACATACATGAGACATAATGTGACCACAATAACATTTGGCACCTGGTGTATATATGCCTGTAACACTCACCACTGTGTGCTGTGAATTAGACACACAGGAACAGGACAGTAGTGTTTGATACTCGTATTATTGGTTTGATATCATGCATTAATATGTGATTTTCTCTCCATAATAGGTAGAACCAGTACTACCAGTCATTAGACAGAGTAAGTCATGGTGGCATAAACCTCATCATTAGTTCATTATTGTTTTTTCGGTCCACCTTATTGTAGATAGTTTTTTAACATTAGGTCCTGACGAATCGCCTCTAGACTTGTAGAATGGGCGAGAAACATGTTGACCAACCACACGGAAGAGCGCCACACCTGAGACATTAACTTAGCATTGCGCCTTTCCTTTTTATTTTAATCAGGGTAGGAGACCCCACAATTAAAATTATTTTTGCTGGTACTCCCAACCCTGTTTTAATTCACATAAACATCACACACCACTCATTCATCTACACTCACTAAGCCACTCACCCCCATGGCACCAAACGGCTATTTGGAAAAAGATCTCCGCCAAAGTGCCCCTCATTGGGAGCCCGTCAGGCATTGCAGCGCCGGCCAGACGAGGAGCAGCCCGATGATGAAGCATGACACCCAACTGGGTGTGTGAGGGCATTATATTCCAAAGAAATGGATTCCCATCTCTTTGACTCTGTAGCCTACTGTCTTTTGTATATTGCTACACTCTAGATTATTTAGGAACAGCACAACTCTAATTTTCATATAACAGAGACAATCCCCTTTAGTCCTGAAAGACACCCAATTGTGTTAAACTCAATATGTTACACAATTCAATTTATGCATGTATATGTCCTACAATGCACTGCAGTACATGCGATTAATGCAAAACAAGTCTGCTACTTAATTGACATACTGCATTTTGCAATTAAATGTGAATTATTCAAAGCGCCGTTAGAACTGATCCAGGAAAATAAGATTGAATTGATTGTTCCCTGGTATTAACAAATCAAGTCCATAGTGGGCAAAATAATCCTCCAAAAATTAATTAGAAAGTACACGATCCATTCAAGAGAAAGTTCTATCACTCTTAATCTCATCAAGTATGGTAAATCATAAATGCATAATGACATGCCCAGAAACATAGTTCGTAGTACAAAGTCAAAACAATCAAGTCCAAGTATGCAAAACTTCATTCATTTAGAAATTCATATAACAAAGTAAAAAGACAAAAAACTTGCGTAATTCCTTGTTAGGATCAACTTGATTGTTTATTTATTCACTCTCCAAAATACTATTGTAAAGAAAATACAAATGAGAAAATATTTGCACATCCATGTAATCTATACAAGAATGCTCCAATAAAAATATTACAGTGCTATATATTTACACAACCTTAACCTTTTAAGTGCGGGTGTCGACCAATGGTCGACACCCGCACTACTTCCCCAGTGCGTGTGTCGGCCATTGGCCGACACTTGGGAGGTATGGTAAGGCACCTCTGTTGCTCTGCACTAGAAGGGGTCCTTTATTTTTTTTACATCAGGCTACTCATGAAGAGCTTCCTGAGCAGCCTGAATTGTTTTTTTTACTGTAATGACGATTGGCGTGCAGGGCGTGCTGATGTCATTGCAGTAAAAGTGAAAGTAAAACTGGGGTGTGGCCGAGCCGCGGAAGATGGCGGTCGCTCAAGGCTGAGCTCCGCTGCCTCGTAGCATCATCCGGCAACATCCGTGAAGGGGAACACCTCCCAAACATCAATATATGTTTCCTCTTAGTGCCTATAATCAGTGCGGCAGAGATGACCTGAGGAGGACACTGTGAAGAGCTGGCAGGTAGCAGTGACTAAAGATGAACAGTGCGACCTACTGAGACCACAAGGTAAAGGGAATGCTGAGTAAGTGGCAGTGCAGAGGCCAGGAGAGGCGTTGGCCAGCTGCATCTGTGGGCTTCTTGAGAGTGCCCTCTCCTTTTGGGTGACATGAGGAGCTGGCTGTCAGCGGTGGCGATCCCCCTTCACCCGCAGCCGCATGCAACCATGACCTGAGGAGTGGGAGCAGACCTGCTGCATCCACCGTGCGAGATGCCTGCAGGGGCTGTGCTGGACCACGGGTCCTGGTATGGTATCATCCCGGTGAGTCTGGCAGCTGCTAAGGACAGAACCCCACATTCCAAGTGAGGGGGGCTGTGGCCGCACTCCATTGAGGGTACCCCCTTCCCCTCTACTGCACCAAGATGGAGAGGGTGGCCGGCGTGTGCTCGTAGTCGGCGCCGGCCTGCTGTGCAGATTATGAGCCACTAGAGACACTGCCAAGGGCCCTCCACTACCACTAGTACCTCAGGGGTGAGGATACGCCTGGACACCCATGGGAGCGAAGCCCCCGCTTTCTAAGAAAGGGCCCCAGGGGTGGAAGCGCTAAGAGCAGTGCCTGAAGTAACTGCGGTGGCGTGTGGTGTGGGAAGGTCGGAGGGGCTTGTCTCGACCAGACATTTCTGTTTCTATGCCCTAGTCATCCGCTATATGCATTTGGCGATGGCAGGGCCACTCTAGAGGGCTTTAACGGGCCATATCCAGAGACCCGGTGAGTTGCTGTCTGCGGGGGACGGCAAGAGACTGATGGGAGGGCTAATTTGGTGGTCAGATCAGACTCCAGGGCCTGACTGGAGGCAGCGAAACCCAGTGGTACAATCCACAAATAGCATTTCCTACATCCATCCATGTTTTCACTAGCAGCACAAACTCCCCTGTGACACGTACAAGGGTGTTCCTACCACTGTTTCCCTTGGATGCAAGTGGTATCATGGGGAAGGATAAGCATTCCTATCCCTCCTCACAAAGCAAGATAGATAAATTTACAAAACCCGCCCCCCTGCCACTTTCCATCTGAGTCTGCAGGGGCACAGAGGGGGAGATCACCAAGCAGCTGAGGTGTCTCCCATTCCACAGGGCATCCGGGAACTCCGTTCCGCCATAGAAGGGAACATTGGTGAATTTCGGACAGACCATTCTCTTATTAGACAAGACCTGCGTAATACAGTAGACAGAGTTGCAGCTACCAAAGGCTGGGTAGCCGAAGTGGAAGAATCCAACCAAACCTGTCAATCGGAGGTGAAGTCCCTGCAACGCACAGTCGCCCTCTTGGTGGCCAGGGAGGAAGATGCTGAAGGCAGACATAGAAGAAATAACATCAGGGTGGTAGGGATTCCTGAAGGGACTGAAGGTCCGAATCGGACTGCTTTTATCACTACCTGACTTTGATCGTGGTTGCCACTTGACGCAGTGTCTACTTGTTTCAAAATGGAGCAAGCTCACCGCTCCTTGGGTGCCAAATCCCCCCCTGGAGCACCTCCTAGGTCCATGATTGCCTGTGTATTGAACTATGCAGCCCAAGATGCTATTCGCTGAGCCTTTCGGGCGAGAGACTCATCGCATTGTGAATCAACGCGGGTGATGGTATTCCCCAACTACACTCTCAAGGTGCAACAATAACATCGCTCCTTCCACGGTGTCAAACAAAACTAAGGGCCATCGGAGTACAGTATATGTTGCTCTTTCCTGCCCACCTGAAAATACTCTTCAAGGGTAGATCAGTCTTCTTTGACACACCAGAGGTGGCATGGGTGTGATTGGAGGAGAGGCCCTGCCTGAGGAAGGCCACAGCCAGATATGGCCTAGAATCCACCTCAGGCCCGGAGGACTTGCAGGAGAAACAATGACTATGGCCGCGACAACGGGGGCTGGCGGGGGAGGGGTGTAAAAGGCCCAAGAGGGAATTAACCCTCTGACCATCAGACTGCCTCGGATGGGGGCCCTCCAATGCTCACAAACAGTGCTGAGGACTTCAGCCAGATGCAGGAAATCTGCTGACTGCTCTTCATGTCAGACGTACTCACTGTATCAGTATTTGCCTCTTTTTCTCTTTGCACTCTAGCACATCCAGGTAGCATGTTGGGATTGAGGAGATTCCTCTCTACAGTATATTACACTTATGAGGGTAGCTTTTGCGTTCAATGAAGTGGCTGAGTTGTGTTCCTTACCTAATAGGGGGGGTTATGTTAGGGTCAAGCTACAGTCAAGCTTGTGGATGGAGGCAGGATCTCAAGCACGCCCCATTGGCGTCACCCCAGTGCTGGCAGATCAATAGGTACTTCTAGTTTTCAAAGTATGGGGGGATAGAGGTAGAGGGATATAGGGACAGCAGTTTGGTTAGAATATGTTTCTATTCACACCTTGCCAGCAGCACATGCGTTGACACCCACTATGAACACACATCTGAGGAACCTTTCCCCAACCCTCATGATGTTTTGCACCTTCCATGATGGATGTAGTACAGCAGGGGGCAAGCCCCAGATCTGTACGGTTTATTACTTGGAATGTAAGCAAATTATTGGACAATATTAAGAGGGGGCGGACCTTCGAACGTCCCGGACATCCTGCTCATGCAAGAGACACACCTCATGAGCAACAACTGTCCCTTCTTACCACATATGGGGTTCACCAACGTGGTTCACTCAGAGTTCCACAGGGGCTCCAGGGGGGTTGTCATCCTGTTAAGGGGTCACATCCCATTTCAACATATCCAGGCATGGCATGATAAATTGGGACTGTTTGAGGCCTTCTCAGGTATGCTGTGGGGTAAACAACTCTCTGTACTCAATGTCTATGCTCCCCCGCCCTTATCAGAGGCTTTTCTACATACCATTAGGGCAATTCTCATGGAGTTCCCAGAGGGATCTTGGGTTTTAGGGGGACACCGGAATGGAGTAGTCGACCCAGGACTAGACTGCTTTTCAGCGGCCTCTGGGCCTCGGACATATACCACACCACTGGCTCGTTTTGTAGCCAGACTGGGGTGATTGGATTCCTGGCGGTTTCGACACCCTGCAGAGAGGGGATACCCCTTATATTCAGGGGTGCATGGCTCTTTTTCACGACTGGATTACTACCTGCTCCTGGGGTCCTGCGGATGCATGGTCTAAAAGGCGTGAATATTGGTGCACGGTCTGTCGGACCATGTGCTGGTGGAGTTTCAGCTGATCGGGGAACAGGATGGCTCACCCAGGTGGCGGTTCAGTCACTGGATTCTGGTAAGTGGAGAATCCACTCCATTGTGCCACTCAAGAATACCTGAGCCACAATGTTGGCGCGGTTCCAACCCCCAGGATCCTCTGGGAAGCGTGGAAAGCCACATCTTGTTTTTTTTTTAACAGTTACTGCGCCACCCAACGCCGGAAGACAGAGGAGGCAGTAGAGGACCTGGAGGTCCGAGTGCTCAACTTGGAGCCTCAATACCTGGTGACTTTAGAGCCGCAATCCTTCGGGACTTGATTCATGCCAGCTACATTCTCCATCAGACTCAGTGTGAGGAGGCCCGGGGGCATGGATGGTGGCCCAGAGTAGACTTTATCAATGGGCGTTAAATCAAGCAAAACCCTACTTTGGTTGTTCTCTGCCTCCACTTCCCCAACACCTATTTCATATATCGTTGATGCCCAGGGGGGCAGGGTGGGTGGAGACCGGCCCATTGCAGCAGCCTTTGCCCCCTATTACAGTGCACTCTATGCTTGCGAGACTGAGAGCCCCAAGGAGTTGGCAGCTTTCGCTCGTGACATTCCTACTAGGTCTCATTCGGCTGAGGACAGAGAGGCCCTCGATGGAGTTTTAACAGTAGATGAGTTGGGTGGGACCTTGGCTCAGATCAATCTTGGGAAGAACCGGGGCCTGATGGGTTCCTGACTGAGATACATAGGGTCACCTGGGCACTTACAGGGCCCTCTTTACTGGCGTTCTTCCAAGAGGTCATGGGTGGCAAAATAATTCCCCCTGCGTTCTGCATGGCAGATATTATTGTCATACCGAAACCACGACAATGGCCGGAACTATGTGACTCATACGGGCTGATTTCTCTTCTCCCCATAGAAGTCAAATTGCAGGCCAAGGCGTTAGTGAATAGACTAGTCAAGATGATAAATACCCTAATCTACATGGATCAATCTGGCTTCATACCAGGCAGAGCCACAAAACACAATATTAGGAGAGTCAATAATGAGAATGCACTGTTCTCACGTCTCCACAGGGATGAGCCACTGTTGTACTTTTGCAAGGCTTTTGACTCTGTGGGATGGCCATTTTTGTTCTCACTCCTGACTAAAAAATGAACTTCGAGCCTAAGTTCATCAGTTATGTTCACCTTCTATACACAGATCTTATGGCCCAGGTGCAGGTGGGGAGGGCTACCGCCGGGCTCCTCTTTTCTTTGGTGAACGAGTCTTTGGCAGAATGGGCCAGAGTGAATGTGCAGCTGCTGGAATTTAAATGGGGTTCCGGTGAGGAGGAGTGTATCGAGTTATACGCAGATTACGTGCTTTTGCTCCTCACATACTTTAAGTTATTAGGGCCATGCGCACTTGGAAATTGCGGATCTAGGGACACTTTTCTGGGCTACGGGGCAACCTTAGCAAATCCTCGGTCTACGTGGTGGTCGATGGTGCTGACAGGAACAGATCAAACCGAGGTCAATAGGAGTTCATTGACCTTGGTTTGATTCGTTCATGCTGTGGGAACTAGGCCCAACTCTACAAGTGGGGCAGCGTTTTTCTCGGCACAAGTGGGGTAATGCTGGGTGGTAGGAATTTTGTGGATTCCTGCAGATCCTGGGAGTTTCCATCACAGAAATGTAAGGAAAATGCGTGATTTCAGGCAAAGTTTGAGGATTGCATGGCATTGTGGGTAAAAAAAATGCATAGGATGTACACAAGGCACACCACCCTGGACTCCCCTATTTGTCTAGTTTTCAAAAATGCGCAGGTTTTCTAGGTTTCCCTAGGTGTTGCCTAAGTTAGAGCCCAGAATCCACAACTACCCACTTTGCAAAAAAAGACTCAGCTTTTGGTGGAAAAATGTTTAGTATCCATGTTTTGGGACATTTCCTGTCACTGCCACTAGGCCTACCCACTCAAGTGAGGTACCATTTTTCTTGGAAAACTTAGGTGACTGCTTAGTGGAAGAAAGTTTGTGACTTCCTGCAGATTCCAGAGTGTTCCATCCCAAAAATATGAGGAAAA
Organism: Calotriton arnoldi; assembly: GCA_963921515.1. NCBI lineage: Eukaryota > Metazoa > Chordata > Amphibia > Caudata > Salamandridae > Calotriton > Calotriton arnoldi. The sequence continues at coordinate 1,344,590 of CAWUFW010000752.1, forward strand.
TTTGTTTTTTTAGCCAAAGTTTGAGGTTTGCAAGGGATTCTAGGTAAAACAGCCTGGTGAGAGCCTCACAAGTCAACACACCTTAGATTCCACCAGATGTCTAGTTTTTACAAACGTTCAGGTTTGCTAGATTTCCCTAGGTGCCCCCTGAGTTAGGGCCCAAAATCCACAGCTACCCACTTTGCAAAAAACAGGTCAATTTTGAGTGAAAACATTTGATGTATTCATGTTGCATTTTGGCCGTTTCCTGTCACAGGCACTAGGCCTACCCACACAGTGAGGCATACTTTTTATTGAAAGACTTAGGGGAATGCTGGGTGGAAAGTAGTTTGTGACTCGCCGCAGAGTCCAGAATTTTTAATCAAAGAAATGTGAGGAACATTTGTTTCTTTAGTCTAAGTTTGTCATGATCTCCGTTTTTCTTGATGCCTTATAGCAACTTCTTGCTGATTATGTACAGTCCATCTGGCATGTACTTTATGCACTGGCATGTACTTTACTCAACGTTAGAGATACCGTTAAAACTACTGGGAAAACGCCTGATTATACAAGGCAGACAGTATGAGACTCAAGTTGCTGTGATGCTTATTAGCAACTTCTTGCTATACATCATTGCAAGCCTTATAGTGCACATGTGGAAAGTATGGGACTCGAGTTGCTGTTTTTAGGAATACAGTGATGTAGTTTTAAAACTGCAAAGAATGTGAAAGTATCAAGCGCATTATATGAATAAGTCATGTTTGATTTCGTTATGTAACCTTTGTTTTCAAGTTTTAGCCCATGCGTGACGAACTGACGACAGCCGTTGTATCCAATAAAAACGGCCATGCTCTGCAGCCAAAAGCGGATTATTCCCGGTTCCAGAGTAGCGGGAGGTTCCGTGCCTGCTGCGTTTGATTTCGGCTCTCCGTGTTGGTTGGAGAGCAGTCTCAAACTCCACCGACTCTTCGTGTTGATTGAAGAGCATTTTGTGAGCACCGCGGACTTCAGAAAAAGGTAGGAGACGTTGGTTTCATTTTAAAGAGCACCCGAGCAGAATCAGGTGACAAGACAGCTGTTCCTGCATTTGAGACAGGAGTCTCTTTGCAGGATTGTTTGAATAAAGACTCATTCAAGTGGGTTATATGGAAATTCCTTAACAGTGCCCACATTGCGGTTTAGGTAAATCACCTTTTCAGGAAACTATCGGTTTTTACCACTACTTTAGGTGAAATATTTTGGAGAGAAAGATATTCTTCTTGATACATCAGAAGCACTGTGAGCTCATGTTACATTAAAGATTTCGAATGATTTGTCGATGAAAATTCGTAACTAAGAACATATGAGAGCTATCAGTGAGAACTATGTGAACCTTAAGTAAAACCTTGAGGAAATATTCTTGTTATAACAGAGACTATTGTTAACATGATTATAAAAGGATAACACATCTCTCATATTCAGGAGTACGTCTTTTAATTTACATGTAAAATATTATATACTTTAAAACTCATATCTTGTGCATTATTGTGATATAATTCATTGACATAGAACAAGAACTCACTATTGTGGATCATCTGTTCCAGGTCTCCCTCCCCGCAGTACCCTCCCTAATTACCCTTCTCCTCGTCTGGCCACTCTGATCCTCTGTGTTTCAATAATCAGAGTCGGAGCTGCCAGAAGGTGGGCCTCTTGAGGGTACTGCTCCTGAGGAACAAAATAAATCCTGACAGAGAATAATCCGCCCACGAATTGAGTTCCTCCCGAGCAGTACCGCCAAGATGGCAACCATGGATGATTTATGTAAACTAATTTGTGATATGCAGAAAGAATTGTCAGCTGCCCGCATGGAAACTACGGCCTTATCTAACCAAGGGGCTCAGTTATAGAGACAAACAACTGCACAACCTGTGACATCTAGTGCGACACTGATTGTGTCCCTCACACCAATACCTACAGTGTCAGTAACTGTGCCTCCCACGGTGCCTTGGCCTCCCCAGAACGATTTGCTGGGGAACCTGGAAGGTTTCAAACCTTTCTGACACAGATACAACTGCATGTCATGGTAAGACCCAATGCATTTCCAGATGCTCAGACCCGCATAGCGTTTTTTATTTGATATTTGAGTGGAGACGCTGCTATGTGGGCTGTGCCGCTAGTTAACTCTGATGACCCATTGTTATATAATTGGCTGGACTTTAAAGCAGAATTTGAAAGTGTTTTTGATCGAAGAACCATTACGGGGTGAGCAGATCGTGAGTTACTTGAACTTTGACAAGGTAATAAGGACCTAGTTCATTATTTGACTCAATTCAATAGACTCATTGCGGAAACTAACTGGCCAGAGGAGAAAAGGACAGCATTATATTATCAAGGATTGAAAGATTAACTTAAAGATCTATTAGTCTCCATAGATCCCCAGCCTAAGAACTGTGAAGAATTAATCGCCCTTACTCTAAGATTAGATCACCGTCTTTCGGATCGAAAAGGAGATAAGAAAAGACCAGAGTTTCGTAACTATAGTAGACCACGAGACCGAGTTCTATCATCAAATCAAGATACGTCTGAACCAATGGATATAGGTGGCTTACAAAAACCCCTTACTACAGAAAAGAAAGAGCAGCGACGTAAACTAGTTGACTCGGGAAACAAGCAGGAGACTTCCTCGAGTACATCTCTTGTAACTCCTGAACAATCCGTAGCTAATACTATACACTCAGCTGTTCCACATTTATCACTGCATGTCGTATTTCAGGTGGCAAACGCAACGGAACAAGTAGTGGTAATGGTAGATTCTGGCGCCACTGGCAACTTCATCGATGCCACCTTTTGCGCTCAGCTGAAGATTCCTATACAAGCCAAGAAAAGACCGGAAACAGTTAGAGCAGTTGATGGCACCTTATTAACCTCAGGACCAATTACCCACACAACTGGAACCATTGTCATGTCCTGTCAAGATCAAGAAAAGCTTCACACTGAATTGACATGTTTTGATATTATAGAGGCACCTCAATTTGGAGTAATTCTAAGTATGCCACCCACAATCCCACCATAGATTGGGTAAAAAGAAGTATCTAGTTTGATTCTGAAAAATGCAAACAAGAATGTATAGTCCAAAGACACACAAATCAAGAAACTCTGTCTCGGGGCATGGCTTAGCGCCCGTGGAAGATGGCGGCGCCCAAGTGACTCTCCTTGGGGCGGCGCGGTATGGCTGCAGTTTAGTGCCATTTCTCCTCATGGCCTGACCGTCGGAAGTGGAGGCAAGAACTTTTGAAGCGCCAGAGGCAATTTTTATATATATTACGGCCGCGGGCTTGCCCTGCAGCCTCTGCTGTATCTGAGGTGCTTCCTCTCTCAGATGAATAACGGCCGCCATTTTGTGAGACGACTGGCTCTCCGCATCGAGTGTAGTTGAGTGTAGACTACTTTTTTGTTGTTTGGTTTCAATGTTTGATACTTTGTTGCGCACGATGAGTGCGACTTCCCGGTCATTTGTTTGCTTTCACTCATGCACGGAGAGCGGCGATGGAATGCTCTTCGGTTGTTTGATCTTGGTACTGGCACGAGGAGTGAGGCGTTGCCCTGCACATTGGAGAATTTACCGATCCCCGGCCGCGCCTGACTCCAACATGGCGCCCATGCTGCTTTTGCTGCGGGCAGGACTTTTCAGCTCCCTCCAACTGATGACCTCCTCCCTGGATCATCATGGAGTCTCCTGGTCGACCATAATCTCTATCCAGGGTATTGGCCTGTCCTTAACAACAAGGGACTTGAACAACACTCCGCGCCTGACCCTAAAATGGCTGCCACTGATCCCAAAGACAAGTACAAGTCTCGTGGTTGATAACCCCCAGCCTCAGAGTCACAGTGACCAATAACCTCGACCTACCTGACCTAAAGAGGGCAGTCAAGCTACATATCCTCTCCTACCCCCTCACCCTCGCCATCTCCACTCACCCGCACATGTACTCAAGTCTCTCGTTCGCCTCCTGATCCTCACTCTACTCTGGCGGAGCCCTAAACGCATACATGGACGTTTCCCGGTGGAGCTGCTCCGACAGTTATAGGGGAGATTGGCTCTGGCACACCGCTATGGCCGTCACCTACCCAGCTGGATTTCGGACATTTGTCTCATTTTCTTCCCCGCTGCTGTCTCCTTCCTGTGGATTACCAGCTTCCCCTGGTCTTTCTTATCCTGATTTTCGTGTTCGCTAATTTACTCCTGTATTGTTTATCTATCCATTATGTAATTATTGTGAAACTTTTGCAACATGTAACTCGCTGTGTCCTTATGTAAAGCGCTCTGATACCTCCGGGTCTAGCCAGCGCTATATAAAACTCAAGTAAATAAAAAAAATCGATGCAATGCTGCTGAGGAAGCATTCGCGAGCGTTTTAAAAAAATTCTACAGGCATATTGCTACTTCTTTTTGCTTGTCTGAGATGGCGTTTTTCCTTGACTCTATTATCTTATTCAGCTCCTCTGTGAAAATTTGTCAATCATATCACCTCAGCTAGGTAATTTATTTATTTGTTTGGTACCTCTTCCTGCTATGACCAATGCCTGCGCTTATAACTAATTGTAAGGCATATGTGCTAGCTCAGTCCTGCTTCCTTCTTGGCTGTTTCAGAAACTTAGTAATTATTTTCTATGGGAAGGTTGAGAAGGGGGTCCCTCCTTGGCTCATTCCACGCAGTCATTTATAAAAAAATCTACAATTTTTCAGAAATTCTTCAAAATGGAGGACTCTCTGGTCTCTATATCTAAGGGCTCCTCCTCTTCGATACCTGCTCCTGTTGCTGCAGGAAAAGCCTCCACGAAACGCCTAAAAAAAGATCCACCATCTCCTCCAAAATCGTCCTCTCCTGTCTCTTTGGACATGTTGCTGGAAGAAATATGCTCACTACGACCATATATGGAGGAAACCAATGCCAAACTGCAATTTCTCACTGAGAATTGGTCAAAGATGGATGAAAGGCTAACCGTGGTAGAACACACTATGTCTTCATTTAGACTCACTGAAGTTAAGGTCAACACTCTTCAATCTCAAGTCTCTTCACTCCAGAGACAAGTGGAAGACCTTGAAAATAGAAATAGGTGGAATATTTTACGCATTTATGGGCTGACGGAAGGCAATGAGCCTCTTGCTTTTTTCAAATCTTTCATCCCAAAAGTTCTGAATATGCCAGCAGAAACTTCCCTCAATATTCAACGTGCTCACCGGCTGGGATGTCAACAAGCTACTTCTACCACTCCACGGCGTCCTAGAGGTGTTATCTTATACCTTTTAGAGTATACTGACTTACTTAAAGTCCTTTCAGCAGTTAAATTAACCAAGCACATCGTTTGGTCTGGCAAACATTTATATTTTTCTCAAGACTACGCTAAAAACACAGCTGACAGACGTAAAGAATTTCTCAATTTGAGTTCAGAACTCAGATCCCTTGGAGCTCGTTATGGTCTTTTCCACCCTTGCCTATTTAAAGTCACTGATAAGAATAAAACTACAACTTATGAAGACCCGATTAGACTGAAAAGTTTCATTAATTCCTGCAAGATAGAAACAATAAATTTTTCGAGAGCGTCTTCATCTCAGGCTTTGTAGAGTTATAGGAAGTTCCTAGTTTTTTGCTTTTCGAATTGGACAGTTATGTTTTTGTTCTCAATGTGATATTCATTTCTATGGCATTGTTTTACCAGATTTATTGTTAAATATAGCCTGGTTGTTCCTTATGACTAACTATTTTTCCTTCCCTTACAGGATCGTCCATGTTTGTGCCGGTTTGTCCTTCTCCTTGTTCTGTGAGCTTCGGCCTTCCCTCACCTTCCCCTTCGTCGTGCTTGGGCATGTCATCTATCCCACGTGGTCTCTCCCCCCATCTCTAATTGGATTCCTAGGTATGTTCTTTGTTTTTGTTCCTCTTGCATTGCTTGTCTTATCTCTATCCCTTTTTTCGTTCTTATTTACCCATACAATACTCTTAAGTATATTGTACTTTTTTACTGTTGTACCTTTTTCTGTCTTTTTTTATTCTTTCTATGCCTCTCATTTCTGTCTCTTCTTTTCCTCTTCACTCAGTTTAATGTTTCACGTTTGTACTTTAATTCTTTCTTTTTAAAACTTACATATAGTCATATTACATATATACATGATTGGGTTGATATAAAAGTTGTGCTATGTTTTTGGATGGTTTGCCTAGGCCATTATCCTTCTTGTATAGTCTCGTTGTTATCTCCATGTCTCTGAAAATTGTGTCATGGAATTTCAGAGGTCTGAATTCTCCCATTAAACGACAACGTGTTTGAACACATCAATCTAAACAGGAGGCTGATATAGCTTTTTACAAGAGTCTCATTTAGTGGCAACTGAATCTTTAAAACTGAAAAAAGCTGGGTAGGAGAAGTTTTTTCTCAAAAACAAAGGGATCCACCCGTATGGGAAAGTACAGAAGTGTTCCTCCAGACTACGTGTGTCTCCTACAATGGTGGAAAGCACACAGCTTTGTTTAAATACCCCTCACCCACCAAAAGGACCCTTGGTGGCATGCTTCATCATCGGGGTCTTACCGCCCCGCTGCAGGACGGGGCGTGCTGCGACCTACGACTACGTGGGAGCACTGATTATGAAAAACAATACTATGTGCGGTGTAGGAGTGTGAGTGGAAGGGTCAGAAGTGAGTGAATGGTGAAAAATTTAAAAATACCTGGCTCAGTGGAAAAAATAAATTTTAATGTTCCTTTGAGCTGGTATCGTTAAAGTGGGGAATGAGATAGAGATACTATGCTTTAATGAGCAGTGTCTCCTGTGTCGACATGTTTCGAAGCCCTCCCCTGGCTTCTCATCAGGACCTAGAAGAGATCCCTTCTACACTCAAATCAAAAAAAAGTTGCATTTATATATAATCCTAACTACGTGGTGCACTTAAATTCTACATGCACAGTATACTATACCCCAGTAGGTATATTGCAGAATGGGTTTTTATATTGCCCAGATAATGCCACATGAGCCTTCAAAACGGGATGGAAGGGGTACCTATAGTCACACAAATATCAAGGTTACCTCCTCACCGCAGCGAGGCAGTGTCCTGGTGAGGAGGTAACCTTGATATTTGTGTGACTATAGGTTTTTTGACAACTTGACTTGAGGAGGACGTATCCACCTCTTATGCTCTTTTGAGCATTACCTCTTCACTCCCTTCTTTTGTTAATTTGAAGATTTTTCTCAGCAGGAGTCAGCAAACGAAATGCTGTATTAACTCTCTGCCATAAATCGATTTCTGTTAAGTTACTTTCTCAATTATATGATGATGATGGAAGATGGTTATATACTAAATTGCAAATTGGGAATGCTCCAGTTACTTTGCTTAATGTCTATGCTCCCACTAACGGTGACCCCTCTTTTTGGTTATCTCTAGCCCAACAAATTTCGTCTTGTATTGATGACAATTTTATTCTTGCTGGAGACTGCAATAAAGTAGTTGATCCTTTTATAGATCCCAATTCATGGGTCTTCTTTAAACCGCATAAAACACATCAAATATTTCTTGATATCATACAGCAATATAAGCTTATAGATACTTGGAGAATATGCAATCCTGTCACAAGGGAATATACTTTTTACTCTCCGGCTCATCAATCACAGTCTCGAATTGACCACTTTTTCGTATCACATAATATATCTCAATCTTTAAGAAATGCAGATATTGGGTCAATTCTAATATCTGATCATGCTCCCATTTCTATTAAATTGGATTTACTGCCAAAATCTAATATGCCCAGGAGATGGCGTTTTAATAACTCTCTCCTTTTAGATCCAAAGGTTAACTCCTCTTTTGTTGCCTTTTTTAATGAATATTTTTCTTTAAATCAGACTGACACTTTGCCATTCTCCGTTATTTGGGATGCATTTAAAGCAGCCGCCAGAGATTTTATTATTGGTTTTGTATCGAAAAAACGCAGAATTTCACGTGAAATTACCAGAGATCTTTTGGCGAGAATAAAGAGATTGGAGCATTCCTACTATTCTTCGAAATCCAAGGACTGTTTATCCCAGCTTATTAAGGCAACACTTCAATTCAATAAGGAGTCGACAGATAATGCCTCACTTTATTTGTTAAAGTCCAGTGCAAAGTTTTATGGCGGCCAGAAAAAAGCTGGTAAACTCTTGGCAAATTATTTAAAAGTTAAAAATAACAAGCTTGACATTGAATCTATTTTTGATGAGCAAAATACATTAAGGTTTAAGGATTCAGAAATAGTGAATGAATTTCTCCTTTTTACAAAGCATTATACACGTCAGAAACCAAACCCTCGGAATTTGAAATTTCTCAGTTCCTCTCAGGTATTCAACGTTCCTTTGACACACAAATAGAATTCACCTCTTTAGAATCTGACATCTCACAACAAGAACTCCTCATTTCTCTACAAACACTCAAGAAAGATAAGGCCCCAGGTCTGGACGGGTTTACAGTGGAATTTTTACACATTTCGCACCACTACTTTTTCCCAAGTTACATACCCTTTTAAAAGAATTTCATAATCGGGTGAATCCTCTAGCTCTTTTTTAGAAGCACGAATTTGTTTAATTCCTAAGGAGGGAAAGGATTTAAAACATTGCAAAAATTACAGACCTATTTCGTTAGTCATTATTGACTCAACATTTTTCTAAGGCTTTAGCCATGCATCTGGAATCTTATCTCCCTCAATTACTAGGTGCAGAACAATCCGGATTCATTAAAGGACGCCTCATCTCAGATAATACTCGTCTGTTTTTCGATATTTTATCTAAATCCTCTCACATATCTCATTCACTAGCAGCTGTGGCTTTGCACGCGGAGAAGGCATTCGATCGTGTCAATTGGTCCTATCTCTTTCAAGCGCTTAAATGGTTTGGTTTTGGCCCAAAGATTATATTCTAATCCATGGGCAGCCATTTTTGTAAATGGTAACACATCCCCCTACTTTGACTTGGGAAGTGGTGTTCGTCAAGGCTGTCCGTTGTCCCCATTCCTTTTCAATCTAGCTTTAGAACCCTTTTTGTCTAAAATTCGTCAAAACAAGGATATACATGGGTTTGATGCTAATAACAAACAAATTAAATTGGCAGCATACGCTGATGATATATTACTATTTATCTCAAATCCACAATCCTCTATCCCTACCTTCCTACAAGAGGTGGAGCTCTTTGCTTCCGTTTCTGGCTATAAACTAAATAAAGATAAATGATAAATACTACCTTTGACCAAGCATACCTTCAAAAAAGATTTCACTATCTCAAATTTTACTTGGAATTCTAAACACATAAAATACTTAGGGTTATATTTTACCCCTTAAATTCCAGCAACGCTTTCTCTAAGTATGGAGAAGTGTATACACAGAATTTCCACATTAACGACCAAATGGCACACCTTATATCTATCATGGTGTGGTCATGTGGATACCATTAAAATTATGCTCTCTTCTATAGCATTATACACAATCTCCAATATTCCAGTACCCGTCTCCTAAAAACAAAATTTAAAAATTAACTCTATATTATCAACATTCTTATGGAACACTAAAAAGTCTTGCATGTCATTATCGAGATTAAAAAAACCAAAGTCAGAAGGTGGGGTTAACGTTCCCACCTATCACAAGTCTTTCTTACTGCATCAATCTTCGAGATGGCTTTCTGATTCTCAGCTGAATTGTCCTTTGTGGGTGGACCTTGAAAATTCCTCTCTCTCTCCTTTCTCCTTTAAATCAATCAATCAATCAGGGGTTTGTTAAAGCGCGACTACTCACCCGTAAGGGTCTCAAGGCGCTGGGGGGGGGGTGCAGGTTCCATTCCATCAAGGAGGGGGTCTGTCGAAGAGCCAGGTTTTGAGGTTTCTTGCAAAGATGGGGAGCGATGTTGTCTGTCTGAGGTGGAGCGGAAGGGCATTCCATGCTTTGGCCGCGAGGAAGGAGAGGAGCGGCCTCCCGATCTGGTCTTTCTGGTGCGGGGGACCACGGCGTCGGAGAGCTGGGCTGATCGTAGGGTCCTTTGGGGTGCGTGGAATTTGAGTCGGCTGTTCAGGTATGCTGGTCCGGTGCCGTGGAGGGCCTTGTGTGCGTGGGTGAGCATCTTGAAGGTGATTCTCGCCTCGACGGGGAGCCAGTGGAGTGTGCGCAGGTGCTGGGAGATGTGGCAGTGTTTTGGCAGGTTGAGGACCAGTCTTGCGGCGGCGTTCTGGATGTTCTGTAGCTTGCGGGTGATGTTTCTGTTTATTCCGGCGTAGAGTGCGTTGCCGTAGTCGAGTCTGCTGGTGACCAGGGCGTGAGTGACGGTCTTTCGGTGTTTGAGGGGGATCCATTTGAAGGTCTTACGATGGAGGCGGAGGGTGTGGAAGCAGGAAGACGAGACAGAGTTGATCTGGCGGTCCATTTTGAGCTCGGAGTCCAGGATGATTCCCAGGTTGCGTGCGTGGTCTGTGGGGGTTGGCGGGTTTCCGAGGGCGGGGGGCCACCAGGTGTCGCTCCAGGCGTCTGGGTTTGGGCCCATGATGAGTACTTCTGTTTTGTTGGTGTTTAGTTGTAGGCAGCTGTTTTTCATCCATTTGGCGACAGCTTCCATGCCTTCTCGAAAGTTGCGTCTGGCGGTGTTGGGCTCGTTGGATAGGGAAGAGGATGAGCTGGGTGTCATCTGCGTATGACACGATGTTGAGTCCGTAGGTTCTGACGATGGGGGCAAGTGGAGCCATGTAGACGTTGAAGAGCGTCGGGCTGAGAGAGGAGCCCTGGGGACTCCGCAGGTGGTGGGTGTGGGGTCCGAGAGGAAAAAGGGGAGTCTGACCCACTGCGTCCTGCCAGAGAGGAAGGAGCGGATCCAGTCGAGGGCCTTGTCCTGGATTCCTGCGTCGTAGAGTCTGCGTATTAGGGTGCGGTGGGAGACTGTGTCGAACGCCGCTGATAGGTCGAGGAGGATGAGGGCTACTGTTTCTCCTTTGTCCAGTAGGGTGCGGATGTCGTCTGTTGCGGCGAGGAGGGTGGTTTCCGTACTGTAGTTTTTTCTGAAGCCGGATTGGGAGGAGTCGAGGATGTTGTGTTCTTCAATGAATGTCGCGAGTTGGCTGTTGATGGCTTTCTCGATTACTTTCGCTGGGAACGGGAGCAGGGAGATGGGTCTGTAGTTTTTGAGGTCGGTGGGGTCCGCTGAGGGTTTCTTTAGGAGGGGGTTGACCTCGGCGTGTTTCCAGTCGTCGGGGAACGAGGCGGTCGCCAGGGAGCGGTTGATGGTGTGGCGGAGCATGGGTGCGATGGTGTCGGCGGCTCTGTTGAAGATGTGGTGGGGGCAGGGGTCCGTGGGGGCCCCTGAGTGGATTGACTTCATTGTCTTCAGTGTGTCTTCGGTGGTGAGGGCTGTCCAGTCGTCAATCGCTGGTTTCCGGGTGTCGGGGGTGGTTGGTGAGGGTTCAGTGTGTTGGTTGCCTTCGTCGAAGCTGTCGTAGATGCTCTTGATTTTGTGGTGGAAAAAGGTGCTGAGTTTGTCGCAGAGGTCTTGTGAGGGAGGGATGTCGGTAGACTCGCTGGTGGGTTGGGCGAACTCCTTGATGATGCTGAAGAGTTCCCTGCTGTTGTGCGCGTGGGTGGAGATTCTGTCTTCAATCCCTTTTTTCCTCGTTTCTCTGATGAGTTGATGGTGGGCGTTGGTGGCGGCTCTGAAGTTGTTGTGCACTTCTGTGGATTTGGTGTTCCTCCAGGCCTTTTCGAGGCGGCGGCATGTGCGTCTGGACTCTTGAAGTTCGGTGGTAAACCATCTGGCTTTCTTGGCGCGGGTATTGTTGTTTTTCTTGAGGGGGGCTATGGTGTTGGTGCTGTCCGAGATCCATCTATGCAGGGTTTGGGCTGCGGTGTTGGGGTCGTTGTTTTCCGCGATGGTTGGGGTGGAGTTGTTGAGTGAGGAGGTGAGCTGGTCGTCGGTGATTTTGGTCCAGTTTCTTCGTGGAAGCAGGTGCTGGTGTCTGTGGATGGTGGGTGTTCTGTAGGTGAAGTGGACGCAACGATGGTCGGTCCATGGGAGTTCGGTGGTATGGCTGAAGGTGATGGAGTTTCCTGTAGTGAAGAGGGGGTCGAAGGTGTGTCCTGCTGAGTGCGTGGGCTCGGTCACGATCTGGCAGAGTCCAATGTTGTGGAGGTTGTCCAGAAGGGATGTGGTGTTGGGGTCCAGTTGGTTGTCGAGGTGGAAGTTGAGGTCTCCCAGCAGGGTGTAGTTGGTGGATGCGATGGCCTGCGGGGAGATAATGTCCGTTGGCGAAGGGTCCGCGGGGTCCAGGGGGTCGATAGATGAGGGTTCCTCGGTGGGTGGCGGTGGGGCTGGCCAGTATCTTGAAGTGAAGGTGTTCCATCAGTTCTGTGGGCTCGTCGGGGAGTGTGCTCAGGCGGAGGCTGGATTTGTGGACGATGGCGATTCCTCCTCCTGGGCGGGTGGGGCGGTCCTTCCTGGAGATCTTGTATCCTTGGGGGATGGCGATGGCGATGTCCGGTCCCGAGGTGGTGTTGGTCCAGGTTTCGGTGAAGAACGCTACGTCCGGGGTGGTGCTGTCGAGGAGGTCCCAGATTTCTGTGGCGTGTTTGTGGAGGGATCGGACATTGAGGAGGATGCATTGCAGGGTCTTCGGTTCGGTTGTGTTCTTGTGGGCGGGTTGTGCTGGATCCGTGTTCTTGGCGGTGCTGCAGGTGTGCCCGCAGCGGTGACAGCTGAAGGGTCCGTGGGTGTCGGCTGGTGATGCTAGCTTGCAGTTGTTGTTGCAGCCTGGGTTGAGTGCGTGGAGTGCTGCTGGGTCGTAGCGTTGGCGGGGCGGAGGTCCAGGGTTCCTGGCGCTGGTCGCGGACGGGCGCAGACGGGCTTGCCTTTGACGCGCCTTCGGTGCACCAGCGGTGGGAGAGCAATTTCACTGACAATGAGTCAGTGGTCTTGCTCGCCTGTCCCCGCAGTGGCCGCCATTAAGTAGGGGTCGGGGAGGGCTGGACAGCTGGGAGGCGGGAGTGGGGAGGGAGCTGGATTGGGCCGGTCGCGCTGGGGGGAGGGGCCACGGGGGCAGCAGCGGCAGGGAAAGGTAAAGGGAGGAAATAAGGGATAAAGAAAAAGGGAAAATAAGCAGAAATAAGGCACAAAAGAGCAGAGATGCAGAAAAGTGCAGAAAGGTGAAAGATAAAAGAGGGTAGAAAAACGAGTGAAAACGAGTGAAAGAGCAGAGCGAGAGAAAGGGAAAATGAGCAGAAATAAGGCACAAAAGAGCAGAGATGCAGAAAAGTGCAGATAGGTGAAAGATAAAAAGGGTAGAAAAAGCGAGTGAAAGAGCAGAGTGAGAGGAAGGAGACAGAGGTCCACTGGACCACCAGGGATGAGGCGCAGGAAACCTGCGGGTGGAGGAGGGCCTCGATCACCAACACTCAAGAGTGCAGGGGCAGGCCTCACTTAATGGTGGAGCTGCGAGGGTGGGAGAGCAATTTCACTGACAAGGAGTCAGACAAAGAATATCTTTCCTTCACCCGTAAACCACAATCTATATCTACTCCTATTCTTAAACACACCTGCAAACTTCTAGAATCTAGTCCAACATTACCCTCCACAGATTTAAAATCTTTTCTTAATTCTACATTATGGCACAATAATTTTATACTGATCCATGGCAAGCCCTTTTATTGGAAATCGTGGAGACACAAAGGTTTAATTTGGACACATCAACTTTTTTTTAAATGAAGTTATATCTTTCTCACAGGCCAGCCAGGTTTTTGACCTTCCACCCTCTTACCATACCAAGTACACTCTTCTAAAACAAGCCCTCTCCACTGCACATGCTCAAGTTTTATCTCTTAGCCATCCCACTCCCTACCCTGTTAATGGTTTACACACTTTTTTACACTCATGCCCCTGAGCTTCTATTATTTACACTCGCCTTCGTTACCTACATATTGACAGAGAGAAGGCTAAAGTAGAATTATCTTGGGAGGAGGATTTTGAGGTAGATTGGCAAATTTCCTTTTGGAACAAAATATGGTCCAAAATTAGAAAATCCTCCAGAGCGGCAAACACCATACAAATAATATTTTTTATTTATAATAGACTTTTATTACATCCAGTTATTTTAAATAAGAGACATTCTGATATCCCTGATACCTGTTGGACATGTTCCTCCACTTCTGCTGATCTGAAACGCTTACTCTTTACATGTCCACATGTGCACACTTTCTGGAAAAACGTCTGGTCTCAAATTAACTTAATCTTTGGTTCTAGAGTCCCTTTCTCAGTGGTTCACTTATTTTTAGGAAGCCTATCACCTGCCTGGGACAATTGTATTCATAATATTAAGATTGTAGATCTATTGTTAGCAGTTGCCTTTCAAAAACTGGAAAGATTTTACTAAACTATCCTTTCAAGCCTGGTGGAATGCAGTATGTTATAACCATAGACTGGATATAGCTTTTGTCCACCCTATTTATTTAGCTGCAAAACGCTTACATTTATGGTCACCTGTGACAAGATACATTGAGGCCAGCACTAAGCGCTCTTTCTCCCAAACTCATATTCAGCAAGAAGTTGCCCAACCTCCGTGACATTCCTCAACTTAGTAACATAGTATTATATATCTGTTCATGTCACTTTTGTATATTTTATAAAGCATACTGTATTTTATGAATTATATTACTATTATTTTGCTCCAGCATTCCGCCCCAGTCATGTATACCTGGCATCTTTACTTGAACAATTTCCCATTTAATGCTTAATCAATTATTTGTATGATTATATATTGCTTATTGTATTATTGTATATTTCTACTCTTTGTTTCTTCAATAAAATTATTTTTTTTTGACTAAAAGAAACTCCGTCTCATTTTATAGCCAGTGCAATGGAAAATCACTTAGTTAATAGTAACCAACAACATTTCTATCATACCATAGCTACTGCAGCGGAACAAGACACAATTTTACCCCAGATATATGAGCCATATCGGGACGTATTCAGTGAAGCCAATGCAGACAAACTGCCACCACACTGCACTTATGATTGTGCAATCGAATTGATTCATGGGGCCAAAATCTCATGTGCCAGGATTTATGCCTTAACTGAACAAAAGAACCAACATCTACGAGAATATTTGGATAAATATTTAAAGAATGGTTTTATTCGTCCCTCTAAATCGCCTGCTGCATCGCCTCTCTTCTTTGTCCCTATGGCTAACAGTGAGTTGCGTTCTTGTATCAACTACAGAGCCCTAACTGCTATCACAGTTAAAAACTGGTATCCTTTACCACTTATACCAGTGTTCCTCGATCAAGTTAGATCAGCCACTGTGAATACTAAACCGTACCTAAGAGGAGCTTACCACCTTGTACGTATCCGTTCTGGGGATGAATGGAAGACAGCTTTCAGAACCCGATAGGGTCTGTTTGAGTATTGTGTTATGCCGTTTGGCCTGTGCAATGCGCCAGCGGCTTTCTAGTTTTTCGTTAACGATGTACCGCATGAATATCTGGATAGATTCGTCATAATCTATATTGACGATATTTTAATATATTCTACATCACAGTCAGAACATGATACATGTGAAAAAAAATTAGGTACCTTGCAACAACATGGGTTATATTGCAAATTTCACACCTCAACAGTAGAATTCCTAGGCTTCATACTGTCACCTCAAGGAATAACTATGGCAGATCGAAAAGTGCAAGCAATTCAAGAATGGCCTAAACCAACCTCAGTAAAAGACATCCAGCGGTTCTTGGGATTTGCTAATTTCTACAGACGTTTCATTGACCAGTTCTCTGCCAAAGCAGCTCTCTTAACTCATCTGTTACAGAAAGGAGTACCATTTATCTGGACTTCTGACACCAATAAAGCATTTCAGGTTCTTAACCCCTTCGATGCGCGTGTCGAGCTCAGCTCGTCATGCTGCGCGGTAGCGCTGTGCGCATGACGAGCTGAGCTCGTCACGACCGCACCCGCGATCGGAATGTCCAGCACACGAGCGGAATTCCGATCGCGGTCAAGGGGTTAAACAAGCCTTTATGTCAGCACCAGTACTAAAACATCCGGATGTTACCCAACCCTTTATTGTAGAAGCTGACGCTTCAGAAATTGCACTTGGTGCCATCCTGTCTCAAAGAGATCCACACACCAATTCCTTACATCCTGTGGCGTATGTGTCCAAAAAACTATTGCCGGCAGAAAGCCATTACACTGTAGCTGAGAAAGAACTCTTAGCTATTTGCCTTGCCTTTAAGTAATGGCAACATTATTTACTGGGCGCAAAATTCCCAGTCACAGTCTTTACAGACCACTGGAATTTGCAATTTTTACTGTGTGCTAGGGCCTTAACACCTTGCCAATTACGATGGACACTATTTTTTGCAGAATTTGATTTTACAATTACTTATCGACCAGGGATTAATAATAATAAGGCTGACACCTTGTCACGATACATGGAGAACACTTCCTCCAAGGTCAAAACAAGCCCCCACTTATAATACCAATGACACAAATAGTGGGAGCTACTATATCTACTCAGTTTCTGGAGGCAATCAGACAACAAATGCCATTATGCCAACTGGTAGCATGGCAACAAAGAGATAAAAAGAGATCCATTTTAAAAGCATTACCTTTCTAAGATAATCTCTTATATGTTCATACTAAGAAGTTACAACACCAAGTTTTAAGATGGTGTCATGATCAACCTTTGGCAGGTCATCCTTGTCATATGAAGACTCTAGAACTAGTAAGTAGAAATTTCTGGTGGCCTAAGTGGAAGCAAGATGTTCTTACCTATGTACAAGACTGTGAGTAATGTATACAAGCAAAAAATGATCACTCAAAAAAGAAAGGACAATTAGTACCACTACCGACTCCAAAACTAATTTGGAAGGACATTTCCATCGATTCTATTATGGATCTACCAAAAGATCAAGGAAAAAACACTATATTGGTCATCGTGGATCGATTATCAAAAATGGCTCATTTTGTAGCATGCTCAACTCTGCCTACTTCAGCTGAATTAGTAGACCTCCTGTTCCAACATGTAGTACGTCTTCATGGTCTACCTCGAACTATCACATCAGATCGTGATTCACAATTTACTTCACGATTATGGAAAGTCTGGTGTAATGCATTAAAAATGCGCAGTAATCTATCTACCAGCTTTCATCCTGAATCCGACGGATAAACGGAATGTATAAATCAAAATTTGAAACAATATTTACGATGTTACCTATCACTGAATCATGGATCCTGGGTTGCTCTGTTATGGGAAACTGAATTTGCCTACAATAATCATATTCATGCTTCCACTAAAATGTCCCCGTTCTATACCAATCTTGGATTTTACCCCGATTTTATGCCTTTGTTATTATCACAAGCAGAGTCTCCGTTACCACAAGTAACATCAAGAATACAAACAATGACAAAACTTGAACACCAACTGCGTACCAATGTAATCAAGGCAAAAATTGCATATAAATGCTTTGCCGATAGAAAAAGAATACCAGGGACAAATGTTCAAGTCCGTGACATGGTCTGGTTATCTACAAAAAATATACACTTACAAAAAAGGTATAAATTTCAACCGCATTTCATAGGACCTTTTGAGGTATTGGCAAAAATAAACCGGGTCTCCTTTAAATTGAAATGACCTAAAACCATGACTATACATCCAGTGTTTCACACCTCGTTACTAAAACCAGCGAAAGCACAATTAAGACCCAAACCACCCAGGATTGTAATCGGCGATCACAAAGAATATGAGGTACGAGCAATTCTGGATAGTAAACAGAAAAAAGGAAGAACATGGTATTTAGTATCTTGGAAGGAATTGGTCCAGAAGAAAACTCTTGGGAACCAAAAGAAGCCATAAATGCACCACGTTTACTTTACAAGTTTCATGCGTCTCACCCTTCAGCACCAAGGTGAGAATAGTGGCACCATTTGTGAAGGGGAGGACTATCATGATCTCCGCTTTTCTTAATGCTTCATAGCAACTTCTTGCTGATGATGTACAGTCCATATGGCATGTACTTTATGCACTGGCATGTACTTTACGCAACGTTAGAGATACCGTTAAAACTACTGGGAAAACGCCTGATTTCACAAGGCAGACAGTATGAGACTCAAGTTGCTGTGATGCTTATTAGCAACTTCTTGCTATACATCATTGCACGCCTGATAGTGCATATGTGGAAAGTATGGGACTCGAGTTGCTGTTTTTAGGAATACAGTGATGTAGCTTTAAAACCGCAAAGACTGTGAAAGTATCAAGGGCATTATATGAATGAGTCATGTTTGATTTCGTTATGTAACCTTTTGTTTTCAAGTTTTAGCCCATGAGTGACGAACTGACGTCAGCCGCCATATCCAATAAAAACGGCCGTGCCCTGCAGCCAAACGTGGATTATTCCCAGTTCCAGAGTAGCGGGAGGTTCCGTGCCTGCTGTGTTTGATTTCGGCTCTCCGTGTTAGTTGTAGAGCATTCTCGAACTCCACCGACTCTTCGTGTTGATTGAAGAGCATTTTGTGAGCACCGCGGACTTCAGAAAAAGGTAGGAGATGTCGGTTTTATTTTAAAGAGCACCCTAGCAGAATCGGGTGACAAGACAGCTGTTCCTGCATTTGAGACAGGAGTCTCATTGAGGGATTGTTTGAATAAAGACTTATTCAAGTGGGTTATTTGGAAATTCCTTAACAGTGCCCACATTGCGGTTTAGGTGAATCACCTTTTCACAAAACTATCGGTTTTTACCACTACTTTAGGTGAAATATTTCAGAAAGAATGATATTCTCCTTGATACATCAGAAGCACTGTGAACTCATGTTACATTAGAGATTTCGAATGATTTGTCGATGTAAATTCATAACTAAGAACATATGAGAGCTATCAGTGAGAACTATGTGAATCTTAAGAAAAAGCCTTGAGGAAGTATTCTTGTTATAACAGAGACTATTGTTAACAGGAATATAAAAGAATAACAGATCTCCCATATTCGGTCGTACGTCTTTTAATTTATAGGTAAAATATTATGTACTGTAAAACTCATATATTGTGCATTATTGTGATATAATTTAGTGACATAGAACAAGAACTCCCTATTGTGGATCATCTGTTCCAGGTCTCCCTCCCTACAGTACCCTCCCTAATCACCCTTCCCCTCGTCTGGCCACTCTGATCCTCTGTGTTTCAATAATCAGAATCAGAGCTGCCAGAAGGTGGGCCTCTTTAGGGTACTGCTCCTGAGGAACAAAATAAATCCTGACGAGGTTTGCAAGGGATTCTGGGTAAGAAAGCCTAGTGAGAGCCATGCACGGGTGCCCCCCGAGTTAGGGTCTAAAACCCACAGCTGCCCACTTTGCAAAAACAGGTGCGCTTTGGGTGGAAGAATGTATGTCTCCATGTTGCATTTTGGGCCATTTCCTGTCACGTCACTATGCCTACCCACAAAAGGGAGGTACCATTTTTATCAGGAGTCTTAGGGGAATGCTGAGTGGCAGGAAATCTGTGGCTGCCTGCAGATTCCAGAACTTTCCATCAGATAAATATGAAGAAAATGTGTTTTTTAGTCAAAGTTTGAGGCTTGCAAGGGACTCTGGGTAAAACAACCTGATGAGATCCACACAAGGGGTGAGGTGAACGCAGGGAGATGCCGTGTCTCATGATGAAGCTCAACCTGGTGATAGGCACTGGCTAAATACGAATTATTGAAAAATGTAGCCCCTTTGATGCCTGCAAATAAATCAGTTATTTTAGGCAACGGATGTGAATCCACCCAGATCTCTTTGTTGAGGGATCTTAAATCCACACAGAAAGGCAATTCCGCACTCCTCTTGTGTGCGACCTCCATTGGTGACTATTGGTGGTGTATGCTGTTCTGCTGATAAAAGCCTCAAGGTTGTTACTCCACCTCTTATGCCAATTGTGTGTCCTGACAGACCTTGGGTTAAACTAAGGTTGGATGTCATGGGACCATATGACTCTCTGCCTGGGGGTGCAGGTATATTCTTGTTCTCATGGATTACACCTCCAAATGGCCTGAGGTCATGATGGTGAAGGAGCCCAATGCCAGTGTTGTAATTAAGTTTCTTAATGAGGTCTTCATGAGGGAAGGTTTTCCTGAGGTGATCATAACTGATAATGGGACACAGTTTGTGAGCAGTGAGATGTGGGTGTTCCTGGAGTCATTTGGAATCACCCAGAGTTCTCTCTATCATTCCCAAACTAATGGCTTGGTTGAAAGGATGAACAGAGTGGTTGGTGAGTGCATTAAGTGGGCAAAGGCGTGCAATCAGGATGTGGGAAGTGCGTTGAGAAGCATGGTTTGGTTCTACAGAACTACACCCACATACCGCTCTACCAAGGTTACACATCACAGGTTCTGGAATGTAGAACATTTCATTAGAGGGGCAAGCATTACAATATACTTGAACTGAAAAGACTAAACTACTACATATCCCAAATAGCCAAAAAACGGTTCAGCACAGGGGGGGAAAGGTTCAGCAGTTAAGGGGTTAAAGTGAGTTAAAAACAAAGTTTATAAAACTGAGATACCAAATACACTTTCAGGTCAGAGTTAAAGCTATAGGTTGAAAGACATTTGTTCATCATGGTTGATCTGAAAGAGTATGATCTTATTAATATCCATTATATATCACGTGATTCACAGCTACGTAATATCAATGTCCTGTCCCCACCTCTAGCATGCTTAGGTATGTAAGTTTTGTTCTTTTTACTTTTGCTCCATCCCCATGGCTGATCACTTTTTTTTTTTTAAGTGGAGGAGGTTGTGTGGCATCCGTCTTTGAGCCACAGAAGGGCCCGGGACCTCATCCCCTGTGGATGAATTATTTTTTGTGCGGAGGGGGTGTTGGACCCCCCTCACCGAGCCATTGAGTGGCCCTGGGGATCCCATCCCTGGGGTCTAATGGAAGCAGTGTCCTGGGGACCCCACCGCCCGGGGCACTGCTTTTCCCTGTTCCATTCCCCACGCTTGTGGTGCTGCTTAGTCTATTCTGCATGCTAGCCCATCTAATAAAGTGAGAAGCAGGATGGATAGTCTGAGGACTCAGATGAGGAAAGGAGATTTTGGATGTAGGCTGGACTCTTCCTCACTATTTTGGGCCTTTTTAAACTGCCCAGGCCATTAAAAGACTAAAGAGCTACTCTTCCCCATCATGTACTACAGGAATAGGTTTCAAATCAGCATTAACAATAAACATTAAAATTAAACCACTTGATTTGCTCGCTTCCTGTAGCCTGCTTCTTGGCAAATGCTGTGATTTGCACAGCTCCTGTTCCACCAGTTTTGGGTCCAGGAAAGCCTCTCAATTGCTTTCAGAACAGAATCTTAGCTCAAAGAAAATGTAAACTCATTCCAGCTTTCTGGATCACTACTTATAATTAATTTCCATGAAGAAACCATCTAAGAAAACTGTTTTCTCTCATGGTGGTAACCCCAGAAGGGAATCAACATATACTGAGATGGTGAGAAATCAATGTACCACCACCGGTCTGACAATATGTAATGTAACTGGTGCTCATGTAAAGCGCTCAAGTACTCTTGCGCTTATTTGTTCTATATAAATGTAAATTAGGACTCTAAGCAAGCAAGTAGTTATAGATAAAATGAGGAGAAACGCAAGGGACAACATATAGCACCTTGAAGAAGATCCGTGCTTGTACAGGCAGCCAGTGTAAAGATTTCACAATTGCTGTTGAACTGTAAAAGTGAGGTGCTAAAGTTACCATATGAACAACTTTTTTTGTATGGGCTGGGCTGAACAAGGCTCTGCATCGGACCACATTTTGTGTCCGAATAGGCACCATTGCTGTAGTCTAATTTTGAGGCAATTAATTACATGATCATAGCATAGTGACCATCTTCAGAAAGATGTGCACACATTTTCTTCGTACAGAAGATGCAAGAGGATATAGAGGTAACTCCACAATCCATTTGGAGTCGATTTTTAACTGTAGACTTTTCACTGATTGAGAAGGCATTGGGTAGAGTCCAAAGTCTAGGGGTACAAAAATTATTGTCAATGTTAAAGGTTCTCATCAGTAACCAAATTCTTGTTTTTTCAGTATTCAGTCTGTCAGAGGCAGCCTATCCCAGTTCTTTCTTCTGAGAGACAGTGCTGAAGAGTGAGATTGCATAGGTATTCAGTCTCTGTCAGAGGCAGCCCATCCCAGTTCTTTCTTTTGAGAGACAGTGCTGAAGAGTGAGATTGCATAGAGGACGATCATTCAATTTAAATATCATTTGGGTGTTATCCGGCTCAATCAATCAACCAGGTAGTATTTGTATAGCGCAGCTAATCACCCTGGGGGTAGCTAGGCACTGTGCTGCAGGTCTCAGTCGGGAGCCAGGTCTTGAGTCCCTTCCGGAAGTGGGTGAGCGAGAGTGCAGTGCGGAAGTGGAGCGGGAGGGTGTTCCAGGGTCTGGTGGCGAGGTGGGAGAAGGAGCATCCTCCGGAGCGGTTGCGACAGATACATGGTGTCTGAGTGAGGGCGAGGTGTGCGGACCGTAGGTTTCTGGTTGGCTGGTGGAAGATCAGGCAGTGGTTTATGTAGACTGGTCCTTGGTTGTGGAAGTCTTTGTAGGTGTGGGTCACGAGCTTGAAATTGCATCTCTTCTGGACAGGAAGTCAATGGAGGTCTTTTAGGTGATGTGTGTCCTCTTGTGCAGATTGAGGATCAATCTGGCTGCTGCGTTCTGGATTGACTGGAGTCTTTGCATGAGTTTAGTGGTGGTGCTGGCATACAGTACATTGCTGTAGTCAAGCCGGCTGGTGATGAGGGCCTGCATCACAGTTTTCCTTGTGCTGATAGGGAGGCATCTGAAGATTTTGCGGAGCATGTGGATCATGTGGAAGCAGGCTGAGGAGGCAGCGTTGACCTGACTTTTCATGGAGAGTTCGCTGTCCAGGATGATGCAGAGGTTGCCGGTGTGGTCTTTTCGCGTGAGGGTAGGTCCGAGCTTCACTGGCCACCATGAGTCGTTCCAAAGGGCGGTTTGTCTGCCGGAAGATCAGAACTTCCGTTTTGTCCGTGTTGAGTTTCAGGAAGGTGTCTTTCATCAATGTCGCATTGTCTAGAGTCTTGCTGGAGGGGCCGTGGGGCAATGGGGACATACCTAAACGTGGTGGGAGTGCCCAAAAATCAAACAGTTTTGGGCCCAAGTCCTGGACGTCCTGAAGGCCATCACAAATGTAGCCTTACTAATGCAACCTGTAACAACTCTATTGGGCCTGATTGAGAATGAGGGATCAACCCCCCCTCTCTCTACCTACAACTAAATTGTTGACCTACCTGCTCTTAGCAGCCGGCCTCAGGTTGGGATAACAGTGGCAGAACCCCACACCACCATCACTAGGTATGTGGTGGACAAAATTATGGAACATTCATGCAATGGAAAGACTAGCTATGACAAGATATGGACTATAACGGAATAGAGGGGTGCCCAGACCACTGGAATTAGTGTGCCTGAGGAGCACGACTCTGAACCTCTTAGTTGATGAGAATACCCATTAGTACACTTCAGGTGGCCTAACTACTACTACTCTTGAGAGAGGTGATGAT
Organism: Calotriton arnoldi; assembly: GCA_963921515.1. Lineage (NCBI taxonomy): Eukaryota > Metazoa > Chordata > Amphibia > Caudata > Salamandridae > Calotriton > Calotriton arnoldi. Next base: position 1,368,148 of record CAWUFW010000752.1, read on the forward strand.
GAGACCTTTACCATTGCCACTGTTATGTCTGAATGACTGGTTGTGCTTTTCAAATGTAGAGATTGTAATGTGCCGTAACTGCAAATTGTACATGCAAGTTTAATTTACCCTCACAAGGGGGTCCAAACATTTAAATAAAGTTGTTTGAAAAAAACAGAATTTCGTTACACTGCACCTGTCCAAGGGCTTGATTACGATGAGGTCGGCGGTCACAAACATCCTTTTTTCCATTGTGGCTTGTGCTGCAGCCAGAAAAGGGCCTCAGCACAAGCCGCAATGGAAAAAGGGACGTTTTTGAACATCCATGCACTGCGTGCCAGGCACCATATGGTGCCTGGTACACGGTGCATGGATGTTTGGGGGGGCACCACGTGTGCCCCCCTGGTCCCATAGAGGAGGCCCAGGGGGGGATGGGGGCCTTGCTAGGGGCCCCCAAAGTCCCTTTCCAACAGCCTTCCCACGTCGGTCTGTCCGAAATGGAAAAGCTGTTGAAAGGGACATCGTAATCCCTATGGCAGTGCCTCCACAGGCACCGCCCCCATTGTATAGATTACGTTCCGACCGCCATCCTGACGGGCTCCTTGAGCTTGTCAGAGGCAGTGGTCGGTTCCACCGACCAATGCGGTCCGACCAATAGCATCGTAATGCGCCTGTCGGACCGCTGCCCCAAATGTCAGACGGAAGGTGGCGGTCCGTTTGACATCATAATCGAGCCCCGAGTTACAATTGTTAGTTAGTAACAGAGCCAATTGTAACGTTTAGAACAATGGCATTAACTATAGCTGCTAAGTGGAATTTTAAGATTGTTGGGAGGGTCACACAGGGAAAAAAGCCAATCGGAACAGTTGAATGTCACTGTAGGGGGTTACGTGAAATTAGAGAGAAAGGCTTTGATGGCCTTATTCTCCAAATCCTGTTCTGTATTAACAATTGCAGCCCTCATATGCACCCTCCTTCTTCATCTTTGAGGCGATTCAATAATTGTGTGCTGGGCCATTAATAGGGGTTAACACCTTCAGCAGAGGGCATTAACCTTTGATAACAGTTCATCCTAGTAGTGCATTCTTGTTATTGGTTGGATGCTGCATGCGTGGTTTGTTATACGTGGTGCTGTGAACATTTTCATTGGATAGTCGGTGCCTTATATAAACGTGCACTGAATAGCGAATCTGAGAAAAGAGTGGAACGTCTGTGATGTGGTAGTTTTACATCAGAGCGCAAAGTTCAACCTGAACCGCCTCTCTTAATTAAGTCGCAGAATTTTGTAGAATGCTGTTCTCTGTTGCACTGACAACCCTCTGCTACTATGACACAACTTAACAGTTGTGCGTTTGTGCTATGCTTTCTGTGGTAATGGGAAAAGCTTGCTCTGCTGTCTAACACTGTTCTATGTTATGCCCATTATATTTGCATAGCGCCAGGAAACCCTACTGAGGGTAACTGTGTGCTTTATAAATATCATTCATTACTTTATGAGTAAACTAGCCATTGCTGCTATTGTAGTAGTAACCACTACCTTTATCAGACGATCCCTAGCAGTGGATATTGTGGAGCGAGTTGGGTGGTGGTGAAAGGGGGCAATGTTGAGAATTGTGGAAGATCTGTGCCCTGCCACCTTCACTGCTCCTGACCTGGCCTTCCCTCTTGCAGATGATCTTTGTAGGGTGTCTTTTGTGTTTCTGGGGTCAATCAAGTCCTGGCTGATCACCTTAGCACAGTGGTCTTCAAACGTTTTAATGCCACCTCCCTCCCCTCAATGGAAAAAACCAAATCGGCCCCACATAATTTTTCACAATTATTCAATTAAATTGGCAATGTTTAAATATGTCTGCTCTAGACTTATTTCAACATTGCAGTTAAGGTCCTTTACCTTTTTAAAAATGCAATCAAAAATATGATTGCCAAACATACTATTCTGGTCAGGCCCACCTTACTAATATGTAAAAGTATCCACATTGTGATTATTAGAAATGGGGGTGGGGCGGTTTGAAGAATATTTGGCGCCCCTTCCCTTTTAACACTTACTCCCAGCTAGGATATAAATGACAAAAGAGGTCAGACCTCATGGTCAGTGCGCCGCCAGACTTTTCTGCCTCTTTTTATCCTTAATTTTGTTGTTTAATTCTGCTTGTGGGATTGCTATTGGGCTAATACTAAATTGTACCTACTTAGGTTTAGGTTAGGGTTGCTAGTCACCGTCCCACTCTAGCCGTTTTTCCCCACTTCCTGCCGTTCACGATCCCAGCCCTCCTGCTTCCTTGCTATCCCCTCCCACGACAACAAATGGAGGCCGCTACATGGCCACGCAGTGGAAGCACGCAGCGGACGTGCTGCTGGCATGCCAAAGGCAAGCCCAGCTGCGCCCATCCAGGTCTGGACCACGCCCAGCGAGATAACCCCTGGCCTTCCTGCCACCCGCTGATACACTGCCAAGGAACTCCTTGGTCTGGACCCCGGACACCGAAATGACAGCTGCTTCACCTCCTCACCACAATCAACCAAAACGAGCCTTCACCTGCTAACACTGCCACTTCTCCTGCGATACAACCTACGAAGGACCCAGCGCCACTCCCACCCAGAAGATCACGAACAACCTGGAACCACTTGAATGCATCCTGCTCAACACCTGCTCCGTCTGCAAGCACGCCACGGAAATCTGGGACACCATCACTACCCTCTCGACTGATGTCGCCTTCATCACTGAAAAGTGGCTCAACTCCTCCTCAAACCCAGACATCACCATTGCCACACCTGACAGCTACAAGTTGATTCACCGAGACTGCACTAACAAACAGGGGGAGGCATCACCACCATCTTCATGGAAACCATCAGATGCTCCCTCAACAACAATGACCCAACGCCTCTCATGGAACACATCAACTTCCAACTACAGACAGATGCGAAGATCACTATAAGAGGCACCCTCGATTAACTATCCCCAGGACCCCGACATACTTTCTGCGATGCCATCTCCAACCTCATTCCCCCCCTTGCCATCGACTCCCACCACTACGTTCTATTCAGCGATCTTAACTTCCACATCGTTGACCCCAACTACGCAAACTCTACCACCTTCTTAGAAAAACTGAACAACATTGGCCTCACCCAACTGGTCACAGAATCCACGCACAAAGCTGGACACTCACTTAACTCATTCTCACCTCCAGCAACAGAATCAAATTCAGCCACAACACAGAACTCACCTGGACTGACCACACCATCATACACATCACCACCTCCTACTACCAGCACAGCATCACCAAGCGTCACACCTCTTCCTACCGCAGTTGAAGCTAGGTCATCAGAACTCAGTGGACACAGATCCTCACAAACACCCAACCTACAGCCTCAGCGAGCCTTGACCAGGCCGTCAACCACTTCTCCTCCTGGATCACTGAGTGCACCAACAGTCTTCAAGCTGAAACCAACTGACACCAACAAAACCGCAAAACATGCCAGCTGATACATCTCAGAGCTCAGGCCCACCAACCACAACTGCTACCAACTAGAGAAGTATTGGCACGTCACTGAGAACCTTGCCAATAGAGCCACTCACAAAACAGCTCTCAGCAATACCAATCAAAGCAAGCCAAGAAAGCAGCCAGCTCCACCCTGATCGACAACGCAGCCAACCACACTAAGGAACTCATCAAAATAGTCAAGGAATTCTCCAACCCAACAGCCACAAGGAACACCATCCAGCCCTCCCAAGAACTCTGAGACACTCGCTCAGACTACTTCCACAGCAAGATCGCCACCATCTACAACAACTTTGACCCCCAATCTCAACAACTTCAACCAACCAGCGAACAGCAACCAAACGATCCCCTCCTGGTCTCCTCTCACTACCACAGCCATCATGTCTTCCATCCACTCCAGGGTGCCACTACCCCCGAAACAAATCAGCTCAGAACTCACCAGCATCCTCAACACCTCCATCACCACAGCAACCTTCCCAACAAATGGAAACATGCAGAAGTCAAACCCTTCCTAAAGAAACCCTCTGCCGACCCCAGTGATCTCAAAAACTACCAACCGATCCCCCTGCTCCCCTACACGGCCAAAGTAATCGAGAAAGCCATCAACCAATAACTCACCAAATTTCTGGAACAAACCCACCTACTGGACACCTCACAATCAGGATTCCGGGCTGGCCACACCACTGAGACCACGCTAATTGCTGCCACAGATGGCATCAGAACTCTCATCAACCGCAGAGAAACTGTGGCCCTGATCCTGCTCAAACTCTCTGCGGTGTTCGACACCGTCTCCCACTACACCCTCATTAACAGATTCAACAGCATTGGCATAGAGCAAGACACCCTGAAGTGGATCATCTCCTTCCTCACAGGATGTACACAGAGCATCCGACTGCCTCCTTTCACCTCCGCACCCAGGAACATAATTTGCGGCGTATCCCAAGGACCATCACTCAGCCCCACCTTATTCAACACCTACATGACCCCACCCCGCAGACGTCGTAAGATCCCACAGCCTCAACAATCTCCTACGCAGACAAAACTCAGTTTATCCTCTCTCTCACCGAGTACCCGACCAACGTCAAAAGAAACTTCTCCAACGCCATAAACAACGTAGCCAACTGGATGAGAGACAACTGCCTCAGACTAAACTCCAACAAGACAGAAGCACTGATCTGCAACCCGCATGGGATAACTGCTGGTGGCCAGCTGATCTAGGACCAACTCCATCACCAACGGACCATGCACATGACCAAGGGATCATCCTTGACAACCAACTAACCATGAAACAACAAGTCAATGCAGTCGCCTCCTCCTGCTCCCACACTCTGCATGCTCCACAGAATCTTCAGATGGATCCCTATCGACACCAGAAAGACCATCTCCCAGGCCCTTGTCACCAGCCACTTCAACTATGGCAATGCCCTCTAAGTGGGCATCTCCACCCAGCTCCACAAAAGACTCCAGACCATACAGAACGCAGCAGCCAGACTCATCCTGGACCTTCCTAAATGATCACACACCACTCCCCACTTATGAAACCTCCACTGGCTCCCCATCCAGAAGAGATGCCAGTTCAAGATCCTCATGCATGCCTACAAAGCCCTCCATTACCAAGGACCATCCTACATCAACCACTGACTGAAATTCCATCAACCCTCCTGGCACCTGCATTCCTCCTCACTCACCCTCGCCTACACCCCCTCCATCCGTCGCAGCCACAGCAGGGGGGTCGCTCCTTCTCCTACTTCACCACCAAGACCTGGAATGACCTGTCCCTCTACCTCCGAACATCACCCTCACTTGCAGACTTCAGGAAGAGACTCAAGACCTAGCTGTTTGATGTAGACACGGTACCCTCAGCACCCAGTTACTCCTAGGGGTGACAGTGTTGCGCTCTACAAATGATATTTGATGTTAGTGATGGCCCATTACAGATTGACTTACTGCCAAAGCACTGTTTTCAACACAATGCTTCTTTTGGTCAGAGCCTGGTGCCCCGCCCCCCAGTTTTAAGACCCCTGCCTTAGCATGTAACAGTCGCACAACGCCCATTGGGCTAAAAGGGCTTCAGCACCCCTCCCTGGTCATTGGTCATTGCCCGGGCTGGTATATTCGAAGGTGCGTGCCTCAGGTAAAGCCCGGGCAGTGCAGAGCACTGCTCGGGAAGCCGCATCAGAGAAGGCACTTAAGTTTCTTCAAAAAGATAGGTTCAGTATCTCCTGCTGCCTTGAAATGTTTTCTCAGGAAGGGGTTGAGGTAACTGGTGATTTACAACACCCTACGGTGCAGACCTCATGTTGGGGGTGCTCGCTGTGCAAGGCAATGTTTTTGAGCCTTCACTGGTGTTTTAAAGGAGAGCTAATGATTGCAGATCAGCACTGGTATTAGGGAGAGACTATCTGCACTTAAATGCAGTAAAGGGGAAAATATGTTGTTTTTTTTAATGGGTTTTCAGAAAATGACAAATTTGCAGAAATGGGCAGAAAATGGCAAATTGTATTGTATGCAATGGCATTTATATATAGCACTTTATTACCCACAAGGAGCGGTAGCAAGCTCCATATATAAACGCAATAAAGAGGAGAGTTTGTTTTCTTTTTTCTTTCGAAATGGGTTTGCAGTGGTTCAGTGTCCACCAGGCATTTCTATCAATAGCATCACCTCTTCCATTCTGCTGAGGTGGAGGGAGTTTATGGTTTGCCTTCTAAAAAATCAAAGTAGTGGCAAAAAAAAATAAGAACCTGCCAAGTGGTTTTGGCAAATAGGGTTATTTATGAGCAGTACTTTGTTTCAGTGGTTGCTGGTGGGTGGCAGCATCTCTTATAAATAGGGCCACTGAAATTATACGACAGGGGATGACCAATTTATGCAGCAGGGTTGCCTAATTATTCAGCAAGAATAGGCATACTAATCGGTGTAATGTGGCACATTTGTGATAGTATTACTTCATTATTTCGTGGTTTTTATGCATTTGGGTTAAGGTTTGATTTCACTAGTGCTTGTTTAACACCCAAATACAGGACAAAGCAACTAATGGTGGCCAGTTAACCTTCGTAGAAGGCCTTCCACTGTGCATCAACACGTCACTGCATGTTCAGTATCCTTTGATCCATTTGAGCTGGAAACACTTTTTCTGCTAAAATCTGCAGCATTTGGCAAATGCAAATCCACACTGATGCAAAAAAGGCTGGGGCCGCAGAATTACATAATTCCAGTGGCAATACTTATTGGTGGGGACAGAGTCTTATAAAAATTAGTCCCTCAGGCAGCAGTCCAGATCCTCGGAGTTAAATATATCTGGTGACCTATTCTATCTCAGAAGTAAGGCAATCTAAGTCCCAAGCACTTAAGTTGCTTGTGAGCCTGTCATGCAGTACTGGCTTCAGAGTGATGGCTTGACAATAACATCATGTCACACAGTTACAGTCAGTAGTCAGGCAGTGGTACAGAGCATGGTCACTGTGCTTCTCTGCCTCATACCTGCTCTGTGGCTAAGTTTGGCTAGAGCAGGATATGCACGCTACAGATTGGACACAAATGAGGTGCAATATTCCCTATGCCTTTGTCGAGGACTACTCAGCGGCGGCTCTGCCCCCCACCCCCAGCAGCTGCAAAAATTGAAAAATAAAATGATAATAAACTAGGTGTGTTATCATTTTACTTTTCTCTCCCGGGCGAGTCTTGGGGGTGGGGCCATCACGGGGGAGGGGGCAGTCTCAGAGGAAGAGTTGTGGGCACTGGGATTCAGTGTGCATGGCGGTTTGGCTGGCCATCTCACGCCGGCCAAAGCGTCATGCGCACTGAAGCTCTCTCCAACCCCAGCTGCATTGCGGCGATGCGGCAGGACGAGCAGGTAAGTTATTTTTTAATTTGTTTTTTGTTGTAGTAGTTAGTCCCTCCTCCTCCCACATCCCCCCTGCCTCCCACCCACCACTCAGCGCGGAAACCAGCCACTACTGGGACCACTGGGTGCTAATCTCTCATAGTCTACTTCACAGAAGGCTCTGTTGTGTCTGTCGCCTGTGTTTAGTGGACACAACACATAATAGACTGAAGAGGCGGGTCATCTTGGCACTGTGCATGGACAGAACCTGGCTCTGTGCCTACTGAAGCTTTCTGCTTCACAGCATGGTATGCCCCAGATAGCTCAGCAGTTTTTGGGGTCTACCTCTTGGTCATCTTTCCCATCTCTGTGACAGCTTGTGCTTGGAAAACCTTGGGATGAAGGGAGAAAGAGTACTAGGACACACACACATTTCAAAGGCTCACTTAGAATGCAGATTGTCTTCTCAGCCTTGTTGCTGTTCCTCAAGCTGATCCGTTTTTGCTATCGGCTGGTTACTGCTTCACCTTCTACAACCCTAAGCCAGCTGAGTCCCTGCATACATGGTGCCTTAGTATGATGTCTGTAAGGCGTCCGTAATTTAATTACGGACGCCTTACAGACATCATACTAAAATAAAATTGGGGAATTTCAGGAAGGTATGCTGTTCCCCTGCGAGAGGCCCCATGAGTTTAAAAGTTTCCACTTGGGGCCTCTCGCACTTATCTTTTAATCTGTAAACTGAGGCTGCCTGCAGCAGCCCCTCCCGCACCTCGCACAGACTGTGGACTGGCCCATTGTCATTCTGAGACAGTAGACGATTATCACAGATAGAATGACAATGGGCCCTATTTTAGTGACAGCATGTGGTGTGCTTCTCCTGCACAAATCTTGATTGCAGAAAGGGCCTGATGTCGCTTTGCAAAGCTGCGCGCAAACTGAAAAACTGTGAAGTGCACGATTGTCTCAACCTTATATAAACTTATTTTGACTTGTACTTATTTTGGTTGTCTATTTACTTATATACTATTGTGCGACGTCCTCTGATATGTCTGTAAAACGTATGTTTTATCCCAAATTTTTGTTCTGAATTTTGACCTTCTGTTCTGAATTTTTGTCCTGAATTTTGACCCTTTGTCCTGAATTTTTACACTGACCGTCCTGAATTTGCACCCATGCCAGTTGGTCACCCTAACTAGAGCTGATTCCCTGGTATACATAGAGAGCCAGTTCACAGGCCGAGTTAAGTCTATGATGTGAAGAGAAGGTGGGAAGGAGGATGAGAGAGAGAGAAAGGATTGATGGAAGAAATTGTGGAACAAGATAGAGAGAAGAGATAGAGAATAGTGAAAAAAGAAGAAAGCAAAAGTTTGCAAGAACATAGAGGGAAAAGAAAGAAATGAGAGGAGAATGTGACTGAGACATCAAAGTAAAGAGTGTGAAATGGGAGATGGCAGAGTGAGTGATGTGTGAACAAGCAGCACAACAATAACACTAAGGCAAGTTATACAGCCCATTTCACCAATTCATTTGCTCCCTTCTTCACTAAAAGTCCGGATGTCCCCTTGTCAATGGGTGATGCCAGTGCTGGCAGTGGATGCCGCAGGAACCGATCTCCAACGTAATATTTTGAACAGCAGCACCTTGACACCTGGGCATCTGGGTTTGAATCAAGATTGGCATTTGACTGAAAATTGTGCAGTTCTGGGCAAATCACTTAATCTCACTGTACCTAAACTTTAAATTTGTGAGAGGCTAGCAGTAGCGGTCCGTGGTAGGAGTGCCGGCCGGGCGGTGACGTGGGGTGGGGTGGGGGAGGGGCAGGGTGGGGGGTAGTAAACCACGGATTACGGCCGAATACAGGTAAGTAAACATTTAAATAAATAAAACGAATTTCGTTGTGAGCGCTGCATCACCAAATGACCCGGTATCGGGTATCAGAGCGGTTTACATAGCACCAGTTGCGTTACACGAGAACACATTCATTTTTTGTTAGGCACGGGGAGATTAAATGATTTGCCCCGATTCACTTAATCAGAATATGTTGCTTTTAGTAAGAAAAAGCACCTTTTCAAAAAGGCTTCAGTGTTTTCATTTGTGTGTGTCAGACATGAACATAAGAGGCAGGACTCACTTGGTACCACTGTGCAGACATCTGATGCTCGCAGGTCTGGTGGACACTCCAGCGATGCTAAATGTCTCAGAGAAAAGCACGGGCAAAGTCAATAAATAGATCTAACTTTGAAGAAAAACCAGGCATGCATATATTCTGTCTGCAAGAGTTAGCACATGAAAGGCAAACCTGTTGACTTTGCTAATGTGTGTTCTCATACTGGTTCTGAGGATGCCTCCGCTCCCAATGCGTGAAGTGGTACCCCACCACCGTGGCCGGAGCTAGTCCCCCACTCTTCCCGAAGTTCAAGTTTAAGAGCGTCCCTGGCATATAAATGCCCCACTTCTTCAGAAAAGAGACCACTGCCTATTTTAACACACCTATTACCAAATAACCTACCTTCTCACACAAAGATAATTTTTGGAAAGAGTTACTAAAACCCGCCAAGCGAAATGAGCCTAGTGGATTTAACTTCTTATTGGGTCGTTCTTTCAAAATAGGTAATTCCAGTCTGCTGCTCAGCAATAATCCTTATTCAAGGTCTAGGAGCACCACCTTGTGGTCGAATAAAAATGTTCACATGCAAGCATTCTTAACCATGGCAGAATAACGCTACATGTATGTGGAGAAATATTTTACAAGAAAAATTCGTCAGTGGAGATTTAATTGTAAGTAATGGTCAGTGGTTCAGGCAGAAAATGCATTCCTAGGAAATGTTCTATTCCCAATAGTCGGAGTAAACCAAGATTTGAATCTTTTTAGCAGGCTCGTTAGAGAGAGAGAGAGAGAGAGAGAGAGAGAGAGAGAGAGAGAGAGAGAGAGAGAGAATATATATATGTATATAGTCCTATAATATTCTACTCGCTCGACACAGCTGCCTGTTCAGGTGATGGATGGTCTTTGGAAGGTAGTCTACAAGAGTTTGCACCCTTGTCTGCCATCTGTATGGTCTATTAGAACAATGAAATGTTGACAGCTCCATTGAAGAAAATGGAGCAGCAGAGGCCTATATAAACTGCTGTAGGCCACAGGTGCTGGAAGTAGGGGTGCTGCATCACCCCCACAATAACCATGCTGGAGTTCAGATTGTGGATGAGCAATTAAAAGGGTTTTACATTTTGTTTTTATCTTGTCACATTTGCTAAACGTTCAAAGACAGGGGTCAAATGTCAGGCTATATCTTCTGAGAAATTGCTGCTTATTCTTTCAATTTGGGATTGATATATATACTTTTCTTTCTCTTACTGTACAGCTGGAGGATTTTGGAAAGTGAACTGTCTGACAATCTTACTGTGATATAGGATGTGTGAAAGGAAAGGCTGTCAGTCTTTTTCAATCACACAACAAAATTTAAATACTTGTAAATGAACTATTTCAAAATATATCAGTAGTTAACAAATGAAGCACATTTTTTTTTAATTTTGAAGCTTGATAGAAACAAAGATTTTAACAGGATCAAAATAAATCAAGATGCATTACTCAGTGATGAGGAAATTATAAATATTTTGAAAAACCCAATTTCCACATATTATCATTTTGTGCGGAATATAGTTGTATCAGTAAAACTGCATGTCAGTGCGAATTTCGTGTCCATTTCAATAGTAAAAGTGGTATCTGTAAATGACAGTGCACTACCATACCATCATATAGTAATATATTTTCAATACAGTATTCCAAAATGCACCAAAAGCTACATACTACACCCTTAACAACTCTCCAGCTCAATGGGCACGGGTCATTTGCTACACATGTTCTTTGTGTGGCATTTGGATTTTTCACAATTTCTCTGACTTCAGTGATGTAACATTGATGGCTGCACCCCCACTCTGAAAATTGCTTCAACTCCCCCGGTTATTGGCACACTGCTCTCAAATTACAATGTCCTAGTACATAGCCTCTGCCTCGCTCTTTCCCCTGCCTCTCCAAAATATATGAATTGAACAGGGTAAAGTGAAACGGAGCCTGTGTAGCGGGCACACAGGACAATCATTGGAATGTTGGAGCAGAAGGCCTATGCCAGTCATTATAAGCTAAACCCACTTCTTTGTCTTCAATGGAGCTCCCAACATTACAATGTTCTAATGCCTTTGGCTCGGGCCTTTAACAATGGAGCAGGCCCTTAATGTCCGATATAGCCGAGTACGGCAGATTATAAGTCTATAATATGTGACTCAGTCTTGGTGGTTACATCATACACTCGAAGGGTACCAAGGAAACTAATGAGAAAAAATAGCAGTAATTACATGTCCTTTTCTGGGCTACATATCACCATGTAATTTATACATACAGAGTAGCTACTTACCCTCGTAAGGTGTCTGGAAAGTTCAATATAATTACCTATGAAATAAATCACATCACATTCTGTGCTTGTTTCACGTGCTATTTAGCATTTGTTGGTTCATTGTAGACCGCTATATTTCCTTTGACCTATTAATAAATAAGTCTTTGCCAACCTTTCCTTGATCTAGCATGATTACTATGTGATTGTTGAATGTGTGGTCAGCAATGGGTTATGAGAAAAATAAGTTACTTCCATTCAGGAATGATGAACAAGTTACTTATCTTAATTAATACTCTTTCTGATGAATACGATAATTGTGTATTCCTCACCTTAAGAATATCCTCATCCACCAGACCAGATCCATAGACTTTTCTCAACAATGCTCCCATGCGCTGACAGGTTGCACCATTTGGCTCCATAGTGACTCTGTACCACCCCAGAAGAGATGGAACAGAGCCACTTTTAAGCACCACCCCTGAGGGCTGACATCAGTTTCTTAATATTTCTCTTTCTGCGCCCTTAAAAGCAGAGCATAATGAAATACAATGCAGGTGACAGTGTGTCAAAACATAACTTGGAACCTCAATATGATGTTCAGGAGTCCACTTACCAGAACGAAAAGTTGCGAGGGCAGTGAGGAATCTGTGGTTAGACAAAGTTATCAGCCAATAAAAGTGTTCCCGAAGGTAAGTAATTTGTTTTTCTGATGTCTACTTCCAACTGCAGATTCCTCATCTTAAACATAGATACCATAGCAGTACCTCCCAGAGGAAGAGGGTCTGGGAAGTGGGCTCAGACTAGAAAGTCTTGCAGAACCGAGAAGGCAAAATGGTCCTTCCATTGGCCCTAGCTGTCATGGCAGAAGGGTTTCATGAATGTGTGGACTGATGTGCACATCACAGTCAGGGAGATGTCAAGAACCGTCATTCTCCTTGTCCTTGGGGAGAGGAGTTGGCCTAACGGCTAGGGCGGTCGACCTCGAATCTGGGGAACTGGGTTCGAGTCTCGGCAAAGTCGCTGAACATCCTGTGATTCTGGGCAAATCACTTAATCTCCCTGTGCCTAACAAAAATGAATGTGTCCTCATGTAATGCAACTGGTGCTATGTAAAGCGCTCTGATACCCGATTCGGGTCAAGTTCGCGCTATATAAAACTCTGTAAAATAAAAAAATAAAAAATGCAATTGGAGCATCCTTGGCACTGGTAGAATGAGCTTGCAGGATTCCAGGGCATTTCTTCTCGGTCAGTGCATAGCAGATTTTGATTCAGATGACTATCCTTCTTAGCAAGGTCCTTTGCTGCACCGCCTTCCCTTTTCTTTGTTACAAAATCCTACAAAATGTAGGACTTTGGCTCATTTATGGAAAACTGCTAGGATGTCAGGACCTCGGCTGTGGCCTGGAGGTGGTCTGCAACTGACTGTGGTATGTTCACCTTGAGCAGCCAGCCAATGAGGTATGGCAATACATGTATCTCCGACCTCCAAAGGTGGGCAGTGACCACTGCCATCACCTTTGTAAGCACCAGAGGGGCGGCAGTAAGGTTGAAGAGGGCCAAGGCAAACTGGAAGTGTTTTAACCCCACTGTTAACCCCAAATATCACCTGTGAACCTGCAGGAAGGCTATATGAAAATTTGCACCTTGCAAGTCCAGAGACACCATCTAGCTTCCTGGATCTAGAGCAAAAAGAATGTGAGACAGGATGAGCAAAGTAAATTTGCCTTTCTTCAGAAAAGAATTCAGTGGCCTTTCGTCAGAAAAACATTCAGTGGGTGGAAGTCTAGTATACGCCTAAGACCTCTGTTGTTCTTCTATATGAGAAAGTAGCACAAATAGCAGCCCTCTCCTCTCTCCAAAGCCAGCTCCGGCTCGATGACACCCTTGGCCAGCAGAAGGTTCACTTCTTGCAGCAAGATTGCGGTTTAGTCTCGTGATAGTCATTCTGATGCAGGGGAGGGAATGGGGCAGTAAGTAAAAGCCTGGGAGTATCTCTTTGAATGATTTTCAAGAACCATGTCTGACGTGAAGGTTCTCAAGCTGGGGTGGATATGTATCCTGCCTCATACCAGCGGAGTGTGGGACATGTTAGATAGGCTTGTTTGCCATTGCAGCACGGGAGGAAGAGTTAAAGGAGAGCTGTCCTTGCTGGTGCAAATGGCCTCAGCCGCTGCCCCAAATTCTGCCCCTAGAATACTCCTCATGCTGCGGCTGCACAGGTTGGGAGAGCTGTTGTTGTCAATAGGCTAGCCCCGTGAAATAGTCACTAAATTTCTTGTACTGTTGGTGGAACTGCTTGGCGAGAGACACAAGTCCTAAGGATCATGCTGTTACTTGACTATCCTTATGTCGTTCGAGTGGCGAATCAGCTTTCTTCCAAAACAATCTAGAGCCTTCAAAGTTCATGTCCATAAAGTTCATGCCTCGAAACCTGGTTGACCTCTTCTAGGAGGGCCTTCCAAGCACTTCACAGGTGACAATAAGAATGCCCATGGAGTTCTTGGTTTCCAACCCCGCTTTAAAGACATACTTCTCTGCCACCTTGCTATCATGTATAATTTAAGCCAGGGAGGCCATGATTTCTTCCAGGAAGTCTGACAGGATTTCGAAGGCCATGTTGCATGAATCATGGGTGTACCTGCTCAGAAGGTACACTGTGTTCAGGCATCTTAAGGCCAAACCTGCCGAAGAGAACATTACCTTTTTGAAGGTATCAATTTGTTTTGATTTTCTATCCAGATGATCGATCAGAAAGGCATTGGGCGGGACTTTACTCGTCAACTCTTGTACCACCAGGCTTTCAGGTGTAAAGTGCTATGTCAGAAAATCAGGATCACCGGGAGCAGGCCTATCTCACCTAGCAACACGTCCACAGGCCAGAGGGCCAGGGCACGGCTTCAATCAATCAGGGTTGGTGAAGCGCAAATACTCACCCGTTAGGGTCTCAAGGTGCTGGGGGGCAAAGGGGGCAGCTACATAGAGTGCTGGGGTGTTCGGAAGAGCCAGGTCTTGAGGTCCTTCCCGAACAGGGGCAATGTGGGAGATTGCCGGAGATGGATGGGTAGGGTGATCCAGGCTTTGACTGCGAGGTAGGAGAAGAACTTTCCTCCTGTTCTAGTCTTGTTGATACTAGAGACGGTGGCCAGAGAGCTGGGGTGATCGTAGGTGTCTTTTGGGTGTGTGGAAGGCGAGGCGACTGTTCAGGTATATGGGTCCGGTATATGGGTCCGGTATTGTGAAGGGCCTTGTATGCGTGGGTGAGGAGTTTGAAGGTTATTCTTCTTTCAACTGGAAGCCAGTGGAGATCGCGCAGGTGTTGGGTGATGTGACTGCGACGGGGAATGTTGAGGATCAGTCTGGCTGCGGCGTTCTGGACACTCTGGAGTATCAGAGGAGTTTCTTATGGATTCCGGCGTAGAGAGCGTTGACGTAGTCCAGTCTGCTGCTGATGAGAGCATGCATGATGGTTTTTCTGGATTCGGTTGGGGTCCATCTGAAAGTCTTTCGGAGCATGCGGAATGTGTGGAAGCAGGTCGAGGATACATTGTTGATCCGGCTTGAACCAAGTGGCCTCAAGGGTTTCTTTAAGAATCGCATTGAATGGCTACAATGCTTCAGAAGAAGTTGGACCAGGTTAAAGGATCTTGTGGTGTTTAGGTTTTATTATTTATTATTGTAACTTTTGCCAGTGCTCTTGTTTTACAAGTAACTCACAATGTTCTATTTTCTACTTGTACATGTATTCTAAGTTTTATTACTATTGGAATGTTTTGGCTGATGGTCTGGAACACTGCTGTGTCAGTTGGAGCAGCCATCCTCAGCCCTCACTTCATGTACGACTTATTCCTCCTATTTTCCTCAAATAAACCTTGGAAACTATTGAAGACCTGTGTTGAATCTGTTATGAAGAGTTGGAGATACTTGAAGACTATCCAGAGACACACTTCAATTTTGGCGACAAGTTTGGGATTTAATATTTTTTTTCCTCTCCGTTATCCTCTTTCAGTGCTTCAGATTCTGGTTCCAATTCAAGGTACTGTACATTTAAATTATTTCATTGAGGGCTCGAGGATTCCTTCATTTCCGATGACTACTAGTCATTTTTCTTCAGTCATATGGGACATTGTTCGTCCATTTCAAATACTTCTAAGGTGAAGTTGTGAACTTTCCTGCATTTGAGTGTTTTAAACTCCACAACTCACTATGCTGCGGGCTGGATTTCTTTAATTCATGCTCATTTCTCTTATTTGGCATGGAAAATTCGCCGTTGTTGTGTCCATTTCAACAGAGTTTCCTCTGCTCGAGCCAAGCGTTGCCATAACAACATCTCAGCTGTTGCCTCGAGCTCTCGCATTTCCCCTGCGTTTACGAAGCCGAACTGGAATTCATAATCTATTTCAGTGCGTTCAAAAGCACGCGCCCGTTCCCGTATTGAGCAAAGTCTGATTACCGGCGCGTACTCAGACGCGCGTCAGACATTAATTACTCTGACTTGTTTGACTTCAAATATCGGACTACCGGCGCGCATACCGGCGCGCGTCAGAATTAAAGATTTCACTTTCTCTGCTTGTGTGATCTGACTCCCGGCGCGCATCAGATGAAATTGCCCTATTGTCTTTTCTCATTAAAAAAGCTAGAGATTTTGTCTTACCTATTCCCACGAGCACTGCCTCTTCAACGTTCACAACGCTCTATGATCCTAAACAAGGATCGTTTCTGGTACCACCTGAACTTGCCTCTTCAGTCACAGCATGCCCGAAGGCGCTGTTTGGTATTGCACCCTTCGTATCCATATTACATTTTCTTCAGCGATTAACACGCTTTTTTTTGTCGTGTTGGTTCCTGTCTTATATCGTCATCATTATATTTTAATATTTCTCTTCATTTCCTCAAATTCTTACACATTTTTTTTTCTCTTCTTTCTTTTCTTCTGGATTGTTCTTGCTCCTCCATTCTATTCCATTTACTTTTCTTCATTCTTCTTTTTCATTTTTTTTGTTTTGTTTCTTTTCTCTCATCTTTATATATATTTTTTTTGTTGTTGGCATCATGCAATCTGTTACTCCTCCTGCAAATTTCTTGCAAGAACCTGGGGAACCTCCTATCAAATGGCGTTTATGGTATAGATCTTTTGAAGCATATTTAGGTGCTATTGATGGTTTAAAGTTTAAACCCGAAAGGAAACGTAGCCTTTTGTACTACTATTTAGGTGTGGAGGGCCAGAACGTCTTTGATCATCTACCTGTGTATTTAGGTCAAGATTTGGGTGGCCTTGATGAGTTTCAATTGGCTGTAAAGAAACTATCCATTTATTTTGAAGGAAAAGTCAACCTGGTAGTTCACAGACATAAATTCTTTACTCGTATTCAAGGTCCCAATGAGTCTATTGATACATACACAACCGCTTTGAAAGTTCTGGCTGGTTATTGTGATTTTGAGCATTTTACCTCGCAATTAATTAGGGACCAACTAGTTGCCAGATGTTTTTCAAAGAAGATTCAACAAAAATTATTATCTTGTAAGAATCCTTCATTGGATGAAGCTATTGACATAGCAAAAAGTATCGAATCCTCTGAACTTGATGCGAAACAGTTAGAAGTTCAACCTACAACTACTAATGTCATCAATTCTTCCTCCAAAGTTTCACTCATTCCTGATTCTACTTTCAACAAATATAGAGGTACTTATTTTTCCAACACTAGAGGTGGTAGAGGTACGTTCTATGGCCGTGTTAAAATACAATGTTTCAGATGTGGTTCTAATTCTCATGTGTCAAATTTTAAGAACTGTCCTGCTGCAGCTCAAGAATGTTGGAAATGCAAAAAGATTGGCCACTTTGGCAATGTTTGTAGAGGAGGCAAACGCACTCCTGTTCGGTTTGTTCAAGACAATGTCATTGACGATGAACATGATACAGTAGAAAAGAAGGTTGAAGAGCTAATGTTAGCTGTTGATTGTGTAGATATTAACAACATTCAAACTGACAACACTATCTGTGATCCTTTAGTTCAGACGAAAATTGATGGTGTTGACATTCCTTTACTCATTGATTCTGGTGCAAGAATAACTATCATTTCTATTGATAAATATAAACAGAATTGTGCACAAAGTTCTTTTACCTCCTGACGTGGTGACCACTGCATTTGAAGGCAGTAAAATTGATTTGGCTGGCTATTTTTGTGGCAATATTACTTTTGAAACAAAAACCATTCATGGTAAGGTATATGTAGCCTATAAAGGTATTAATGTCTTGGGATGGTGGCATCAAGCAGAATTATGTCCTAAATGTCCCGGACACATTAGGCTCAATGAAAAGTATAGAGTTGGCTAGAGATGCTACTAAGTATAGCTGATCATAAACTTCTAGCTGAAGAACAAAGATATTGTCCTCTCAAGTTTATCCGACACCAAAACAGGTAAGCCCTCTTTCAACACCCAGTCGTCGAGGTATGGGAATACATGTGTCCCCAATGTGCACAACTGAGCTGTAAACAACTGAAGTGCTGACTTAAGGCCATGATTGAAACCCACCGCAAAGCACAAGTACTTTTACTGCAGAACAAGTATATGTCTTGAAGCTTGAGCGATACCCATACCAAGGCCAGGAGGAACTGAGCAATAGAGCATATTGAGCTTCCCCTGGTTAAGAAAGAAGTTCAGGATACAAAGATCCAGAATGTTTTGAAGGCTCCCATCTTTCTTAGGGACGAAAATGTAGCGGAAGTAACGTATGTGACCTATTAATGCCTGAAAACCCAACACTATTGCTTCCTAGCTATAAAGGGACAGTATCTCCTTGAGAGGGATTTGGACATAATTGGCCAATGTGGCAGAGCTGATGGATGGAATTACTAAAAGGAAACCATACACCACAATCTGGAGGACCAAATGGTCTGATGTAGCAGTACCGCCAGTTGGCAGCAAAATGACAGAAGCATTCCCTCGCCGGATGTTCGTGTTTACCAGAGGACAAACTAATAGGGGTTACCCTCATAAAAGGCCCAGATATTTCTATAACTTATATCTAAATTGACTAACTTAAAGACAGAAGTAACTGGCTTTAGAACAAGTACTATCAAGTGGGGGGATGGCAGTTTGCCAGTGCTAGGCCAACCAAGGTCAGCCATCAGCAGAGTTAACGTAGAAGCCCTCAGAGCTGAAATAGCTTTTGGGGAGATTCTGAACAGGATCAGCCAGTGTTTAGGCAGGAGATAACAGTGGAGTATAGGTCATGGATTCAAGGGATCTTTAGGGCCCTTGAATCTATGACCTACCCTAGCTCCAGGGGAGATGGGATGGAGTGGAAGGCTGCCACTTACTGTGGGTTGGCAGAGGGCACAGAAACAGTGCTGGCAACTTTAGGGATTGTCCATGGATCAGGAGTAACTGAGATACGAGGACTCCCACTTGTGAGACTTCTTGTGGTTTTGGCTGGATGATTTCTCCTTAGAGTGCTCCCTTTGCTACACTTAGAGTAAAACTCTTTATTGAGCGACCAGGCACAGAAAGGGCTGTCAGCTGCTCTCCTCAACCGCCAACTGAATCCCCACAGAGTTAGCGGTGACAGTCACGAGGAGAGCAGCATTATGACTTAGACAACATTCTAAACAACATCAAAGATGCTAACATCATTACGTACATGGCCAACACTACCCACCTCCCCCTTTATACACCTTTCTTTTTATAAAACCAAACAAAGACTATAAAAGGACATGTAACAATAAGTACATATATAGCCTCAGAGAACAAAAACTAGCAAAGTAAAATTTGTGAACACAAATTAAACCTAATCACAAATATAATCCTTCAATGCAATAGGTTGTTTGGAGACTCTTCTCACTGTTCTACTAATCTTCGCACCATCGTCCCCAGTATCCCTCTTGTTATTCATCATCATCAAAACTTTATTTCGGCCTATATGGCCATAAAAGCACAGATCAAAATCCAATACATTACATTCAGTTTATAAAAAATAACAATTGCTCTGCATAGGGGACCAGATGGCACAATATTAGTATAGAATTCCAATCGTATTTACATAGCGAGGTCATCTCTCCCACTCACCAGCCTCAACATGCAAAAGACTAGCCCATGGGTATATGAGCCATGAAATGCTTATGCAGCATACGGTCAACATTAGGCCTTTGCATTAGTCAAACAATTGAGTTCAGTGAAGTACATACACATGACCAATGGGATGGCTTTTACGGAAAGCCATCTTTCCTCAGGTATTAAATTCAATAAAGTGCTTGTGCACTACTTTGGGCAACATAGTGGCACTTATGTTGTTTAAAAAAGCAGTGTCAATTGAATACATAAACAACGCCTGGGCAGGAAAATGATCATTGCAATAATCCTGTGTTATACAGCTGCTACACTAGCCTGGCTTGAAGTGCCTTGATTTAACCCATGGATATTCAAACTAATAAAGTGCATGTACAATACTTCAACAGCATTGTGGTTTTTACTTTGTTCTGAAACCGCGCTCACTAAAGTGCATGTGCAGGGCTCAAATGGTACAGAGACCATTACAATTCTACGAGACTGACATTTTTTAAACATTACTATGGTGACCCTCGCCTAGCAGCATTCAACAATGGCTGAAAATAGAGAAATATAAGAACATCAAAGAAACATTAAAAAAATCATGGAGTGATTTCGTTCATTTTTAAAAGAGGAACAACCACGCTCTCTAAAGTGCATATGCAGGACTCGGATGGCACAAAGGCTGTTACAATTATGCAAAACCAACATTTTTAAGACTGTCGTGTGACCCTTGCCTAGCAGCATTCAACAGTGGCTAAAAATTGAGAAATGTTGAGGCAGCAGGGGAGCATTAAAAAGACATTAAATGGTTTCGTTCATTTTTAAAAAGAGGAAAAACGGGGTCCAATTTAGCTGATGAATAACAATGGGCCGAGCAGGCCTATGGATTTTTTTTTAGGATGGCTCTGCGGGTGCACCACATGGAGAAAAGAAAGCATGAAATAGAGAGCACAATAGGCATGTGGGTGTCATATTTCGATATATCCTATAAACCTCGTTACAATGTCTGGACCCCAGATTTCTACATAAATGGAGCAGCCATCGGGACCTTGCCCTCTTATAACCTTGACAAAAGAATAACACATGGTGTTCCGTCTCATCTGTGCTATTGCAGGCTGGGCAACCCAAGTTAGATGAACCCACCCACTTGTTTGTGAAGGTACGCAGCAGGAGGACCCCATGTCTGAATTGCAAATATAACTTCTTGGCGATGATCCAGCGATCAGGGACAAATACATTTTCACAAATCAGGCCCAATCTCATTACCCAACAAAGTCCCTTCACGCTGGGTTAGTGAATTACTAAACAAATTACCAAAACTTACCGATGACCAATTTGTATCCACTTTCCTGTTTTACCAATTATTGGCGATGAATTTTTATTATAGCTGATACAGATTGGCAAACTAATACTTGGTTAAAAATACCCATAAACTAATTAACACCTCTAATAAAGACAGACTCATTTGTAATTTTATAATGTTTATCTAAATAATGTGAATAAATGCTCATTCAGTACCGAAATACAGAACAAATCATAGATCATCACAGTGAAACAATATCAGAGAAATAATGACAAAGAATACATCTCAAATCAGAAATGCAATGAAGGAGTGGAAAGGCGAAGAGATAAAAGATTCAGAAACAAAATACATTTTGCAATTGATTATGCAAATTCTGTCTATACTAACCCAATTGAAATAGAAAACTACCCTCTGGCCATGAGAGCAGTAAGGCCCCTCAAGAAGAATTGATGAGGCAAAGACTAAGTCAGGAATCAGCAGACAGGAACAGCCAGGTAAAGACAGCAAACCGACGACAGCGACGATCTCCCAACAAACTGCAAATCTGCCTACAACCCCTTCCACCAGACACCTCAATTATGCCCTAAACCCAAATGTCCAACTCACATTTGTATCTAAACGAAAGTTTATTCTACATTTGATTGGTTGAGGAAGGGGGTGTACTGTCACACCACATTCAATGTGCTCATCTCACTAAATGGCTTATTGTTCTGTTTATCCATCACGTCAGCAGCTTCCACCCCAGGAAATACAAATTCACGCCTCGGCTATCCTTCCACTTCCTTCTCTCCGGTTATGTTGCAAACTTTGTATAATTTTCCTCATCTGCGCCTTTCGCAAGGAAGCATCCCTTCGCTCGCCGACAAAATTTTGGCAGACACTCAGGACTTTCTGAAGGACAAATTTTGTGCACGTTCCTTCTAATTCTTCCATTTTTCTCTCGTAAATGTGTTAACCCTCAATTCATGCAGAATAGAAACCCATATTCTCTATGAAAAATAAAACACAAGCATTATTATTCACTAGTAATGCTTTTTCATTTACGCACCCTCCCAATGCTGCATCTATCCATGCGCAACTCACGTTAATTATTAGTTCCTAGCAAACGTTAATAATGTGCATAAAAGTAGCATTAGTCTTTTATTTTTCGTTAGTCAAGAAGCATTTAGGGCCTAGTAGTTTTTGCGGCCTACTTTAGTACTTTAGTACATGCTTGCGCAATAGCCTTTTTCCCATATTAAACAATTTTTTTCACATTAATTTTCCAGCGCACACTGTTAGTATATGTTTCTGAGGGTTCAATTCGAGCAGGTTTTATTTCGCGAAAACCCTGCTCCATCAATCCCCCTTTGTTGGCGTTTTTGAGCCATCACCAAAATACCCACCAATACAATTTGTCACTTATTAAAAAGCTGTTGTTTTCCCTCGTTTTATCATTACTCCATCTAAATTCTTCATGATTTCATAGTAATTTCCTCTCCTGTCTTCCAATCCTATTTCTTTTCTCTTTCTCGGTCTTCGTTTCTCATCAAGTATCTCTTTCTTGCATCTACACTTACAGCATTTATAGATCAGAAAAATCATCAGTATCACCGTAACTCCTGCAATGATGGGTGTTAGTATTTTCCCTAATACACTATTCCCAAAAGTAGGAAACCAATTTCCCACAGAGGAAAAACTCTTACCAAGCTTCTCCCACGCACCGTCAACCTTCAGTTCAGCCACATCTTCATGAATACTTGTAATATTCTTAATATACCCCTCAAGACTCTTTCTCTTGTCAGGGATATAAGTCCAGCATTGTTGAATTTTCAACATACTACAGACTCCACGCTCTTTAGCCAATAAAACATCAAGGGCAAGACGATTTTGCAAAACCATAGACCTAATTGCAACCATTTCAGTATCAATCATTAAAAATCCACCAGCGGTATCTGTTGATAAACGATCAACCAGTGTAGACAATTTTCTAATTTTATGTGAATTCAAGATAATGCCAACTGAAGGTATCAATGCTCCAAAAATATCCCTAATTATTTCAGAAAAACTAGCTCCTCTCTTATTGCGTTAGTCCATTCCTCATTTCATTGATTCTATTATTTTTACCCATATGGTATACTTTAGGAAATACTATACCCATATAACAACATCCATACCAATGTGCAGGCAACCTATAATAGGCATTTTTACCACACACATAATAAATCCCTGGGAAAACAGGATCTCCTCCTCCTCTTAATCCCCATAATCCCGTAATTTGGAAAGTATGATCACATTCACTAGAACCAATGAAATAACTGTTAAGTTCTATCTTTAGTCTAAATATACAAAGCTTTCCTTTATGATGCCAATCTAGGGTAATTGCAGCATAAGTCTCACCCTTCTTATAATCACCCTCTCTGAAAGCCCATGGAGGTACATGAGACTTTTGCTCAGCAGCCTTTCTCTGAAAATCTTGTCTTCTATCTTCTACCATGTTAATAAACTCTATTTCTTCATATCGCAAACTACATGTCAAATTGAGTCTATGTGCATATACTACATCTATTGTTTTTGTAACCTTGAAAAAATCTCCCATATACTCTGCATTTTTAGCAGCATATATTCGATTCATATTCCTCCTAATTGGAATCTCTTAAAACACTAACTCCATGTTAGAATAATAATACTGGAGACTCTCTCTCTCTCATAAAAGAGACTCGTTAGCACACTACAAGACACACCATACGTTAGAGGTAAGTGATGATAAGTCACTCCCTCAGACACAGACGATGGTAATTGCATGCACACATAGCAATCTCTAGCATCCGTTGTGTCTACGTACTCATACAACAGTTTAGTAAAAACATTTAACGAAAAGTCATTAATTGATTTATCATGATGGTAAATGCTGTCATCTTCTATTTTTTCCATATTAGTATGTAACACTTCTTTAGAACTTTTAGTAACTACTTTCTCACTTATCACACTATTAGTATTATTTTTATGATTAGTTACCATTAGGACAGGCACAATAACAGTTAGTATTAACCACACCGTCATTAGTAACAAGATACTAAATAAGCAAGCATTAATACATCTACGTTTTAGATTCCGATTTTGATTTCCAGTCTCTACAATATTTGCTTTAGCCATTTTATAAGGAAAAAATCTTACGCTAATCTCAACTAAAAAAACAAAAATAAAAATAAAAATTAGTGGATCCCAGCACTTAAGCCTTCTTACTTCTCCCCTCTTTTTTTTTCTTCAAATTCTTCGCAGCCTTTATTTCTGGCTTTGTTGCACTCTTCTGAGTGCCCTTCAATTTTCCTTTACCCTTATTCAGTTCTTTTAGGGTGGTTCGTAACCATTTATGTCACTCAATTCTGTACCAGTTTTTTCTCTGCACCGATCTGTCTCTTCTCTATCTTCAGACAGCACATATGTCCATGCTGGTGCTAAATATTTCTTATTCGGAAGCCTCGATCTTTTTGTTTTCCGAACTTTTTCTTCTTCTGAATCACTTTGCTCTGTTTGACTTGACACCTCTAGTATTGTATCTGGTGATCTTCTTTTTAGAGTGTATTTTAATATTTTCACTCCTCTTGGTCACACATCACCTTTTCTTGCTTTTTTAACTTTCTCAATTTCTTCTGTGTCTGAGTCAGTCTCACAACTTCTTTTGTTTGACTCTTTCTTCTGTTGTGTTTGGTTTTGATCTTCACTCACAACTTTATCATTAACTTCAACAGCAGTTTCTTGAGACCAAGTAGCTGGTGCCCACTCTATTTGACTTTGCTCTGATTTAATCACAGGTTCAACAGCTTCAGAATCTGCAGTTCCAGACTCTGCTTCAACTTCAGGCTCTACTTGTCTCTCTGCCTGTTGCTGTTCTTCCTCTTCTAGTCTTTCAAGAGGACTTGGGACTCTTCTTGTGTGACTTACGTGAATCCAATTTGGCAAACCACCACACTTCACTGCTGTTGTTGTTACCAGAATCACCTGATAAGGCCCATGCCATCTAGGTTCCAAACACAACTTTCTTACATGTTTCTTCACCAGGATCCACTATCCTGGACTGAAGTCATGCGCTTGTTCTTGCTGTGTTGTGGTTGCAACTTCACCAACCTGATGAGACACAGAACGCACCACATCAGCCAGTCCTTTGCAATAATCAAGCACTAGATCATCAGTGATATTCATCAATTGATTTGCTGGTACAATCGGCTGTCTCATTGCTCTCCCCATTACAATTTCATGGGGCGATAATCCAGTCTTTTTATCAGGAATGCTTCTCAGACTCATTAACACTAAAGGCAAAGCATCAGGCCATTTTAGTGCTGTGGATGCACATACGTTTGACAATCTTGATTTTATTGTGCCATTAATTTGTTCAACCACACCTGAGGCTTCTGGTCGATAGGCACAATGCAGCTTTTGCTCAATTTGTAGTGCTGCACAAATCATCCGAATTATTTCATTGTTAAAATGAGTCCCTCTATCTGTTTCCAAAGAGACTGGAAATCCGAATCTAGGAATAATCTCTCTCAAAAGCAATTTAGCAACTGTTAGACTATCATTTCTTCTTGTTGAATAAGCTTCTACCCAACGAGAAAACAGACAAACCACAACCAACACATATTTAGTCCATTACAAGGAGGGAGTTCTATGAAGTCAGCCTGCAACCTTGTAAAAGGTCCTGCTGCTTTTCCAATTCGCCCCCAACTAACAACTGTCTTCCTTCCTGGATTTTGCTGCTGGCAGACTATGCACCTCTGGCATAGACTCTCTGCAATAACCCTAAATTTAGGATTATACCACGACTGTTTGAAAAGTCTGATCATTGCATCTCTCCCAGCATGCGTCAAACCATGATATGTCCTTGCCATCTGAGACAACCAACTATCTGGCATTATTGATCTCTCATCAGAACAAACCCATACTTCATCTTCTCTGCGTGTACAACCTGATTTTATCCAGATTTCTCTCTCTTCCTCACTGGCCTCTTCTTGCAGCTGTCTAATTTCATCCCATGTTTCCACAATAGAGAACATCAAGTGACAATTTGTATTCTTTTTCCCTGTTCCTTTGTTAATTGAAACTGAATTTTGTGCACAGAAATGAGCCACTTGGTCTGCGTATCTGTTTCTACTAGTCACATTCATTTCCTGATTTATGTGCTGGACATTTCACCACTGCCATCTCTTTGGGCAATTGTAATGCATTCACAACAAATCCTTTACATATTTGCTGTTTATAATCTGTGACCCTGAAGAAGTCAGGAATCCACGTTGCATCCACAATTGGCCAAAGTCATGCACCACCCCAAAACCATATTGACTATCCGTAAATATAGTTATTCACAAATTTTTTCCAATTATACATGCCCTGGTCAATGCGACCAACTCAGAAATTTGTGCTTAATTTACCCCTCTTAGACAAGATGCTTCAAGAACCATGGCCACTATTTTATAGTGCATATGAAGCATGCAATGCACCCTTTTCATCTCTCAGACAGGCACCATCTACAATCTGATTCTGGCAATGGTGTATCTTTTATGTCAGGCCTCGGTTTTGTACACAACTCTGTCACATCCAAGCAATCATGTTCTGCTTCATCTTTTATTTCCTCACAACTTGAACTTGGCAACAAAGTTGCTGGGTTCAATGTTGTACATCTTGTGACTGTCACATTTTCAGCACCCAAAATCACTCTCTCATATTTAGTCAAACGACTATTAGTCATGTACTGAGTCCTTGTGCTTGTCAGCAAAATCTCAACAGAATGTGGCATATACACTTTCAATGGATGTCCCATTACAATTCCTTCACTCTGCGCCAAACTCACACAAGTTGCAGCCACCGCTTTCAAACAACCTGGCAACACTGCAGCCACTGAATCCAAAGTAGCAGAAAAATATGCCACTGGACGACGTGCCATTCCATGTGTCTGCGTTAAAACTGAAAGTGCACATCCATCCTTTTCACAACAGAAAAATGCAAAATCTTTACAATAATCTGGCATTCCCAATGCAGGTGCTCGACAAATACAATCTCGCAATTCAACAAAAACCTTCATGCTTTCTTCATCCAATTCAATCGGATCAACTACATCTTTATGAGTCAATCTTTGTAGTGGCTTGGCTATCAGTGAAAATCCACTGATTCATTGTCTGCAGTATCCAACCATGCCCAGAAACATTCGAACTTCTTTCTGTGTTCTGGGAGGACCCATTTGCAAGATCACTGCAATTCGATCTTGAGATACTTTCCTGACTCCTTTTTCAATTTTGTGTCCCAAGTATTGAACTTCTTTTTGGCAGAATTGCAATTTAGCTGGTGACACTTTATGCCCACCTACTGCCAAATGGTTCAGTAGAGCAATTGTATCTGTCACACATGCTTCTCGTGTCTTTGATGCCACCAATAGGTCATCAATGTACTGCACTAGTACCGAATTCTTTGGCATAACCAATGATTCCAGACACTTTTTCAAAATTTGATTAAAAATCGAAGGACTCTGTATACCCTTCAGGAACTCGGCACCATGCCAAAACACGGTCTCCAAATCTAAATGCAAAAAGATACTGGCTATCTTGATGCAAGGGTATCGAGAAAAATACTTGGCACAAATCAATTACTGTGAACCATTCCGCATCACAGAGGATCTGGTAAAGAATTACTGCTGGGTTTGGCACTATTGGACAACATGGCACTACAATCTTATTAATCTTTCTTAAATCCTGCACAATCCTATATTTTCCGCTTGGTTTTTTAATTCCCATAATAGGTGAATTATAAGGACTCCCTAGTATTTCTCTCAAAATACCCTGTTCAATCATTTTCTCAATTACAGGAGTAACTCATGCAATAGTCTCAGGACTCATTTTGTACTGCGGTGTTTTTGGAAACTCTGCACCTTGTTTGACCAAAATCTGAATAGGATCAACCCCTTTCATCAATCCGATGTCTTTCCCTGAAAGATCCCACACATCAGTCATCACTGTGTCTCTCAATTCAACAGGCAAATCCTTTGTTGTAAGCATAGGATATAAATCATTCACTTCTGTCCCTTGCTTTGCTAACATCAACTTGAAAGCAACATCTTCATCTGGTGTTTGGAAAGCAATACCATCTGGTGTACAATAGATGGTGCAGTTCATTTTACACAACAAGTCTCTACCTAAAAGGTTTACTGGACTCGAATCACACACCACGAATCAATGCAAATCTCTAAATTCTCCAATGTGAACTGCCATTGGCTTGGTCACTGGAGTTTTGATAAGCTTATTGGAAACTCCCACAACTTGGATAGTTTCTCCCGAGAGGGGTAGGTTTGGAATTTCTACTGTTCTCACAGTAGAACGGGTAGCACCTGTGTCCACAAGGAATGTAACATCATTACCTTCCACTTTCCCATCCACAAAAGGACCAGATTGATCTACCACTAGAGATGTGCCAAGCATGCACTTTTCCTCCCCCCTCAGGCACCGTCATTGAGATGTATCTGAATCACTCTCGGGACACTGCATCCAGTATTGTGAAACCATTTGTACATTTTGATTCTTACCACCTTGTTCATTCGTGTGAAATCCAGCATTCGCACTGTATCTCTGTACTTGAGCATTCACATTATTATTTGGCATAGGTGCTTGAGGCACTTGTACCTGTTGTACCTGCTGTTGTACCTGCTGTACCTGTGGTGAAACTACCTGTTGCAGCTGTTGTTGCAACTGTTGTTGATTCACAACCATCTCATTCTGCATCTGTGGATTAAAATTTTTAACCATTCCATGATTTCCTAACAAGAACCTACACTCATTTTTCCAATGTCCCATCTTTCCACACCCATGACAAGGATATTTCTTTTTCATTTCCTCTTTATTATATTTACCTCTTCCTTTTCCTGGTAATTGCACCTGAATACCACCATTTGGTACAACATTCATAGTAGGTACAGATACCTGACTATTTTGAAAAACCCGATTCTGCACTATCATTTGAAATCCTATTTGAGAATAATCAACAAAATTCCCATTTTTCTGCTGCGCCGCTTTCACTTGTGCCCACATCATTTTCTCCTTCAATTTCTTATGCCTCAACTCAATATCATCACTACAATACTTTGCATATCTCAGAATTTCATCCACTGTCTTATTTTGCCAACAAATCAAATGCTGTTGAATCATATTACTAATTTCAGGTTTAATCCAAATACAAATTTATAGACAAAATGTCCCATATCTTTGTCAGTTATACTTTCAAAACCACTATACTGTTTAAACACCTGTAAAAGTATCTCATAATAAGCATGTACTGTTTCCTTCGATTCTTGTGTCGTCCTGTCAATTTTAACCCAATCTGTTTCTTTCGGGGACATTTTTCCTTTCAAATAAGTAATCACTTGATTATATTTTTTCATTACTTCATCCAATGGTGCTCCAGTCTTAACATCTCTAGGATATTCTTCTTTTGGCCAATCAACTACAATCTTACACTCTGTCCATAAATCAGCTGGAACCACAATTTCAAACAAACATCCAAATCTTTTAACAAAACCTTTGAAACTTTCACAAACCTCTCTACCCGTTTGTACCATTCAACAGGCTTTTCCCTCAACCTTGGGAATTCATTTGTAAAAGACAATATATCCTGTCTTGACCAAGGAATATGAACATATCCACCACCTGGAACTTCTCTCATTGGATATATCATTTCCACATTTTCTGTCTCTCTTAACGGAAGTACTGAAGATGCAGTCACACCTTTGCTTGCAAATGCTTCTTCTTTCTTTTTCGCCCATCTACCTTTCCATCTTTCCAAATCACCCCATCTTTTCAAAGTATTAATCAATTCTTTTATTTGCAATCGTTTTCCTGATGCATTCACATTCTCCAAGTCTCTGTCACTAAAATCCAATCTATATGTCTTCTGCAAAGCTTTTGATTTATCAATATCCACTCCATATTCTTGTGCTGCTTCTGCCAACTTCTCATGCAAATGTTTTACTTTTAAAGTAATATTCTTACACAAGAATAACAACTCTTCATCCTGATATTTACTCAATCTCTCCGGACTTATTGTACCAATAATCATTTCTTCCAGATCTACTCTCAACCTACCTACCTAAATCTATAGTCTGTTTAGACTCACTAGGTGCCATTCCTCTAATCCATTCATCCAGCTACTCTGGCGAAGGTCCCACTGAACCCCCCCGATACTGAAGCTGCTTCTATTACATTAAGTTGGCGGGGGTATGCCCAGACGTGGGTCCCTTGCTCACTTTGCCACTGGATTCAAGCAAGCCTGGCTGATGACGGCTGAAATGCCAGAAACCGGTCCTAGGATGCTTGTTTCCGGTCCAGGGAAGACATGGCTTGGCAGTTCGGGCTGGACTGTTCCCATGAGGCACAGGGTCAGACTGATTTGCATATGGCCATGTCTGAACTGGGGTGGTGGAGTGAGCTAAAGAATGATGATGGATTAAACCCAGATCAGTTGACTGGGGGTGAGTGTTTGATTGGCTCAGGCGTTCCGTCCATCATCCCCTTTTGTATCGCTTTGGTCGCCCTAAGTTGGCGGGGGTATGCCCAGACGTGGGTCCCTTGCTCACTTTGCCACTGGATTCAAGCAAGCCTGGATGATGACGGCTGAAATGCCAGAAACCGGTCCTAGGATGCTTGTTTCCGGTCCAGGGAAGACATGGCTTGGCAGTTCGGGCTGGACTGTTCCCATGAGGCACAGGGTCAGACTGATTTGCATATGGCCATGTCTGAACTGGGGTGGTGGAGTGAGCTAAAGAATGATGATGGATTAAACCCAGATCAGTTGACTGGGGGTGAGTGTTTGATTGGCTCAGGCGTTCCGTCCATCATCCCCTTTTGTATCGCTTTGGTCGCCCTAAGTTGGCGGGGGTATGCCCAGACGTGGGTCCCTTGCTCACTTTGCCACTGGATTCAAGCAAGCCTGGCTGATGACGGCTGAAATGCCAGAAACCGGTCCTAGGATGCTTGTTTCCGGTCCAGGGAAGACATGGCTTGGCAGTTCGGGCTGGACTGTTCCCATGAGGCACAGGGTCAGACTGATTTGCATATGGCCATGTCTGAACTGGGGTGGTGGAGTGAGCTAAAGAATGATGATGGATTAAACCCAGATCAGTTGACTGGGGGTGAGTGTTTGATTGGCTCAGGCGTTCCGTCCACCATCCCCTTTTGTATCGCTTTGGTCGCCCTAAGTTGGCGGGGGTATGCCCAGACGTGGGTCCCTTGCTCACTTTGCCACTGGATTCAAGCAAGCCTGGCTGATGACGGCTGAAATGCCAGAAACCGGTCCTAGGATGCTTGTTTCCGGTCCAGGGAAGACATGGCTTGGCAGTTCGGGCTGGACTGTTCCCATGAGGCACAGGGTCAGACTGATTTGCATATGGCCATGTCTGAACTGGGGTGGTGGAGTGAGCTAAAGAATGATGATGGATTAAACCCAGATCAGTTGACTGGGGGTGAGTGTTTGATTGGCTCAGGCGTTCCGTCCATCATCCCCTTTTGTATCGCTTTGGTCGCCCTAAGTTGGCGGGGGTATGCCCAGACGTGGGTCCCTTGCTCACTTTGCCACTGGATTCAAGCAAGCCTGGCTGATGACGGCTGAAATGCCAGAAACCGGTCCTAGGATGCTTGTTTCCGGTCCAGGGAAGACATGGCTTGGCAGTTCGGGCTGGACTGTTCCCATGAGGCACAGGGTCAGACTGATTTGCATATGGCCATGTCTGAACTGGGGTGGTGGAGTGAGCTAAAGAATGATGATGGATTAAACCCAGATCAGTTGACTGGGGGTGAGTGTTTGATTGGCTCAGGCGTTCCGTCCATCATCCCCTTTTGTATCGCTTTGGTCGCCCTAAGTTGGCGGGGGTATGCCCAGACGTGGGTCCCTTGCTCACTTTGCCACTGGATTCAAGCAAGCCTGGCTGATGACGGCTGAAATGCCAGAAACCGGTCCTAGGATGCTTGTTTCCGGTCCAGGGAAGACATGGCTTGGCAGTTCGGGCTGGACTGTTCCCATGAGGCACAGGGTCAGACTGATTTGCATATGGCCATGTCTGAACTGGGGTGGTGGAGTGAGCTAAAGAATGATGATGGATTAAACCCAGATCAGTTGACTGGGGGTGAGTGTTTGATTGGCTCAGGCGTTCCGTCCATCATCCCCTTTTGTATCGCTTTGGTCGCCCTAAGTTGGCGGGGGTATGCCCAGACGTGGGTCCCTTGCTCACTTTGCCACTGGATTCAAGCAAGCCTGGCTGATGACGGCTGAAATGCCAGAAACCGGTCCTAGGATGCTTGTTTCCGGTCCAGGGAAGACATGGCTTGGCAGTTCGGGCTGGACTGTTCCCATGAGGCACAGGGTCAGACTGATTTGCATATGGCCATGTCTGAACTGGGGTGGTGGAGTGAGCTAAAGAATGATGATGGATTAAACCCAGATCAGTTGACTGGGGGTGAGTGTTTGATTGGCTCAGGCGTTCCGTCCATCATCCCCTTTTGTATCGCTTTGGTCGCCCTAAGTTGGCGGGGGTATGCCCAGACGTGGGTCCCTTGCTCACTTTGCCACTGGATTCAAGCAAGCCTGGCTGATGACGGCTGAAATGCCAGAAACCGGTCCTAGGATGCTTGTTTCCGGTCCAGGGAAGACATGGCTTGGCAGTTCGGGCTGGACTGTTCCCATGAGGCACAGGGTCAGACTGATTTGCATATGGCCATGTCTGAACTGGGGTGGTGGAGTGAGCTAAAGAATGATGATGGATTAAACCCAGATCAGTTGACTGGGGGTGAGTGTTTGATTGGCTCAGGCGTTCCGTCCATCATCCCCTTTTGTATCGCTTTGGTCGCCCTAAGTTGGCGGGGGTATGCCCAGACGTGGGTCCCTTGCTCACTTTGCCACTGGATTCAAGCAAGCCTGGCTGATGACGGCTGAAATGCCAGAAACCGGTCCTAGGATGCTTGTTTCCGGTCCAGGGAAGACATGGCTTGGCAGTTCGGGCTGGACTGTTCCCATGAGGCACAGGGTCAGACTGATTTGCATATGGCCATGTCTGAACTGGGGTGGTGGAGTGAGCTAAAGAATGATGATGGATTAAACCCAGATCAGTTGACTGGGGGTGAGTGTTTGATTGGCTCAGGCGTTCCGTCCATCATCCCCTTTTGTATCGCTTTGGTCGCCCTAAGTTGGCGGGGGTATGCCCAGACGTGGGTCCCTTGCTCACTTTGCCACTGGATTCAAGCAAGCCTGGCTGATGACGGCTGAAATGCCAGAAACCGGTCCTAGGATGCTTGTTTCCGGTCCAGGGAAGACATGGCTTGGCAGTTCGGGCTGGACTGTTCCCATGAGGCACAGGGTCAGACTGATTTGCATATGGCCATGTCTGAACTGGGGTGGTGGAGTGAGCT
Source organism: Calotriton arnoldi (assembly GCA_963921515.1). Lineage (NCBI taxonomy): Eukaryota > Metazoa > Chordata > Amphibia > Caudata > Salamandridae > Calotriton > Calotriton arnoldi. The sequence continues at coordinate 1,401,610 of CAWUFW010000752.1, forward strand.
AAAGAATGATGATGGATTAAACCCAGATCAGTTGACTGGGGGTGAGTGTTTTATTGGCTCAGGCGTTCCGTCCATCATCCCCTTTTGTATCGCTTTGGTCGCCCTAAGTTGGCGGGGGTATGCCCAGACGTGGGTCCCTTGCTCACTTTGCCACTGGATTCAAGCAAGCCTGGCTGATGACGGCTGAAATGCCAGAAACCGGTCCTAGGATGCTTGTTTCCGGTCCAGGGAAGACATGGCTTGGCAGTTCGGGCTGGACTGTTCCCATGAGGCACAGGGTCAGACTGATTTGCATATGGCCATGTCTGAACTGGGGTGGTGGAGTGAGCTAAAGAATGATGATGGATTAAACCCAGATCAGTTGACTGGGGGTGAGTGTTTGATTGGCTCAGGCGTTCCGTCCATCATCCCCTTTTGTATCGCTTTGGTCGCCCTAAGTTGGCGGGGTATGCCCAGACGTGGGTCCCTTGCTCACTTTGCCACTGGATTCAAGCAAGCCTGGCTGATGACGGCTGAAATGCCAGAAACCGGTCCTAGGATGCTTGTTTCCGGTCCAGGGAAGACATGGCTTGGCAGTTCGGGCTGGACTGTTCCCATGAGGCACAGGGTCAGACTGATTTGCATATGGCCATGTCTGAACTGGGGTGGTGGAGTGAGCTAAAGAATGATGATGGATTAAACCCAGATCAGTTGACTGGGGGTGAGTGTTTGATTGGCTCAGGCGTTCCGTCCATCATCCCCTTGTGTATCGCTTTGGTCGCCCTAAGTTGGCGGGGGTATGCCCAGACGTGGGTCCCTTGCTCACTTTGCCACTGGATTCAAGCAAGCCTGGCTGATGACGGCTGAAATGCCAGAAACCGGTCCTAGGATGCTTGTTTCCGGTCCAGGGAAGACATGGCTTGGCAGTTCGGGCTGGACTGTTCCCATGAGGCACAGGGTCAGACTGATTTGCATATGGCCATGTCTGAACTGGGGTGGTGGAGTGAGCTAAAGAATGATGATGGATTAAACCCAGATCAGTTGACTGGGGGTGAGTGTTTGATTGGCTCAGGCGTTCCGTCCATCATCCCCTTTTGTATCGCTTTGGTCGCCCTAAGTTGGCGGGGGTATGCCCAGACGTGGGTCCCTTGCTCACTTTGCCACTGGATTCAAGCAAGCCTGGCTGATGACGGCTGAAATGCCAGAAACCGGTCCTAGGATGCTTGTTTCCGGTCCAGGGAAGACATGGCTTGGCAGTTCGGGCTGGACTGTTCCCATGAGGCACAGGGTCAGACTGATTTGCATATGGCCATGTCTGAACTGGGGTGGTGGAGTGAGCTAAAGAATGATGATGGATTAAACCCAGATCAGTTGACTGGGGGTGAGTGTTTGATTGGCTCAGGCGTTCCGTCCATCATCCCCTTTTGTATCGCTTTGGTCGCCCTAAGTTGGCGGGGGTATGCCCAGACGTGGGTCCCTTGCTCACTTTGCCACTGGATTCAAGCAAGCCTGGCTGATGACGGCTGAAATGCCAGAAACCGGTCCTAGGATGCTTGTTTCCGGTCCAGGGAAGACATGGCTTGGCAGTTCGGGCTGGACTGTTCCCATGAGGCACAGGGTCAGACTGATTTGCATATGGCCATGTCTGAACTGGGGTGGTGGAGTGAGCTAAAGAATGATGATGGATTAAACCCAGATCAGTTGACTGGGGGTGAGTGTTTGATTGGCTCAGGCGTTCCGTCCATCATCCCCTTTTGTATCGCTTTGGTCGCCCTAAGTTGGCGGGGGTATGCCCAGACGTGGGTCCCTTGCTCACTTTGCCACTGGATTCAAGCAAGCCTGGCTGATGACGGCTGAAATGCCAGAAACCGGTCCTAGGATGCTTGTTTCCGGTCCAGGGAAGACATGGCTTGGCAGTTCGGGCTGGACTGTTCCCATGAGGCACAGGGTCAGACTGATTTGCATATGGCCATGTCTGAACTGGGGTGGTGGAGTGAGCTAAAGAATGATGATGGATTAAACCCAGATCAGTTGACTGGGGGTGAGTGTTTGATTGGCTCAGGCGTTCCGTCCATCATCCCCTTTTGTATCGCTTTGGTCGCCCTAAGTTGGCGGGGGTATGCCCAGACGTGGGTCCCTTGCTCACTTTGCCACTGGATTCAAGCAAGCCTGGCTGATGACGGCTGAAATGCCAGAAACCGGTCCTAGGATGCTTGTTTCCGGTCCAGGAAGACATGGCTTGGCAGTTCGGGCTGGACTGTTCCCATGAGGCACAGGGTCAGACTGATTTGCATATGGCCATGTCTGAACTGGGGTGGTGGAGTGAGCTAAAGAATGATGATGGATTAAACCCAGATCAGTTGACTGGGGGTGAGTGTTTGATTGGCTCAGGCGTTCCGTCCATCATCCCCTTTTGTATCGCTTTGGTCGCCCTAAGTTGGCGGGGTATGCCCAGACGTGGGTCCCTTGCTCACTTTGCCACTGGATTCAAGCAAGCCTGGCTGATGACGGCTGAAATGCCAGAAACCGGTCCTAGGATGCTTGTTTCCGGTCCAGGGAAGACATGGCTTGGCAGTTCGGGCTGGACTGTTCCCATGAGGCACAGGGTCAGACTGATTTGCATATGGCCATGTCTGAACTGGGGTGGTGGAGTGAGCTAAAGAATGATGATGGATTAAACCCAGATCAGTTGACTGGGGGTGAGTGTTTGATTGGCTCAGGCGTTCCGTCCATCATCCCCTTTTGTATCGCTTTGGTCGCCCTAAGTTGGCGGGGGTATGCCCAGACGTGGGTCCCTTGCTCACTTTGCCACTGGATTCAAGCAAGCCTGGCTGATGACGGCTGAAATGCCAGAAACCGGTCCTAGGATGCTTGTTTCCGGTCCAGGGAAGACATGGCTTGGCAGTTCGGGCTGGACTGTTCCCATGAGGCACAGGGTCAGACTGATTTGCATATGGCCATGTCTGAACTGGGGTGGTGGAGTGAGCTAAAGAATGATGATGGATTAAACCCAGATCAGTTGACTGGGGGTGAGTGTTTGATTGGCTCAGGCGTTCCGTCCATCATCCCCTTTTGTATCGCTTTGGTCGCCCCTAAGTTGGCGGGGGTATGCCCAGACGTGGGTCCCTTGCTCACTTTGCCACTGGATTCAAGCAAGCCTGGCTGATGACGGCTGAAATGCCAGAAACCGGTCCTAGGATGCTTGTTTCCGGTCCAGGGAAGACATGGCTTGGCAGTTCGGGCTGGACTGTTCCCATGAGGCACAGGGTCAGACTGATTTGCATATGGCCATGTCTGAACTGGGGTGGTGGAGTGAGCTAAAGAATGATGATGGATTAAACCCAGATCAGTTGACTGGGGGTGAGTGTTTGATTGGCTCAGGCGTTCCGTCCATCATCCCCTTTTGTATCGCTTTGGTCGCCCTAAGTTGGCGGGGGTATGCCCAGACGTGGGTCCCTTGCTCACTTTGCCACTGGATTCAAGCAAGCCTGGCTGATGACGGCTGAAATGCCAGAAACCGGTCCTAGGATGCTTGTTTCCGGTCCAGGGAAGACATGGCTTGGCAGTTCGGGCTGGACTGTTCCCATGAGGCACAGGGTCAGACTGATTTGCATATGGCCATGTCTGAACTGGGGTGGTGGAGTGAGCTAAAGAATGATGATGGATTAAACCCAGATCAGTTGACTGGGGGTGAGTGTTTGATTGGCTCAGGCGTTCCGTCCATCATCCCCTTTTGTATCGCTTTGGTCGCCCTAAGTTGGCGGGGGTATGCCCAGACGTGGGTCCCTTGCTCACTTTGCCACTGGATTCAAGCAAGCCTGGCTGATGACGGCTGAAATGCCAGAAACCGGTCCTAGGATGCTTGTTTCCGGTCCAGGGAAGACATGGCTTGGCAGTTCGGGCTGGACTGTTCCCATGAGGCACAGGGTCAGACTGATTTGCATATGGCCATGTCTGAACTGGGAGTGGTGGAGTGAGCTAAAGAATGATGATGGATTAAACCCAGATCAGTTGACTGGGGGTGAGTGTTTGATTGGCTCAGGCGTTCCGTCCATCATCCCCTTTTGTATCGCTTTGGTCGCCCTAAGTTGGCGGGGGTATGCCCAGACGTGGGTCCCTTGCTCACTTTGCCACTGGATTCAAGCAAGCCTGGCTGATGACGGCTGAAATGCCAGAAACCGGTCCTAGGATGCTTGTTTCCGGTCCAGGGAAGACATGGCTTGGCAGTTCGGGCTGGACTGTTCCCATGAGGCACAGGGTCAGACTGATTTGCATATGGCCATGTCTGAACTGGGGTGGTGGAGTGAGCTAAAGAATGATGATGGATTAAACCCAGATCAGTTGACTGGGGGTGAGTGTTTGATTGGCTCAGGCGTTCCGTCCATCATCCCCTTTTGTATCTATTACATTTGTCATTAATTTTCTAGGATCAATCTGTACATTTCTCTCTGGGGTTTCAATCACATTTCCATCTGCTGTATTATTAATCAGTGACGTATCTATGTCATTTGATCCTTGTCCACTAACATTCCTAGCACCATTCACTGGAACTGTCAATGCATGCACTCTTGATATTATTTGTCCCTCACTATACAATGGAACTATAGGTCCAATCGTTACTGGTACTGACAATGCTTCTGCATTCAAACTCATTTGATTAATTTTCTGAGTCAATTCTTCCTTTGCTCTATTGAGCACCTCAATCTCTCTTTCCTGTGAAACTTGAGTATCTGATGAAGATTGCACAGCTAAAGGTACTTGTGGAACTTGTGGTACTTATATTTCAATTAATGGTGCACTTGGAGTAATCTCATCCGGACTCTCCTGATATGGTGGTGGTCTTTTCATCAACATCTCATCTAATAACTCATCATCAATTTCATTAGGATCCATATCTAACTCTGAAATTTCCACATTATTCTTTTTCTCCTTGCACTTTCCACCAGCTTGTCCCTCAGCGACCATGATTGGGTATAATCCATCTACAATTTCCTCTCTTCTCCACTTTCTCATCTGAGCATCCCATTTAGCTTCTGAATACGATCTCATTGTATTCCTATATTTTATCCCGTTCCTATCTCTCTCTCTGTACGCCTCATGTTCCCATTCTTCAAGCGCCTCATATTGCATAGGTCTGGGATTTGGCTTCAACATATTCATTTGTCTCCTCAAATTCTCCAAGATTCTCACATTAAACGTACCATGTTCTGGGAAAGCCAAAACTCCATCATCATCCGTATAACTCACCCAATTCTCTAACCATGTACACGTATGATACCCACGCTCTAACATCATAAAAGAAGCAGGCGACCTCGGTGGAGGCACAGGAAGTCCCTCTCTAGTGATTATTCGTTTGTCCTTTTTAAAATATTCTTGTATCATTTTTACGAACTTCATTTTCAACTCTCTTCCTTTTCAGCAATACTCCGAAATCAAGGAAATATTTCCGTAAATCCACACTCTATTTGCTCACGCTCGTCCTATACTTGCACGACTCACACTAACCAACCAATCACAGTCAAGTACACACCCGCTGTTCTGACCAATGCCAGCGCTGCTTTTGTGACGTCAGTATAACTCCTGCTACTGACCCTCCCTTTACAAAATAATACGGCAATGTACTGCAAAGTCTTTCTAAATAAATTCTTATTAGAAACGACACAAAAACACTGCTACTTTGTCTGCTCCACTAATAAAATGATAGTTCAAAACTCAAATAGATTCTTTTACTTCTAGTACAATAACGACCAGTGCTACTCTACTCTCAATCAAGTGAAAGAGGTCTTGGTACTCCCTTGGGGATACTAGCCAAAGTTTCGGAAGAGGACTTTTAGGAAAGAGGTCTTGGTACTCCTTTGGGGATGTAAGGCCAAAGTTTCGAAGCGGACCTTCACTATCTCATTCACTCTTCTTTCCACAGAATAAATCTCTTAGTATAACATCAACAGTATTTCACTGTTCGATATTACAACAACAGACAAAGTACTTCTACAGTGTGATACTTTTCCACACTCTTCCTCTGCCACTGAGGCTAAATCAACATCCCGGGATCTTAGGCAACTCCGTACCCGTACTTCTAGACTGCACAAAACAAAGACACTAACTTCTCATAGTAGTAACCAAAATCAATATTTCAACCATTAATTTGCCAATATAATCAATATAAACCATCAGGCTGCTACAAAACTGATCCAGCGATCAGGGACAAATACATTTTCACAAATCAGGCCCAATCTCATTACCCAACAAAGTCCCTTCACGCTGGGTTAGTGAATTACTAAACAAATTACCAAAACTTACCTATGGCCAATTTGTATCCACTTTCCTGTTTTACCAATTATTGGCGATTAATTTTTATTATAGCTGATGAGGACTGGCAAACTAATACTTGGTTAAAAATACCCATAAACTAATTAACACCTCTAATAAAGACAGACTAGTTTGTAATTTTATAATGTTTATCTAAATAATGTGAATAAATGCTCATTCAGTACCGAAATACAGAACAAATCATAGATCATCACAGTGAAACAATATCAGAGAAATAATGACAAAGAATACATCTCAAATCAGAAATGCAATGAAGGAGTGGAAAGGCGAAGAGATAAAAGATTCAGAAACAAAATACATTTTGCAATTGATTATGCAAATTCAGTTTTCGGTCTATACTAACCCCATTGAAATAGAAATCTACCCTCTGGCCATGAGAGCAGTAAGGCCCCTCAAGAAGAATTGATGAGGCAAAGACTAAGTCAGGAATCAGCAGACAGGAACAGCCAGGTACAGACAGCAAACCGACGACAGCGACGATCTCCCAATAAACTGCAAATCTGCCTAACACCCCTCCCACCAGACACCTCAATTATACCCTAAACCCAAATGTCCAACCAATACTTGTATCTAAACGAAAGTTTATTCTACATTTGATTGGTTGAGGAAGGGGGTGTACTGTCACACCACATTCAATGTGCTCATCTCACTAAATGTCTTATTGTTCTGTTTATCCATCACGTCAGCAGCTTCCACCCCAAGAAATACAAATTCTATCCTTCCACTTCCTTCTCTCCGGTTATGTTGCAAACTTTGTATAATTTTTCTCATCTGCGCCTTTCGCAAGGAAGCATTCCTTCGCTCGCCGACAAACTTTTGGCAGACACTCAGGACTTTCTGAAGGACACATTTTGTGCACGTTCCTTCTAATTCTTCCATTTTTCTCTTGTAAATGTGTTAACCCTCAATTCATGCAGAATAGAAACCCATATTCTCTATGAAAAATAAAACACAAGCATTATTCACTTGTAATGCTTTTTCATTTACGCACCCTCCCAATGCTGCATCTATCCATGCGCAACTCACGTTAATTATTATTTCCTAGCAAACGTTAATAATGTGCATAAAAGTAGCATTAGTCTTTTAATTTTCGTTAGTCAAGAGGCATTTACGGCCTAGTAGTTTTTGCGGCCTACTTTAGTACGCGCTTGCGCAATAGCCTTTTTCCCATATATTTTTTTTTGATAATCAATTTTTATTGATATTGAGTGATTCAACCAAAAAAAAAAAAAAAACACATTGGCAGCATAATCACACGCAGTACTACAATGGATGACCATAAGAAGATGGTGACGGAGACCTGTACATCAAACATCAGAGTGAGTATTCATGTGAGGATAACATAATACATAAGGATACACACATCCATCAGAACAAAAGATTAAACCATTTCCCACAGATCTTATCAAACATTTCGGGGCAGCCTCGGGCCTCGAAGAGAGACTCCTCCTGGGTCCCACACCAGTCCACCCCTCGTCTCCACTTCCCCCACCATCGGAGGTTTGGCCTGAGACCAAAGAGCCGCAATGTCCCGCTTTGCCACCACCACAACAGTCCCCAGGAAACGCTTATCTGCCCGGGAGCCGTCTAGGCCGTCAAACACACCCAGGATTAGGCGGAGTGGGTCATGGGGAACATCCCACCCCAAGGTCGGTGTAAGTTCTAGCTCCACACCCGCCCAAAATGGCGCAATGACAGGGCACTGCCAAACCATGTGGAAAAAATCAGCTGGAGCGTGGGTACAGCGTGTACATGTCGGGGAGGGTCTCAGTCGGGCTTTGTACAGACGTGCGGGGGTTAAGTATGCCATATGCAAGTAGTAGAGTTGAATTAGACGCAATTTGGAGGAAGTCGTCAGGGTCTTGGGAGCCATGAGAGCATCCCGCCAATCTGCGTCGTCCAGTGGGCCTAACCAATCCTCCCATCGGGAACGTACTGAGGCTAGGGTTGCAGGGCCGTTGTTAACTAGTGAGCGGTATATCCGCGACACCCCTCCCCTGCCTAGGTTCCCCATCATCACCTGAGCCTCTAAGGGACTAAATTCGGGAAGGGAGATGGGAGACGTAACATGTGTATGGAGGGCATGCCGAAGTTGCAGATATTTGTAGAATTGGGAGGCATGGAGGGAGTAACGTTGTTGCAGGTCTGCGAAGGTCATGATGTGATTCCCAGCCCACCCATCCCCAAGAAGCGAGATCCCAATGTGATCCCATTGACGGAAGTCCCGGAGAGCTGAGGTCTCAAGGAGCCAGGTACCGTGCCACAGAGGCGTTTGCTGGGTTAGTCGTCCATCCCACCTCGTGTGGCGCAGGGCGGTGCGCCATGCCAGTAGGACCGTCCTAGTGATGGGGGGAAAGGCTTGTGGTATGGGGGCCCCGTATAAGTAGGCTTGGAGGTGCGGAAAATCCATGGAACGGAGCTCGACCCTGTACGCCGGGTCAGACCAGCCGCCGTTGAACCAGTCGTGAACCACGATAAGTCGCGTGGCTAAGTAGTAGAGGTGAAGGTTGGTCACACCCATGCCACCGTCATAGGGAGGTATCCGAAAATGGGCCAGAGACATTCGCGACCTCCCGCCCGCCCACAAGAACCGGGTGAGTATACCATCAAGTGCACGAAACCAACTCCCCGGGAGGTGAAATTTTATGTTTTGAAGAATATAGAGGAATCGGGGGAGAACCATCATTTTAAAAAGTGCGCTCCTGCCAAGAGGGTTGAGAGGGAGGGATTGCCATCGCTTGAGATCAGCCTTGGCCTTGGTAACCAGGGGCGTAAGATTGAGGGCCCACTCAAGTTCTGGGAGCAGGGTGACCCAGATACCTAAATATTTGAAAGATTGCCTTCACAGGGGGATGGTGGTCTGCCAGTCGAAACAGGCACGTGACGGGTGGAGGGGAACCAAAGTGGATTTCGCTGGATTGAGTCGCAGTCCCGAGTCTCGTTCAAAGGCGAGGAGGAGTTCCAGACAGCGGGGGCCGGAGTCCTCGGGATGTGCCAGGAAGAGGAGGACATCGTCGGCGTACAGGGCGACCTTGTCGATCCGATGGGGGTCCCAGGCCCACCCCTGGATGCGGGGGTCACTGCGCACGAGGGAGGCCAAAGGCTCCATTGCTAGCGCGAATAAAAGCGGAGAGAGGGGGCAACCCTGGCGGGTGCCTCTCTGAATGGGGAATGCCTCAGAGAGCACGCCATTAATTAAGACCCGGGCCTTTGGACTAGAATAGAGGACGCGGATAAAGCGCCGGAACGGGAGGCCCATTCCCATCGCCTACAACACATCTTCCAGATAACTCCAGTCGACGGTGTCGAATGCTTTTTCAAAATCAATGAAAAGCAGGGCCGAGAATGGAGTGAGCCGATGACGATGCGCGAGGGCAAGGTGAAGATGGCAAATGCAATGTCGGGTGCCTCGGGCAGGCATGAAGCCGCATTGGTCCGGGTGGACCAATTCCTGCAAGAGGGGGCGGAGGCGCTGAGCCAAGGCGGTAGCAAAGATCTTCATCTCAGTGTTGATGAGGGAAATGGGGCGGTAATCCGCGCAGGAGAGGGAAGGCGGCTGCGTCTTCGGCAGAACCACAATAGTGGCCACATCGGTCTCGGGGGGGAAAGGACCCGGTATCCACCACATGTTGGAACAGATCTACCAGGTGAGGAACCAACAAATCACGATAGGTCGCATAATATTCTTGAGGGTATCCGTCTGGTCCTGGCGTCTTACCAGAGTGCAGGAGTGAAATGGCCCCCTGTATCTCCTCCGAGGTGAGGGGGAGACCCAGAGTTTCCGAGATTACTTGGGGAAGGCGAGGCAGCTGGGTCGCGGCCTCTGACAGTAATGCAGTTAAAGAAGCCGCGGGGGCCGGGCTGCGTAAAGTTGGGCATAGTAGCCCGCAAAGGCTTGAGCGATGGCCTGGGAAGTGAAGTGATGAGCACCGGTCGCATCACAAATCTCGGGGATTATGCGATTGGCTGAGGGATAAGAGACAAGATTGTGGAGTAGTTTCCCGTTTTTGTCACCCCAGCCGTACACGCGCGCCACAGAGGAGCGCCAGAGCATCTTGGCCGACTCGAGAGATCCGGCAGATCTCGTCGCGGAGTAGTGCGAGTTGGCGGGAGGAGTCAGCTGTGTCGGCGGATGCTTGGGCCAATTCCAATTGCAGCGCCTGGGCTTCGAGCTGCAGAAGGCGAGCGGTCTGGGTCGCGCGTTTTGCATGGACCAAGCCTCTAGCCACGCCACGCGCAGTGGCCCTGCCAGCCTCCCACAGGGTACCTGGAGAGGAAACTGACCCTTTGTTGATCAGAAAATATTGCTCCAGCTCTTGCTTGAGGTTCTCAACAAAATCGGGATCTTGCAAGCACCAAGCGTTCATCCGCCAGATCCTGCGGGTCCCGTCAGGAGGACGCCCGAGATGGAGGGAGACAGGGGAGTGGTCGGAGATTCCCCGGGGAAGGATAGCCACCCCCGTCACCAAGCTACAGTCGGTGGCCGGCAACAGGAGCAAGTCGATACGGGAGTGGGTGTGGTGGGCCGCCGAAGTATGAGTGTATTGGTCCTGGCAGGGGTTCCAGACCCTCCAGGCATCGCAGAGACCCTGGGCAGAGGACCAGTCAGAAAGGCGCTTGGCAGAGGCAAGGCGGGATGCCGAGGGAGCACCCGTCGTATCACGCAGGGGCTGCATGACAGCGTTGAAGTCGCCCCCAATGATCGTCAAACCTTGAGGGAAAGCCGAGACCAGTGATGTGAGGCGGCGGAGGGTAGCGGGCAGTGTGGCAGGGGGAATATAAGTGCAGAGGAGGTTAAGAAGGTGTCCCTCAATCCTACCGGTTAGGGCTACATATCGCCCTTGGGCATCTGTCTCTACTCGTGACAAAGTGAACGGGAGACCCTTACGAACCAGTATGGCCACCCCTCGGGAGCCCCGCACGAATCCCGAGTGCCAGACCCTGTCAAAGCCATACCGAGCAAGGAAGGGGCAGTGAGTTCCCAGGAGGTGTGTTTCCTGTAAAAAGAGAATATCTGGTGTTTGGCGTTGGGCACTACGGAGAACCGCGGTCCGTTTTATACGGTCTAGAAGGCCATTCACGTTCCACGATAAAATGTGGAGAGGTCTAGGAAAAGCCGACATCTTGTGAGTGCGTGGACCATCAGGGGAAGGCCCGGATCCTAAGGGAGGTAGCGTCCCATAGCCTGGGTGCAGGGATCAAGCCTGTGTATTGTGGTAGGTCTCGTGTCCTGGAATGTGGCTTGTATGCGCAGTGAGCTGCCATAAAAAGAAAACATCGTTGGCCCGAGCGAGGCCAAAAACAATGAACAATCGGGAGTCAACAATCCTCCCACCCCTCCCTGCCCCCCAACACCCCCCACCCTACACTTCTGAACGGGAAGCATCTGTCGCCCCAAAAGAACAAATTACAAACAAATCTGGGCGCTAAGCTAAAACGATTAGCCGAACATGGTCGGTGCGGAGATGGACCCCCCATATAGACGGATGTGTTAAGGTTAGCAGCTGCAAGTAGCAGTAAAAGGCAATTTGTGGTCCCTAGTCCGCTGGGCCTCGAGGGTCAAACACCGTCGTCCTCTTCGGATCTTTGAAGCACAGGGCTCTTAGACAAGTCAGAGTCTGACATGGCGGGCCGCAACGTTTCGGAAGGGTCCGGGACCCGGCTCAAGTCAATCAGGGATCCAGTCAGGCTAAGTGGTCCAGATATACGGGGCAAAGCAGAGGTAAGGAGCATCTGGGACACCGCCTCCGGAGATTGCGAGGCCTCCCCTCGTCGATCGTTCTTCTTGCGGGAGCGAGTACGGCGTCTCTGGGGTTTGGGAGGGGATGGCTGAGGGTGCGCTGGGTCCTTGTGGGTGGGAGGAGAGGTGGGACGAGTTCGGAGGGGGCGCTCCTCTGTGAGCCAGGTCCAGGCCGCCTGGGGGGTGTCAAAGAAAAAGGTTTTATCCTGGAAGACGACTGAGGTGGGCCGGGAAGAGGAGACCGTAGCGGAGACCCAGACCACGGAGTTTCTGTTTGACGTCATCATAGGTACGCCGTTGGGCCTGCACCTCCTTGGTATAATCCGGGAAAAGCATAATCTTGTTGTTTTGAAAAGTCACCGGGCCATGTGTCCTCGCCGCCTTGAGGATAGCGTCCCTGTCCCGGAAGTTGAAGACCCTCATGATGATCGGCCGGGATGGGGCCCCGGGTGGGGGTCGGGGAGCCAGGGAGCGATGGGCACGCTGGACCGCGAACCAAGGAGAGAGGGACTCCTTGGGCATCCAGGATCTCACCCAGGTCTCCATGAATGTGTCCGCCCGACCCTGCTCGGCCCCCTCGGGAAATCCTATAAGGTGCAGGTTGTTTCTTCTTGACCTATTTTCGGCATCTTCGGCCCGGCGGTGAAGTTCCGAGGACTGAGTCTGTAGCCGGGCCACCTGGGTCTTAAGTTGGCCTATGTCATCCTCAGCCGTGGAGATGCGTGACTCTGCCTCCGAAATCCGGGCCGTGGCGTTCCGCAGGTCCTGCCGAATAAGGGCCATGTCTACCCTCACCTCACCAATCTTGTTTTCTACTGAGGCCTGTGAGGCTCCGATTGCCTGAAGGATGGTGGACAGGTCTCCTCCAGCGGGAGCAGGGGAAGCGGACGCCCCCACCCCGGGGTCTTGGTCACTGGTGGTGTATCGGTCCATCTTGGTCTGGGTTGGTGGGGCGGATGTCTGCAGAGCGCGGACTCTGCCCATCTTCACTGAGGCTGGGAGTCCCCCCGTTGACCAGGTGGGGAAGACAGGCAAGTGTTCAAGCGGGGAGAGGAGGCCTGCACCCAGACCGTCGATACTCAGGCCCGGGCACCGAGGCCAGGCCCCTCGGTCCTCCCACGCCTCGGGGGGCAGTCACGACGAATCCGAGGGCAGCCGCCCCCCCGTCCGATGTGACGGTTGAATGAAGGGTGGCGTCACTCCCTCATCTCACTGCGGAAAGCAAGATAGGGGGCCCAGGAAGGCGCCACGCCACGGCGTCGTCGGCCCAGAACCAAATGCAGTGAAACCTCAGTATGCCGGGCCCGGCGCTGCTTGACGGAGGCGGTTAAGGATAGGTAGCGGTCCACAAGCACCGGGTCGCCAACAGGAGCTAGGGCCGGCCGTGTGGGCGTTGCTATGGGGAGGCCGATGACCGGGCCCCGCGCCGTCCCTCAGCGAAGGCCGGGATCAGTCCCGCATCCAGGAGAGTAATCTGGGTCAGACGGGGGGCAAAGAGGAGCAGAGTTGTATGGAGGACTCCGTCGCTGATATGAGCCAGCCGGGGCAGGGGAGGCCCGACAGACCCCACTCGCCCCACGGGCCTGCAGTCACAAGGAGGCACCCCCAGAGAAGAAGCGTGGCGTGTGGGGCGAAGACAGCGAGGGAGGAAGGGGGGACGGGAGCGCCGATGCCACCTCTCCGCACCGCCACCCGACACGGTGGCCGATCCCTGACCCCCGACCCCACTCACCGGTAGTCTGATGGTGGCTGCCACAAGAGAGTCCCAGATGCCTCCACAGGCCGGCCGTCCCGGAGGCAGAGATGAGGCCGCTGCACCCACGCTGGTCCGAGATGGCCGATGGGCTCGTGCCCGGGCCGGACCAGGCGTCCGCACCGGGGGAGGGCTGCACCAGAGAACTGCTCAGATGAGGGGTCCTCAGCCCCCCGGTTGGCTCCGGGAGGGCCCAAATGCAGCGTCTCCCCTTCAGGACCAGCGTGCGACAGCGATGGGGGCCGTGGATGAGAGGCCCGGGAAAGCTCCCCTCTCACAGGCCCACCAGACGGAGCCACCAGGCCGAGAAGGATGCATGTGAAAGGGCCGGAAGAGGGCCCCGCTCCCTGCGCCGCTGCCAGACAGTGGCAGCCGAGGTCAGGCGGTCCCCACTCGGCAGCGGGTGTTTTCAGGAGGGGCTCAGGCTGAGTCCCCCGGGGGCAGCAGGCCGGTGCAGGAGGCGGAGAAAGACACCGGCCCGACCGGGTCGTGTACGCCGCGTTGCTTCTGGCTCCGTCCGCTCCAAAGTCGGGTCACTCTCCGCGGTCGCCCCTGCGGCATCCGGTACCGGTGCGTCCGGGAGGGATTCCGGCACCCAGGGGCAGCCACAATGAAGTTTCTGGTGGCGGGGTGAGCAGGCGGGCCCCAGGCATGGCCACCACCTCGACGCCGCCGGGGGAGCCGGACCGCCCGGGGAAGGCGTCAGGCCCAGGGACGGAGCGCCGACGGGGCCGCCATCTTGAGGACCCAAGGCTGCTGCAGGAAAGGAAGCACCTCTCGGCGACTGGAGCTCCGATCCGCCTACAGGAGGGATCGGAGCAGAGCTGAAGATGCAGGGAAGTTCAGCGGGCAGGTAGAGGCGGTAAGCGGCAGCTGCTACCGGGCGGATGCAAGGCGGATGACAGAGGGGGTCCGGAGCACTCTTAGAGTGCGACCGCCATCTTGACGCCTCAGGCCACGCCCCCCTTTTTCCCATATTAAACCATTCTTTTCACATTAATTTTCCACCGCACACTGTTAGTATATGTTACTGAGGGTTCAATCCGAGCAGGTTTTATTTCGCGAAAACCCTGCTCCATCAGCGAGAAACGGCTGGATGTCGTCCAGAGCAGGTTCTGGTCTATATTGGTCTTTTACTTACAGAAACCCAAGGGTCAGTCGACCAGATGTGGACCTCCTCAATAACTGCACGAGTTTATGTTCTCTATAACTCTCCATCAGGACCTTCCTCGAAATCACGGGGCAAGTTTCTTCTGCATTATTCCACAAGTTACCCCTACCCATGGCCCCACAGGTGTTCCTAATATGTGCCAACCATAATAATTTACCCGCACCTAGTAGGCCCATAACTTTACTCAGCTCATCCCTGTATGCAACTAGTTCAGGGGTGCTCCACAGACGTCGCCAAAACAATAGGGGTCTAAGAGCAGCTTCGTCTGCGATGGGTCTGATCCCAAGATCCATTCAAAGAGGTGTTAATGGGGAGCTAGAGGGAAGACCCACTAGTTGCCTAGCGTAGGAATTCTCGATACTCGATAAAGAGCCGGATGGGCAATGACCCCAGATTTCAGCACCATACAGGGCAGCGCCCCTGGCTTGAACTTTATAGATTTCCACCCCCGGGCCAACCAATTTGCGGGTGCAGCTCCTATATACCTTTGTGAGGCCCCCCATTGTCTAGGCCAGCTTTAGGCTTGCTTTCTTTAATTGCACACCCCAATCCATTTTCTCAATGAGCGTGATCCCAAGGAACTCAAAAATGGATACCCTCTCTAGTGGTCTTCCATCCAGTCGGGGATTTGAGCGAGTGCTGTTGCCCGCATTGAATACCATGTACTTGGTTTTTTGAAGATTAATCTCCAAACCACGGTTTCTACAAAAGACACTAAAAATATCAAGGGCCATCTGAATGGCCATGGGTGATTTTGAAAGCAGGAGGGTGTCATCTGCGAACATCATGGCTGGTATTTTAGGGTTCGCTAGCCTGGGGGCATCAATGTCCTTCCCCGCAATCAACGACTCAACTAGGCCATTAATAAAAAGGCAAAGAAGGGTCAGAGCCAAAACGCAACCTTGGCGAACGGCTCTCTCTACGGGCAAGGGAGCTGAGAGTTCACCATTTTTACCATACCTAATTTGGGCGAAGTTACCCTCATGTAAATGTTTCAACTGATGGCAGAGATACTCTGGGACTCCCATGGCCAGTAGAATTGCCCATAGTTTATCCCTCTGTACCAAATCAAATGCCGATTTAAGGTCCACAAATATTAGATAGAGGCTGCCACCCTCTATACACACAGATTTCCAATATAATAGTTGTAGCCTAAAGATTTGGTCAGTTTTGGAGCTCTTTGCTCTAAACCCGGCTTGAAGGGGGGTAAGGACATTATGGACTGCATACAGGTCTGAAGTCGCCCCAAGAGTACACGGGCAAATATTTTCTGGCTTACATCTATAAGGCTAATAGGGCGATAGTTGGCAGGAATGAGCGGAGACCCCTTTTTAAAGATTGGAATAATTTCGGCCCCCGCCCAGGTGGTAGGAATCAATATGCCCTGCAAGATGGGATTGAACAAAGACCACATGTAGGGGGCCCAGACGGTAGGTTCAGAGCGAAAGAGGTCCCCAGGGACCTTATCCAGCCCTGGAGCCTTGGCTGGTGTTATCTTGCCCAGTGCAACAGTAATTTCCTTAATGGAAATCAAAGGGGCAGCTAAAGATGTTGGCTCTGGAGGCATAAGTGTATTAACCGCTGGCCCAACCTCATCCTCAGCCCTTAGATAGAAGGATTCGAAGTGAGCCTTCCATACATCCTCCCCAATATTAGGTTCAATGGCCAGTTTACCTTCTAGGGATCCCAAATTGACCACATTCCAAAACGACCTCATGTCATGGTTATTAAGGGCGCTTCTAAGGCTATCCCATTTTCGGCATTCCCAACTACTTTTTGCCTTTGCGATTATACTTTTGCAAACTGCCCTTTTTTCCCTGATCAATGACCTGTCATCAGCTTTAATGGCGGCAATAAGATCCGACTTGGCTACACCACAGCTTTTATTGTACCATGGGTGACGAGGTTTTCTAGTCACCCTTGACCTTTTGTTGGGGTGGAAAATAGTGGCCATAGTAGAGAGTAGAGCTTGATGGTTATTGAAAATTTTGGAATGAGAAGTGGGGGTGCCATCCTTCACAGTGAGCTGGTTCGCAGCCAAAAGAAAAGGGATAATTGATTGGTATAGGGAGGCCAGCTTTTCTTGCGATTGGGAGAATTCCCCCCAACGGACTCTCCTCCTGCCATTAGATAGTGTTACTCTAGGGTCAGATGATAGTGATGTTTCGGCTACATTCTTGGGACATGGCAAAATTACCTCTATGGTGAGAGCATTATGATCGCTATCATAGCGGGGCGTGATTTTAAAGTCTAGCACCCTGTGCCAGGATTTAGTGTCTACCAAAATGTAGTCTATAATAGAGGTATGCACTGGTCTATTGAATGTGTAATTCCCCGGGGTATCAGATGTTGTGCAGCTATTGCACGCTCTTAATGAGAGATTCAGTGTGAGGGTATTCATCTGCAACACCAATGGAGTCCATGCCCGTGTTGGCGAAATGTTGGGCTCTGGAATAGCCCAATGCAGGTCCTCCTCACTGGGAATGCCTGCAACCAGGCCATTCAATGGTTCAAACTGGAAGTTGAAATCCCCACCTACGATTACCCAAAAGTTGTAAGGGATAGTTTGGAGAAGTGTGGTCAGTTGGTCAAGAGTCGTTGACTCTTGTCCATGACTGACCGGCTGTGAATAGACATTGATCAGGGCAATTCTAATCTTTGTGGGAAAGGTCAAGAAGATACACAGGATGTCACATGATGAAGTCTCTACCGGATTCGCGGCACATCCCAGATGCACACCAACCCAGGTACACAAACCCCCTGATGGCCTTCCCCTGCCCCCATGAGTAGCTGCAATGCTAAATGACGCGTAGCCCAGTCTATGTGTGTCCATCCTAGCCCATGTTTCCTGGAACATGCAGATCTCATGTTGTTCTATGAATAGCCCCCACTCCGGATTATCTAATTTGGAGGTGAGGCAGGCTATGTTCCAGGAGAGAAGCTGCAACCTAGGGGGGCCCATATGATTTGCTGGATTGGGGGACTGAGTATCACATTTCACTGTGTGGCCCTGGGGGAGTTGTTTGAACGTCTCCAGCCCCTTTGACCTTGGGCCATTGCTGGTTTCATGGTAGCCAGCTGTGATGGGTGGGAGGGGGGGTTTACAGCTATTGTCTGGTGGAGTTTGGTTACCTGTGACCCCTGTCGAGGTAGCTCCGGCATCGGTGGGCTAATAGGGGCCTTCTTCAGTTCTCCCCTTTCTGCTCCTCTCTCTCCACCTACATATGCCGTCACCTGTAACCCCTTCTGTTTCGGGGTCCCTCTCCATTGTGCAGGCTCCCCCTGTTGAAATAGGTCCCCTAGTGTCTCCTTTTGGCAATCAAGTCCATCAAATGGGGGTTCCGTGCTCGAAAGTCAATCTACTGACTCTAGGGGGCTGAATCGCTTTGCTACCGGTAAATTATAGAATAGTGAGCTAGGTTGGTCCTGTCCCAGAATATCATCTCGCTTGTTCTGATTCCACACACCCCTCTCGTAACCATCTCTTCTATTATGTGGTATAAGCCCTGGGGGGGAAAAAGTAACCCAGTGGGAAGGACCCAATGCCCCCATTCTCCCTTTGGCGATCTAGTAGAGTTTCCACAATCGTTGTGCTTCTAATATTTATCACAACATAATCCCCAGGGACATCTTTCGGCCTCCATCCGACCCAACCCACCCTACGTGTCATGAGAATTTCATCTGCATCTTTATAGGCAAATTGCCTGTGCTTAGCTAGCCAAAAAATGCATTTATTTTTTTAGATCAGAGTGAGATTCCCTCCACCCCTTGTTCAACTCTGTAACTCCAGTTAGTATGATTGCGTAGGGAGTTGAGGCCGGGGGAAGATTAATGCATGGCAAGGCTAGTCTGATATCATTGCTTTCTACTCATGGGGCAGACCTTACGCCACCCCTGTTACTAGATCCCTGTTGGGGATCGTCACATGCTTGTGGCCTTGCTATGGAAGGGCTATGAGTACTTCTTGTCGCTGCCCCATGAATGCGCCCCTGGAAGTAGGTACCATCATCTATTCCTGACCTAACTGGGTTATTCAAGTGTTTACCTGCGCCCTCCTGATTAGTGTAGTTAGCAATTGCATTTGTGGTTGTGTTATTTGTCACTATGGGGTCCGACCTAGTGGTGGGAAGGGCTGGCTGTAAATTCAAAAAGTTTGTGGACTCATTCCCCCTTAAAATTGCCTCTGTCTTGCTAGCCCATAACAACTAATGTTGAGAGCTTGTCTACCCGCTCCATCAAATTATTAAGCTCTTCCTTCACAATAGTCCTTACTTGGGCCTGTAAGTCCACCACCAAGTTGGTCACCCATGCTGGCTGCTCCATGCCTACTTGAGATGGGGCCCCTGACCCGGCCGCCCAAGAGTCACCAGAGTCGCCAGTCACCACATGTTCCACAGGACGTTTCTTGCGTTTGGGCCCCACAATTGCAGTAGATTTGGCATTCCGTTTCCTAACATGAGCACCCCCCGGATGTAACTCGGCAGTCTGTGTCTCGCAAGCCATTGCACATGTCCTTAGATGTGTTGGGTAGTCCGAAGTCAAGGCTGACGGAGAGCTTGAGGCATCATGATTGATAAGGGGTAAGGCTAGATCCGGAGTTAGTTATAGGCACCTTTGAGTCAGTTCGATTTCCGTGGCAACTGCGCCTATTGCCCTCTGAAGCATCCTATCAATTGAAGTTGGTTTGTGGGACAATACAGGTTGCAGGGGTAAAGTTTTCTTTTTCCCCACACATGCGCGCTTTCCCATAATTGCAGGTGGCACGTGAGAATAACCCAGTCCCTCTTAGTAGTTTATGAAAAGGTTAGAAAAGTGGTTGAGTCAGTGATGAACAAAGTTGAGGGCAACCACAGGGAGACAAAGGCTGCTATGACAGCAATGCAACACAACAGAATGATGACTCACTGACCTTGGCTCCCTTGTTAAGATAGAGCTTTGGCTCCAGGGATCTCCAATAGCAGGCCTCAGAGGGGTGGCCCAGCCCAGCCTCCTCCGGGATCAGACACGCGCAGACGGGCCAGCCCTTGGCGCGGCCCGGGCATGCCCACGCGTGACCCGCGCTGCTGGAAGCCCCCTGTTGTTTAAGAGCGCCTCCGGGCACGAACTGGCAGCGTCAGCTGTGGCACGCCAGCCGTGAGGTATCCTGGGGGTTGTGGTCTCCCCCCTGCTGGCACACAAAGAAAGCAAAACGGGCTCCCGCGCTACGGGAAGCCCCCTGTTGTTTAAGAGCGCCTCTGGGCGCGAACTGGCAGTGTCAGCTGCGGCACGCTGGCCGTGAGGGATCCTGGGGGTTGTGGTCTTCCCCCTGCTGGCCCACAAAGAAAGCAAAACAGGCCACTTTTCCTAGTAAGTGCAGCCCTAGAGTAATCATTACGACAGTCCAAACTTCCATGGTACCCACAACTGTTTGCCCCAAATTCAGTTTCAATCTCTTTGTTATTTTCGTTGCAAACTCCACTCTGACCACAAATGGCCACTCTTTTTAGGTTCCAACACTTACCATTTTCCAACCTCACAGAGTTTTTCCTCAACTCTAAAATGCGTTGAGGCTCAAAAAAAATCCTTTCATTTTTTTTTAAACAAAACCAGGTATTTTGATTCTTACTTATTGTCCTACCTTTCGATTAGTTTGTTTTGCATTATGCTTAGCATCATAATATCTTTGATATTTGTCGTGTTTGAGCATGAGATTTTTAACCTCTAATGAAGATCAACTTACATCACCGAGACATTTTAGCCATCCAGGATTCCATTTAGATTTGGGCTTCCTACCGCTCATGAGTTCAAAAGGAGAGCATTTAGTGGCTTCAACTTCAGTTACTCTGTATGACCATACCATTTTGAAAACTTGAATTTCCCAAGGAACATTATTTCTGCAAGCCAATTGTATAGCACCCTTCAAAACTCTGTTGTAGCGTTCTACCATACCACTTCCACTGGGATTATACAAAGAGGTTGTTTATGTTTAATTCCACATTTGCTCAAATACTGCACTATAACATCTGAAGTAAACTGCACACCATTATCACTAATAATAGTAGTGGGACAACCTTCATTTAAAAAGATTTCATCAAAGAAACATATAATAGTGTCAGTATCATG
Organism: Calotriton arnoldi; assembly: GCA_963921515.1. NCBI lineage: Eukaryota > Metazoa > Chordata > Amphibia > Caudata > Salamandridae > Calotriton > Calotriton arnoldi. Next base: position 1,422,685 of record CAWUFW010000752.1, read on the forward strand.
TTTTTAAATGATATTCACAAAAGGCCATTTTGAAAAAACATCCATGAGAGAAATAATGTACTTCTATGAACTTTCTAGAGGTCTCATAATGTCAACACCAACGCACTCCCAGGGAGATTCTGGACAAGCAAAATCACTCATAGGGGGCTTTAGTGTTTTGATAGTTTTGTCTGCAGACTTTCCTAACCCACACTCTCGCACAACTCTCTCCATGACACTGTCTATACCAGGCCACCAGTAAATGCTTTTCACATTCAATTTGGTTTTGATGATTTCTAAATGTCCCTCGTGACACAAGGAAATTATTTTCTCTTAGTGATTCAGGGGAATCAATCTGTCTCCTCTAACAACAACCATCACAGTAGGTCAATTCATTCCTGACCTCCCAAAAAGGCGTAAGGTTCTTCAACTCAACCTTTGGTGGCCACCCTTTGCTTATACACTCAACCACCATCTTAAGAGTAACATCTTTTTTATGTTCTTCTTTCCTTGCTGGTGGAATCCATACCGTCATTCCATACCCATGCCACTTGCACATCATCCATTAAATCATCCTGGCTTTCCTTGTTCTGGATAGGTAACCGTGATAAAAAAAATCAGACACGCCATTCTTCTTTCCAGGAAGATACTCTATCATACCCACTTTCGTCAAAACCTTAACCAAAGGTTTATGATCACATTTATTTTTCACTTCTCTGCCACAAACAAATGAGCGGAAATGTTCAAGCACCCATGCAAACGCCAATGCTTCTCTTTAAATAACGGCATATTTTTCTTCAGATGGAAGCATAAGCAATTATTCTTTCATTTCCCATAGCATCCTGCTGGGATAAAACAGCCCCTTAACCAATGCTACTTGCATCCCTGGTGATAATATTATACCCTAACGGATCAAAACCTTGCAAAGCAGGTGCTGTCACTATAGCATTTTTTATATTCAAAAATTCATTTTCACACTCCTCTGACCAGTCAAAACAAGCTCTGGCCTTAAGTAGTTGCCTGATGAGGAACGACCTTGAAGAAACTTTTTTGACAAATTTGGAAAAGAATTCATCAAGTCCTAGAAAAGATTTAGTATCCTCTTTGCATTTGGGACTTGGAGCCTCAGTGATGGATTCGACTAGTTTACTCTTTGGTTGGTTGCCTGCTGCACTCATTTCGTGACCTAAATATGTCACTTTACTCGCAGCAAACTTGCAATTGGCATATTTAACTGTCAAGCCATATTCATTTAATAAGGACAGGACTTGTTAGAGTTTATCATTATCGTCATTGCAATCCTTACCCATCACAAGGATATCATCTTAAAAAGACCAATGCTTGGTCTAGCTTCTCAAACATATTATACATTAAACGCTGAAAGACAGCTGTCGCAGAGGCCAAGCCGAAAGGCATTCTAGTGAACTGGAGACATCCCACGTGAGAAATGAAGGCTGTAAATCTCTTACTCTCTTCACACAAAGGAAATTGGTGGTACGCTTGGGATAAATCAATAGTGGAAAATAACTCCATGCCCCTGGTTTTAGTTAGCATCTCGTTAACTTTTAGCAATGGAAATTGGTCAACGAAAATGTTTGCGTTAAGGTGGCAAATATCAATACATAACCTGATCTTACCATTGGCTTTCCTTGCTACTAACAATGGAGCAATCCACTCAGATGATTCTACAGGTTCTATTACACCATCCTTAACTAATCTATTCAATTCGTTTTCCACCTCAAGCATCTTGTTTAAACACAATCTTGTGTTCAAAACCATTACATTTTCCCATTTTACCAGAAAAAATATTAGGAAACTCCTTTATCATTCTTTTCCCTAACAGATCACCTTCGTCAAGTACCAAAACGTGTTCTATCCCATTGTGATCCAAAATGATATTTACATTTTTCTGATCCCTCCAACCCAAAACCGAGGGACCTTTTTTTGAAATGTACACTTTGCCCAAAGCCTTGCTGTTCTTAAATCTAAAGATTAAATTCCTGTAACCCAATAACTCTATGGGTTCACCGGTGTAACTTTCAGGAGTAATATCAGCTTCCTGAAGAATGCATCCAAATTTTTCTACTAATTTGTCAATCCAAATTGACTCATTTACAATGGTGAGCCAGAATCCGCAGCAATGTGAATCTTGACTCCCCCCAAAGTCATGGAGCACATTGGTTTACTTGCATTGTTACCATTTGAAATATTTAAAACTACTTTCTCTCTTATACTCATCACCCCATCATTCTCATCATCGTCACCACTAGAGACATCTGATGCACCATCCTCTATACATTTAACCTTATTGTTTCTTAACAATTTGTTGTTGCATACCCTGCCAAAATGTTCAATTTTACCGCAGTTGCTGCGCTTCTGTTTGATTGCCGGACAATTCTTATCGTTGGCCAAATGGTGTCTACTGTCGCACCTGAAACATTTAAATTTTTTCCTATTTTTACCACCTCTTTTATTTGTACGTTCCTGCTATACTTAAAAACTTTTAGTTTATTGACTATCACTCTAGCAACAGTTACATCCTTCAATGGATTGTCCCCATTAATTCACAGTCTATCTTGAATAGGCGGATCACGAGCATGCATAACAACTTGATCTCTCATAGTTCCTCTTGTAAATCTCCGAAATGGCAATCCAAAGCAAGTATTTTAAGTGCTGTAACATATTCGTCTATGGATTCATTCTTCTCCTGCATCCTGTGAAATTTTTTTTAGCGTGTCATGCCTATGCATACTATGGGTGAAAAATAGGTATCAAGCTTCCTAAGCACTTCCAGAAAGACATTTTCATCCCCAGCGCTGTCTTCTTTATTCAGTTGATTATAAACCCTTAGACCTTCAGGGCCCAACAAATAAAGCAACAAACTTTTTTTCCTTTCAGCGGAAAGCTTGTTGGCATGGTCAATAGTGGAAATATAGTTCAAAAAGTATTCTTTCCACTGTAATTACGGGACAGGAGGATCTCCTGGGATAGAAAGAAATTCCTTTGGTGGGTTGATAGTATACCAAATATTACCAATATAGTAATATTTGGAGCAGCAGTTGCCATCACACAAGTTAGAATGTAAAATCACGAAATTAGAGTATAGCACAATATTACAGAAGAAGAAGAAAAAAAAAAAACACAAAAGCTGTGCCGATCAGCGTGAAAACAGATAAGGTGAAAGCAAGGTAGTGAGCTGTGTGAATCAGCATGCACGTGCAAAACTACTGAACCACACACAAGGATGTGCAGATCAACGTGAAGGCGAGGATCCAAATGCGCAGAGCAGAGATGCACATGAGCAGATTGTAAAGAAACACAATACGAAACAATCTTAAGAACCAAGCCACAAGGTGGGAAGAGGATGTTGTGATTAACAGTGAAGCCTGAATACGTGTGAAACTGCTGAATCGCACGTTTAAGTTGTGCGAGTCAGCGTTAAGAAATGTGACCACAAAATGTTCCCATAAGGTGTAATTGACAGCGACAACTTGAAAACCTGTTAATCCACTAAATCGCACATTGAAGCTGTGTGAATCAGAATATTCGAAGACACATGAAGAACTGGTTGCTAGGCATGGGCGTCTGCAGGGGGGGGGCAAGGAGGGGCGCTTGCCCCCCCGTGGAGCGCCCCTCCTTGCCCCCCCTGTGGACGCCCATGACCATCACCACGCGGCGTCTTCAATCCCTCGTTCACCCCTCTTTTAAACCTCACGTCAACTCGTCTCCCTCCTACCTCTACTTTAAACAGAGGCGCAACTAGAGTCAAATTTCAGGGGGGGCTACTTCATCCAGCCATATGCAGAGTGGAGATGCAGGGGCTCCAAGATGGGGTGAAAACACAACAAAGCCTCATTAACAAGTAAATGGTCTTTTAAAGACCTGTGTGAAGTACTCGGGTGCGGCTGTGTGTGTGCCCGGGAAGCTGTCTCAGCTGGGCTGACACACACGACGGGGGGGGGGAGGGGAAGGGGGGCTGAAGCCCTTTGAGCGCAATAGGCGTTGCACGCCTGACTTTAAACCAGTGCTTTAAATGGGCCGGTACTGAGTACCGGCACTTCTTAGAATTATCACTCTGAGTACTGGCACTTCTCTTCTGCCGAGGAGAGTACCGGTACTCATGAAAAGGTAGGCTTATTGGCTGTGAGTGCTGGTGAACAGGAGTGGAACGTGTCTCTGGCAGCCAAGGCGCCACTTCTGTATCCCCGATCTGAGCCCCAGCTGAGCTATTCAGCAGGGCTCATTTGAATAATTGCCGGGTGCTCACCATCACGCTGTGTTTGACAGAGCAGGGTCCTCAGGCCCTGTGCTGTCAATCACAGTCGCACTATCCTGTGCATTTGTGCAAACACAGGAATCATGGCAGTCCCCTGGCAGTGGCAATCAGGCTACGGCCAGTCCGGCCTTGGTGGCAATTAAAAAAGCCATGGTAGGTGAAGAGTATAACATGGCTTTCATCATACCCAAGTCTTTTGTGTGCCTGCTTATGTTTGTGTGTTTGCCTGCATTCGTATGCCTGTTTTTTGTAAGAAAAAAGTGAGAGAAAGAGAGAGAATCAAAACACTCTCAGGAGGTATTTTAAAGAAAATGGGTGGCACTTTGTGTGTACATGTCTGCTCGGCGACAAAGATTCATAAATAGAATAGTAGGGAGGGTTGGTGGGTGAGTGAGTGGATTAATGAGTGAACAAGAGTGGATGTATAGATGGATGGATGAATAGATGGATGGATGAGTGAAAGCATGGATGGCTAGGTGAAAGGGGGTGGATGATTGGATAAAAGGGCGGATGATGGGTGGATAAGTGAAAGATTGGAAGGATGAATGAAAGGGAGGGAGGATGGATGAAAGGGTGGATGATGGATGAGTGAAAGGAGGGATTGAGTGAAAGGGTGGATGGAATGAAAGGGTGGATGGAATGAAAGGGTGGATGGAATAAAGGAATGAAAGGGTTGATGGATAGATGAGCGAAAGGATTGACGAATGAGCGAAAGGGTGGATAAAGAGATGGATGAGTGAAAGGATGAATGGATAGGTTTTGAGTTGGATGGATAGATAGCTTTGGATATGAAGGGTGGACAGACGGAATGGTGAAAAACTGAATGATGGATGAAAGACTGAATAGACGACAGAATGTAAAGGTTAAATGGTGGACGTCAGCAGGTAAATGGTAGGATGAAAGGATGAATGGATAGATCTATGGAAGAGACAAGAGATATCTTCTGGGGAGGGTCATGATGATTTGCTTCATTTGCTTTGTGCCATAAGAGCTTTGGTTCGAAGTGGGGGGGTATTTTCAGTTTCTTCCTACTCACGTGCTGAAAAATATAAAGTATTGTGCCAAACAACAGCAATTAACAGTATGGCATTAAGAAGGTGCAACTATTGCAAAAAAAAAAAAAAAAAAAAGGAAATGTTAACATATTATAGCATTTCTCTTTCATTGTGTAATGAGTTAACTTGCTTTGTTTATATAAACACATTTCTCGTGTTTTGGTATGTGCTGCAACTAATATAGAAGTCGTTAAGTATCATCATGTCTTGCCTTTAGCCCCGCCCCGCCCCCTCACTACACATCTAGCTCATTTTAATGAGTACCTGCACTTATTTTTTCCCATTTAAAGCACTGCTTTAACCACTCTGCTGTGCCCTCCAAGTTCCACCCCTTCTGTCATACACCGCTCCCAACACCCGTGCCGCAGCGACTGAGACTCCAAGGAACGAGAGAAAAATGCCCCAAATTCAGATTGTGTTGTAAGTATGTTTGGTAAGTACTGTGTCCTCGCACAAGCACATAATGTCACAAACTCGCTTCGAACCGCCACTAATACTTTTATTAGAACTCTTCAGTTCTTCCATGACAGCCACCTACACTCTTTGAAGCCTGGTACCTGTAGTCCTTCATTCAGGGTGGGAGAAGTAAAACTACAAGACCGACATGCAACGCGTTACTGGCCATCCCACAGCTGCATGACGACTTAAGTAACATTTGCATATAAACAACAAACATAAAATGCACGTTTTAGAATGAGAAGGGCGAATGGAGATGGTTGTTAGAGGGCCGGGCTGTGGTTCGTTGGTTCAGAACCCCCCTCCCCAAGATAGCCAGGGTTTCAAATCTCGGCGCAGCCCCCCGATGCACAGTGTGAGCTGGGGATTTCACTAGAATACCCACCCTTTACATAGTGAATTTCCATTCACCATCTCTATAGACAGTACAAGCAAGTCACTGGGAGGGATTTGTTGAATTAACCCCAGACATGACAGGAAGCCTACAACCCTGCTCCTATATTCGGAAGGGGTGTTCCCACTTTTGCAATCCCCCATACATTTCAGTGTTTTTCTAGCCGTCACCTCGAGAGCTTAAGAGCGTGATGAGGCTGAAAGTAGGTCACCTATATACCGTGACGGCTCCCAAACAGGGCAGAACGTGGCCATGGTCATTGAACATCTATGAGAGATGCTTGTTTTTGGTTGGGAAAATATATATTACATTTCATACTTTTCAATTTGATACCTTTTAAGCGAAGGGAAATTAAGGGATTTTTCCAGAGTTAAACACATTTCAGTTAATTAGAAGTAAGGTTCCAAAGTTGGTCATTTCGCTCCCAGGCCACATCGCCTTCAAACAAAAAGTGACTGAAAGAAGGAACGTTCTGTGCAGAACATCTCACCAAATGATGCAACACGCCCCAGAGCCCCCGTTTCTCTGCCGTTACTGCAAACAGCGGCGTGCGCCTGTGGACATCGTGGGCTTTCGGATTGCCTTCCTGCCCTCTGTCTGGGACAGAAGGGGGACCTGTGTATTTGCACAACCCGCAGGGACGCCACTGGCGCCTTGCACATGGCAGTGAGTTTGTGTTTTTACCTACTAACCCACCACATCTATTATTTATATTATAACTTCTAACTCCCAAGTAACAATGACTTAGGGATATGGGCAAAGTTTAGTACATCGCTGTTTCGTTTGGGTACTTGCAATATGATGATGGAATCAATGGCCTATAACACGGTGCAATGGTACTTACTATATTATCGAGCGGAGAAATATTGGAATATGCATTGTACGCTTAAGACGCACATTGGTATGCCGCTCTGTGTTTCTTTTGCAATGTCAACATAAATACACTTAAAAGTCAGATAACTTCTAAATGCCAAGCAGCAACTCCTAACCGTCGTTTCACCTGGTGTAACCTTCACACCAACGCACCCACCCCCATACTACCTCTGGTCATTCTCATAACATTCACACCCCTCAGAATGACAAATCACCACTTCTAGCTGCCTCGTCTTGGGGTGGGAGTGGGAAGATGTGCACAGCAGGGGGAAAGGGATGGCCAGTGCAGGTGACGCTTTTCTTTTGTATAGGAATTTCTGCTGGCGTCATAGCCCAGGGTTTGCCGTCTGTGCACTTGTATAGATGTGTATTCCATACAAGTGCACAGACAGCAAACCCTGGGCTATGACGCCAGCAGGAATTACTTTACAAAGGAAAAGCGTCACCTGCACTGCCATCCCTTTCCCCCTGCTGTCTGTGCACTTGTATGGAATACACAGCCACGGCACTGCTCACCAGACAAATGGTGAACAGTGCCATGAATCTGTCCCTTTTTGCATCCAAGGGCACCGAGGAAGAAGCAGAGGAGGCCAAGGCAAGGAGAAACCAGGAGACATTTGACCCACATCTATCTACACAGTGAGACCTTCAGGAGGGGCTGGATGCCAGGACGACAGTGCTGCTGATCAGCCCGACTCCACCGAATAGCATCAAAAGAGCAGGCAGCAGTTTTTAAGTAAGTTCCAGTAACTTTAATGCATTCTACAGCATCACCAGCATTACCTACTGACTGCATATCTAGGTTACTCTAAGTGAACGGTGTTCTAGACTTACATGCATGGAAACGTCAAGGAGAACAGTCCCCTCCGAATATGCAAATGTAGTGTAAGCTTGTAGGGGCAGATTTACAAGCCCCTTGGGCCACTTTTGCGTCACTTTTCCCATGTTAAAAGTGACGCAAAAGTGGCGCAAGGGGCTTGTAAATCTGCCCCGTAGTGTTCAGCTTTTGGGGTGCCAGTGGGGTAATTTTAAGGTTCAGGGCTGGTATGGTTAATGGGGTGCCAGGGGGCTAATTTTAGGGATCAGGGTGGGTATGGGTTTTGGGGTGCCAGGGGTAATTTTAGGGTTCAGGGCGGGTATGGGTTTTGGGGCGCCAGGGGTAATTTTAGGGTTCAGGGTGGGTATGGGGGTGCTAGGGGGTAATTTTAGGGTTCAGGGTGGGTATGGGTTTTGGGGTGCCAGGGGGTAATTTTAGGGTTCAGGGTGGGTATGGGTTTTGGGGTGCCAGGGGTAATTTTAGGGTTCAAGGCGGGTATGGGTTTTGGGGTGCCAGGGGTAATTTTAGAGTTCAGGGTGGATATGGGTTTTGGGGGGCCAGGGCGGGTTATTTTAGGGTTCAGGGAATGTATGGGTTTTAAGGGGCCAGGGGAGTAATTTTAGGTTTCAGGGCGGGTATGAGTTTTGGGGGCAGGGGTAATTTTAGGGTTCAGGGTGGGTATGGGTTTTGGGGTGCTAGGGGATAATTTTAGGGTTAAGGGTGGGTATGGGTTTTGGGGTGCCAGGGGGTAATTTTAGGGTTCAGGGTGGGTATGGGCTTTGGGGTGCCAGGGGGTAATTTTAGGGTTCAGGGTGGGTATGGGTTTTGGGGTGCCAGGGGGTGATTTTAGGGTTCAGGGTGGTAATGAGTTTTGGGGTGCCAGGGGGTAATTTAGGGTTCAGGGTGGGTATGGGTTTGGGGTGCCAGGGGGTAATTTTAGGGTCCAGGGTGGGTATGGGTTTTGGGGTGCCAGGGGGTAATTTTAGGGTTCAGGGTGGTAATGAGTTTTGGGGGGCCAGGGGGGTCATTTTAGGGTTCAGGGCTGGTATGGGTAATGGGGTGCCAGGGGGCTAATTTTAGGGATCAGGGTGGGTATGGGTTTTGGGGTGCCAGGGGTAATTTTAGGGTTCAGGGCATGTATGGGTTTTGGGGTGCCAGGGGGTAATTTTAGGGTTCAGGGTGGGTATGGGTTTTGGGGTGCCAGGGGGTAATTTTAGGGTTCAGGGTGGTAATGAGTTTTGGGGTGCCAGGGGGTAATTTTAGGGTTCAGGGTGGGTATGGGTTTTGGGGTGCCAGGGGGTAATTTTAGGGTTCAGGGTGGGTATGGGTTTTGGGGTGCCAGGGGGTAATTTTAGGGTTCAGGGAAAGTATAAGTTTTAAGGGGCCATCTACAACTCACTTTATTCAATACAGCCAGCCTGGTGATGAGCAGAGTATTTAATGATCCCCATTTCTTTTTAGGAATGGACATCCGAAACTTTTTTTCAAAACGAAAATTGGATGATGTAGAATCCGATATTACGGAAGCAAGAAAAAAATCTAGACATGGTGAACAGGAGGAGGCAGAAAAACTAAGCACAAGCAGTTCTGCAGGTCCACTTTCAGCTCCAACAGAATCTAGCCATGATGTTGATGCTTCTGTAAATGATTTTGGATTGTATTTTAATTTAGCAAAAAAAACTAGCAGACGATGTAAAATACAATCTTCTAATAAATACGTATACTCCACCAGAAACATATGACTTCAAGAAAGATTCAGGTGGAACTCGCTGTTTTCGTCATGTGTGGATTAATCAATATTCACCATGGCTTAGCTACTCTCCACAACTGAAAGGTGCAATTTGCAAGTTCTGCACAGTTTTTCCACAGCCAGTTCCTCGTGGGATACAAGGAGCATTCATTACTAGGCCTTTCACTAAATATAAAGACTTCCATGAAAGTGCACGCAAGCATGTCTTTTCGTCTTGGCATAAAAATGCACAAGTGGATGCAACTCACTTTTTGGCGATCAGAAAGAAACCGGAAACAAGTATTGTTTGCCAAATAGACAACGCTGTGAAAAGGTATGTTGAAGAAAATCGGAAAAAGTTATTTCCAATTTTGTCAACTATCTTATTTTGTGGCACACATGACATTGCTTTATGTGGGAAAAAAAGTACATCCGGAAATGTGCAAAGTCTGTACCAATTTCTCATTGAAGCAGGAGATGTCACCCTAAAGAACCATCTGGAAAATGCACCAGTTAATGCACGTTATACATCTGTTCGAGTTGAACATGAATTGATTACATTATGTGAAGAAACATTAAGAGAAGATCTAGTATCCTTAGTCAATAGGTCAAATGGATTTTCAATCATTGCTGATGAAAGTGCTGACATATCTGGAAAAGAACAGATGTCACTTGGAGTACGTTTTGTAGACACGACAAGTAGCACCGTAGCTGTCATCAGAGAAGAATTCTTGGATTTGCAACCTTAAAAGAAATGGATGCTATCTCAATTGCAAATATGATTATGGATACATGTTCTAAATTTGGATTATACTTAGAAAAACTCCATGGCCAAGGATATGATGGATTCTCTACAATGGCAGGAAAGGAAGGTGGCGTTCAAGCCATAATAAAGAGAAGATATCCTAAAGCTGCTTTTGCTCACTGTGCTGCACATAAACTTAATTTGGTTGTTAATGACCTGAATGCTGTTCCTGATATACGGAATTCTATTGGCACAGTGAAAGCCATCATCAAGTTTTTCCGTGAGAGTCCAAAAAGAAGATCTTATTCCTAATCTGCCATTGCTGAGTGAAACACGATGGACAGCAAAATACAAGAGCATTCGAATTTTTAGCTCACACTTTGAAGAGATTTTTAAGCAATTATGCTTACTGGTCACAACAGCATCAGGGAAAACGCGTCAGGCTGCAGTTCAATTGCAATGTTCCTTCAGCACAGTGAGCTTTCTCTTTTGCTTGTCCATAATTTCAGATTACTCATCAAGATTGGCATCTGTAAGCCAGGCTCTCCAAGCTGTTCAGCTTGATATCCTCAAGGTGTGTAATCACGTGCAAGACCTTCTGACTGTGTTCCGTGATCACAGACAAAAAGCAGAAGAGCAATTTAAGGACATTTTTACAAACGTTCAAACACTGGCAGAAAAACTGAACATCAAACTTTGTGTTCCCAGACAGTGTGGCCGGCAAGTATTTCGTTCTAATTTGGTTCCTCTTCTGTGGAAGAATACTATCGCCAGTCTATCTATGTGCCATAAATGGACTCTATCATCGCATCATTAGAAAGCCGGTTTGGCAATGAAAACAAGAAAAATTTGAGTTTGGTCTCACTTTACCCAAAACATATGGCAAAAATGACACTTGAGCAATACAAATGCCATATTGCAAACATCAGAGAAATTTACGACATTGAAAACCTGGAAGCCGAAGCAGTCACATGGTTTCAGATCTGGTCAACGAAGGATGAGCAGTTAGACAATGGATTTCTGGATTTGCTAAACCACACAGATTTATTTCCATCAGTCCAGCAAGCAATTCTCATTGCTCTCACATTACCAGTGACCACTTGCACAGTGGAAAGGTCTTTCAGTACAATGAGAAGGGTGAAAACCTGGTTGAGGTCGACAATGGCAGATGATCACTTATCGGGTTTGTGCATGATGAGCATACATCGAGCAAAAATTGATGAAAATAAACAACAGCTGAATGACAAAGTAATTGATAAATTTGCACAAGACTACAGACATTTACAGTTCCTTTTTCGAGATCAGTACACTAACCAGTGAACAAAAACTGTATAAAACTACTACTCATTGAAAAATGTGACTGTTACATTTCAGCAAGACTGTACATGTTTGCAGTTCCTGCAACAGTTATCCAGGTTAAGTTTATAAGTTTTATTTTCCAATTTGGAAGAGAACAGCTGTTATTTTATTTATGGTAATATATTTGATTTTATTTATTTTAATATATTTAAGTTAATACATTTCCAAAATAAATACAATTGTCATATTTTAATTCTCATTCGTTTGTGCACGTTAACACCAAATGCAGACTGACTCTACATGTTTTTTTTAATAATGCAGTTATAGTGCCTTCACTGCCTTGATCATGTGTTTATGAATAATGTGGTGTATTCAATAGTGGTGACAGATTAGAAATTGCTAATCAGACAATGGCAGCTTGATCCTTCCATTAAGCCTTTGCATCAGGTTTCTAAACCCTTTGCATGCCTGTGCTTTTTCACTTTTGGCCACGAGCCGCTCCTGTCTGTAGCTGAGCTGGCGGACCCTGCCCCCCACTGGCGTGCTGTGGACTGGAAAGGAAGGACTAGGAGGGCTTGGAGGCCGCGGACGGGGCGGAGGTGGTGGCCTGACCCGCACGCTGGTTACCCGACCCGCCTCGGCGGGAGCCACGTCCTCGGCCGCCCGAAGGCGCCTGCTGCGCGGGCCGGTGGCTGGGCAGTGGACGTGACTGGGCGCCCCTTCCGTGGCCACGAAAGGGGCAAAAAGCAGACTGCTGCGGAGGGCGCGGGGGAGAGGCTCAAGGACTTCACCGTAGCCCGCGAGTCCTTAAAGCGCTCCAGCGCGCTGAATGCCTTACTGCCATAAAGGCGGATACCATCAAATGGCATGTCCATAAGGGTGTTTTGGACATCGCCCGAAAAACCAGTGGTCCTCAGCCAGGCGTGACGGCGCAGCGCCACTGTCGTAGCAAGCGATCTGCCTAGCGAGTCAGCGGTATCTAGGCAACATCGGATAGTGAACTTCGCTGCGTCTCTCCCGTCCGCAATAGCACGGGAGAGAAGTGCCTGGACCTCCTCAGGACACTTGGGCAGCACCTGCGCCACCGAAACCCACAGAGAGTGGGAGTAACGGCCCAAAAGGCAAGCGGTGTTCACGGACCGCAAGCCAGCACTGGAGGAAGAAAAAAATCTTCTTCCCAAATTGTTCCAGTTTTTGGGATTCCCTATCCGGCTGAGCCGTAGGGAAGGCGGTTTGAGAGGTAGAGGCTTGGACAACCAAGCTCTCGGGGTGGGGTGTTGTTGGGAGAGGAACAGAGGGTCGCCCGGGGCCGGGCGATGGGGTCGGGCTACGTTCCTGTCCACAGGAGCCCCTGTGGTGGGCCTGGACCAGGTGCCCAAAAGAACGTCAGAAAGTGCGTCGTTGAACGGCAGCAGAGGCTCGGAAGAGGTAGCCACCGGCTGAAGCACTTCCGTCAGGAGGTTAGTCCTGACAGACTGTAGGGAGCTCGAGGCGCAAGGCCGCGGCCGCCCTACGCAACACCGTTGCATAACTTGCTCCCTCCTCCATAGCCACGGAAGGAGGAGACAGCATGCCAAGGTCAGGAGAGGTGTCCAGACCACTGGCATCACCCAGTTCCTCAGCCCAGTCCTGATAAGGCTCACATTGAGCTGTGAGAGGGTCTTCCGACCGCTCCCAGTCCTCCTCATCCTCCAAAACAGGTGAAAAGTATGGAGGAGGGACATGAGGGAAGAAAGGTCCCATCGGCGTCGGAATCGACGTCGATCCGTGTCCGGTTCCGGGGAGAACCTGGGGACGGCGCCGCCCGGGGCCTCGGACGGCGCCGTGAACGGTACCGGTGAGGTCGGCGCAGGTGTCGTTAGGTCAACCGGCGTCGACCGGGGTCCGAGGGGGTCCTGCGGCGCCGGAGCCGCCGGAGACACCGGGGCCGGAGCCGCCGGTGGTGCCGAAGGAGGGGGCCCACGGGGCCCGAAGGCACACCGGGGTAACCCTTAGGCCCGAAGATGCGAGCCATGGCCGACAGGAAGTCCTGTATCTCGGCCGGAGTCGACGTCGGACCCGGGACAGGCGGGTAGGCCGGCGCCGGCTGTTCGGGTACCCCCGGAGCCGCGGGGCGGTACCATCTGGACCCTCGGCCGGGTCGTGAGACCGGCGAGGGAGGTCTTAGAGCGACGCTTCTTAGACCTCTTGTGCTTCGCCTTACCTGAAGATGAAGACTTCGACCCCGACGAATGATGACGGCTCCGCGACCGGCCCTCGACCTCTCCCGGGACCGGGACCTCGAGCGGCGCGGAGCCGAGTGCCGGGCCTCGAGGAGCTTTCGAGACCGCTCTAGCAAAGCCTTCGGGGCGAGGGACCGACACTCGGGGCACGACTTGGGGTCGTGGCCGCGCCCCAGGCAGAAGAGACACTCTCGGTGCGGATCCGTAATCGACATCATACGATTACAGACCTCGCATGGCTTGAAGCCGGGCATCCCTACTGACACCTTGGAGTCGAAGCGACTCGAAAACTTGGACAAAAAGTCACAAAAAATACTCAGTCAAAAAATGACTGGGGGCACTGCTCAATCCGGATCTGCGCTTACTGGCGCGGAAAAAGAAAGAACTGACGCCAGCGCGCATGGGCGGCGTTTAAGTACTGGCCGCGATGTCATCCCGCCGATCACGACGCTGACGGAGGACGCGGAGCCGCACGACGCCGCCTACCGACACGCAGGGGTACTGCTACACAAAACTTTCCGGATCCAGCCTGACGCCTGGGGATATTCTAAGGTAAGGAATCTGTCCCTAACGTGTCTCTTTCAGATATAAATAACGCATGATTATGGGCATTAACCTGGTTCATGAAACAATGCCTCACCACTCACTGATGTGAACTCTCTAGTTTGGGTCCCCCACAGTACCTCTCTCGTGGCAAGGCAATTGAAACTCCCCTTTAAGGAAAAAAAGGGCAGACTGCTGCTTTCTTAAACTACTGCCCAATCCCTTTACCGCTCTTAAATATAAAAAAATAAACAAAATTTCAACCATTCTCAGAACTCTTTCTACATTGCACATATGCCTGCAAGCAGTTGCTCCTTGGATGCAGACAAACCATCTCGAATTCGGAGACACTTGTCTTTGTGGACTTTTGTACTTTTTGGTCTCATACTTGGGGGATTTACTTCCGAGCCTCCACCGGTACCAGTCGGCTAGACACACAACCTAGACTTAATTTTCATTCATAAAGTAACTTTTATTCCCCAGATGAATAAACTCACCTCCTCTTGTTTTCACATTCTCAGCATTGTACGTTCATCAACCAGCCACAATCCTCTTCCCTGGATTACGCCAACATCATTTTCTTGGGCCTACCCAAATCTGCAATTTATTGGGCACAAGTCATACAAAATAAAAGCCACCCACCAAAATCCCGGAGCACCTTCAGAAGCCACATTGAATTTTAGTGTATAAACGCCTACTTTTCAGGCTCTTCTATATTTTGCTTAAAGGTGTATTAGATACTAGTTTAGACTTTCTGCACTTGCTCTTCAAGTACTACTCTCCATAGATGCTCAGGGCAGCATACAAAAAACATCTGACCATGCTTTCAATATGTGAAAACCAGAGGAAGATATTTCTCCTACCTTGCAGATATTTGTGACAGTGTTCCTGCTCACACCCTCTAAGCATCTATGTTTTAGGAAATCCTTCAAGACGAGACAATTTTCTACATGACTTCATTTTAATCTAACATAGTTGTTTACTCCCAGCCGTAAGCTGCAATGTGGGGATCCCTCGTTGAGATCACTTTTATCTGCTATTATAAATGCGATGCACTCATGATTGGAAGTACCGGGAACCTTCCAGTGCAATGCTTCTTTTACTAACACTGATAGGCATTATATGCTATTATGGTAAGGGTTTGGCACACAGCAAAAGAAAGAAATTGCCAAATGAAGCGGGTGTTTTAGCAACCTTACAAATATCTGTCAGCACAGCAAGTCACTCCCTCCCACCCAAAATGGCAAATATTGGCCACTAGATGAACATACTGCACTGATATCAAACGCAGAATATTCTGCTAATATTTTACATTCACGTTTTTTGGCATCTCAAAAGCAGAACATAATTCCCCTGGATTGCTCTTCATAGCACCTTTTTTCTTTCTTGAAGTTTGGACCTCCATGCACATGTCGGAAAATATAAGAATCATACTGCTGTTAAGGGGACATATTGAGCGCATGTTTACTTACTTTAATTTACACATTTTTTTCTCGTGAGGGATTTGTAGAATTCAGGCCTTTGGTACCTTTATATGTGTTGTTTCCATAAATAGATTTCTTTTTACATTCACTGGTATTCCTTATTTACTCTAGGGGATATAGTTATTTAGGCAAATCTCAGAAAATACCTACTTGCTGTCCATTATTTTTTTTTCATCCATTGCTCTTCCCGCAGAACTTTT
This sequence comes from Calotriton arnoldi, assembly GCA_963921515.1. NCBI lineage: Eukaryota > Metazoa > Chordata > Amphibia > Caudata > Salamandridae > Calotriton > Calotriton arnoldi. The sequence goes on from CAWUFW010000752.1 coordinate 1,438,757, forward strand.
TCCAAACTGCCTAACAATGAATTCTCATTTTTTTTATGAACCTTTGTCATATTATATTTTCAAATTCATGTTTATTTAGGTAATAACCTTAAAGAATATACATAAACCATGATAGTAATGGAATACCAAGATTTAAAATATCCATTATCTAAAGGCAAACAAAAATCTTCCTAATGTTGCCACAATATCAAGACCTCTTATTTGACATAAGTCTTAGTTCATCTTAAAAATCTAGAATATCAAATTTAAAAAACTAAAAACAGGACGTAAAGAGTTACGACATAATACTAAAAATAGACAACAATCAGGAATTTAGGGCACTGGTGTACATCGCATTTCAAGTATAGAAGGGTGTTTTACTGTAATTTCTTTGTGCAAACAGCATAAAACTGTTCCGATACGCTAAATATTCACCCCCATTTCAATACTTCTGTTGTCAGGTGAAGATCTGGAAATTCATATAAATACTTTGTTTCAACCTCACAGCCAAGTAAGCTACAGTTATGTTGGACCGAGGGTTAGGGTACACACACATGCAGTCAATCACTACTCGTCCTCTATATTTAATTTCCTTTTTAACTAATGTCTTACCACCATGTTATGAATTCTACTGGGGAAATGAAATCCTTGCTCCAGATCGGCCATCCTAGTGCTCAGTTTAATCAAGCATTTCATTCAATCAATATTTGTTAAGCGCGACTACTCACCAGTGAGCAGTGGTGGCGGCTGCCTATCCAAAGTGGTAGGGTGGCCGCGGTGGAAGGGCAGGGGTTTGGGAAGGGGAGGGTTGAAATAATATAAAAGAAAACAAATAAAAGACTTACCTGATGCTCCTGTCCCGCTGACGGCCGCCTCACTGCTCCTCTCGTCGGCGTCAGGCCGGAAGGGGATGGACCCTCGGGGCCCAGGCTCCACACCCAATCCAGACGCTGCTCTCACATGAGAGCAGTGCCAGAACTGGTCTGAGCAGCCTCATTTGCCGCTCAGATGGTGCATTGGAGCCGGGTTGGAAAAACATAAGTGGGCATGTGTGTTTGGCCAGCCTAGGACAGCCAGCCAAGCACACATGCGCACTTATGAGTGCACTCTACTCCTCCTCCCTGACATGCCCGCCCCGTACTATAGTTATTACGGGGCTCAGATAGACTGCATAAATAAAATGACAGTAACTGTGTTATCGTCATTTTATTTATCATCTGCTGGCGCAGGCTGTGGGGCAACGCTCCTTCGCCAATACAGAGGAGCCGCCCCTGCCCTGAGGGTCCGAAGGCGCTGAGGAGGAAGGGGCTGCAGGTCTGACTGGGCGCTGAGGTTCAGTCAAAGAGCCAGGTCTTGAGATCCTTCCTGAATTGGGTAAGCGACGGCGATAGCCTGAGGTGGACAGGCAGGGTGTTCCAGGCTCTGGGGGAGAGGTAGCAAAAGGATCTTCCTCCGGTCCTGGTCTTGTAGATCCGAGGGACAGTGGCAAGGGCCAGATGGGTGGATCGAAGGTGTCTGGTGGGTGCGTGGAATGAGAGGCGGTGGTACAGGTATGCTGGTCCGGCATCATAGCGGGCTTTGTAGGTGAGTGTGAGGAGCTTGAAGGTAACTTTTGTTGATAGAGAGCCAATGGAGTTCTCGCAGGTATTCAGTGATGTGGCTATGGTGGGGGATGTTGAGGACCAGTCTGGCTGTGGTTTTCTGAACTTTCTGTAGTTTTGTGAGGAGTTTCTGGATGACACCTGCATAGAGTGCATTGCCGTAGTCGAGTCTGCTGCTGATGAGTGCGTGGGCGACCGTCTTTCTGGCCTCAATGGGGATCCATCTGAAGGTCTTTCGAAGCAGGCAAAGCATGTGGAAGCATGATGAGGAGACGGCCTTGATCTGGCAGTTCATAGTGAGAGAGGAGTCAAGTATGATGCCGAGGTTCTGTGGGTGGGGATGGTGTTCTTGATTAGCGGCGGGCCAACAGAGTCTTCCCAAGCATGTTGGTTTTCAGGATGAGGGCTTCGGTCTTGTCCGAGTTGAGCTTGAGTCAGCTGTCTCATCCAGGTGGCGACGGCCTTCATCCCATCGTGGAAGTTGTTTCTGGCGATTGTGGGCTCACTGGTGAGGGAGATGATCAGCTGGGTGTCGTCAGCGTAGGAGATGATGTTAAGTCTGTGGTTCCGGACTATGGCTATGAGCGAGGCAATGTAGAAGCTGAAGAGGGTGGGGCTCAAAGAAGAGCCCTGGGGGACTCTGCAGCCGATCTCCGTGGGTCCTGAGTGGAAAGGTGGTAGTCTGACTCGCTGTATTCTACCAATGAGGACGCAAAGGATCCAGTTCAGGGCTTTGTTGCGGAAGGCGGTGTCGTGGAGTCTTGTGCTTAGGGTGTGGGATGACTGTGTCGAAGGCGGCCGAGAAGTCCAGGAGGATGAGGGCTGCTGTTTCTCCCCGGTCAAGTAGGGAGCGGATGTCGGTGGCGGCGAGGAGGGCGGTCGGTCTTGGTGCTGTAGTTGATTCAGAAGCCGGATTGAGAGGGTTCTAGGACGTGGTTGGCTTCGATGAACTCAAAGAGTTGGGCGTTGATGGCCTTCTCGATGACCTTGGCTGGGAAGAGGAGCAGGGAGATGGGTCTGAAGTTCTTGAGGTCTGTCGGGTCGGCGGATGGTTTCTTCAGCAGGGGGTTGATTTCGGCATGTTTCCAGTCATTGGGGAAGGTGGCAGTCTCGATGGAGCAGTTGATGGTGCGGCGTAGTTCCGGTGCGATGGAGTTGGCGGCTCTGTGGAAGATGTGGGTTGGGCAGGGGTCCGAGGGTGCTCCGGAGTGAATACTCTTCATGGTCTTGAGAGTATCGTCCATGGTGAGCGCGGTTCAGTTGAGCAGAACCTGTTGGAGGGCATCGTCGAGTGTGGTGGTGGTGAGAGTGATGGGTGGTTCTTGGGTGTTGAAGCGGTCATAGATCTGCTTGATCTTGTGGTGGAAGTAGGTATTGAGTTTAATGCAGAGGTCTTGGGAGGGTGGGACTTCTGTGGTCTCGCTGTTGGGTTTGGCGAACTCCTTGACTATGGTGAAGAGTTCATTGCGGTTGTGTGTGTTGGCGTGGATTCTGTCCCGTTTTCTTCATAGTTTTGATGAGGCGGTGGTGTGCTGTGACGGCAGCTTTGAAGGCTGCATGGGCTTCCGGGGTTTTGTTGTCCCTCCATCTCTTCTCGAGCTATCTACAGTTGCGTCTGGACTCATGGAGGGCAGTAGTGAACCAACTGGCTTTCCTAGGTGTTGCTTGCCAGATACTTTGAGGGGCACCAGCGCGTCAGAACAGTTGGAGATCCATCAGTGGAGGTTGCGTGCTGAGGTATTGGTGTCTGAGGATGTCAGCGGTGTGGTAGTGTGGCGGGAGATGGTGAGATGTTCTTCGGTGACCTTGTTCCAATTACAGCGGGGGCGGTGGGTGTGGTGGGTTTGGTGAAGGCGAAATGAACTCAGTGGTGGTCGGTCCAGAGGAGTTCGGAGTTCTGGCTGTAGGTGATTTTACGCTGGTGGAGAAGACTGGGTCGAGCGTGTGTCCTGCTGCGTGGGTTGGAGAGGTGACTAGCCACTTGAGTCCAACGCTGGGGAGGTTCTCAAGAACGGATGCAGTGTTGTCATTGGGGTTGTCCAGGTAGAAATTGAGGTCGCAGAGTAGGATGTAATCAGTAGATGCGAGAGCCTGGGGTGCGATGAAGTTGATGATGGCGACAGTGAAGAGCAGGCAGGGGCCAGGAAGTCTGTAGACAAGAGTGCCGCGGAGGGTGGTGTTGGGGTTGGTCGGGACCTGGAAGTGGAGATGTTCCATGGTTGTCAGGGTACTATTTGAGTCATTCTAAATTGAATCATTTACCGCTCGCCAAGTGATACCAAGATCACAAAGAGTTCAAAATGAATGCCTTGGACCATGATAGATTTTGGTAAATTGAAAAGTAGTTTTAGGACTTCACCTTCTCAAGGAGTTAACTTAACTCCTTCATCTGGCATCATAACTTCCCTCTCAAAGAGCAATTATATTGGTTCACTCTTGATTCCATATAATTGTGGGAAGTTTTGGGGTGGAAATTTCCCTTGCACACTGATTATAAGTTGCTAATAATTTTGTAGATATTAGTCTAGCCAGAGACAAGTGGAAGCTCTGGAAACACATCTTGTGGTGTTGAAAGAAAGGAGCGGACATCAGCGTGCATGGGTGCCACTTATATGTGACTCTGCACATCATTTATAGAACAACGCTACCCACTGGGGCGCAGGGGTATGGCTTGAAAATTTCTGGATCCAATCTGATGTCTGAGGAATATTCAAAAGGTGATGAACCTGGGGTTAGAAGTATCCATCAAAAACTCCCTTTTGAAATAAGGCATTACAATAGAGCAACTGAGTCCGGTGACCCTCATCAATCCTGGGCACACAATTATAACACCTCCTGGAAGAACTCTTCACATACTGTGCAAAGACTGGCAGAATTGGAGGAATGTTCTGAGGCTACCATTGTGGCGATTCCCAAAGAAGAAAAAGATCCATTGGAAACTAAGAAACAGACCCAGATGACTAATCAAAGTAGACTGCAAAATATACACCAAAGTCCCTGCAACAAGTTTAGAGAGGGTCCTCACAATCAGCAGCGGTGTCTTTGTGACCATCGCCCCTCCCACCCGCTGCAGCTGCGCTAAACGTGAAAAATAAAATGGCAATGAAATGATTATTGCCATTTTATTTTTCACGTCTAGCATGCCACAGATGCCAGCCTGCCCCCAGCCGGGAGAAATGAGGGCGTGTCCTTCTCTGCTTCTGATTGGCAGCAGAGAGACTGGAGGGGTGTGCCTGGCTGGACGCTCCAAACTACGAATGTCAGTTTGGCCAGCTCTCTTGCGCCGGCCAAAGCAGTGGCGTAGCAAGGTCAGGTGGTACCCGGTGCGGAAGATTTCTTGTAAATATGTGTTTAAAACACATATTTTTACCATTTTGTCACCCCCCTCAGTGATTTCTTGTCACCCCCGGCTTGACAAAATGGCAAAAATGTGTTTAAAACACATATTTTTACCATTTTGTCACCCCCCTCAGTGATGACACCCGGGACGGCCCGCACCCACCGCACCCCGCTTCCTACGCCACTGGGCCAAAGTGACATGCGCACTTTGAATCTCTCCACCCAGCTGTTTTAGACAGCTGGGTGGAGATCAAGCACAGGCCTACAAGGCCTGAAGAAGCGTCCAGCCAGCCTGCTTCATCCAAATCCTGGCGCTTCTCTCATGCTAGTTACCAGCTTGAGAGTAGTACCAGGATTGGTTAGGGGAATTGGCTGGAGCCCATGGAGTCGAAAGAACAGGGACCGGAGCAAGGACGACGCCCAATGTGCAGCAAGCAACATAAGTGGTTTTATTTTTATATTTTCATTATTTGTCCCTCGCCTTGCCTGCATGCACGCACCCACCCACAGCTCAGTTGCCCGCCCCACCGATCCATGTACTTGCCAGCCACCCCTGCTAACAGTTACTACATCCTACACAAACGGCATTTGTGAAGGGCAGACTTGAGATTGACAACATAAGATAACTTAGTCATGTTTTAGTAATAGCCGAGTTAACGTGCTCCAGTAACGGCTATAGCACTGGATGCAGAGAAAGCATTTGACAAGATTTCATGGACGTTCCTGTGTTTAGTGCTAAGTAAGTTTGACTTTAGCCCCTTAATTTGAACGTATGGTCTTTGCCCTTTATGACTGCCCATCAGCCCCTAGGAGAATCAACAGTCTTATGCTCAAAAAAATTCAGCCTCTCTCAAGGCCCATGCTCATTCATCTTGTTCTTTCTAGCTACCAAACTCCTACAAGTAGGCGTACACTCTAACAAACAAAGGGCTTGCATTTTCTTCTCGCCATCAAAAGGCAGCTGCATCCGCAGATGGCATCACTCTATGAAGAAACAGACGTTGCTATCCCTAAAATACTTAAAACAAACTGATCTAAATGCTAGAGTGTAAATTTACCCACTAAAACAGGAAAACAATTAACATTTCCCTTTAAACAATGTAGATCGTCTCACAAACATAAATGGCAGTCCTGGGTATATGGCTCTGCAACAACTTAGAACACTCAAAAGATCACATCAAGTAGACTCTATACTAAGATGAAGAACTTAATGGATGCTTGGTATTCTAAATTCAAAACATGGTGAAGTGGTCGAGTATGTATCAAAATGAATGCATCTCAAATTAAGTTTATTACAAGTATGTTCCCTTACAGCTATCCACAAACATTTACAAAACGATCAGCTTATCTGTGACTGGAAAAATAATAAAGTTGGAATTCCGATGATCAAATTCAGAGTAAATAAAACACAGGGTGGTTTCAGCTTGTCAGACTTTAAAAAAAAAATGTAATTTCAAACCAGACAAGAAATACACTGGATATGAGATAATATTACATCACTACCCCCGGGCCCAAATCCAGGTTGACCCCTTAAAACTCCTACAGCCACATTAAAAATGAGAACCAAAGTTTCACACTCTGAAAATATTATTAAAAAACACTATCTCAGCTCTGAAACGCTGATAAGCCACTTAATAACCAAGCCCCTGGATCCACATTGGCTATGCTGTGAGGTAGCCCACATATCAAGTTAGGAGTCAAAACAGTCTATTGGGAAGACTGAGCCGAGAAAAAACGAATTTTATATATTTACACACATATAAGACATTGTTTCCCCTAATAACCCCATTTTATTTGAATTACTGCAGCAAAAACAGTTTGCATAACCTTAGCTTTTATAGGTTCATTGGGCTCAAATCTGAGTAAACAAGACAAACCACAATATCCGACCTTGTCTGCCTGCTGGCCAAACCATCTATGCAGAGACATGTAGTCGCAAGAATTTAGAAACTGCTCAATATTAACAATACGAAAAACACCCTCTTCCCATTTGTTGTGCTGAAACCATCCAGGAATTTTGTTTATCATCTCGCCCCCACAGCTGCCTGCAGTCTGCACTTCTAAGGACAAAGGGAGAACGGTCCTTTGTTGATTGGTGTCTGATCCTGCCGCTCCTCAGCCCTACCCTACCTGCTGCCTTGAAGACCGAGCCATGAAGGCAGCAGAAAGAGTTGAAGTAAGGTAAGGCCATTTGGAAAATACAGTATTTGCTTAGGTGCTTCACCAGTCACGCAGCGAGCATCCTCACCAAACCACGGCTGTAGATTGCACTGATCACCACTCGAGAGACACAAATATTGGCAGTGTGCAAAAACGAACAAGTTGCTTACCTTCGGTAACACATTATTTAGTTGACACTATCTAGTTTCAGATTCCTTACATTTGAATTTCCCAGGCGTTGGGCTGGATCCGGAAACTTTTGCTCAAGCAATAACCCTAGCGCTCGCTGTCGGGTGGTTCCATTCGGCTCCGCGTGACGTCGTTCTGACAAGATGTCCAGGACTGGGACACCCCGAGCCAAGGCCGTAGCCGCAGCTTTTCCCCTGGTGAAATGGGCCGTTAAACCCTCAGGGGGCTGCTTCTTAGCCAGGGCATAGCAGATTTTAATGCAGAGAACGACCGAGCGAGAGATGGTCCTTTTCTGCACTGCCCGCCCCTTCTTAGCTCCCACATACCCCATAAAGAGTTGCTCGTTGTAGGAGGCTGGCTTAGTATATGGTGTACATTTATTTAAGAAATACACCCTGTACTAATCCAGACAACCCTTATGGTGATCTTAGTGGTCTTAGACAATCATAGTAAGCTCTCAGAGTGGTAGGTGTGGAGAGCAGACTTAGTCCAGAATCAGCTTGTTTTACCAGTTACTAATCATATAGTGTAGGTTAAGTGAAAAAGAACCACACAGTGTAATTCTAAAAATAGTTATTATAAACACTCACTAATACATTGCAATATCTCCTCCCCAGAGATATAATCACAATACTTCAACAATAGAACAGGTAAGTAGCACAAATACACAGTGGTCTCTAGGGGGAGACCAAACCATATACTAATAAAGTGGAATGTGAACCCCGACCTAAGTCGAGACTGGACCCAGAAGACGTAGAAGTGTTGGGGACCCAAGGAACCACCCAAGGTAAGTACCCAGGAACCCCAATGAGGCCGTGTGCAGAGTAGGAACACGACCGCGGGATAAACACAAGTCAATGGGGAAGTCGCAGTTTTAGAGTAGAACCACCCTTCCCAGAGGACCCTGAAGAAACCCCTTGGAAGATGGAAGATTGGAGAGTCACCCCACTGTTGTGTAGTTCCTAGGAGTCCCCCAGGACCTGTGCATTTTGGATGACCTAAACTGAGGGCTTGGTGTCCCAACCACTTCCGGACACACCCACAGGATATGTCAGCCGTTAGACAGCTAGCTCTACAGTGCCACTACCCCTTCCACCCCCCCCCTGTATTCTACATTGGTGTAGGTAGTTTCTGGCAACCACTGAACATGACAACCCTGATTACTCAGGGATCGTGGAAAACAGTACAGTACATTTTGCTCAGACACTCGTGCTTGCTTTCTCTCAGAAAATACACAGGTTGGCGATTAGGGCATTTCAATAATTATTTATTGGTCCAGCGACAATCTGCTGTAAAACATATGTGCTGCGACAATCAGGAGACAGAAACATACGAAAGAGATTGCTAGTACCAATATAGTAAATAGTAGATACATTTCTACCATAGTGCTAATAAGATGAACTTAAGCAGTTCAGATAAAAACATTAGCACATGCATATTCCTAAAATGAGCACCCTAAGTAATTTGCCTAAATGTACCTAGCCTAACCTGGATGTGTAGGTGTATATGCGAATAGCAATGTGTATCTGTAGCCGAGAAACCCTTAGGGAAGAACCAACCCCCTCACCTGATGGTTTGGAACGAAGGACCCTGTCTCTGCATTGAGGATGACAACCCACAAGGGATGTCAGACCGCTGCTTGTTGGAGATTCGCCATGCAGGACCCCCGTCTCAGCCTGGAAGGAATTCTCCTCTAATTTGCAGGGGTGAGTGAGGGTCTTTTATACTAAAGTGGTCACTCCAGGGTTTTTCTAGAATCGATATATTTTTAAAACAACCATGGATGTTTTGAAAACAATCAAATGTTTTGAAAACAATCACCGATGCTTTTCTAAACAAGCGTGATCATGCACAGCTGGCTGTTGGCCAAGGATGAAAAAGTGGTGACCCTTATACAGAATAAATCTGCCGTGCCTGGGGACATGTTTATGTACGTCAGGTACAGGGATTATGATAGAATACATAGAGCCTGGTGTCGAGGAGACAAGAGCAAGCTACTAGATAAAAGGTCACCTGTTTAGAATAGTTATTGTCGTGTGGATGGGACAATGTATGTAAAAATTAAGGTATACATCGATGGGACTATCCTAAAGACATGCCACCCTTCCTCATCAAAAGGTCAACAAGGTCAGCTAGGTAATGATAAAGCTAACATTATTAAAAAGGCATAAAAAAATCACTTATAATAAAACATACTAAATAGCATTTTTAAAAGCCTAAAAAAATGTCCATAAAAGAAAGTCAATTTTCCCTAAAGAAGCGTTCAAAAGGTCCTATATACTCGTTTGTATTGTTATTATTGCACTGAGCACCTTGAAAGCCAAGAAGCTCAGTTAGAGCCGAGAAGAGAAAAAAAATAAAACAAATTCACTCAACCTTCAATTTGGTAAATGTTTACAAAGTTGCCAAACGGTTCCCAGTACAGGAGCGGCCAGATTTTTTAAGAATCCTGCGCTGAAGACTCAACATCGCTGAACATTGTATCCGCAGGTGGCAGCCCCTCAAGAACTTCCAGTATCATATCCAATGAGCAAAGATGGTCATCTCTGGCTCCCACGGCCTGTATCTCTGCTGAAGACCTTCCAACCTGGAGATCAAAATTCTCTCGGGCAGAAGTTAAGGCCACATTTTGTTGAAGCATGGCTTTCAGTCTGCTCAGTGAATCAAACCTTATACTAGAAACATTTAATGAAGGCCACAGTGGTGCCTCCCTAACTGTGCGAGCCGGGGTAAACAATATTTGCTTCCAGCAAACAACCCTGAAGTTTACTGTGACTAGATATGCGATGCCTGGCGCCATTCCACAACAGCCTTGATCATTCAGCACTAAATAACTTCCATTCGAAAGTAATTAAAAAACCGGATGAATCAAGGCAGCCTTTCAAGTAGCAAGATAAGTTCACTTTTGATGCATTACATGTTCCATGAAGCGTCACTTCTTTGCACACTAAAGACCCACTTAAAGCCTTCCCACAGTCAGTACCACTTAAGAAAACTTCAGTGTTCTTATTTCTGCACCTATATCTATACGGTAACTCCCAGGTTTCCTTTATGAACCCTTCACCCAACGTTTCATACCTGCCTGCTTGGATGTATCTAAGGCAGTATTGGAACTGAAATGTCATGATTGGCAGTGTGATATAGCCATGAATTAACCATTCTGTAGGTGGTTACTCTGCTACAGTGAAAGGTAACTCCTCTAATTTTTCAATGAGCAGCATGGTGTATGTTGCATCTCTTCGTGCCATAGTCAACTGTCTGTCGGTCAGATTGTAAGCTGAGAACAGGTGTGTGCTGTTAATGTATCGCCATGGCACGTGGCCTGAACGCAGTGATTGGAGCGTCCAGCTTAAAAGCATAATGGAGCGCAATTGAGATTGCCCATGCCGTAGAATAGACAAATCTTGTTCCATTATGTCAATTGTCGAGGACACAATGTTGCTCAGTGAATAAATTCGTGAAGATAGTGTGGTCATACCATTGTCTACCACAGCTAGGGCATCTTCTAGGTTAATCCTATCGATTTCACGTAATCTCTCAGCAAAACCTGTTGGGAGACTTTCCACAGTTCATTGTAGATGGCATATAAGAAGCGTTTCTTACGTGGATTCTTGGGACCTAACAAGAAATCCCTAAGATCCATGTTTTCAGCTAGAAGGAACAAATGTTGTTTCACCTGTTGTAGCGTTGAGGTTTTTAGCCATTCTAGGCACAACTTCCCAACACTATAAGAAGTCACTATTCCTGGGTTGTCTGTGTGTACATAGCGTGGGTTGGGCCTGTGGACACTAAACCCTCTGGTGGTACACTTGAATCTTGCTTGACACCCATTTGTGTCGATAGGCCAAACCAACCATCCCTTCCAATTGGGAGCTGAAGAATTGTATGTACCATTCTGTATCATTGTACCCAGTGCCTCCTCACTAATCAGTGTGTCATTCGATATACCTTCAATAGGTATAGGCGAGGGGATGCGTGGTGTTTTCAGGTCTTTAATTTTTGAAAACCCATAACAGGTAGTTTGTTGCACTGTTCAGTTCAGGAATATTATCTGTAATGGTATGAGGCAAGCTCTAAATAAAGCCTCTGTTCCCTGAACCTGCCAATCTTTCATCCCCCAGATGGATTTTGTGTCTATCGTGATCCTCCAATCGTCGAAATCTTGTATAGACAGTTGGGAGATGAAAGGTGCTGAATAAATTAGCTTTGTGTTAGTCAGCATCATTTTCTTCGCAGTTGCATTCAACTGTACTAACTTATAGTAGTATGACATTGGGTCTGATGTATTGAACGCTGAAAATTATGCAAATTTCTGTGCGAATGTGGCAGAACTACCTTTCGGTGGTGTCGGGCAATGTTCCCATTGATAAGTGTTTATAGTGCGCTGAACACTAGCTCTATGCAAAAAGTTATGACCATAATGCTGGTAACAATACAGTTGAAGTCAGGTGTATCTTCGTACAATTCCCTGTAAGAAAATGCAGCAGATTGTTCTAAATCTGAAAGCATAGTATTTACAGTCTCAATGTCCCAATCATCGGAGAGTGTACTCGGGGTAATGAAATCATTCATTGAAATTTTGAACACATGTGGAATTTTCAGTAGGACCAAACACATCATAAGAAACCCTACCCCAAACTATACCATCCAGTACTGGAATTGCTGAAATGTTCACTAGGGACAAGTCTCTTTGTCCACGGTGTGATGACGTATGTGGTTTCAAGACCAAGTTCACAGGTTGGACTGCAGAGCATTGCGGGAGGTAATGTCCATTCAGTAGTAGGAAAAAGACTTACTATACCAATCCAAATTAACAGGAACAGGATCCCTAATGCAAACCAAAGATGCAACCAAGGGGACACAAGGTAAGTCTTTTTCAGCCAGAGATAGAATTGTCAAAATTGTTCTTTCTTAGAAACGGGTGGCATTTGCTCAGGTTCACTTGGATCTGAAGAAGTGTCATCGAAGTTGATAAAGTAGCCAGGCGCAGTTCGATCTATCCTTGGGAGCTTAGTAGTATTTGTAGAACTGGCAGTTGCTTCTTGTGAAGGCACGTTGATGTAAAGTTCATTATTGGACCGAATTGCAATTTGCGTTTCAGTTTCATTTGGATGTTGTTCAATTTCAACAGGTGTAATTCGTACTCCGTTATTGGCTACTCCAGCATCTTGCGTCTTGGAACGTTATTAGTCTTTCCATCTGAACTTCCTGTATAGTAGCAAGAGGAGATCTGCAGCTACTCAGGACTCCACGCGACCTGCTGTTGAGAATCGGCCACATACTGTGGTTTGATTAGATCAATGGAGACTAATCTTATCTTTTCGGCCAACAAAAGGCCGAAGTAGTACTGTTCTTGCTCCTTGAACCACCAGGACAGGTACAGGTTCTTTAGGATGGCCCAAACACCTCCTTGTCCACGATCTTTTCTCTGACCAGGTCCCCAACCTTTGGGACCCAGACAGGTCTTGCCGGAACCAGTTTCACTTCCCCAGTGGCAGTATGTTTTACTTGGACGTTGTTTTGTAATGCCAAGAATTCACTGAGTTCCTGTAAAACAGCCAAACTATTATTCAATTCAGATGGTTTTACATCCACCACTGTGCTGGCACAATCGAGGTCAGGTACCCACCTTCTTGTCCCAAACAGGATCTCATAGGGGGTACGTCCTCCCAAGGATTTTCTTGGCATATTATTCAGTGCCCTCTGGACCCCATATAGGTGATTGACCCAACTACCGCCCGCACCTAATACCCTTGCTGATAAGGATTGCCTTAGGTCCAGGTTTTTCCTATCCACCACCAAATTTCCCTCGGGATGGTAGAGGGAGGAGTACCGCAAGGCCACGCCCATACTTTCCATGGCTTCCTAGTAAGCCTGAGAGCTAAATGCAGGGCTATGGTTGGAATGTAACATGCCAATTGCGTATGTCCCGATGAAGAATCGCAAATCCTTTATAACAGTTCGAGCGTCAGCTGAGCGCTGAGGCCAAACCCATAGAAATCTAGAGCATGAATCCATTGCCACCAAGATGTTATTGTAAGCCCCGTCTGAATTTAAGGGGCCGCAATGATCCAAATAGACACATGCAAGATGTCTGTCTGAAATGAGTAATGGTGTTTGTGGTGGCCTTGCTACGGTGGAACCTTTCATCTGCTGACAGACGTCGCACTTTAAGACATAAGCCTTTGTTTGCTTGGACAAACCTGGCCACCAGAATCGCCACTTCAGTAACGAAACTGTAGCAGTGACTCCTGCGTGTGCAGAGCCCAGACCCTTGTGTGCAGCTAGAATTAAACCTAATCTGCGATCTGTGTTTGATATAACTCTATCCCCCACTCCTGGAATTTGAGCATACGGTGTGTTTTGCGCATCTAATTTATAGGAATATTCGAGTGGAAAGCCCTTCGGAATGGCAGGGCCGTTCTTTGAGGAGTCGACATCTATCAGCAGGTCTCCGTCTATCCTCGTGCTAGAACGAGTGATTGCAGCAACGGCAGCAGTTCGCTTCATCAGCCAGTGAATTCCCTTCAACATGTATGCCAACACACTGGTGACTCAAGGTGTGAATAACTTGAGCCCATGGCAGGCATGCTTTCAGCTTTGCCACTTGTTCCCATAACAACTTATGTTTAATTGTGCAACCCTTGGAATCTCTAAACCCATTCTGGCCCCAGTAATGAAGATATTCATTGTAAGACTGCACACAGTAAAACGAAATACACACTATCAGTGTGGGGAATTCTCGATCCGTGTACTGAAGTGCCAATATCAGGCCTTTCAGCTCTGCCAACTGCACTGTACAATCTCCTAGAGATTGCATAGTCTTATTGCTGGGATGGAACTTACCGTCCCGCATCCGACTCTTCACTATAGCACATGCAGCGCTATACTGTTGTTTACTTCCTATGGCAGGCTGAGCAGATCCATCAGTATAAATTATGTATTCATATTATTTTTAGAGGCAAGATTTAATTCGGGAGAGGATATTCTTGTTCGTACTGCAGGAACACTTGTGTTTTTAGTATAGAATCGTAATCTACATCTGTTGCAGTGAGAGAATTAGCCCATTATATCCATTGTGGATGCAGTGCTTTTGCATTTGGAATGCTTGCTTTGGTAACAGCTTCTAAAGCTGGTACCGGGGTTACGACAATTGTGTTTCCCCTGTACTAGTGCTCTTTCCCTCACTACAGCAGTCTGTACTGCGGACAATATTTTTTCAGTTGCCGCAAATCGCATTTCAGCATTTGTGTATGAATGTGATTTGTATGCAATTAGAACTGTCTCACCTTCATTGAACGTGAGGTAAGTATATCCTGATAATCCAGGGACGACCCGGATCACAAAGTTAGTGGTATTCACATGTGTGTGCAAATGTTTAGATGCTAGCATGTCAGCCTGAACTTAACAGAGTATCTGTGTGCTGCTGTGTCCTCTGATGTGGTGTGAAATCAGGTCTGATTAAGTCGTAGAAAGGTTTTACTCTCTCTGCGTAATCTAGAATGTATGTTCTTCCAAAATTAAGAAAACCTAAGATGGATTGCAAACCTTTGAGTCTTAGGTTGGAGCAGTGTGCACTTTTCTAAAAAGTTAGCTGCCAGGCTCTTGCCTTCACTCGACAGTTCATATACCAAAAATATGACATTGAGATGGGCAATTTTTGATTTCTTAAAATTAAATTTGTAGCCCAAATTGGTGTTCAAGTAATTTATTGTCCGTCAGATAGATGTCATCTAACAGGACACAGCCTCCTCGTCACGTTTGTAATAATTCTGACACTCGTGCCGAGAATAGCCCCGGGCTGTTCGGATACCCTTGAGGCAAACGACAAACATTTTGCTGAGCGAAGAGCGCAGTATATGCTGTCAAATAGCTGCTTTCTGGAGCTATATTAGCTGGCAGAAGAATCCATTCGAGATATCTAATGTTGTTTTGTATTTCTTCTGCACAATGTTATTCATTAATGCGGCACTGCGTGCGTTTTGAACTGCAAATGTCCGTGTGCATGTGTTTGAATGTCGGTAATCTAAAACTAGACAATATGTGTTGTCAGGTTTCATTACTGGAAACAAAGGATTATTCATCGGGGAGGTGCAAGTCTCAATCACACCTTGATAATCGA
Organism: Calotriton arnoldi; assembly: GCA_963921515.1. Classification (NCBI taxonomy): domain Eukaryota; kingdom Metazoa; phylum Chordata; class Amphibia; order Caudata; family Salamandridae; genus Calotriton; species Calotriton arnoldi. The sequence goes on from CAWUFW010000752.1 coordinate 1,454,147, forward strand.
GTTGGTCTAAGATTTCTTTGACCTGTCTTTTTGCATCATTTTTTATAGGGTACGATCTCTGTGGATTTATAGTAAATTTTAATGGGATTTCGTGGTGGGTATACTCCACGTCCCACCCTACATGGTTGCAGTCTAATGCCGGAGCTACCGCTAGCGCCCACTCCTGCGCGGATGAACGTTTTAAAGATTCTGGAACGAGGTCGGAAAAAGCCGGCAAAATGACGCCTTCCCCCTATGGGCAATCCATCACAAACTCAGGCGGCCAAGCAGTATGTCATATCCAAAGGTCAAATTCTCCCAAAAGAAGAGACCTTTTACCTTCCTTGAGATGTCCTCCTCCATTTGAAGTGTAATTTCATAGTCTATGCGGGACACTAACTCTAGTATCAGGTGTTTTCACTGTGATGTGTTCATTCAATACTGCTGTCACCAGAAAATCCTTCAGGTTCTGGCGAGCTATTGTTACTTCTGCCGTACTGTCCAACATCGTCAGAGCCCATTCCCCGTTCAGAAGCTGAGTCCTCAGTAACCTGGGCATGTCTAATTTTTAAGCCAGCTACTTTCTTCTTTTTTAAATTGAGTTTTGTCTTAGTTTGATCTTCCTGTTTGATAATATAATCTGAAGTGCGATGCGTTTCTCTTTTTTCTCCTGGTCGATCTTCTGTTTTTTGTTTGGATCGCCCGTCCTTCTCAGAGTTTTTTGATGAACCCTGGAAGGAACGAAAGGAACGTGTATCAGTGTCCTGATGCCTATCAGGTTTCCTAATGTTATCACGATTCCTAAGGTTGTACCTCTTTTCAGAGGACTCCAGTTTGGGAGACCCACCCCTAGATCATGAATTCTTTTCTGAATTGTTATTTTTAGAATTTTGGTATTCCCATTTCTTTTTAGAAGAAGTGTCTGCTTGCTTCGATTTGTCCTTATCGCGACTACCCGCCATTTGTGGCTTCCCTGCTTTTGTTCCCAAATTATCTTTACCAAATTCAGCATAGGTTTCTTCGATAATTTTTGGTAAGTCTTGCTCTTTCTTTCTAAGTGCTATTTCCCTTAGGCGGCTGTGTATGGCCATTCTGCTGCCTCCCCCTTTATGTTACTCAGCATTATTGCCAAGACTTGGGCAAAATCACCCAACAATTTCATTCCCAAGTCCAGGGCAGGTCCTGCCCCGTACTCATTCTGTATTTGTTTCCACACTTCTGAAATGACTGCTAAGGAAGGAGTACCGTGTATTCTGACGTAAACGGCAGCAAATATTGTTCCCCAAGTGGTACAATCCTCAATCATGGGAACCATCTCCATTGGCAAGCAAATGGTTAGCATTCTATGTTTTTCCTGTGGACCAGTATAGGGATATACTGCTTCCAGTTGTGCAATTTTTTGTGCTATCCAGAACAGAATTTGCTCCCGTTAGAAAGGAATTGTCCCTATTACTGATTTCAGTGTCTGTGGGTTAATTGTAGGTGTGGTCTGATGTGGACCAGCTGGAGCATTTCTCGCAGGTTAGACTGTTAATGTTCGCATGACGAACTGCACAATGTGTTTGTATAGCCGGATTATGTCTTTGTATATTTTACGGACTTCATCCACTGGTAGTGTATCTATCTCGGGATGAGGAGTGTTTGTCGCCAAGACCAGCCAGGTCGCTCCTTCTATGCTGAGCGAACTGAGTCTCACAACAGATGTGTGTGGAAGGGCGCCATTAAAACTGCTTTTATGCTGCTGGTAAGTTAACGGGACTTCAATGTCTTCGTATGGAATGTATTCCTCCAGTGGTTCACCTACAATGTATATGTGGAACAATTTAGTCACCGGATCTGCAGGTGGGAACTAAACACAAGAATAGAATACCTCTGATCCGAACAATCCAAACACCTCGTGTGCCTCAATCACGAAAGTAACACAGCCACCAGTTGCTGGTACGCAGTGTTCTAACAATTTCATAATAACTGCATGTCTGCAGTTCTCTGTGATGTTAAGAGCGTTTGAAACTACGTCTTCCCCTGAGCTACTCGCGGACTCAGTCATTTTTAAAGGAGAAGAGTATGTTCGAGAGGTAGGGTTTTCCACAATGTGCAGAACTGTTTATCCATACAAGCTTGCTAAAACCTTCAGCCAATACACAGAGTATATCTGCTAAGCTGAGGCAGATTTCCCCTTCCCACTTCAGACGTCTCTGAAAAGGTGTGAGTAGGGCTTTCTGAGAAAGCACGACTGAACTACTCCGATTTTCACTGTTAATATAAGAACCAAACCAACGTTGGCAGCGCCATGTCGTATAGTTCCTAGGAGTCCCCCAGGACCTGCGAGTTTTGGATGAACTAAACTGAGGGCTTGGTGTCCCAACCGCTTCCGGACACCCCCACAGGATATGTCAGCCGTTAGACCAGCTAGCTCTACAGTGCCACTACCACCCCCCCATATTCTACAGTGGTGTAGGGAGTTTCTGGCAACCACTGAACATGACAACCCTGATTCCTCAGGGATCGTGGAAAACAGTACATTTCGCTCAGATACTCGTGCTCGCTTTCTCTCAGAAAATACACAGGTTGGCGATTAGGACGTTTCAATAATTATTTATTGGTTCAGCGACAATCCGGTGTAAAACACATGTGCCACGACAATCAGGAGACAGAAGCATACGAAAGAGATTGCTAGTACCAATATAGTAAATAGTAGATACAAATTTTACCATAGTGCTAATAAGATGAACATAAGCAGTTCAGATAAAAACAGTAGCACTTGCAAATTCATAAAATGACCTCCCTAAGTAATTTGCCTAAATGTACCTAGCCTAACCTGGATGTGTAGGTAGGTGTATATGCGTATAGCTATGTGTATCTATAGCCAAGAAACCCATAGGGAAGAACCAGCCCCCTCACCTGATGGTTTAGAACGAAGGACCCCATCTCTGCGTTGAGGATGACAACCCACAAGGGATGTCAGACCACTGCGTGTTGGAGATTCGGCATGAGGGACCCCCGGCTCAGCCTGGAAGGAATTCTCCTCTAATTTGCAGGGGGGCGCGAGGGTCTTTTATACTAAAGTGGTCACTCCAGGGCTTTTCTAGAATCAATAGGTTTTTAAAACAACCATAGATGTTTTGAAAACTTTCAAATGTTTTGAAAACAATCAATGCTTTTCTAAACAAGTGTGATCATGCACAGCTGGCTGTTGGCCAAGGATGAAAAAGTGGTGACCCTTATACAGAATAAATCTGCCGTGCCTGGGGACATGTTTATGTACGTCAGGTACAGGGATTATGATAGAATACTTAGAGCTTGGTGTGGAGGAGACCAGAGCCAGCTACTAGATAAAAGGTCACCTGGTTAGAATCGTTATTGTCGTGTGGATGGGACAATGTATGTAAAAATGGGGTATACATCGATGGGACTATCCTAAAAGACATGACACCACCCGTGGATACCTAAGGAACCAGGATACCTACACCAGGGAAGCCGGGTACCTAGGTGTCAAGTGACGTCGGAAACCGCAATAGACCACAATGGAGGCCTTCAGTAAAGATGCCGCTGGCGAAGAAGCTGAAAGAGTCCGGTGAAACCCAAGGATGGATTCTGGATGAGAGGTACCTGCAAGCAGAGGGGACAGAGTATATGCCACTCAGGAGTTACCAGGTGGCACAGAAGACGAATGCCCACCAATGTCGGAAGATGCAGGAGAGTTGACGTGACCTTACCGCTGTAGCTGTGCAGATCAGGCAACGCTGTGGAAGATCAGTAGCCGCTCACTAGCCTTCCCACGTTGGATGTCAAGAGCCAAGGGGTTGGTGTCCAGCGGGAGTACCAACAAGCCTTGGCAGCGGCAACAAACATGGCAGACGAAAAAGGTGCAGTGTCTCACTACGAGCAGGGCCACTGGAACCAAAGAAGACCCTCAAGAGGACCTACAAGCCGAAGGCACAGGAGTAGCAAGAGGACCTTGAGCAGCCCACCAATGATGAAGGCCAACGGTGCAGGGGATGCAATGAGGACAAAGATCTTGATAGCAAGATATGCTTGAGGCTGGAGCTTCTTGGAGCCTGAAAATCCCTGGAGAAGAGAGTCAACAAGCCTTGGCAACGGCAAGTCAACAGTGCACAGGGGTACTGCTCCAGCGGTTCCGACAAGGGACACTGGCTTCAAACTTGCTGTGAAGATTGTGCAGGCCTCGAGGGAGTTGCAGAACCCCACCTGTGTTGCTGAACCTTTCAGAGTCTGTGGGAGTTCAGTAACAGCAGATGGTGGGGAGTGCCTCCTTCACTCCAAGGGAGATTCCTTCGGGTGTCTTGGATGTCCACAGGCCTGGTGAAGAACCGGTACAGAGCACGGGCACAGACGACGCAGAAGACTGTCAATACGACAAGACCAGGAGCAGCAGGAGTCTTCCCGGGGCAGTCTCTGTTCCCAAAGCGAAGTCCAAAGTGCCCAGACAGTTAAAGATGAAGTGGTTGCGGATGTGAATCTTGTCCCACGACGAATCTAAGGAACCACCCACCGGTAAGCCCTTAAGTACCCTAAAGAGAGGGTTGGGACGCCTCGGGGGTCCCACCCAGAGGAGGGGCTGGACAGTAAAAATGTAAATCCAGTATTTGTAAAGCACGAACAGCTACCCGAAGGCATCCCGGCGCTGGGGGCCGTCGGGAAGATTAAGCAAGCTATTGCCCAGAGTCACATGGTGCTGGGCTGACCTGCCACCGGTGCCGGGGATCGAACCGTGAGCCCCAGATTCCAGCGTCAGTCGCCCTGGCAGCGGCGCCACACCTCTTCCCATGTCCTTTGTCCAGTTTTGCGCTAGAGCGGGAGCCAACAGCTCCCTGAACTGGTTTCAACTGTGGTATGCAAGGAGGGCACCAAATGTGCCCTTCAAAGCAGTCTAGTGGAGCTGGCAAGCGCCCCCACCCTGGCCCAATACACTAAGTCCTGTCTGGGAGGTGGTCACACCTACCTGTGACAGGAAACCTATTGTCCTACCTTCCCCTGCTCGAGCTTGGCTCAGCAGCAGGAGGGCAGAATCGAGTCTCTGGTCGGGAGCAGCCATAGCTTGCTGTCAGAGTCTGGAAGACCGGTATCAGACTGCCACCCTTCCTCTCCGAACCCATGGAAATCAACTGCGGAGTACCCCAAGGATCATCGCTGAGGCCCACGCCCTTCAACATCTACATGGCCCCTCTCGCCGCCATCATCAGACAACATGGACTCGCCGACGACACCCAGCCCATCCTCTCCCTCACCAAAGACCCCATTCACCACCAGACTCAACTTCCAAGAAGGAATTAAGGACGTCGCATCCTGGATGAGCAGCAGCTGCCTGAAGCTCAACTCGGAGAAGACAGAGGTCCTCGGACCCTCCCCCTCTGCAAGGGACAACACCTAGTGGCCCACCGCCCTTGGCAGCCTCCTTACACACCACAGACCACGCCCGAAACCTCTGCATCGTACTAGACTCCTCCCTCTCCATAACCCGACAGGTCAATGCCGTCGCCCCCACCTGCTTCAACACCCTCCGCATCCTCCAAAAGACCTTCAAATGGATCCCCCCCAAATCAAGGAAGATCGTCACCCACGCACTCAAAACCAGCAGACTGGACTACGGAAACGCCCTCTATGCCAGGATCAACAAGTCTCTGCTTCGCAAACTCCGGACCATACACAACACCGCAGCCAGACTCGTCCTTGGCATCCCTCGACACGAACACATCACCCAACACCTGCACAGCCTCCGCTGGCTACCTGTCGAGAAGAGAGCAACTTTCAAGATATTCACTCACGCCTACAGATGCCTCCACAACACCGGACCCCAATATCTCAACGACAATCTCCTTCCACTTACCAAAGAGGAACCTCCGATCAGCCGACCTCACCCTCGCCAAACCCCGCGCATCGGCAGAGAAACTGGCAGAAGAACCTTCTTCTACATCGCAGCCAAGACCTGGAACAAGCTCCCGATCGACATCAGACGCGCCCCCACCCTGCACATCTTCAGGAAGACCCTCAAGGCCTTGCTCTTTGACTGACCGGAGCTGCTCCCCCTCCCCAGCACCTTGAGACCCCCACGGGTGAGTAGCACATTTAAAGAATCCCTGATTGATTGGTACCGGGAGCACGGAAGGCTTCCCGGAGGAGCCCCCCGGTGCATAGACTCCTACCTCCAACACCATTTATGGTGTTGGGGTACGATACCAAACATGCCAGGGTTCATTACAGCCGGTTTAGAGTTAGCCATCACGTAATGACGCATGGCCACTATGTATCGTAATGGCTAATGCACTTACAACCCTGGAGAATGGACTCCGAGGATTGTAGGGGTGTCCTGCTCATGCATGGGCACCCTCACACATAACCAAGCACCCTGCCTTCAGGATTGAAAGGCCTGCCTTAGGGGTGACATAGGTTTTAAGTGTAGTGACCTCAGATATAAGAAAACATATTGGTCGTAAGTGGGGCTAGCACCAGCCTACACAGGCTACAAAATCAGGCCTGTAGTCACAATTTGAGTGGGTTCCTATGGGTGGCATAATACATACTTCAGCCCATAGGGGACCCCTAGTGCACCTATGCCCTGGGTACCTTAGTACTATATACTAGGGACTTATAAGGTTAAACCAGTAGCCAATCTGAGGGGTACCCAAGTACTCACCAAGGTCCAACTTAGGGAGGAGGCACAGAGACTGGGGTCCTGGTTAGCAGGATCTAAGTCAGACTAGTCAGAAAAACATAATGACACCATCAAAAAAGTGGGGGTGACCGTGAAAGCAGATCCTACTTTCCTACAGTCGTCCACCCGGAACTCGTGTGGTCAATGTAGAACGACAACGCTCTTTTTGGATCCAGACGGTGAGACACTCCTCTTCCTTAAAGGGATGCAAGGGAGCAAAGGTGGGCAGCGTGATGGATTGACCCAGATGGAATGGGGTTACAACCTTTGGCAAAAATAAAGCTAGGGTGCGAAGCACCACTTTGTCTGGGAAAGACATCATGTAGGGAGGCATGCAAGATAGCGCCTGCAACTGACTCACCCTCCGGGCAGATGTTATCGCCACCAGAAAGGCTGTCTTGATGGTAAGCAGCCGCAGGGGACAGTTGTGCAAAGGCACGAAGTGAGCACACAAGAAAAGTGAGGACGTAATTAAGGTCCCATTGCGGCTTAACAAAGGGCGTGGGTGGAAACAAGTGAGCCAGCCCTTTCAGAAACCTATGTACAATTGGAGACTCAAAGAGAGGGTTGGTCTGGCAGCAGCAAAAAAAAGCAGAAAGAGAAACCTTGAACGTACCCAACGCAGACACCTGCTGTTCAAGGGTTAGAATGAATAGAAGAACAGTGGAAAGAGAAGCAGAAAGAGGGTCAATAGACTTTTCTGTACAATATAATTAGGGCTCCCGGTTTTATGGTATTTATTTTTTTGCCATTTCCGTCTGCATTTATCCATTTTTATTTTTTGCTATTTTTATCTGTATTTATCCATATTTATTTTTGATTTTGGGGGAAAATTAAGCTGAAATTAGTATCTTTCCACATTTATTTTAACATATAAATATGCGGTCATGCTTGAATGTCTGCCAAGTTTCAGTGCTGTGAACACCAGCAGAAGGTAAATCAGTGCACTTATATGAAAATATGCAAATTTCTGTATCAACCATGTGCATATCTACTGCTGTTAAAGCCTTTTTACTAAAATTCCTTTCTGTTTAACTCCCTTTTCTATCAATCCACACATCTATTGGCCTAGCAGTCATGGCAGACAATATTTAGAATTACTCAAAAAGCAACCCAATTTAAAAATAAATAGATAAGAAAACGAATGTTTTCTGTCTGCATTTATCTGTAAAAATCAGTAAAAACGGAAAACAGGGAGCCTTAAATATAATACAAATTTCTGCCAACGGAAGGCATATACTGTCTTAGTGGAGGGCCGACTGGCAGCCAAAATAACGTTACATACTTCAGGAGAAAGGTCAAAAGCCATCAACTGTCACCGCTTAATCTCCACGCATGGAGGCGCAGAGTTGACAGGTTTGGGTGCAGGACCCTCCCCTGTTGCTGCGACAAAAGATCCTCCCGATGGGGCAGCCTGATCGGAGAATCAATGCTAATTTTCAGAAGCTCTGGATACCAGACTCACCTCGCCCAGTCCAGAGCCGCAATAATGAATTGGGGCTGGTTATCCCTGATCTTCAGAACCCTGGGCAGGAGTGGTATGGGCGGAAAGGCGTAAAGCAGGCCTGAGCTCCATTCGCGACGAAAGGCATCGCCGAGCGATAGCTACCTTGGAAACACCAGTACGCAGTAACACTGCGCGCTCTCTTCGGAGGTAAAAAGAACTAAGCAAGAATCTTCCCAGCGCTGAAAGATCTTGCGCCACCTCCGACTAGAGACGCCATTTGTGATCCGCTAGGCATTGATGGCTGAGTTAGTCTGCCCTGGCGTTTAGAGAACCTGCCGGGTGTTGAACCACCAGGGTTTATGCCCTGCTGTTGAAGCAACGTCCAGGGACGCCGGGCCTCTCGAGAGAGGGTCCACAACCCCACCCGCCCTGCTTGTTGCAGTACCACATGGCGGTGGTGTTGTCTGTGAACATATGCACTAACTTTCCCTTGACAGAGGGAAGAAATGCTTTCAATGCCAACCGAATCGCTTTAAGCTCCAACAAATTGATGTTGAGCCCCGACTCCTCTGGAGACCAGTGTCCCCTGATCTCCACTTCTCCCAGATAGCCGCCCCATCCCAGAAGTGATGCATCTGTCACAACAGATCTGGTTGGGGAAGGGAGAGGGGTCTGCCGTTGACCTCTATCATGGTTTGTCAGCAACCACTGCAGATCTCTCGCAGTTCCTTCCGAGATCTGGACCACGTCTGAGATTTCCTCTATGTTATGCCCACTGGAACTTCAGGTTCCACTGCAGAGCCCACATACGCCACCTGGCATGCTTTACCAACATGATGCATGAGGCCCAACAGCCTCAGAGTCTGTCTCACCAAAATCCAGGATAGAGGCTGAAACATCGGAATCATAAGCTGAATATCCTGGACTCGCTGCTCAGGACGATAGGCCCAAAACCGCACTGTGTCCAGAACAGGCCTGATTAAAGGGATTGTCTGAGGAATCGTCAGGTGAGACTTTGGCATGTTTATAGAGAACCCCAGCGAATGCAGGAGCTTTGCTGTAGTCTGAACGTGGGAGACTACAGCCTGGGTCATGGACGCCTTCAACAGCCAGTCATCTAGGTAGGGGAAGATTGACAACCCTAACCTGAGCAGATAAGCTACGACCACTGCCATCACCTTGGTGAACACCTGAGGGGCACTGGTAAAGCCGAAGGGGATCACGGTAAAATGAAAGTGCTCGTGGCGTACCTGAACCGCAGAGGACGCCTGTGGCACGGCAGGATGGGGATGTGAAAATACGAATCCTGCAGGTCCAACGCTATGATCCAGTCTTCTTGGTCTAGGGCACACAAGACCTAAGCTAGAGCGAGCATCTTGAACTACTCCTTGAGGAAGAGATTGATGGTACGAAGATCTAAAATGGGTCGCAACCCTTTGTTATTTTTTGGAGTCAGAAAGTAGCGTGCCTACTTCTGAATCCAGGATCCCCTCTATAGCTCCCTTGGCTAAGAGGGCTGCAACTTCCTTCTGGAGCAATTTTAAATGATACTCCGCCAGCCGTTCTTGATTTGGCAGAATGGGAGGAGGAAAAGAAAGGAAAGGCAGAGAAAAGCCCTCCTGAACGATCTGCAAGACCCACTTGTCCGATGTTATGGGCCTCTAGCGGGGGAGAGGACGATGGATTCTCCGACCAACTGGAGTGGTGTGGTCTTACAGAGTCAGACTAGGAGTGCTGGGGGGCTGCGGCTGTCGAGGGCAGGATGGCCGACGACTTCTGTCTTCCATTCTGTGGTCAGAATGAACCGCGTCCACGTCCCCGCACAACTTGGGAAGTGCCCAGGATGGGGGCTGGGATACGGCTGACGCTGCTGGAAACCCCTTCCGTTGCCACAAAAGGGGCGAAAGCTAGACTGGCCACGAGGTGTAGAAGAGAGGCACAAGGATCTGGCAGTAGCTCGAGAGTCCTTGAAACTCACTAGGGCAGAGTCTACCTTCTCCCCAAAAAGACTGGTTCAATCAAATGGCATGTCCATAAAATTTGCCTGGACACTGCCCGAGAAGCCAGTTGTCCTAAGCCAGGCGTGGCGCCTCAAGGCCACTGTCGTGGAAATCTATCTGCCCAGCGAATCCGTCATGTGAAGGCCACCCCTTATGGCGAATTTTGCTTAATCTGTCCCATCCTTAACTGCCTGAGAGAGCACAGCCCGGGCCTTCTACAGGACTTGTGGCAGCGCTTGCGCACCCGTCTCCCAAAGGGAATGGGAGAAACGGCCCAATACGCATGCGGTATTCACCGACCGCAATGCCAGACTGGAGAAAGAAAACCTCTTCTTACCAAGTGAATCCAGCCTCTTGGATTCCATATCCGGAGGGACGGAAGGGAGCGCGGCCTGGAGAATAGAAGCCTGCACCACTAAGCTTTCGAGGTGTTGGCTGAGGAACTTTGGCTTGCCCTGAGCCAGACGATGGCAGCGTGCAATTGTCCTATTCACAGAAGCCCCTGTGCTAGGCTTGGACCACGTGCCAAGAAGGACATCAGTTAGTGCCTCATTGAATGGCAGAAGGGGTTCAGAGGTGGAAACCCCCGGCTGAAGTACTTTGGTCAGGAGATTAGTCCTAACCTGCACGGAGTGTAGCTCTAGTCCAAGGACCTCGGTCGCCCTCTTAACCACTTTGGCAGAAGATGCTCCCTCCTGGTGTTTCAAAGGGTCCATAGACCCCTCCCATTCCTCTCCCGAGCCTAAAACATCTTCAAAGTGTTCAGGCGCCAACATAGAAACCCTGGGTTCAGTCGGCCTTGAGCAATGCCATTCTGGCTCGGTGTCGTCAGGGATAAGGATGGGGCTGGCACCGCCAGTGGGCACTCGTGGCACCGACTTCGGGTCAGACGTCGAGGGAGATCATGATGGCACGACTGACATCGACCCAGATCCAAGATCGGATCCCTTAGGCTCCACTGGCATCATGGCCAGAGCAGACAGCATTGAATCCAATGGGGCCCCTTCTGACCCCGCAGGGCCAGAGGGCTCACCAGAGGGGTCGTCCATTCAGAAAACGTGGCGCATGACCTCAGAATATTCTTTAATTTGAGTGGGAGGCGCTCTGGCTCCCAGAAAGGGAGGGAGGCGTGAAGGCGACCATGGCTTCGGCTCCGCAGAACAGTGGCTAAAGAGTCTGTGCTCCTTACCTCTTTCATCGACGGACTGTAGTGTAGCTCCTATTTCCCCAATAGGCTCTGCGCATTGGAATAATATCCCCTATAGGTTTGACATAGGACTAAGGTCAGTATGTCCCTATTGAGTATATTAAACTTAATTACTTGTGCCAGCTAGCTCAGAGGCCACTAGAAACTCCTTGGATAACAAGAAGGGAGTAGTTTCTGGCAGCCGCAAAACATGACAACTTTGTTTCCCTTTAGAATCAGAACATGTCCCAGAGTCGTGGAAACAATAGATAACTATTTCACTCAGCTGAATCGTGCATACTTAGTTTTCCTCAAAGTTACACAGAAAGAATAGACGGGCGTTTCAATAAAAGATTTATTGAACAGTCTTGTTTCTCGTGTAAGTAAAATGTGTAGTTACGATCACAAGACAGTATGCAAGATAAATAATTTACAGCATAAGCAGTAGAAATAAATAATACTGTGCTAGCATTATCTTTAGCAGATATTCATTTACATAAATAACAGACTAAAAATGCGAGTACTCATACGATGCGTTTCTAAGCTAGTTCTACCCCAATGTACCTAACCTAGGTGTAGGGAGAGGTATGAAGTAGGTGAAGTATTCCTTACTATGGTATACTAAGAGTATGTTAAGCCTAGTATGCCAAGTATGCCAAGAGTCCCTCTAGGTTCTAGTCAGCTCCATACCTTAAGAATGAGAGGTGGGAATCTCTTGCCAGACTCGAACTCCAACACCCCGCAAGGGAAGTCAGATCACTGGAAGCTGGACTCTCTGCGTGCAGGGATGACAGCGTCTTCTCAGTGCGTCAGGCCGGGAAACGGGCTCCTCTGAAGTCGAGGTCTCCTCTAGTTTACAAGGGCTAGGGAAGGTATATTTATACCTGAGAGGTACCTCACAATGTTAGCATTGACGTGAATCGGACAGCGGAAGACGTCATGAATGAACCCCTAAGGTATAACGGTTCATGCAGAATAGAGGAGTCCTTTAAGAAATCAATAGTCCTGTGCTAGGGAAACTCCCGAAGCCTAAGGGTCTGTTCTTCAAGAACTCGTTGTGACGTTAGGGTGGACGGATGTCGGAGACCATGCCTGTATTTGGAGTGCACGGTTTAATGCCTAAAAAGGACTGAGATTTTATGCCTATATAAGGGCAGGGCGAATTGTGCCTATATAAGGACATGATACAGGAAAACCTATATACGGACACCCTAAGAGGAATACAACACCCACTCCACTTTCGTGTGTACGATAATACTAAAATGCTAAACATTTAAAAAATGCTAAACATTAAATGGAGTACCGCATATTGCTAAAATATTTCTTAAAACCATTTAAAAGGCATTTAAAAAACCTATTAGAATGCAAAAAGTACTGTACATTTTTAAGCATTGCTTTTCATTTCAGGCATATAACTTTAAATACAATGCAATATTTACATGTGACAAAAAATGATCGATAAGTTTGTTCAAAATCAAAGTCATCTCATGTCATGGAAATTAATGAACTTTTTTAGACTAACACGATGATAAAGTGTCTGTGGAAGTACCGCGAAGTCTGTACTATAAGGCTAGTTCTACTTTAAGCAGATTGAATTGCCATTTTTGTTCGAAAAATGGAAAAAAGTTCAATTTGGGAAGAGTTCCAAGTTTTTTGAAGTATGAAGGCCAAATTGTTACTGCATCTCTGGAACACTGTGGGCTGAATCAGAGTCAGTTTACGGGTCTGGTGTAAACATGAGATCATCTATTTCTGTAGACAAAATATCGTCCACTGAAGTTGGTGTCAGTTGGAACACCTCGTGTAGTAAATTAATTGAACAGAGATGTGAAGCATCGCTTTCAGCATAGGAGGCCGCAGCAATGTTCGCGTCCGTTGTTACCTGTGTGCCTGTAGATCTTTCTCGTACCTCAGCAGCAGCCAGAAGCGTCTGTGAGATCTCAATGAATGCGGTCATCAGGATTGGTAGCCTCTGGGGACAACACAGAGCATGGGCCGTTATCGGGTCCAGCAGAGTATCGACATCCGTTGGCGTTGCTGATGGAAATGTTAGACAGGTGTCTAACACGCATTCTTCACCGCATAGCAGGCATCGTAGGACAGGTAAGATGCAATCTTGCCAGATTGGTCTGAATGACAGGAACCACGTGGTATTCAGGTCCCGTAGACTAGTCATGCCCAAAAGCTGTACTATTCGCTCACGGCATTTTCGTTCAAGGAGAGCTTTCTCCATTTCGCTCAGAGTGATGTCTGCGAATAGGCTGGCAATAGCGTAATAGCAGGAAGAGAAATAGAATTCCGGCAACAAGTGCTAGAATTAATGGTATGCCACCAAACACCGAATGTGCAAAGTTCGGGATGATTCCAAGTATTGCCTGGAAAGGTGCTAACAGACCGGAGCAGATGCTCTTAAATACATGTATAATTCCGCTTGTATCTGACATGTTAAAGATACGTCCTATCATTTCCACGAAATGTATAGGGCAGTTTGTACGTATTAAAGTCTGTATCTCAGCCGAAGTCCTTGCTACTTGTAGATCATAGGTTTCTTTGGCCGAGGTCAAAGGCACTGATGTTGTAAAAGCATGGCTTTCATTCTGCTCAAAGTATCAAATCTTATAAAAGACGTTCAGCGAAGGCCACAAAGGCGACTCCCTGACTGTGTCTATTGGGGCAAACAATACTTGCATACAGCAAGTGACCCTGGAGTTGACCGTTACTAGATATGGGATGCCTGGCAACATGCTGCAGCAACTCTGATCATTCAACATGAGGTAACTCCCATTCGAAAGTTGTCCAAACGTTGGATTAATCACAGCAGCTGGTGTACCCTGCTGGTGGCAAGACAAATTTGCCACAGAACCATTGCAAGCCCCGTGTAAAGAAATGTCCTGACATATAAGTGAACCGCTCAGTGCACTTTTACAGTGTGTACCGCTCAAAAATACTTCACGATCCCCACTCCAACATCTATATGTATACAGTAAATCCCAAGATGCCTTAATGTATTCCTTACCCAACCTTTCATATTTGCCTGCTTGCATTTGTCTGAGGCAATACTGAAACTGAAAAGTAGTCACAGGTAATGTAATTTTGCCATGAATGAGCCATTCTGTAGCTGGTTTTTCTGCCACTGTGAATGGTAACTTTTCCAGTTTTTCAATGCTCAACACCGTATACCTTGCTCCTCTTTGTGCCAGTTCGATCTGTTTATCAGTTAGATTGTATTCTGCAAACAGGGCTGACGTGTTGATAAAACGCCAAGGCACATAGCCCGCACGCAAAGATTGCAGCGTCCAGCTTAATAACACAATTGAACGTAATTGAGATTGGCCTTGCTGTAACATCGCCAAATCTTGTTCTAGTATGTCGATAGCAGAGGATACAATGTTGTCCAATGAATATATTCTGGAGGACAAAGTTGTTAACCCATTGTCGACCACAGTGAGTGTTTTCTCTAAATTAATACGATCAAGTTCACGTATTCGTTCTGCGGCCTCCATCTGTGACACTTTCCATGCTTCATTATAAGCAGCGTAAATGCCGGCATATATGAAACGTTTTTGACGCGGTTTTCTTGGTCCAAGCAAGAATTCCCTAAGGTCTGCGTCTTCTTTAAGTAAGGATAAGTGTTGTTTCACATCCTGTAGTGTAGATTTCTGCAGCCAATCGAGGCATAATTTACCTACACTGTATGTTGTTACTACCCCCGGATGCTGTCTTTGGACGTATCTTGGGTCTGGCCTATGAATTAAAGCCCTGAGTTTTATTCAGGAATCTTTCCTGACAGTTGTTAGTGTCTGTGGGCCAGATCAACCATTTTCTCCAATCAGGATTAGATCTGTTGAGTTGTAGTATATTGTCAACTGTCACCGCTGCCTGTGTATTATTATCACTGGCAGGTGTTGGTACAGAAGGTGTCTTCATCTCTTTGATCTTGGCTAGTCCAAGACAAGATGTTTGTTGGACAGTTTCATTCAAAAACATTATTTGTTCAGGGATGATACATGCTCTAAATAACGCTTCTATCCCCTGTACTTGCCACTCTTTAGTACCCCACACAGTTTTTGTGTCTATTGTGTCTTTCCATAAGTCGAAACCCTGTCTAGACAGTTGGGTAATAAATGCTGCAGAGTAAATCTGTTTTGTATTTGTTAACATAATTTTCAGTCCTGTTTTGTTTACATTTTTATAGTAAAACGTTTCTGGATCAGATGTATTGTAACCTGAAAAATATGGAAACTTGTTAGCAAATGTTCTTGAACTACCTTGTGGTGGTGTAGGACAATGCTCCCATTGGTTAAACAAACACATTTCTAGGGTATGCAGATTTATGCAAATAATGATGACCATAGTGGTTATAACAATACAGTTGTTCATAGTCTGATGAACCCTCTAAATATTAATTTTTAGAAAATGCAGCAGATTTTTCTAGGTCAAACATTATGTCATTAACAGTCTCAAAGTCCCAATCATCTGAATAAGTACTGGACGAAATTAGATCACTTAGTGAAATTTTAAACAAATGTGGAATGTTCAATTGTTCCGTCGGGCCAAAAATATCAAAATCTGTTTTGTCCCACACTATACCATCCTGAATAGGAACGGCTGTGATGTTCACTGTTGACAAGTCTCTTGCTTCACGATGGGAAGATTTATGAGGTTTCAAAAGTACGTTCACGTCTTTTCCTTCAGTGTTCACATGGATGTATCTGCCACTTATAAGCACGCTCACAGTTGTAACCAAAGCTAGCCAGAGCAGGAAAACAAATAGTCCAGATGTAATCCAGAGTTCAATCCATGGAGAAACCAAATAAGTCTTTTTCAGAAAGTGAAGAAAGTCTTGTACTTGCTGCTTGAATTTCAATGATGCTGGCGTCGTTTCAGGTTCACTCGGATCTTCTGAGAACGTATCAAAGTTAATGAAATAGCCAGAAGCAGTTCTATCAATTGTTGGAATTGCATCAGGATTTGTAGAAATCGCTGGAACCAGTTGATCACGTGCTACATTGGTGTAGACAGGTGTATTTGGACGAACTGTTACTTGATTTTCAAGAGGGATGAGTTCCATAGCATTGTTGCTTAGTCCTTCATCTGTTACAGCTGAATTCTCGATTATCAGTCTTTCAGTCTGAACCTCTTGGATAGTAGCGAGAGGTGTGTGTCTGCTACTAGGTCAGAGCCCACGAGGCCTACTATTTAGTATTGGCCACATACTGTGGTTTGATGAGGTCGATGGACAAGTCTTTCCTCCTTTCTTCCAGCAAGGGGCGGCAGAAGTACTGTTCTTGTTCCTTGAACTGCTAGGACAGGTACTGGTGGTCTGTAAGAAGGTCCAAATTCCTTCTTGTCCGCAATCTTTTCTCTGACTAGATACCCAACTATTGGAATCCAGACAAGCCTTGCTGGGACCGCCGGTTTTTCCCCAGTGGTGGTTGGCTGTAGGAATACGTTGCTTTGTTTTGATCTCAGTTCATTGAGTTCCTGTAAAACAGCCAAACAATCTTTAATATCAAACGTTTTATTTTCCACCACTGTGCCTATGTCATCGAGATCTGGTACCCACATTCTTGTCCCAAATAGGACCTCATATGGAGTGACCCCCCCTAGAGAACTTCTTGGCAGATTGTTTAATGAGCGTTGGACCCCATAAAGATGTTTGACCCACCCATCACCCGAACCGAATACCGTAGCTGTTATAGACTGCTTTATGTCCCGGTTTTTCCTTTCCACAACCGAATTTCCCTCAGGATGGAATGGAGAGGAGTACCGCAATGCAACGCCCAGACTGGCCATGGCTTCTTTGTAAGCCCGAGAGCTAAACGCAGGGCCCTGGTTAGAATGTAGCGTACCTATTGCGTATGTGCTGATAAAGACTCGCAAATCTTATATAACAGTTCGAGCGTCAGCCGAGCGCTGAGGCCATATCCATAGGAACCTAGAGCATGAATCCACTGCAACCATGATATATTTATAGTTACCGTCCCTTTGCAAGGGACCGCAGTGGTCCAGGTAAACACAAGCTAATGGTTTGTCTGAAATTAACAGGGGTGTCTGCGCAGGGCGTTTCACTGTGGAGACTTTAATCTGTTGGCATATATCACATTCTAAAACATAGTTCTTTGTTTGTTTTCTAATGCCAGGCCACCAATATCTTTGCTTGAGTAAAGATACTGTTGCAGAAACACCTGCATGGGCAGAAGCTATCCCTTCGTGTGCTGCTAGGATTAGTTCTAATCTACGTTCCTGGTTTGGAATTACCCTATCCCCCACTCCAGGGATTCGAGCAAAAGGAACGCTATTCGCATCAATTACATAAGAGTACTTGAGTGGAAACTTTTTTGGTAACGCTGCACCACTACCTTTGCTTGTAGCATTGACAGCCAACATTATCTCACTGTCTATTTTTGTTTTTGAACGAGTGATCGCAGCTACGGAAGCCGTCTGAACAGCCCCTTTGCGGCTTCATCAGCCAATGAATTCCCTGCAACGTGAACGCCATCACGTTGATGACTCAGTGTGTGGATCACGTGAGCCTTTGGTAGTTCGTTTTTCAACTGAACTACTGTTCCCAAAGCGTTTTATGCTTTATTGTGCCACCTTTCGCATCTTTGAATCCATTTTCAAGCCAGTTTTGTATATATTCATTATACGACTGAACACAGTAAAAGGAATCACACACTATCAGTGTGGGGAACTCTCGATCTATACTTTAAAGTGCCAGTTTGAATGCTTGTAGGTCAGCTCGCTGAGCTGTATAATCTCCTAGAGATTGAGTTTTTGTGACCATAGGTCTGAAGATGCCATCCCGCATGCGACCTTTAACGATTGCACATGCTGCACTGTAAAATTGCTTACCCCCTGTTGCGGGTTGTGCGGATCCGTCAGTGTAAATTATGAATTCGTACTGATCGAGAGGCAGAATTTCAGTGGGCAGAGGACATTCTTGTTCATATTGCAGGAATGCTTGTGTTTTTAAATCGGGATCAAAAACATATTCAACATCTGTTGCAGCAAGAGAATTAACCCATTGTATCCATCTTGGATGTAATGCTTTAGCATTTGGAATGCTTGCTTTTGTGACCGCTTCTAAAGCCGGTACTGGGGTTACGACAATAATGCGTTTCCCTTGGGCTAGGGCTCTTTCTTTTGCTACAGCAGTTTGAACTGTCAGAATTTTTTCAGTTGAAGTGAAGCGCATTTCCGCTTGCGTGTACAAATGAGATTTGTATGCGATTGGTATTTTCTCACCCTCAATGAAGGTTAAGTAGGTGAATCCGCATTGACCCGAAATTATTCGGATCACCAGGTTGCGTTGACTTACGCGTGTTTGTAAGTGATTTGTTGCTAACATGTTAGCCTGTAGTGAACGCAAGATTTCTGTGTGTTCTTGTGTCCAATTCTTGATTGAAAAATCAGGTTTGATTAATGTGTAGAGAGGTTTGACCCTTTCTGCGTAATTTAGAATGTATGTTCTTCCAAAATTTAGGAAACCCAGGATGGATTGTAAGTTTTTTTAGCGTTTTTGGAGGTTGGAGCAGCGCACATTTTTCTAAAAAGTTAGCTGCCAAGCTCTTGCCTTCACTTGAAAGCTCCTATCCTAGAAATAGGACATTGAGATGGGCAATTCGGGACTTTTTAAAGTTGAACTTGTAGCCCTCAGAGGCGAAGCCCAGTATAATGGTGCTTACCCTGTTCAAGTGTTTGTCCAGGTCATCGTCTGTCAGATAAATGTCATCGACATAGGACAATGCCTCATTGTCATAAATTTGTAGTAACTCCGTTACCCTCGCTGAGAATAAACCTGGGCTGTTCTTGAACCCTTGTGGGAGTCGACAAAATTGACGCTGGGTTCCCATTATGGAGAATGCTGTTAAGTACCTGCTTTCAGGTGCTATGTTTTGACAAAAGAAACCATTTGAGATGTCTAATGTTGTTTTATATTTTTTACGCACAGTGTTATTTATTAATGCTGTGCTATGTGCATTTTGCACTGCAAAAGTTTTAGAACAAGTGTTTAGGTGTCTGTAGTCCAAAACTAGACGATATGTATTGTCTGGTTTGGAGACAGGAAACAAAGGATTGTTCATTGAGGAGGTGCATGTTTCAATCACCCCTTGGTATTCAAGTTGATCTAAGATCTCCCTGACCTGTTTTTTAGCTTCTTGCTTTATTGGGTACTGCCTTTGTGCAGTTGGTTCATGTTTCAGATGTATTTTATGGTGCGGTGAGTCCTCATCCCATCCTACATGATTTTTATATAATGCTGGGGCCTGGGCTACTGCCCATTTCCTGGCATATGTATATTTTAGATGAATTGGAATATGGTTGGAGAAGGCGGGCATAATAATGTCCTCGCCGTGTGGGCACTCCCTGACAAATTGTGGTGGCCAGTCTTTTTCCGCTAGAAGTATGTCATAGCCCCTTGAAAGTTTTTCCCAAAAGAGTGCTTTCACCTGTCTAGGTATGGTCTCCCTCCATCCGGAGTGTTATTTCATATAACTTTTGTGGAGTACTAACCCTGGTGTCCACAGTCTCAACTGTAATGTACTCATTCAAGTCCACTATCTCCAGAAGTCCCTTCAGGTTCTGGCGAGCTATTGTGACTTCTGCTGCACTGTCCAGCATTGTCTGAGCCCATTCTCCGTTCTTGAGTTGTGTTCTCAGTATTCTCGGCATGTCTGATCTTCAGACCTGCTACTTTCTTTTTGGAGAATTGAGGTTTTGTTTTGTTTTTTGTAGCGTGTTTTTCTTCTTTGGATTTCACGCGTTCTTCTCTATGTTCTGATCGTCCTCTTCTTTCCGAAGTCTGTGATATCTGAAAGGGACGAGAGGAACGTGGATCAGTATCTTGATACCTGTCAGGTTTTCTCAAATTATCCCTATTCCTGAGGTTATACCTCCTTTCAGAGGGCTCCTTTTGAGGAGACCTACCGCGGGATTGAGAACGTTTTCGTTTGAATTTTGTTTATTAGTATCCCACTTCTTTTTAGAAGATGTAGGAGTTTGTTTAATAGAGTCCTTCTCAGGACTTTCAGATAGTTTCGGCTTCACTGGTCTTCCACCCAAACTATCTCTGCCTAATTCTGCATAAGATTGTTCTATAATTCTGGGTAGCTCTGTCTGATGTTCTGTAACATCGAATTCCCTTAATTTTTGGCGGATCGCCACTGCTGCTGCCTCCCCCTTAATATTAGATATTATTGTTGAGACCTGTTCGAAATTTTTCAGTAATTTCATACCTAAATTTAGAGCAGGCTCTGCCCCGTATTCATTTTGAATTTGTTTCAGGACATCTGGTATTACCGCAATTCACGGAATGCCATGTGTTTTAGTATAGATGGCAGCAAAGACTGAGCCCCAAGTGGTACAGTCTTCCAGTTGTGGTGTGATCCCCAATAGTAAACTGATTGTTAGTATTCTGTGTTTCTCATACGGGCTAGTATTTGGAAATACTGCTTTGATTGGAGTAATTTTTTGAGCTATCCAGAATGGAATTTGCTCACGTTTTGTGGGCATTTTACCCATGACTGCATATAGAGTCTGTGGTGTAATTTTTAGTGTAGTCCCCTGGCGAGGGGTTTGATTTCGAATGGTCAATGGTGGTTGGACTGTGAAAGTCCTCATGACATATTGGACCAATTGTCTGTAGATTTTTATTAATTCTTGTAGTTGAACAAGTAGTTCCTCGTCTAACATTTCTTCAATGTCAGGATGAGGTGTGTAGCCGGCTAGAATCGGCCATGTTGCTCCTGGTCTACCTAGTGGACCGAGCCTGGTAATGTTTTTGTGATGTTTTAGGGCGCCTTTAAACCAGAGCTGATGCTCCTGGTATGTTAATGGAATTTCAATATCCTCGAAGGGAATATATTCCTCTGGTGGATCATCTTCTTTGTAGAAGAGAAACATGTGTGTTACTGAATTTGATTCAGGAAATATTACCCATGAATAGAATACCTCTGTCTGAAAGGATTCGTGTGCCTCTATCACGAAAACTGCTCTACCGCCTCTTGGTGGTAGGCCGTGTTTTATGAGTTTTAGAGTGATGGCTCTTCTTAAGTTTGGATGGATGTCTATAACACCCTCCTCGGTTTCATTTAAACCGGTAAAGTTAAAAACTGCTATGGCTGGGTCAGCCGCAGCTCCACCGTTTCTGCTGGCTTCGTCCCCGTGTATGGACATTTGTTTTTTGAAAAATGTAGAACAAGTTTCAAGGAAACAAAGATAAGGTGCACAATATTTTGGAACACTGTATCCTTCAACGTTGAGCAAACCAAACAGCTAATATATAGGGTGCTTCCCTATGTAGCCGTGGTGGATACTTAACCCTGCCCACTCCAGATGTCTTTTGGAGTATATGGGTAGGGGTCTCTGAGAGAAAAAGCACGGCTGAGTTACTCAGTATCTAACGTTAAATTACTGCCTTACCAAACGTTGGGCGCCATGTAGTGTAGCTCCTATTTCCCTAATAGGCTCTGCACATTGGAATAATATCCCCTATAGGTTTGACATAGGACTAAGGTCAGTATGTCCCTATTGAGTATATTAAACTTAATTACTTGTGCCAGCTAGCTCAGAGGCCACTAGAAACTCCTTGGATAACAAGAAGGGAGTAGTTTCTGGCAGCCGCAAAACATGACAACTTTGTTTCCCTTTTAGAATCAGAACATGTCCCAGAGTCGTGGAAACAATAGATAACTATTTCACTCAGCTGAATCGTGCATACTTAGTTTTCCTCAAAGTTACACAGAAAGAATAGACGGGCGTTTCAATAAAAGATTTATTGAACAGTCTTGTTTCTCGTGTAAGTAAAATGTGTAGTTACGATCACAAGACAGTATGCAAGATAAATAATGTACAGCGTAAGCAGTAGAAATAAATAATACTGCGCTAGCATTATCTTTAGCAGATATTAATTTACATAAATAACAGACTAAAAATGCGAGTACTCAAACGATGCGTTTCTAAGCTAGTTCTACCCCAATGTACCTAACCGAGGTATGAAGTAGGTGAAGTATTCCTTACTATGGTATACTAAGAGTATGTTAAGCCAAGTATGCCAAGAGTCCCTCTAGGTTCTAGTCAGCTCCATACCTTAAGAATGAGAGGTGGGAATCTCTTGCCAGACTCGAACTCCAATACCCTGCAAGGGAAGTCAGATCACTGGAAGCTGGACTCTCTGCGTGCAGGGATGACAGCGTCTTCTCAGTGCGTCAGGCCGGGACACGGGCTCCTCTGAAGTCGAGGTCTCCTCTAGTTTACAAGGGCTAGGGAAGGTATATTTATACCTGAGAGGTACCTCACAATGTTAGCATTGACGTGAATCGGACAGCGGAAGACGTCATGAATGAACCCCTAAGGTATAACGGTTCATGCAGAATAGATGAGTCCTTGAAGAAATCAATAGTCCTGTGCTAGGAAAACTCCCGAAGCCTAAGGGTCTGTTCTTCAAGAACTCGTTGTGACGTTAGGGTGGACGGATGTCGGAGACCATGCCTGTATTTGGAGTGCACGGTTTAATGCCTAAATAAGGACTGGGATTTTATGCCTATATAAGGGCAGGGCGAATTGTGCCTATATAAGGACATGATACAGGAAAACCTATATTCGGACACCCTAAGAGGAATACAACAGGATGACACTCGTGGCGAAGATTAAGTCCGCTTGGACTTCTTCTTGTGCCTCTTCCGAGTGTCATGAATAGAGCCACCCGACTGCACATGCAAGGGGTATTACTCGAGCAAAAGTTTCTGGATCCAGCCAGACACCTAGGAAATTCAAAGGTAAGGAATCTGCAGCTAGAAGTTGCGATCAGATAAAAATACTTAACGGCACATTTCTCGGGACGTCAATCTCTCTAGGTGGAATTTTGCTCTTGTAACACAAAAATACTAACGTTTTCAGACTTGTAAAATTGCATAAATAAAATAACTTCTGAAGTCAGCATTTTATCCATTTGCATGATGACACCCCAAATCAAGTTGGTACACTGGCTCAGCGAGCTAAACGTTCTCTGCTAACATCTGCAAGTTCACATACAGGCACTCCGAACTGAGACTCCATTCTGAGGTCATAACATTGAGTACTCTTCGAAGCAGTAATATTAAGGCCTGGTACTTACAGCACTTAGAAACTAGAGAGGGTGTTATGAAGTGCTGTATAAAAAGCAATTATTTATTCTTTGTTATGGCATTAACATTTGTATAGCACCTTCTATAATCAGCATGGCACCTTAGTGCTTCTTAACGTAGGCGCTTATTTTGGTAGGAGTCTGCGATTTCCACAACACATTGTGTGATAATCTGCAGGTCACAAATCCCAATACTGGCCCGGCTGTCCATCCTTTTGACTCGAGCCAGATGCGTCCATTGTCTGCATTAAAGTGCTGAGCCACTCCCCTCTCCAGCTACGTATCCCCTGCTTTACCTGCATCTCCCCACCCCCACAAACGGGGGCTGACAGATGGCAATGTCTATCGCAGCCAGAGAAACTCTCCCCCTCTCTAGATTGCCTTTGCCTCTTCTATTGTTCAGAATACGGTCAGTAAATGGTGGTATGTCTGTGCAATAGTGGCCAATATTAATTAGTTTATATGCTGTATTAATGGATGTAGCCACCAGAGCTGACTCTAGTTTAACAAAATTATACATTTCCTCCACTCCATAACCCAATACTTCCATGTACTGCCCCTACCGGTTTATGGGATCATCTTTGAGCTTTTTGAACATCAAAGCTTGCTTTGGGTTAGGCACTTAAACAAGCCTGCACGTTCTCTGGAATTTAATTTTTTTTTAAATTAAGCCTCAGCACCATTGCTGGTAGTGATGCTGGTTTTTACAGGATTTTAAACCCTTTCTGCCAAATATAGTTTACAACTGGAAATGATTTTAAAGCGCATTGCTAGGTCCCAAAAAAATCACAGGTAGCAATTCTCTTTGAATGGATGCTGAACACTTTGGAAGCTCTCATAAGTAGCATATGAAAACATGCAGTATCATCTGTGGAAAAGGACTCCTAATAGTGGAAGCCACATAATCATCCCTCTCATCAGGATGGTCTAATTGATCTTCCACGATCTTTGTCATTCGAGGAATCAATTTCCCTGTGAATAATTGGTGGTGCTAAGCACACTAAAGAACAAGTTGGGGCTTTGGATGCGGAGGTAGAGGGGTTTAAAGTGTAGGTGGTGTTACTGCCATAGGTTGAGACAGCTGCAGACGAAACCATGACCAGTAGTCTGCCATGATACAATGGAGGCGATTAATAAAGTTCACCAGCACACACCTTGAAAGTATGGTCCGTGATACTATTCCTTGTAGTGGCATTCATAATGAGGATTACCAAACTCCAGTGGGCCTCCTTCTGCCCCTCATATGAAGGATAAGGAATAGTTTCTTACCTGTAACTCCAGTTCTCTTGTAGGGATATTTCCGTGATAAGTCATAAGCTTGTGAATAGTCCCGCCCATGTGCGGGGACCCCGGAGCACTTCTTTAGATATATCTTCTTAAGCTGTCATCTTTCGCCTTTCTTCGGGAAGGCCTGTATAGACACTTAAGAAATAAACAGACAATAATGCAGCCTACCTAACTAGGCTACGCTGGCCATTACTTCGTCTTGAAGTGAAAAAAAGGACGCCAGCAATGCAAGTATAGTTGAATTTAAGGAGGTTAAATTACATAGAAAAAGCCTCTTCACAAAATCCCTTTTTTCATGATAGAGATGAAAGGATAGGACAGAGAAGCCCCCCATAGGCTGCCATTATAAGTCTGAAAATGGATACCGTGCCTTTAAGAGTCTCTATGGACCACCGGTATCCCACGATGTACAGCTAGTGGCAGTTACTTCAGTTCTTTTTGAAAGCGCAGAGAAGTGAATGCCTAACTAGATCCTGGATAAATCTGTTTCTTCAACCGGGGAGGAGGGAGGGCTGCTTAGGACTTATCACGGAAATACCCCTACAAGAGAACTGGAGTTACAGGTAAGAAACTATTCCTTCTCTTGTAGGGGATTTCCGTGTATAGTCATAAGCTTGTGAATAGAGTAGCAAGCTCATCCCAAAAACATCCCAGCGGTGGAAGGAAACAGAAGTAACATCTCCTTTAGGCAAAAAGATTCTTAGGGGAAGCCTGTCCAACCTGAGCGTCTGCCCTGGCCATTGGTGTCCAGGCAGTAGTGTTTTGTGAATGTATGGACTGACTTCCAGGTGGCAGCCTTACAGATTTCAGCGATGGGAATATTACGGAGTAAAGCCGCAGTAGCCGCTTTCCCTCTGGTAGAGTGAGCTCTAGGCTTACTCACAAGCGTTTTGTTTGCTTTCTGATAACACGGTTGGATACATGATACAATCCATCGGGAAATGGACTGTTTAGAGGTAGCTAGACCTGTGTGAACCGAGCCATAGTTTACGAACAATTGGTCCGCTCGCCTAATGCCTTTAGTTTTGTCCAAATAAAACTTTAAGACCCTTTAACATCAAGTGAATGCAGAGACCTCTCAGCAGGAGACTAGGGATTCTGGAAAAAGGTAGGTAGTGAAATCGTCTGATTCACATGGAAATCTGAAACTACTTTAGGAAGGAATTTCGGATGTGTTCTCATGACCACCTTGGAAGAATGAAAAACTGTATAAGGCTCTAGACAACATAGTGCCTGGAGTTCGCTCACCCTGCGGGCAGATGTAATAGCTACAAGGAAAGCTCCTTTCCACAATAGATGCTGGAGAGAAGCCCTGTGGATAGGCTCAAAAGGCTCCTGCATCAACCGAGAAAGAACTACATTAAGCTCCCAAGGAGGAGGACGTCTAAAGGGAGGGAACACCTTCCTCAAACCTTTCAAAAAATCTCTAATGACTGGGATCTTGAAAAAGGAAGTTTGTGAAGGGCCTTTCCTATAAGCAGTCAGAGCTGCTAGATGTACTTTAATAGAAGGAAATTGAAGGCCCGATTGTGCCAAATGTAATAAGTATGGAAGGATAACATCTTCCTGACAGGAAGTAGGATCTGCGTTCTTCGAAGAGCACCAAATGCAGAATCTCTTCCATTTATACGCATAGGAAGTGCGTGTGGATGGTCTCTTTGCTTCTTTAAGTATCTCCATGCAGTCCTGGGGTAAATTCAAGTGTCCATACTGCACTAACTCAGGAGCCATGCCGCCGAATTTGGTGAGAAGGTCCGGCCGACATGGAAGACAGAGATGTGGTAGGAGACACCGGTGAAGCAGGTCCGTGAACCACCACGGACGTGGCCATTCCGGAGCAATGAGGATCATTCTGGTCCGGGATTGCGACAGTTTGATGAGGACTGCCAGGATCAGGGGTATCGGAGGAAAGGCGTAAAGAAATCTGCCTGACCAGTTGATCCACACGGCATTCCCCAGAGTCCCTGGTTGATAAAACCTGGAGGCGAAGCTTCGGCATTTGTTTTCTGCTGTAGCGAATAAATCGACCTCTGGAGTACCCCATGTTTTGAAGATATCGAGCAGAACCTCGTCGTTTAGAACCCATTCGTGGTTTTCTTGCAGGATTCTGCTCAGAGCGTCAGCCTGAGCATTTTGAACACCGGGGAGGTGAGTGGCTGTGATTGTCAGATTTCTGGCTAAGAGCCATTTCCAGATGGTCTGGGCTTCCTGAGACAGTGGGCGTGATCTGGAGCCCCCCTGCTTGTTGAGGTAAAACATTGTGGTCGTATTGTCTGTGTGGACAAGCAGGGTACTGGAGTGGAATGACGGTAGAAAGGCTTTCAGAGCCAAGTGGACTGCTCGCAGCTCCAGTAGATTGATGTGATATGTGGCTTCTTTCTCGGACCACTTGCCCTGTATCTGAAGGTGGTCCATGTGTGCGCCCCAGCCGAGGATAGAAGCATCCGTTACCAAAGTTTGTTTCGGTATCTCTTTGTGGAAGGGGATCCCTCGTAGGAGATTGCGAGGAGAACACCATCTGAGGGACTTAAGGGCATGATGTGACAGCTGAATCCTGTCTTCCCAATCCCCTACTTTCTGGTCCCATTGATCCTCCAGACATTCCTGCAAGGGTCTCATGTGGAGAAGCGCATGTGGCATCAGGAAGATACAAGATGCCATGGAGCCCAGCAGAGAGGAAACTTTCCTGACCGTAGGAAAGGAGATGGTCCTGAGAGCCTGAGCCTTCCGAAGGATTGATAAGCGTCTCTCCTCCGAAGGATACACGTTTGCCGTGCGAGTATTTATTGAGGCTCCCAGATACTGAAGACACTGGACAGGGATCGAGACAGACTTCGCCTAGTTGATGTGGAGACCCAAGCGAAGGAGAAGATCGGAGGTCCACTTGAAGTGTAGTCGAGCTCCCTGAGACGTGGAAGCCTTGATCAGCCAGTCGTCTAGGTAAGGATAGGCGAATACCTTGTGCTTCCTCAGATGGGCCGCGACCACTGCCATGCACTTTGAGAAAGTCCTGGGAGCCGACTTTAGTCCGAATGGAAGAACACAGTACTGATAGTGACTGTTCCCCCCCCCAGTGATTCTCAGGAATTTGCGATGTTTCCTTGTTATGGGAATGTGGAAATACGGGTCTTGTAGATCTATCGCACATAACCAATCTCCCTGGTGAATTTGAGGGTAGATTTGATGTAGAGCCAACATTCGGAATTTCTCTCTCCGCACCCACTTGTTGGCTTGTCGCAGATCTAGAATGGGTCTGAATTCGTTCTGGTCTTTCTTTTGAACCAGAAAGAACCTGGAGTACAGTCCTGTTCCGCGCTGAGCGACTGGAACGGGTTCTACTGCCCTTTTTTGTAAGAGGATGTTGGCCTCCAATTGCAACTGATGTAGTTGGTAACGCGAATGTGTTGGAGGGATCGATGGAGGAGGGCTGGTGAAACGTAGCGCGTATCCATTGCGAACAATATTCAGCACCCAGTTGTCCCGAGTTATTTTTTGCCACTCTGCAAGGAAATTTTGGATGCTTCCCCCTACCGGAGTGGGTAACATTAGAGGGGGAAGAAAGGCTTCAGGGCTTAGACCCCGCAGGCGCCTTATTCCCTTGAGGTTGTTGACCTCCTCGTCCCCTGGGCTGACTTTTCTGGAATGACCGCTGATGATAGGATTGCTGCCGAGTGTTCTGCCGTCCCTGGTACCTTTGAAAACGTTGTGACGTGTAGCGCCGTTGGAAAGGTCTGAAGGTCTTCCGTTGTTCTTTAGGTTTCTCAAGACCTACCGCCTTTAATGTCTCCATCCCCGCCTTCATGCGGGCCATCTCCTCATCTGCATGAGCTCCAAAGAGGGTCGTGCCGGAAAAAGGGAGATTGATGATCCGCTGTTGAGCCTCAGGCTTAAGTGAGGTAAGGCAAAGCCATGCGTGTCTTCGGAGAGCCACTCCGTGACAATATCCATGTGCAGAAAGGAGTGATGCATCCGCCGCTGCGCTAATTATTTGGTTAGACACCATAAGACCTTCATTTAAGATCTCCGTAAAATCTTCTCTCCTGTCCCTAGGCAGGGCGTCTACGAATTGTTGGAGGGAGTCCCAAAGGGAGCGATCATATCTGCCCAACAATGCTGTTGCACTAGCCGCCTTCATAGTAGTGGCTGCCGTGTTGCATGCCTTCCTCCCAACGGAATCAATTTTACGGCTTTCCTTATCGGGAGGTACTGTGGACGTTGGAGCCGTAGCATGTTGCTCCTTAGCCGCCACCACAATTACAGAGCCTGGGGTAGGATCTGTACGGAGGAAAATTGGGTCCTGCTCCAAAGGGCGGTATTTTTTCTGCAGCCTAGATGGAGCGGATTTGAAGGATTAAGGAGTCAGAAACAAATCCATAGCAGGTTCCAATAAGCCAGGTACCAGAGGGAGCAAGGGTCGAGAGGCTTGCCTCTGTTGAAGTGTCTCAAAAATGACTGATGTAGATGGAGTCGGGGTGGCCAACGGAATATTAAGTTTGGACGCTCCTCGCAGTAAAACCTCTTGGAAGGTAGTAATGTCATCAATGGGAGACACTCTGAGGAGGAGAATCAGTAAGGGTCGGAGAATATCATCCCGTACTTGTGGAAGAGGTGTCCCTGGTGTGCCTGGAACGAGATCGCTTATGGCGATGACGATGATGGGACCTTGTGGACGAACGCCGATGGCTGTGGGAATGATCCCGCCTTCGGGACCTAGACCTCCGGTCTCGATGTGAGGGTAGAGGCGGAGGTGGTGGTAGTGGAGGCGGAGGAGGAGGAGGAGGTGGTGGAGGAGGCGAGGGTGAAGGCGCCGGTGCAGGAGGATGCTCTGATGGTCCAGGAGAGACCGCCTTGGATGGTGACCTTGTGGGTGAATACGTTCGGGAACAGTCCGAGTCCGAACTATATACCAATCGTCTTCGTTTGCGCGCCGCCTGACGCGAGGAAGGGGCCAGAGATCTAGTAGTAGAACTCCCCCTCGACGTCGATCTACTTGTCGACGGCGATCTTCAACGTCGTCCAGATCTTGAACTCCCAGTCGACGTCGACAGGCTCACTATAGAACGAGTTGAATGCCGGTAACTTTGCGACGTCGATCGGCGGTGTCCCTTCGACGTCGATCGTCGGTGTTCCTTCGACGGCGACCTCCGCTGCCTCTCCGACGACGTCGTGTCGACGGCGAACGTCGGTGGCTGCTCGACGGCGACCTCCGATGGTGAGACGAAGTCGATTGGCGTTGATGTGTCAACGTCGACGAAGGCGAAAGAGACTTTGACCTTCTGGCCCTCGACGTCGAAGGCGCTTCAACCCAGAGCCCTGAGTCGACGGTGAACAAATCGCCGCCATACCTGCTCTCGTCGTCGGGGTCTTCGACGTCGAACGGGACCGACCTCGTTTTTTGGCCGTTCTTCGCTTGGGGAGCCTCCCAGAAGCTGAAGACAGGGTTTTGGTAGAGGACTTACCCTCTCCTAGCCCAGAAGTCCCACCTGACGACTTGGACTGTTGTTTTCGCCTTGTTTCCATACCTTGAAGCCGGATCTTCTCCCTGTCACGCAGGGTGCGCCTGGAAAAGGTTTTACATATCAGACAGTCCACAGGTACATGAGAAGCAGGTAGACAAAGAATATACAATGCGTGTGTGGCGGATTTGGCCTTCTTTCTTCCACACTCAGGACACTTGTCAAAAAGGGAAGGCATTTTGACTAAAACACTGAGGATTTTCTGTCAGAAAAAGACACCCAGAGAGAAAGAAAGACCAAAAACGTCGAGTGAAGCACAAAAAAAAAAAAAAAAGAATTCTGATGATTCTTGAGGAAAAAAACACCAAAAGTGTAGAGCTCAATGCTCCAGGGTCCTGCTAAAAGGAGCCGGAAAAAAGAACTGAAGCACAAGTTACTAACTTGTGTAACGATATATCTGTAAGAGACAGTAGTTAGTGACAGATTCCTTACCTTAGAATAGATACCCCAGCAATACCAACCCCGGTGGTGGGTCTGCGAACAAAGATCAGACAAGGAAGTCCCGGAGGACAGAACGGCCAAAGAAGCCGTCCCTCCGGACCTGACTGTCAAGGCAGTAATGCTTGATAAACGTGTGCAGCGAGGCCCACGTAGCTGCCTGACAGATATCCTGCAGCGGAACACCGCGGCCTAAGGCCGTGGTAGCAGCCGTTGCCCTGGTGGAATGGGCACGCAGCCCAACAGGAGGCTCCTTCTTAGCCAAAGAATAGCAGGCTTTGATACACAAGGTGACCCAGCGGGAAATTGTTCTCTTGTGCACCGCCCAACCTTTTTTGGCGCCCACGTAGCCAACAAAGAGCTGGTCATCCACCCGGAAGTGTTGTGTGCGGTTGATATAAAAGGAAAGCGCACGTTTTGGGTCCAGACAGTGGAGCCTCTCTTCCTCTCTGGAAGGATGCGTAGGCGGAAAGAAGGTGGGCAAAGTGATGGTCTGCCCAATGTGGAAGGCAGTAACCACCTTTGGCAAGAAGGACGGACGCGTCCGAAGAACAACCTTGTCTGGATGGACAGACAGAAAGGGAGGTTTGCATGATAGAGCCTGGAGCTCACTCCCCCGCCGAGCGGAGGTGATGGCCACCAGAAAGGCTGTCTTCAGAGTCAGAAGACGAAGAGGACAGTTATGTAGAGGCTCAAAGGGAGCGCACATGAGAAAGGTAAGAACCAAGTTCAAGTCCCACTGAGGCATCACAAACGGAACAGGAGGGAAGAGGTGTGTAATGCCTTTTAGGAACCTGTTAACAGGTGACTTGAAAAGGGAGGGCTGATCAGGAAGCCTGAGGAAGGCCGAGATAGCACAAAGATAGCCCTTGATGGTACCCAGGGCAGAACCCTGTTGGGCCAGAGAAAGAAGGAACAGAAGAACCTCAGAAAGAGGGGCAGAGAGGGGATTCACAGCCTTTGCTGTGCACCATGCCACAAACTTGTTCCACCTGCAGGCGTATACGACCTTAGTGGAGGGACGCCTGGCTGCCAGAATCACATCACAAACTTGGGGAGGCAAGTCGAAAGGAATCAACTGCCGCCGCTCAATCTCCACGCAAGTAGGTGGAGAGTGGACAGGTTCGGTTGGAGGACCGTCCCCTGCTGCTGCGACAGAAGATCCTCCCGAAGAGGCAGACGGATCGGGGGATCGACGCTCATACGGAGTAGCTCGGGATACCAAACTCTTAGAGCCCAGTCCGGAGCCACAAGGATGACTTGGGCCCGGTCGCGCCGAATCTTCTTCAACACTCTGGGTAGAAGTGGTATAGGCGGAAAGGCGTACAACAGACCGCACCTCCACTCGCGACGAAAAGCGTCGCCGAGCGAGTGCCGCCTTGGAAATTCCAACGCGCAGAACTGCTGACATTGCGCGTTCTCTTCGGTAGCGAACAGATCTAACCAAGGCTCTCCCCACTGCTGAAAGAGACCTTGCGCCACCTCCGAGTGAAGACGCCATTCGTGATCCATCATGCACCTGCGGCTGAGTTCGTCCGCCCTGGCGTTCAGGGAACCTGCCAGGTGTTGAACCATCAGGAATATGCCCTGATGTTCCAGCCATGTCCAGAGGCGCAGAGCCTCCTGACATAGGGTCCACGACCCCACCCCGCCCTGTTTGTTGCAATACCACATGGCGGTGGTGTTGTCTGTGAACACCTGCACTACCTTCCCTTTGACAGAGGGAAGGAATGCCTTGAGTGCAAGTCAGATCGCCCGGAGCTCCAGAATGTTGATATGGAGCCAGGACTCCGCCGGAGACCAGAGGCCTCTGATCTCCGCCTCTCCCATGTGACCGCCCCATCCCAGAAGGGACGCGTCCGTGACAACTGTGTGCTCTGGCTGGGGAAGGGAGAGGGATCTGCCCATGACCCATTGCCGGTTCGAGAGCCACCACTGCAACTGTTTTGCAGTCCCCTCCGAGATCTGGACGTGATCGGACAGGTTGCCCTGGTGCTGCGCCCACTGGAACTTCAGAGCCCGCATATGCCATCTGGCATGATCGACCAGCAGGATGAAGGAGGCCATGAGGCCCAGCAGCCTCAGGGTCATCCGTACCGAAACCCAGGATAGAGGCTGAAAGATCGGAATCATAGCCTGAATATCCCGGACTCGCTGTTCGGGAGGATAGGCCCGAAACTGCGTCGTGTCCAGAACTGCCCCGATGAAAAGGAGCTGTGGAGAAGGAATCAGATGCGACTTCGGCACATTGATGGAGAACCCCAGCGAGTGCAGGAGTTCGGCCGTTGTCTGGAGGTGGGAGACGACTGCCTGGGACGAGCCCGCCTTCAGCAGCCAGTCATCGAGGTAGGGGAAGACTGGAACCCCTGCCCGGCGCAGATGGGCTGCGACCACCGCCATCACTTTCGTGAACACCCGAGGGGCGCTGGTAAGGCCAAAAGGGAGCACGGTGAACTGAAAATGCTCGAGGCCTACCGTGAACCGCAGGTAACGCCGGTGGGCCGGCAGGACGGGGATGTGGAAATATGCATCCTGCAAGTCCAACGCTACCATCCAGTCTCCAGGGTCGAGAGCAGTCAAGACCTGAGCTAGGGTGAGCATCTTGAACTTCTCCTTCCGGAGGAAGAGATTGACGTTCCGGAGGTCCAAGATAGGACGCATGTCCTCCTTGTCCTTCTTGGGCACCAGAAAGTAGTGAGAGTAGCAACCACGTCCTACTTCTGGGGTCGGAACATGCTCGATGGCCCTCTTGGCCAAGAGGGCCGTGACTTCCTTCTGCAGAAGCACCAAGTGATCCCCTGACATGCGGTGGAATTGAGGTGGCATGGCTGGAGGGGTGGTCTCGACAATGTCCAAAACCCACCTGTCCGAGGTGATGGCACGCCAGTGGTGAAGGTGATGGCGGACCCTGCCCCCTACTGGCGTGCTGTGCACCTGAAAGGAAGGACTAGGAGGGCTTGGAGGCCGCGGACGGGGCGGGGTTGGTGGCCTGACCCGCACGCTGGTTGCCTGACCCGCCACGGCGGGAGCCACGTCCTCGCGAAGACGCTTGCTGCGCGGGCCGGTGGCTGGGCAGCGGACGTGACTGGGCGCCTCTTCCGTGGCCACGAAAGGGGCGAAAAGCAGAGGTTAGCGGAGGGCGCACAGCAGAAAGGCCCAGGGACTTGGCAGTAGCCCGTGAGTCCTTAAAACGCTCCAGCGCATGGTCTGCTTTGGTACCAAAAAGACCGACTCCATCAAAGGGCATGTCCATGAGTGTGTTTTGGACATCACCCGAGAAACCAGTTGTCCTCAGCCAGGCGTGGCGACGCAGCGCCACTGTCGTTGCAAGCGATCTGCCCAGCGAGTCGGCGGTATCAAGGCCACAACGGATGGTGTACTTCGCCGCATCCCTTCCTTCCGCAATGGCGCGGGAAAGCAGTGTCTGGACCTCCTCAGGACACTGGGGCAAAACGAGCGCCACCGAAACCCACAGAGAGGGAGTATCGGCCCAAAAGGCAAGCGGTGTTGACGGACCGCAAGCCAGCACTGGAGGAAGAAAAGGCCTTCTTCCCAAATTGATCCAGGCGTTTGGATTCCCTATCCGGAGGGGCGGTAGGGAAGGCGGTTTGGGAGGCAGAGGCTTGGACAACCAAGCTCTCGGGGATGGGATGTTGAGAGAGAAACAAGGGGTCGCCCGGAGCAGGGCGATGGCGTCGGGCCACGTTCCTATCCACAGGAGCCCCTGTGGCGGGCTTGGACCAGGTGCCCAAAGAACGTCAGAAAGTGCATCATTAAACGGCAGCAATGGCTCCGAGGAGGTAGCCGCCGGCTGAAGCACTTCCGTCAGGAGGTTAGTCTTGACAGCCACTGTAGGCAATTGGAGGTGTAAGGCTCCAGCTGCTCTACGCAACACAGTTGCAAAATTTGCTCCCTCCTCCGTAGCCACGGAAGGAGGAGACAGCATGCCAGTGTCAGGGGAAGTGTCCAGACCACTGGCATCCCCAAGTTCCTCTGCCCAGTCCTGATCATAGTCACACTGCTGTGTGAGAGGGTCATCCGACCCCTCCCAGCTCTCCTGGTCCTCCTCCGGTTGAAAATACGGAGGAGGAGGGACGTCCGGGACCCAAGGTCTCATGGGCGCCGGAGTCGGGCGACGTCGGTCCTACGCCGCGTCCGGATCCGGAGAGAACCGGGGAACGACGCCGCCCGGAGCCCCGGCCGGCGTCAGGAGCGGCACCGGGGACATCGGCGGAGGCGTGGTTAGGTCAACCGGCGTCGATGGGGGTTGCGGTACCACCGGAGCCGGGATCGAGGCCGGGACCGAAGCCGGGGCCGGGAGCGAGGCTGGTGGGACAGGCGGCGCCGGGACCGGAGTCGGCGCCGGGGCAATCCCATTAGGGCCCGCGGGGCCCGAAGGCGCACCGGAGGGGCCTTGAGGCCCGAAGAGGCGGGCCATGGCCGACAGGAATTCCTGTATCTCGGCCGGAGTCGCCCCGAACCCGGGAAGGACGGGTAATGCGGGGGCGGCGCCACAGGCACATCCGGAGCCGCGGGGGCGGTGCCGACAGGGGCCTCAGCCGAGTCTCGAGACCGGCGAGGCGAAGTCTTAGAGCGATGGTGCTTCTTAGACTTTTTGTGCTTTGACTTACCCGAGGAGTGCGAAGGCGAGGACTCCGATGACGGGCGAGGACTCCGCGACCGGCCCCTCGACCTCTCGCGTGACCGGGGCTTGGCGCGGAGCCGACTGCCAGACCTCGAGGAGCTTTCGAGACCGCTCTCGCAAAGCCTTCGGGTGCAAGGCCCGGCAGTCGGAGCACGACTTCGTGTCGTGGTCGCGGCCGAGAAAGTAGAGACACTAAGTGCGGGTCTGTGATCGACATCATTCGACCACAGGCGTCGCATGGCTTGAAGCCGGGCATCCCTACCGACACTGTGGAGCCGATATGACTCGAAGAAAACAGTGAAAAATCACCAAAAAGTTAGTCAAAAATTGACTAGGGCACTGCTCTTCCCGGATCTGCGCTTACTGGCGCGGAAAAAAGAAGAACTGACATCAGCGCGCAGGGGCGGCGTCTAAGTACTGCCCGCGACGTCATCCCGGCGGTCCCGACGACGGACGCGGAGCCGCACGACACCGCCTACCGACGCGCAAGGGTACTGCTACGCAAAAACTTTCCGGATCCAGCCTGACGCCTGGGGATATTCTAAGGTAAGGAATCTGTCACTAACGTGTCTCTTTCAGATGTAACTGCCACTAGCTGTGCATCATGGGATACCGGTGGTCCATAGAGACTGTTAAAGGCACGGTATCCATTTTCAGACTTATAATGGCAGCCTATGGGGGGCTTCTCTGTCCTATCCTTTCATCTCTATCATGAAAAAAGGGATTTTGTGAAGAGGCTTTTTCTATGTAATTTAACCTCCTTAAATTCAACTATACTTACATTGCTGGCGTCCTTTTTTCACTTCAAGATGAAGTAATGGCCAGCATAGCCTAGTTAGGTAGGCTGCATTATTGTCTGTTTATTTCTTAAGTATCTATACAGGCCTTCCCGAAGAAAGGCGAAAGATGACAACTTAATAAGATATATCTAAAGAAGTGCTCCGGGGTCCCCGACCATGGGTGGGACTATTCACAAGCTTATGACTATACACGGAAATCCCCTACAAGAGAACTAGAGTTACCCAAAGAAAAAAAGGCTGTGAGGGTTGGACGTTCCAGTATACAGCCTTCGTATGTCATCTGAAAACAACTAAATGTATACTGTTCTATAATGAATTGTCCTGGAATCCAATTTAGACACCAGACCTAGGCAGTCACCTACAGCATTTGCTTACTAGAAGCAGGTGCCCTCACCCGCCCAAAGGTGGCATGCTTCATCTAGCCTACTCCTTGTGGGGCTGGCACTGCAATACCAGAGGGCTCCTCAAGGGGGCACTTTGCCGGAGATATTTTTCAGAAGATGCCAAGTACTGGGAGTATAAAATATTTACAAGTGTGCTTGCATGTGAAGGATCGGAAAAGATGTGAATTAAAATCTACTATAGGTGTTGCTTGTGCGATTTTAATGTGGTTGCTAATACCTACGTGGAGGTTAAGAATGAGGGAAAAGTGGTCAGAAATAATGTTCCTAACTTCTACTGAGTAAAAAGATGTGTTAACTTAAAAACGCTACAAAAATTGTGGCGGACATGTTTCACACCTTTTATGCCTGAAGGATCACAGTGTTTCATCAGGACCAAATAGCAACAACAACGAAGGGTTTTAAAATGGACAATCTGTATATTTCAGCTTCACTTATGCAATGTTTTTATCTAAATTTAAATCATGTTTTTACGAATTTGGAGATAATTGAATATTGATGTTTTAACTGTTGCAATGTTTTTTTTCTATTTTATAGTTTTTATTGTCATCAAAACAGTCATTATGAAACAGCGTGTCGCCTACAACCCTGGTCGGGCCGGCTGCGTCGTTATATCAAATAGAACAAGATCATTGTTTATGTAAATACACAGCAAGTCGCCTACAACCACATCGGGCCAGCCGCGTTCAGTTTGCGATAATGAGTGTCACCGGCGCTTCACCGGGAGAGAGCTGCGTAACTGGTGTGTTTAGTGGGGTATTGTTGTAGTAGATAGAACTGATAGCATATACATCACTTTCCCCACGGGGCAGGCGATAGTGTTCAGAAAGAGGCCTAAGCTGATCGATAACCCTATTATCGGTTCGTCTTTCTATCACCCGCCCATGAGATTGTTAGCGAGTGCTCTGTCGATAGTAGAAGGGCTGCCCGATGTGTTTTATTGTCGAGGACCAGGATAGGAGCATTGTTGTAAAACTAGACAAATATCAAATGAACAAGGTTCATGCAGGTCGTAAAATATTCTGTGTAAGGCGGTGAAGGGGTGCAACCGGTGAAGAAATGGGCAGTAAAAAAGTACCAAAATCCCGTCTGGTCCAGGTGTTTTGCCTAAGGGAAGAGCCCAAACTGCATCCTGTAGTTCTTCTGCTGTGATTGGTCCGTCTAGGAGGGCAGAGTGGTGCGGAGATAGGGGCTCCCAGTCACATTCCGAGAGGAATGAATGTAGTCCTCGGGAGAGGGAGCATCACGAGAGTACAGTTGCTGATAATAGGTTCGGAAGGCCTCCAGCTTGTCTTGCTCTGCAGTCGCCCAGCCTGTGCCCCCCCTACTTGTATTTTGGAGATGTGCGACTTAACGCGCATGTGTCGCAGTTTACGTGCCAAGATCTTGCCGACTTGGTCGCCACCCTTGTAATATTACTGGCGTAGGGACAGAAGAGCACGCTCTGCTTTACCTGTGCGCTGGGCCCATAACTGACCGCACAACTAGGATAATTGCCTTTTGGTTCTTCGGGTGGGAGCTGCCTTGTCCAAGCGCTCCAGCTGTTTAATCTCAGCTGTAAGGTTGGATTCTACCAGCTGCCCCTCCCTTCCCCGTGCTATGGCAATCAACGTTATTGTGCCCCTGGATAGTAGCTTTAAACCCATCCCAAAGGGTGTGAAGAGAGATCTCAGGCAGATCATTGAGGCAGAAATAATCAGTTATTCCCTTATGTATCTCTTCTATGTCCACTGGATCGCGCAAAAGATGAGGTGGTAAGCGCCAGCGCGGGGTCTGCTCCAGGTGGGATGAACCCATATCCCAAACGAGCCCCAAATGTGTGTGATCAGAGATAGAGATGCATGAGAGCTCCACCATGTGAAGACGGCAGAGGATAGAGGGGGTGAAAAAGGCATAATCTACGCAAGAATAGAAGGCGTGTACATGAGTAAAAGTAGTCCCTCACCCCTGGGTGTTTATAGCGCCACGCATCCACCAACCCACAATCCTCAATGTCCCTCTTAAGGCTTGGGGACATAGCCCCTGTGGCCTGGTACGCTACGCTGCTTCTATCTAGGGAAGGGTCCCAGACCACATTAAAATTCCCACAGACTATTATGTCGTCCCCCACCCCATCCAATTGTTTTTGCAAGGTATGTCGGATATACGTATCTTGAGAGGTGTTAGGGCGTATAGATTGAACAGCGTCAATTTTCGTTGCCCTCGAAGTAGTTGGAGAAGCAAGTAACGACCCTCCCTGTCCCGGGTTTCTTTGACTACAGAGGTATAAAAACTGGCTTTACAGAGGATGCCCACTCCCAGCGTCTTGGAGGTTGTGTATGCCAAATGTCGCTTGGGGTACTTCGGGTGCGCCATGCGATGTAGGTCAGCCTTTACCAAGTGAGTCTCTTGGAGCATTAGGACATCTGGATCATGCTGTAACGCCAGATTTGCTTCCGCTTGTTCAGAGAGTTTATGCCTCGTGCGTTTAGAGGGAGCAGCTTAAGTTCACCCATGGTGCGCGTGAGTGATGTGCGCGCCGGAAGGGTTGCTTGGGTGGGCTGGGAGTGGGACGGAGATGTACAGACTGGTCAGGGTGGACAAGGATGCCCCAGCTTCCCACGCCCCCTGGTCTAACTGCAGTTAGGCCCTGCTCGTTTGTCCCCCTGTGGAAGGACCATCCTGGGACTGGGTGTTATTCGCTATGTCCGGTCTCACCCCCCCAACCATCCATGACAACAAAGGCCCCCTCGCTGTTGCTCAGTGTAACTCCGTGCACGACCTGGAAGAGAAGACAAAATACAACCAAGAACAGCAGGGGACCAACAGGGTCCAACTAGGACTTTTTCAAGATGCCAATCCCACTGGAGGACTCACTCTCAAGAAGAAAAAGTCTGTGGGGGGTGGCCATCGGCCTCGCAGGAGGGGCAACAGAACCCGATCATCCAGGTCCCCCACCCTCCCCGTGGCCCACCGATACAAATGATAGTTCAAAGAGAGGAGCTCAGGGCAACATGGTCTGTGTGTTCCACTTGTGGCCATCTTTAGATCATAGAGCCTTCAGACAGAGCCAGCAGTCGAGTGAGTAAGAGAAGGGCCCCTGCTGAGGGTGCGCAGATGATTGATGTCTATTTTTTGCCTCTTGTGAGGATAGTTCTGCGCGCTGTTTGAGCGTCGCTGTGGGACCGTGGCCCAGTGTGGTTTAAGATCCAGTCTTGAGGAGCCCAGGGAGGTGGTGAGAGTGGGAGGTGGGGGGGGGACACCTCTTCCGCCGGAGGGTCGTCCGGCAATCCCAGGAGCGCTTTAGCCTCAGCCAGCGAGTGTAGGGAGCGGTGCCAGCCCTCCCACTGAAACAGGAGTGCAAAGGGATGGCCAGATTGATAGCGGATACCTTGGACGCGTAGCTTGTCAGTGATGGGTTTGAAATCTCTGCGTTTTCGGAAAGTGACCATGGAGAGATCCTGATAAAGCTGGATCGTGTGCCCTTGAAATTTAATCTCTGGCTTGTCCCTAGCTGCCCGCAAGATTGCTTCTTTTTCTGTAAAAAAAAAAAATGCACTCTGGTAAGGATATCTGGTCTGCTACCTGTGCGGCCCGCTCTCGCAGCTACTCGGTGAGTCCAATCTAAGGCAGGCGGGGATGCATCCTCATCGCCCCGGACCGCCTGTAGGAGTTCTGC
The DNA here is from genome assembly GCA_963921515.1 of Calotriton arnoldi. Taxonomy (NCBI): domain Eukaryota; kingdom Metazoa; phylum Chordata; class Amphibia; order Caudata; family Salamandridae; genus Calotriton; species Calotriton arnoldi. Next base: position 1,494,307 of record CAWUFW010000752.1, read on the forward strand.
TGTAAACACTATGATGTCTGTGCCTTACGCGTCCGCAGGGACCCCCCATATGCGGATGTTGTTACGGCGGCTCCTATTTGCGAGGTCTTCTTGTTTGGTTTGTAGCACGATGTGTTGGTCTTCCAGTGCGTTTATGCGTCCCCACAGCATCTCCTGGTCCTCTGATCTGGCGTCAACCGTCCGCTCTAGATCTTCCACTCTATATCCAATTTCAGACACCTCTCTCCGGATGTCACGAAGGCCCGATTTGAACTCTTCCTTCAGTGAGATTTCCGTCCGTATCTCTTGCAGAAAGCAGTCCATATACCCCTGGGTGATCAGCGCTGAGGGCTCCCCCCCCGCCACTGCAGTTGTCGGAGCTGCAGCACGCACTGTCACTTCTGGCTGCGGGGTCTTATTCCAAAGAGACATCACCGGATTGTCCTTGGCTGCTTTAGAACGTGGCATAACAAGGGGCAGGCGAAGAACGTGATCCCCTACTGAGAGTGTCCCCGTCTTCAGCAGTCTGTCCACGGGTGTAGGTGTATGTAGATGATTGATTTCTTTGGCTTTCGCACCTGGTTACAGCCAAAGTCCTCTAATTCACAGTGGGCAATATGGGTAGCGTGGGTGCTCTCAACGGGGGTAGACATGCGTAGCGCCCCACCGGCAGGGTAGCCAGAGGCTGCAAATGAGGGGATCCTGCCAACAGCTGGGGCGGTCCCCGGGGTCCCCCCTGGCGAAGATCACGTCGGCTCACTCCCTCCCAACATCAGGATGGGCTGGAAGCGCCCACCAGGATCCGTATGGCAGCACTTGCTTTGTTGGTCTGAACCCTGGTTATATGAATCCTCTGGGCCAGGTCAGCGCATGCAGTTGTGCCCCCCACCGTACAGTCTTCAATGAGCTGCTGCCGAGCCTTGCCTCAGTGCGCCCCCACCATGGCTAGTGGGTCTTCAACCGGGTTGCACTTGATCACACTCCCAGTGCCGTATTGGGATGGAGCTTTGCCTCAAAGTGTCTCCAAGCAAGGCGAGTAGGTGTGCTCTAGGCGGCGTCAAAGGGAGCTCTACTCCTACCCTTCCACACTTGCGGTTTTCTGACCGAGCCGCTAGTCTGGTTCCCACGTGGGCAAGGGTCGGATCCCAGTGCGTAGTAGTTTTCACATAGGGCCTCTATCTAGGTAGTCCGGCCCGCAGCAACAGCAGTGGGATGGTGGGGGTTCTGTCTTCGAGGTTTGCTGCTGCCTACAACTTGTAAAGGCCAGTACTCTGGTGAGAGGGAGTCCCACCCCGTGATATGGTGCAGCACAGTACACTCACCGGCCCTCCAGGATCTGGGTGCCCCCGGGAGATCCCGGCAGTCCGTGCAGTCCCCAAATGGTGTGCTGAGGCAGGGGGCCCCGGGGAGCAGTGCGGGGTCCGCGCGCCACACGATTCTCTGCCGGCTCTCCCCGGCGGTGAAGGGCTACAAAGACGCGGCAGCCCCCGGGGACAAGATGGCAGCGGCCACCGCTGGCCGCTTCTTTCTGCGGGGCTCCAACCGCGCCAAACATCGCTGCCTGGGCTGTTGCAAGGTTCCGGACTTTGCCAACAGGTGATCGGCGATTCTCTGTGGGCTTTTTCCTTCACCACAGGGCTGTAGGGACACAGCGGCTTCCAGAGACAAAATGGCGGCCCGCTTGTCGTTTCCCTCCCCGGGGCTCCGACCACGCCAAACACCACTGCTCGGCCCGAGACGGGGCTCTGGACTCTGCTACTGAGTGCCGGACGAAGTCAGGGGCCCCCAGTCTAGCACAAGCGTCTCTCAGAGATGGAATGCTAGGCGATGGGCCCTGGGAGGACGGAATGTGCGAGTTATGCGCCAACTCCATATCCTCCCCCGTTGCAATGGTTTTAAGTAATCACGCAAATAAAGATTTTACTTAGTTAAAAATCAGTACCAAATAGAAAAAAATGTCTAATCTTCACAAGAAGAGAGTAAGGATGCTCTCTCAAGGAAAGGGTTCCTATAAAGTAATGCGACTCACGCCATTTGATTTGAAATTTCTAAAGCATGCGAATGCCCAAAAGTGTCTTGGAGCTAGCATGATCCTGACATTCAACTTTAAAAACAGAATAGGAAAGAGATAAAACTATGAAGAAAATGAGAACAGCCAATATTTTAAGTGCTCCCAAAAGATCAGATTGGACTGATTTTTGAGATGCATGGGCAATCTGTTCCAAAGTTGACAGATATATCTTAGGCTGGATCTTCATCTTCCATACAGATGTCTTCATCTGTCTATTGGCATTTTACATGCAACTGCATTGAGATGCTGCACTGAAAGAATCTTCATCCAGAGATTTATCCTCAATCACCAGGCTTTGTGGTGGAAGTAATGGTACTTTGCTGGTAGAAGTGTCTGATGAAAAAAGGGAAGAGGTACCTTCTTTCTCGGCTTTTGCTGAAGTTGCTGTTGACAGAGGTGCGTTCATGGACTGTGCTGCTAGAAATTGTCCTGTTGTTAATGGTGGCTTTTTGAATGAAGACTTTGTCATTTTATGTTTTGACAGAGATGGTATCTTCAGGATTCATTGACAATGCTGTATGGAAAGAAGCCATCAGTCCAGATAAAAACTTTCTAATGCAGGCCCTGGTGCAACAGAGTAAGGCGCTATGACTTCAGGAGTTAACAATGCAGAAAGTAACATAACTGAGAACTACCCAGCCAGAGCTTTAAAAAGACATGTTCAGATTCCTGTAAGTCCCTTTGAGAGGCCTTGTGCAGTGAACACACAAATGTAGACAGACTCTTCTATGTAGATCTTACCTTCGTCCCGCCTGTGTTTCGGTGGCTTTTTTGAAGTTGTAGAGTGAGAGGACTCATGACATCACGTATCATCAAATGAAGCGCTCTTCTGCAACCACCTCAAAAGTAGTCCCTTGCAGTCATTTAAGGTTTTAGCGGATAGTTTCATGTGCAATTTACAGTCTTTCATCTTATGTTGAGTGTGCAGGCAGTAGATGTAGTCCTTGTAGGGATCTTCAATGTATTTTCTTCCCACAGAAATTACTAGCTCTGAACAGGGCTTGAGAAGATTCTAAAACTATGCTAGAAGAGACTGTACCTCACGGAAAAAGGGATCAAGGTTCAATCTACAAAAGATAGATCCCTGAAAGACATACAGTAGAAATCTGAGGTATAGTACCTTCTAAGGGGAGTTGGATGCCAT